>JARQOC010000004.1:382482379-383196546 GCA_033576535.1 Allobates femoralis
GGAAGGGGCTCCTCTGTGCACAAGACAGTTACTTTGCTTCAGAGCAGCTGGTAACAGAGGAGCAGCAGCTGTGTCTCCCTCATTCACAACTCTAATAAAGTACTGTTGGTGCCTTGTCGCTTTTCACGTAAAGGCTGAATGTAGGTAACAGATTAATTGTGACAAAAAGAACTGCAAAGTATATATCTTGCAAAGTGAAGAGAATTAATCCTTAGGCCATGTGCTCACACTGAGTATTTAATATTTTACCTCAGTATTTGTAAGGCCTGGTTGCACACGCTGACTATATGGCGAGTTTTTACCTCAGTATTTCATAAGGCCATGTGCTGCTCACACTTGAGTATTTAATATTTTACCTCAGTATTTATAAGGCCTCGTTGCGCACAGTATTTGTGAGTATTTGGTAAGTCTTTACCTCTTGTGGACAGGGTCCCCTCCTCTCCTGTACCTGTAAGTCCCGATCGTCTAGATTTAGCGTACTTGTGCTTGTCTCCCTTATTCTCATGTAAAGTGCCATGCAACCTAATGACGCTATATAAATAAATAATAATAATACCTCAATATTTGTAAGGTCACGTGCACACGCTGAGTATTTAATATTTTACCTCAGTATTTGTAAGGCCATGTGCACACGCTGACTATATGGTGAGTTTTTACCTCAGTATTTGTTAGGCCATGTGCACACGTTTTTTACCTCAGGATTTGTAGCCAAAACCAGGAGTGGATGGCTGGTTTCACACTGCAGTTTTTCCCTCATCAGGTTCATCATCTGATTTGAGTGCCAAACCCAGGAGTGTCTCCAAAACTCAGAACAGGTGTCAATATTTCAATTCTAGTTTTTCTCTGCAAGTTCCTTTCCTGGTTTTGGCACACAAACCAGATGGAACCTGATAAGGAAAAAAAATGCAGTGTGAGACCAGCCGATAATTAAATCCAGAAGTGGTGACGTTTTTCCATTATACTTTTCCTCTGATTATTCCACTCCTGGTTTTATCTACAAATCCTGAGGTAAAAAACTCATCAAATACTGAACGTGTGCACGTGGCCTAAGGCAAGGAGGAAGGGGGTTGCGTACCCCACTAATGCTTTTAAGGATGTTTGAATAAAGATCTGGAATTTTAACTGCAACAAGTCTGGTGCCAGAGTTCCTTCAATATTTGTATTTGTGAGTATTTGGTAAGTATTTCACCTCAGTATATGTAAGGGCACGAGCACACATTGAGTATTTGGTGAGTTTTTACCTCAATATTTGTAAGGCCATGAGCACACACTGAGTATTTGGTGAGTTTTTTACCTCAGTAATTGTACATGCGGCATTGAAGAGATTGTCCATTGAAAATAAGTTATCATCTAGTCACAGCATAGGGGCCAACTTGAGGGTCTGACCACTGGGGCCTGCAACAGTCATCAAACTTGGATATCTGTATCCCTGTTAGAATGGAGCAGCTGTTCACATGCCTGACCCACTGCTCCGTTCATTATCTATGGGGCTGCTGAGAGCCGTGCTTGGATTTTTCAGACAGGCCTGTACAAAATAAATAAAGTGGTGCCCAACTACCAGGTCCTTTTATGAAAGGAATGAAAATTCCTTGTCTGTTTTAAAAATATACGAATCTGCCGATCGGCGAGGGTCAGGAAACACATTGATCAGCAAGTTTTCACCCATCCTAAAGATACTTATTTCACCAGAGAACCCCTTAAAGTTTTTCTCCCAACCTCCCCCCTTCCCCCCAAGATTAGTTTTTGTTCCTGTGACTTTTCATTTCAGAGTCCCCTGGCCCTAGGTCTGGCCACCTTCTCGGCGAGTATCCACAGTCTTTGGCCACTGTTCCTGCAAACACAACGGCCTACGGTTTTCTGGCTGAGGCGTGCAGCACTCTCACCAGTTCGGGGCCAGTCCCCTTCTGCGACCCATACCCTCCACACACCAGTGACTGGCAGTGGATTTGCGGAGCCAAGGGTGGTTCCTGCACTCCTGTGCCACGTAGGACTCCCTCGCTCCACAGCAGGCATGCTGCCTGCTCAACGTTCTAACTACTTCTCCCTATCTCTTGCTACCCCTCCTGCAGACAGAAGATGGGGCCCTCCCTAAAAAGGGTCTGCCCGAATCCCCTCAGCCTGGATTTGGGATGGTGTTGTGTGCAAATTCTGTGTCTTGGGATCACAACCCCTCTAACCTGAGAACGGTGACACCACACCTGTGGAATAGGTGCAGCATCACTGTGGTGACCAGTCCGCAGGTGTGCCACATTCACATTGTGTGTTTTTGATCTGTTTTTCTTTTTTGGATCTGTTTTTGCAGTGAAAATGCAGTTAATGCTTCACTTAAATGGAATTCCCAGCAAGGTCAATGGGCTTTCAAGTTTTGCTGGCAAATCTGTGCATTTAAGATCTGATGCATTTTCCCCTTGAAAAGTGATCCATAAAAAGAAGGAGCATGTTAATTATGGCTGTGCATTCCTGATCCACTTTTCCCATTGAAACCATTCTGTATGGGCTTAAAAAGCGCACTTGAAAAAGCGCAGCAAAAACAGCTCAGAAACGGATGATCCATTTCTGATGCGTTTTTGGAAAAACTGATTCAGATTTCCAGCTGAAAAAGAGAGAAAAACACAAAATAAAATGGATGAAAAACACACCGTGTGAACATAGCCTTATTGTAAAAAAATTATTACTCGGTGCAAAAGTGTTTCAAAGTAAATGTAGAGTTGTAGCCTTTCTTTAACACACAAGAAAGAAATTATGATACAGACTATTAACACTCAAAGTCACTACTATCAGTGGCCAGAAGTTCTCAGATTTTGCTGGAACACAGTATCTCCGTCATTTCCATACTGGTTGTGGCCAGGTACTGGAGATCAACCTTGGGCAGCATGTGTCAGCTGCCATGACTCCTTTAAAATAATATATTGGTAATATATTGGTTCCTTACACATGAGCCCTTGCTGACTGATCACTCCTATGTTTTTTTTATGAGAGAGCCGCAGCTAGAAATGCCAGGTGTTTGTTTATCACAGGGAAAACACAAATATCTGCAGTCTGGACATGCTGAATCCTTAACTCACCAGACAATTAATTGTTTGGGAATCACATAGACCTTAAAGGGAACCAACCACCCCCAATGACCCCCCCGGACTATTAATATCAGTCCCTACACTCAGCACATACATGTGCTGCACTGATTTTTGCTAAATAAACTGGTTTTTAAAACTAAAGATAATGATTTTTAAAGTTTAAACCGAAACGACGGTTGGGCGGGACTTATCTGTGGAAAACGACGAGATCTGATGCCAATCATCTTCCCTGTGTCCCCTCGCAGCAGTTATGGCCAGCCCTTTGTGCAGCGTCACAGCCCTGTGCACGGGCTCGCATGCCCGTGCACACGTCATCATCTACAGCCGGGAAGCGAGCGCGGCGCTCTGTCTTCCATAGCCGAGCGCAGGAAGACAGAGCGCGCGCTCGCTTCCCGGCTGTAGATGATGACGTGTGCACGGGCATGCGAGCCCGTGCACAGGGCTGTGACGCTGCACAAAGGGCTGGCCATAACTGCTGCGAGGGGACACAGGGAAGATGATTGGCATCAGATCTCGTCGTTTTCCACAGATAAGTCCCGCCCAACCGTCGTTTCGGTTTAAACTTTAAAAATCATTATCTTTAGTTTTAAAAACCAGTTTATTTAGCAAAAATCAGTGCAGCACATGTATGTGCTGAGTGTAGGGACTGATATTAATAGTCCGGGGGGGTCATTGGGGGTGGTTGGTTCCCTTTAAACTGTCAGCCAAAGCTGTTGTTTTCTACATTAATGTAATATGTACAAAGGGCTTAAGAAAGGCTACATCAGTACACCTAGACATTTTTTTAAATAAATAATACTAGATACTGGTGTAATGATCACAGTTGCGGTTAAAGAGGGTGTAACTACAATTGTACCCATGTGGGAAGGGGACGACCACTGTGCCTACTTACATGAAAGTTGGGTCCCTCCACCTCAATTTATGATGCTGCCCAACCAGAGGACCGCACCTGACATTCGCATCACATAGCAGTGACTTCATACATCGCCATCACAGACACACCATTGTCTGCTGCTGGCCACTGCCAGCAGCAAAGGAGGACACCACGCATCGTGACTACGAAGGAAGGGGAGGAGATTTTTTTAATACATTAGAGGACGTATAAGGAAGGGGGATATATATATATATATATATATCGAGATTGGGGACACATATAGTGTGTGTATATATATATATATCTATATATATATACAAATATATATATATACAAATATATATATATATATGTATATATATATATATATATATATATATATATATAAAATATACACACAGTACCGACCAAAAGCCTGGACACACCTTCTCATTCAAAGATTTTTCTGTATTTTCATGACTATGAAAATTGTAGACTCACACTGAAGGCATCAAAGCAATGAATTAACACATGTGGAATAATATACCTAACAAAAAAGTATGAAACAACTGAAAATATGTCTTATATTCTGGGTTCTTCAAAGTAGCCACCTTTTACTTTGATCACTGCTTTGCACACTCTTGGCATTCTCTTGATGAGCTTCAAGAGGTAGTCATCGGAAATGGTTTTCACTTCACAGGTGTGCCCTGTCAGGTTTAATAAGTAGGATTTCTTGCCTTATAAATGGGGTTGGGACCATCAGTTGTGTTGTGCAGAAGTCTGGTGGATACACAGTTGATAGTCCTACTGAATAGACTGTTAGCTGCTTTTACTTGCCATAATACAAATTCTAAGTAAAGAAAAACGAGTAGACATCATCACTTTAAGAAATGAAGGTCAGTCAGTCTGAAAAATTGGGAAAACTTTGGAAGTGTCCCCAAGTGCAGTTGCAAAAACCATCAAGTGCCACAAAGAAACTGGCTCACATGAGGTCCGCCCCAGGAAAGGAAGACCAAGAGTCACCTCTGCTGCAGAGGATAAGCTCATCCGAGTCACCAACCTCAGAAATCGCAGGTTAACAGCAGCTCAGATTAGAGACCAGGTCAATGCCACACAGAGTTCTAGCAGCAGACACATCTCTATAACAACTGTTAAGAAGAGACTTTGTGCAGCAGGCCTTCATGGTAAAATAGCTGCTAGGAAACAAGTGATAAAGACAGGCAACAAGCAGAAGAGACTTGTTTTGGCTAAAGAACACAAGGAATAGACATTAGACCAGTGGAAATCTGTGCTTTGGTCTGATGAGTCCAAATTTGAGATCTTTGGTTCCAACCACCATGTTTTTGTGTGATGCAGAAAAGGTGAACGGATGGACTCTACATGCCTGGTTCCCACCGTGAAGCATGGAGGAGGAGGTATGATGGTGTGGGAGTGTTTTGCTGCTTTGAAGCTCATCAAGAGAATGCCAAGAGTGTGCAAAGCAGTAATCAAAGCAAAAGGTGGCTACTTTGAAGAACCTAGAATGTAAGACACATTTTCAGCTTTTTGACTTTTTTGTTAAGTATGTAATTCCACATGTGTTAATTCATAGTTTTGATGCCTTCAGTGTGGATCTACAATTTTCATAGTCATGAAAATACAGGAAAATCTTTGCTTTGAATGAGAAGGTGTATCCAAACTTTTGGTCTGTACTGTATATATACAGGAAGGGGCCCAGGATATGGGACCTATATAGTAATATGGGCTTAGGATGGGCAAATATGTATGTTAGAGGTAGAATGGGGACAGATAATGCCAGGATGGGGGACATATATTTCAGGATGGGGGAGACATATACCAGGATGAGGGATATATTTACCAGGATGGAGACACACATACTAGAAAAGGGCCCAAAATGGGGGACATACATGCCTGGATCGGGGACATTACTACATAATAAAGGTGGCGAGGGCAACATGTACGTCTTTATAGGATCTAGACTGCTACAAGGACCTGTACATGTGACCAACATGTAGAAAGCCCCAGATTTAATATTTGCACCAGAGCCCATTGTACTTTCGTTATGACACTTCGATATATACTTTTTGTTCAGCTTGTTTTATTTTTTGATGATTAATTTTTTTTATTTTCTGGGGATGATTATGATAGCAGTTATCTTGCCTGAGCTTCTGTTAACAGCATAGTAAACAGTCCATAATAAACAACAGTTTTGAGATGTTCATTGACATCTATGGGAAACGTTTTAGGCCTGTTCTGTCATCTGTACAGTAAGAAGAGGGGATAAGTTGTGACTACAATCTCAGTGGTGAAGCAGTTAGATGGTTACATATTTATAAACCTTTCTTCCAAATTTATAAGACCATGGGAATAAGGGCTCGGTTTGCATTTTCTATAAAGTAACATCTGACTGCAACATTTTTACCTAAAACTCTCATTATACATCATAAAGAAGTTGCTATATTTTTTGTACATGACTTTGAGGATACAATGTGTTATGGATTGTGCAGGTCTTGAAGGAGTTGAGTCAGTGGTGTTCTCCGAATCTTTGTGTCATACATTGTGCCCTCAGACCCTACAGTAGCTTACAGTGTTTTATCTCCACAAATGACATTTGCCACCGACCCACAGATTAATTAATGCATGTTTGATCTTTGAAGTAAGCAGCACTGATCACTGGAATAGGCTACTGATTTACTTGTTGCTCCCCACAACTTCAGTGAGAATGATTTTGATGGTCCTACAGTACATGCTGCATTCAAAGTCTATGGGGCTGGCTGAATCAGCCAGGAAACTGTACTGTATGGCCTTATTTAGACAATGCCCATGCAATTTTAATGTGGGAAACGTAGCATCTTACTATGTCATCGAAGTGAATGAGATTTGTGAAATCATATCCACATGCTGCTGAAGTCCCCTTGCATAGAATCATAGCATCATAAAATGATAGAGCTGGAAGGGACCTCCTGGGTCACATGGTCCAACCCCTTGCTTGTCCAGCTTCCGTGTGAAGACTTCCATCAAAGGGGAACTCACCACCTTGCAGATCTTAAGTAGTTTCAAATTTTCAGCATGTTAATGCTTTCAGTGTTTTTACAGCATTTTTCACCCATTCGAATGAATAGGGAAAAAGACACGCAAAAACACAGATATAACACAAATATTTTACGCAGTGTTTTTCCTGCCGAGGGACCCATTTTTAGAGCAAACACTTCTGCAGAAATACTCTTATAGGTGCTGTGCATATGGTTTCCTTGACTATTCATTTCCTGGAGCTTTATTGGGGATTCATTTATAACTCTCTATAGCGTTATTCAGAGACAAGCAAACATCTCTGGTTCACATGTAATAATAAGTATTCCCTGCTAAGCATTTTACATGAAGAAGTAAGAATTAAAATGTATTCCTCGAATAATCCAAAGAGTATATGTAATCATTATTGAATATAAGTAAGCTAAAGCTATATATAGTGAGTATTGACCTAAATCTACTGTAGCAGCATAGACTTCTTAAGGAAAATAGTAAATAAAATGTTCACAAGAATTACTCTTGCATTGAACCTCTTTACTAGGGCAAAAAAATCCACAAGGTGGCGCTCACTTGCTTTTCTGCTGAATAACATAGCCACAACACACACAGCTGTTTCTGAGCATGTAAGTTGTCAACTGCTCTAAGGGTGCTTTCACATCAGCGGTTATTTCAAATTGCGGCAGATGCGGGAAAAAAATGCATCTGCCGCAATTACCGCATACCGGCTGCATTTGCGGCGCGGTTGCGGCGCAGTTGCAGTAAACGCCATACAAGGTTTAGGCGGACTTGCGGCAGGTGCGGCAAGTGCGGTTTTGGCACTTGCAGCAGGTGCGGCCGCGAAAAAAACTGCAGTCAGCCGCGTTTTTTTTCGCGGCCGCACCTGCCGCAAGTGCAGCCGGTATGCGGTAATCGCGGCAGATGCGTTTTTTTCACCGCATCTGCCGCGATTTGAAATAACCGCTGATGTGAAAGGGCCCTTACAGGTCTATAATATTTTAACCAGAGCTGTCTCTAGGTTTTTGTGGGCCCGGGGCGAAACAGTTTCAGTGAGCCCCTTTAACATATACCACAATTAATGAACATAATATAGAAGCTGCGAGCTGTGTATATATAATATAGAGGCTCCTGGGTGAGTTGTGTATATTATATTGAGGCTGTGCAGGGCTGCATATATCATATAAATGCTGCTGGGCTGTATATACAATATAGAGACTGCAAGAGTGTATATATAATATAGAGGCTGCTGCTGCGCTGTATATATAATATAGAGGCTGCAGGCTGTATATATTTGGAGGTTGTGCTGGGCTGTATATAATATTCAGCTTTGGCAGCCCAGCAGCAGCCTCCAAATAATATATGTAGACCAACACAGCATCCAAATAATAAATATAGCCAAACACAGCGTCCATATTATATATGCAACACAGCACAGCCTCCATATTATATATATAGCACAGCCTCCAAATACTATAAACAGCACAGCAGCAGTCTCCAGATAATATATATAGCCCAGCACAGCCTCAAAATATATACAGCACAGCCTTGATATTATATATACATTACAGCCTCCAAATAATATATACAGCACAGCCTCCATATAGCCCAGCATAGCCTCTATAGTCCAGCACCAGCCTCCATATAGCCCAGCACAGCCTCCATAGCCCACCAGGAGCCTCAATATAGTCCAGCAGAAGTCTCCATACATTCCAGCAGCAGGCTTCACAGTCCAGCAGCAGCCTCAGTAGCCCAAAACAACCTCCATAGCCCAGCAGCAACATCATTACCCCATCACAACCTCCATAGCCCAGCAGCAGAAATTGGTAATATGACTGCGCTCCTGTTAGTATAGGAAGAAATCCTTCTTGACCAAAAAATGACTAATTATGTGATTTTATTTTCTACATGTTTCAGGGTAACCAACAAACCCCTTCTTCAGAAAAAAATCACACAGATGTACACAGATTTTCCTGAATAAGGGGTTTGTTGGTTACCCTGAAAGGCGTAGAAAATAAAATCACATAATTACTAATTTTTTGGTCAAGAAGAATTTATTCTTATACTAACAGGAGCATGGTCATATTCCCAATTTCTATTGTTTTTATTGTTTTATGCTTAAAGTGGGAGATCGCAGCAGACTGAGAGACCTGCTACACGTCTTTATAGCGGTTGTGACTTTCACAACCGTAAAAGGTGAACACTTATTATTTTATCTTTGAAAATTGCCTCACAGGTATACACACTGTGCGCCTTTCTTTTCCAGTTATAATACCTGTCCATATAATGCAGCACAGCCTCCATAGCGCGCAGCAGCCTCCATATAGACCAGCAGCAGCCTCCATAGCCCGTCAGCAGCCTCATACTCACCTACCCTCGGCTCCCCCATGTCCTCCTCAGATGCTGTCCCCTCTGGTTTGTGCCTCCTTCCTGCAGGGCTGCACCAGTGTGATGAGGTTGCAGGGTAATGACTCATCACTCTGCTGCAGTTGGCAAAGGAGGAAGCTCCTCAGCCCAGGAGCCAGCACATGGCTAATTTGCATCACATGCAAATTAGCTATGTGTACTGGCAGCTTTGCAGGATCACTCAGCTGCTCGCTGAATGTCCCTGATAGGCCCCTTGTTGTCAGAGCTGCCTGTCCCTGATGGCCAGTGGGCCCCCCCAGATGTTCAGGGCCCCGTCACTTGCCCGAGTATGCCGGGTGCTGATGCCGGCCCTGGTTTTAACCCATAGGTAGGAAGAGATTAATTATCATTCTTTGGCCTATTCTATAAGTATGAGAGACACAATTAATTTTTTATTTCTCTTTGAACAGAGAATTCCAGCACAATCACAATTACAGTACCATTAGGTTGATTGCCCATGATCAGTATTGCCTGCATTCTAAGCGCAGTGTAATTTTCTTCTCTCATCCACCACGACAGCACATAGGAGGTTGCCTCTTGGCCCTAATAGGGGCAGGAAACACAAAGAGGTTAAATAGTCCCTCCCACCTCCTATCACCAGTGTTTCCTGTCCCTATTGGGCATGAAGAGGTTTTTCCTGAGGCTGTGGGGCTGGCGAAGCAGTCCTCTAACCAGCTCAGCTGGGCACCGGGTCGATCTGGCTGGGTGCTCCTTCCTCCCATGGCTGCCTAAGATCGATGTCCAGATCGCAAATGTTGCTAATAAAACTACCCAGCCATTTGAGGACTCCTTTCAGTTGAAAGATCTGATGGACAGGAAGACTAACAGTCTGCTGAGGAGATCATGGGAATCCTCCTCTTTTCTTATATCTGCTAACATCGGGGTTACTTGTGTAGCTAGGAGCTAAGAGCATGGCTAGATGGTTGGATCAATTGGAGTCCCAAATTGCTTTCTCCAGGAGTTGGTCCAGCCGCAGATAAGAAGGACCTTCCGGAACTTAAACCAAAGACTAAGTCCTTTCGTCGCCAACATCCTTATTGGTCCTAGACCCTGTCCCATCAACAAAAGGACAAAGGTAAAGGGGGATGTTGGAGCTATGCAAAAGGGGGAAAAGCGAGAAGTATCTTCTCTCGCCCCAGAATCGAAAGCGATGCCATTCTGGTAGGGGGGAGACTTACCACCTTTCTCCCCCGATGGCGGGAAATTACATCAAATCGCCAGATTCTTCATCTCATCCGGGATGCGATGAGGATAGAGTTCTTCTCCCCTCCTCCCCAACATCTGCGAGTGACTTCGCTCTCATCTCAAAAGCTTCAGTCCTCCCTCTGGAAGGAGGTCCAAATACTTCTCCTCATGGGGACAATAATCCCTGTCCCAGAGGCAGGGCCGGTTTTAGACCAAGTGGGGCCCTGGGCGAGATTGAGAGTGGGGCCCCAACTGTTTGTGGCGCCCGGGGCGGTCAAAAAATTTGCCGCCCCTTTGGTCGTATTATAGTAGCTTTATTCTTGTATATAGGAGCAGTATTATAGCAGATATATTCTTGTACATAGGAGCAGTATTATAGTAGATATATTCCTGTACATAGGGGCAGTCGGAGTATTATAGCAGTTATATTCTTGTACATAGGGTCAGTCGAGTATAGTAGTTATATTCTTGTATACAGGAGTCCTATATGCAAGAATATAACTACTATACTAAAACACAAAGAGAAGGGGCGCAATTGGGGGGCAAGTATTGGGCCAAATGGCCACTCACCTATTGGGGTTGTCACTGTGCACCTCTGCAAAACCCCAGTGTATGGCAACAAGCAGGACTCAAGGAGGACCCGGGGCAGGAGCAATTTTTGCTGACAGAGGTGTCTTCCCTTCCGTCTTCCGCCCGGGTAGCGGTCACGTGTTGCGATCACGTGACTCGGGATCTCCTTAAAGGAAAAAGACAAAGAAAGCGTGTATATATGGACTGGGATCATAGCCAAATTTCAGATTAAATATCAAATTTTATCAGTGCAATACTATATACAGTGCCCTATATAGAATATAGCACCCCCATATACAATACACAGCTCTCCCATATGCTATATATAGCACCCACATACTATATACAGCACCCACACATACTATACACAGCAACCCCATATACTATATACAGCAACCCCATATACTATACAGCACCCCCTTTATACATGACAGCATCCCCCATATACTATATACAGCCCCCATACATGACAGCACCCCCTATTAACTATATACAGCACACCATACACCATATACAGCACCCCCATGTACATGACAGCACCCCCATATACTATATACAGCACCCCCACCATACTTGACAGCACACCCATATAATATATACAGCCTGAGCCCCCATATACATGACAGCACCTGACCCATATACAACATACAGCAGCATCCCCCATATACATGACAGCTGAGCACCCATGTACAACATACAGCACCCCATAAACAATATACAGAACTAATATATATAAAATACAGCCCCCCATATACTATTTACAGCACGTCAGCACCCTCAATATCCTGAAAGGCCAGCAGCATGCCCCACATACATGACACACAGAGCATCCCCATATGATATGACATACATGACACACACATACATACACACACACAGCATCCTATACAGGCAGAATTTATCTACATGATGGTCAGCAGCACCCTCAATATAGTATATACAGGCCAGCAGCACGCCCCACATACATGACACACACATACACACACACACGCACAGCATACTATAATATAAAGGCAGCCCCAGTGGTGGTGTATACAGGCAGCCCCAGTGGTGGTGTATACAGGCAGCCCCAGTGGTGGTGTATACAGGCAGCCCCAGTGGTGGTGTATACAGGCAGCCCCAGTGGTGGTGTATACAGGGCCCCAGTGGTGGTGTATACAGGGCCCCAGTGGTGGTGTATACAGGCAGCCCCAGTGGTGGTGTATACAGGGCCCCAGTGGTGGTATATACAGGCAGCGCCAGTGGTGGTGTATACAGGCAGCGCCAGTGGTGGTGTATACAGGCAGCCCCAGTGGTGGTGTATGCAGGCAGCCCCAGTGGTGGTGTATACAGGGCCCCAGTGGTGTTGTATACAGGGCCCCAGTGATGGTGTATACAGGGCCCCAGTGGTGGTGTATACAGGGCCCCAGTGGTGGTGTATACAGAGCCCCAGTGGTGGTGTATACAGAGCCCCAGTGGTGGTGTATACAGGGCCCCAGTCGTGGTGTATACAGGGCCCCAGTGGTGATTTATACAGGGCCCCAGTGGTGGTGTATACAGGGCCCCAGTGGTGGTGTATACAGGGCCCCCCCCCCTGCACACCTGTAAAGGAATACAGATCATGATGCATCATCATTATACTTACTTATCCCTGCCGGCTGCCGCTATCCCCGCTCTGCACCGCGCTCCGGCTTCTTCCTGCTTCCTCCTCTGTCTGGCGCACAGGCAATGTGACGTCATTGCCTGCGGCTGCGCCCGGCGCCGGTCGCCAGGAAGAAGCCGGATGAAGCCGGAGCGCGGTGCAGAGCGTTGCAAGCCCCGCCTATAATCCGGCCGGTCCTGGGGGCCCTCTGAAACTTGGGGGCCCTAGGCAAATGCCCAGGCTGCCCCCCCCCTAACGCCGGCCCTGCCTATTCGAGGAGCTGGGGAGGGGCATTATTCTCGCCAATTACTGATTAAAAAGCCAAACGGATCCTACCGGACCATCATAAATCTGAAGCCCCTGAACAAGTACGTTTCCTACTCCAGGTTCAAGATGGAGTCCCTCAAGTTAACTGTTTCTCTGATTGGGAAGGATTTTCTGATGGCCACTTTGGATCTCCGGGACACCTACTACCATGTTCCTATCCGTCCTGCAGATCAGTGTTTCCTGAGATTCGCAATCCTGTTTCGGGATCAGGTCCATCACTTTCAATTCTGGGTCCTCCCTTTCGTTCTCTCTTCAGCTCCTCGTATGTTTACCAAGGTAATGGCGGAGGTAATGGCATATGTCAGGAAATGGGGCATCACAGTGATACCTTACCTGGACGATTTCCCCGTCACCGCTCCTACCAGGTCTGTCCGGTGTTCCCAACTGCCCATGTAAACACTCCCTCCTCCTGCAGCACAGAGGATTGTGATACCTGAGTGAGGAATCTGTAGAATGTGTATGTGAGTTGTGTCTGTAAGTTGTGTCTATATGTGTGAGCTGGGTCTGTGTGTGTGAGTTGTCTGTGTGCGAGCCGTGTCTCTGTGTGTGTGTGCAAGCTATGTGTCTGTGTGTGTGTGCGAGCCGTGTCTCTGTGTGTGTGTGCTAGTCGTGTCTCTGTGTGTGTGTGCGAGCCGTGTCTCTGTGTGTGTGTGAGAGCCGTGTCTCTGTGTGTGTGTGAGAGCCATGTATGTGTGTGTGAGCCGTGTCTCTGTGTGTGTAAGAGAGTAAACTAATAAGCTGCTAAAACCAAGCAGACTGCCATTTTGTAGTGGCCCAGGAAAGTGAAAACACAGTCTCTGGTTGCCTTGGTGACGGCTCTGTCAGTTGCTCCTGTTGTTGTTGATCTCTCTCTCTGCGGTGGCTATTACTAGTGTAAGGATTACTGCAAAGCCAGTGCAAGCTATATGGGCCTTTAAAGTTGTTTGCAAGCCCTGTTGTGTGGACTAAAGACTTTATCTTGAACTGAGCAAGTGTCCAGCATCTGAGGAGAGGCTGAGGAGATGGAACGAGTGATTGGCGTCCAGGAAGGCCGTGAGTGACTGCAAAAGGAGAGCCGGCGTCCGGTGCCATCCACATTGGGAGGATCCTGACAAGGTCCTGACAAGCCCTGGAAAAGAGTGCTCCTCAGATTACACCCCAAGCTTACAGAACTAAAGTACTGGACATGTGAATCTGGCATTGGCTGGTAAGCTGCCAAATTTTGCTGTTTTACAATACGTTTTTTTTTTTTGCGCAAAAGGTTTTTTTTTTCTTTTTCTGGACTTGCTGCAGCCCATGTGGAATATACATCGGTGTAAAGCTACATTTGAGGTTGATGGTACCATAGTTTTGAGATACCCGGGTATCCCTGTGCTAAGTGTATAGCCAGCATTGATATAGTGTAATGTATTGTTATTAGCTGTGATAAGTTATACTTAGTGTGCCATCTCAGAGGTCCCATCAGACCGCCCACAGTTGATGTACATAGCCTTTAGTTAAGTTAAATCCTTGATAAGTCTAACGTGTAGGTAAATTTGCTCCTGGTTCTGAGTGTGATTTACATACCCTGGGAACTTTGAAATCGGTGCATTGATGTTGGCTAACGCTGAGTGTGTGAAACTGTTATTGGTAATATTTTAAGGGGATTTTGAGACTTATACATTCCATACTGAACCGTACTTTGATCCCCATATCAGTAAAAATACTGTTGTTTATTTCTGCCTCTGTCTCAGTCTGTGACTCACTGGATCTTAATAGGACCTCCGGTCATTACATGTGTGTGACTCACCGTAGCCGGGTTCTGCACGTCGCAGGCGTCTGCTTCTCTTTGTCACGGAACCGAGCCTGCGGCTGTGGGGCCCGGTGGTCCAGATCAATGGGGGAATGGCTGAATAGGCCAGAGACTAAGATCCATACTGTCAGATGGCTTGTAAATATGTTTTTAGATAACCAGTTTAGTAGTTGAAAGGTAAATAAATAAAAAAAAAATATTCTCCCATTTTTTTTTAAATCAGATTATTTTTGTTAAACCGTTTTAACATACAAATTTGAGTGAAAGCTCAAGTATTTTTAAACATACAAATTTGAAACATACCTCTCATACACAACACAACGCCCTCCCCACTCCCCAATATCACATTATAAGTAATATAACCGTGGGTCCCTTAGAATGCGACCTATAAATGTATAGTAGAAAAAAGGGAGAGACACACACAAAAAATATTTTTAGGGGGACAAACAATATGGAACAAAATGTGTACAGCATAGAACTTCGAACAGTCAAGCACATAATACAAAATTGTATGGGCAATAGACAGCTATCAAACCAATTCATAAAGTAAGAGAACATATGGAACCAAGAAGGAATAGAGGGGCACCATAATTAACGATGCATAGGGAATAGATAGCTTTTCTTTTAATATACACTCCTTTTTCCAGCCTTATAGAACTATTGACTGCTAATAAACTCCTCCCATAGTTATAAAGATAGTGAAGGAGTGGTAATTAAAAAGGCTGGAAGCACAGCCAATGTAATAATGGCAACTTTTCTTGATTGACAAGCTACCTGTTGTGTTGGCATGAGGTTCTCTAATGAGTTACGTACCCCTCCTGAATGTTCTAGGGTTGTGGATAACCTTCAGGTAGTGCACCCCTCTGCAAGTTCCTGTCTCTACTCCTTTGGGAAAAGAGCTGAACTGACTTTGCCCTGAGTTTGACTGTGGTAACAACCCAGGTGAATGCTGGATAGATAGGTTCTTCCAAAGTTTTGGTGAGGAGTGGCTACTAATTCCCATCTCTTGCATTGGCCTGTTTTTGGTTGCCAGCCATCAGCTTTTGGTCTTCAATAAAAATCATTTTGGTGTAGTGTTCACGGTCTGTTGTATCAATACGTAAGGTTTTTTTTTATGTATAACCCCTTTAAGTAGCATTAAACTTGTTTAAAAATGATTATAAACTAATAAACTAATTCCTAAAATGTTATGAAGTAATATAGGAATGCTAATAGTGTGAATAATAATGGTAGGGTTAGTGTGAATAGTAATGGTAGGGTTGAAGGAGATGGCTCTAACAATATACAGTCTACAGACGCGTAACCGATATATATGCTGGAAAGGAGGGAGGAGTACAATTGTTTGTATCTTTTTATAAAACAATTCCTAGAATGTAGACTACATACCCTAGAATTGCAAAATAGATTTACCTTGGATGAATGCCATCTCTTTCCAGAAAGGATTGCGCAGTCTGTTTTAAAACCCTTTCCTGCAGAACAGAACTCAGAATAAAATGTAAATCTAAGAAAAGTGTAAGGATCAAGGTCTGTTCATAAAGAATAACATTCATGAATACCAGGTATATTATATAATGTTATTATAAGAGCATGTGGTACATGCACAGGAATTAAAGGGATTTTCCAGCTTTATGTAAATAACATTATAACACTATACAGAAAAGTTATTTAATTTCTAATATAGCTTGTCACCATTTCTTAGATCACTGTATGCTGTCAGTAGGTAAAACCAAAGTACCGTATACAAGACTACATACAGTGGATGAAATAAGTATTTAAACAAGCCACCGATTTAATTAAGTAAATATATTTCTAAAGGCTCTATTGACATGAATAGATGTCGATAACAACCCATCCAATCAACATGCCAAGAATTCCATAGGTGTCCATAAATTAAGTTATGTGTAATAATGAGAAATGACACAAAGAAAAACTATTGAACACCTGAAGAAAGGGAGGTGAAAAGGGCCATGGAAAGGCATGACACTTGTTGAAATCTGTCAGTAGTTAGAAAACAACTAATAAGATACATAATGGCACTTCCTGTGGAAAGGTGCAACAAGTAGGCTCCAATACCTTAGCTGATATAAAAATAAATACTTGCCACTCAAAATATCTTTGTTTTTTGTGATTTTATTTGGGTGACAAAATCAAATGAAACACAAACGTTTCAATCTGACAACCTGGGTCTTCATCAGTGTGCTTCAAGATCAGAAATGGAGGTAATCCAGTTTAGGATAACCCATGCTAATGCTCCTACAAAATAGGTGTGTGGACCACATAAAAGGCACAAAAGGAAATTTGAGTACTGTTCACTGCAGTTGAAACTTTGTATTTCAGGTATTGGCAGACCTTATGTAAATAAAGTCCCATAGAGACAGTGACCGACTTGCAGTGCTGCTTAAAGGGAACCAACCACCTCAGATCACCTAATACACAGTTAGTACATGTCCCTGCACCCTAAGGATACCTTTCCAGCACTGTTTTTGTGTAAAATCTTGCATTAGTATAACTGATAAAAAGAGTTTATAAACTTACTAGCCTGGAGACTTCTGGGCGTATCCATCCTTCTGTTATACTTCAGGGCTGTGCATTCATTGCATGGCTGTGCTCCCCCTCCTTCTGTGCAGAGGAAATAACGATAACGATCACACCCATCAGGGCAGGGCAGCAGGCACGGAGGGAGGGGGAGCACAGACATGCAATGCACAGCCCTGAAGTATAACAGAAGGAGGGATACGCCCAGAAGTCTCCAGGCTAGTAAGTTTATAAACTCTTTTTATCAGTTATACTAATGCAAGATTTTACACAAAAACAGTGCTGGAAAGGTATCCTTAGGGTGCAGGGACATGTACTAACTGTGTATTAGGGTGATCTGAGGTGGTTGGTTCCCTTTAAGGATGACATACTGATAAATTGCAGCATCCACTGCTGGGTTCAGGCTTGTGTGTGTAGTTAGAAAGCAATCCTACCACTTGAAAAATAGCTTGTTCAACTGATATCCTCTAAAAAGGTGTCTCATTACCAAGGTGCCACACAAGAAACATCTCATATTGGGTAAAACCAGTGAGAGGTCGCAAATCTATGCAATTTTAGTGTTGCAAAACATATTGGTGGCATTGGTTACAAAAAAATGTTTAATCTAATGAAGATTCCTGTGAGCACTTTTGCTATCAAAATTGGAAGGAATATCATTTCACCATAAACCAGCCATGAACAGTTGCTCCACGCAATATTTCAGACAGAAGAGTGAATGGAATTGTCAGAAAAGTAGTCCACGATCCAAGGACCAGCTG
This sequence comes from Allobates femoralis, assembly GCA_033576535.1. NCBI lineage: Eukaryota > Metazoa > Chordata > Amphibia > Anura > Aromobatidae > Allobates > Allobates femoralis. Next base: position 382,500,501 of record JARQOC010000004.1, read on the forward strand.
TGGAGAGCTACAGTAAGACCTTGAATCAGCAGGTACAATTGTTTCAAAGAAAACAATAAGTAATGCAATACTGAGGAGATCCCTCAGGAGAATATCTGCTGTTTCATCATGAGCATGCTCAGGTATGGTAGGGAGGTCATACAGGCACGTGGAGGCCACACACACACTGCTGAGCCTTATTTCCTTGTTTTGAGCCAGTTTCATAGAAGATGAATCAGACTGTAAATTGATTTTCCACTTTGATTTTGAGTACTATTCCAAATCCAAACCTCTGTGGGATATAAGTTTTGTTTTATGTCACGTAAATGCACTAAAATATGTTTTTCACTTCCCCAAGAGCTGACAATCTACCCCTCCTCCTCATGGATTTTGTGTGACACACAGCTCTATCTCACTCACCCTCCCCTTGACAAAGAATGCCTGTTTACAACTAGAAGGAATGTTAGTTTTATGAGCCTGCACACAAGCAACGTTGAGTTCGTGTTTCCCTCCAAAATACAAACCTCTGAATCCTTTGTCTGCTGAGCAAAAACACATTAAGTCAAATTCAATACTTCACATTATTTGCAGAAATATCATAGTTTATTTCCAGAATCCACACACTTTGGGGAATGCACAGCATCATTTTGCTTCACTGAGGGTTTCCAGAATCCTGAGAATTAATTTCTGCCCATCAGCAAATCACAGGTATGCAATGTTTGGTCAAAATCAAATATAAAATCATAAGCAGAAAGATGATGCTAACGTCGTCGGCCTGTGACCATGAAGGCCAAAGATATGGACAAAAGGAGAAACTGATAACTTCCAGAATCATCTTTACCTCTCAGCGACGGCCCATTAATATGATGTTAGCAGTGTGGGAGTTCTGCTTTTAGGGCAGAACTTTAAAACCACACACTAGATTGGGAGGGTATTCAGACCACTGAAAGTCAGCTAACACTATGCTGGGGAAACTGAATCACAATTCTTCAAAGGAATCTTTCCCTCTCTTTTTCTGAAAGTCATCCCTGTGATGCAGCTTTAGTAAGTTTCTGTTTTAATCCCTTTTATTTTAATGTAACTTTCTATAACATACTGTAAACTGTCTCTTTTGTAATATGTAATATTTTGTATGTTTTTGTAAACACTGCCAATTTTTCAGATTAAATTTATAAAATTTAATAGTGTTGATCTTCTTGCACTATAAACAAAACCCAATGACCGCCATGCAAGCCTCACATTAGCAAATGGGTTTCTGCCTGTAAGTGATTGATGGTGGCAGCAGAATTTTTGTATTGATGTGATATTGAGGGCTTGTTTGTGACCGGCAGAGATACATTCCGTCACATGAAGTGCCTCAATATTCTGCTTAAATTAGAGCAACTGCACTCATTTTCTTATACTCTGTTAATACCCTGATTGGCCAGCAGGATATGGGAGCACTAGAGAGCTGCAAGTTCCTGACTAGTTTGTGACATTTTCCTTGAATCATCTTTATGTTTTATTGTTCTCAACACATTCCACTATGTAATGTGTAAACATTTGCAACTGGAAAATTTTATTCATTGAGATCTAGGTTGTGGTATTTTAGTGTTCCCTGTAATTTTTTGAGCAGTGTGTATATATATATATATATACCAGATGGGGGCCCGATGCTAATGCATCAGGAGGGCGGTGACATCACAATGTTGCAAGGTTAAATGGCGCTGGTTGCAGCAGCTGTCTCTCCCCTGTCCCCTCTCTCTCACCTGTACTGTCTTCACCCTTCTGTGCTCTTTCCATAGTCATGTCTCTGCCTTGTATGCTCTCTCTCTCTCTCCCCCATGTGCTCTCCACCTGTGTTCTGTCTTCTCAAAGTGTGCTGTCTTCTCCTCTCATTTGCTGTCTCCCCATGCACTCTATTTCCCCCTTTGCGCTCACCCCTCCTCCTGTGTGCATGCCCATCCCCCATGTGCTCTCTCTGCCCCCTGGGTGTACTCTCTGCCCCCCTGTGCACTCTTTCTGCATCCTTGTGAGCTCTCTCTGCCCCACTGTGTGTGCACTCTGCCCCCATGCATTCACCCCCCTGTGCTTTGTCTCTCCCTCCTGTGGTGTTCAAAGATGGTGGCATCAAAAGTGTACATGCATGCCCTTGGTCACGCTGCTGTCTTCTTTGAACACCCAGGTGTCAAAAGATCGAGTCAGCTTCTATAAGTGCGCATGTGTGCCAAATATATGCATGCACACTTACTCACGAGGTGATATGGCTGTGGTCAGCGGTTCAGCGCTGGTGGTGCTGCGCAATGTACCAGTATTTGCATATCTATCACTGCCCTCCTGTTTGCTCTTTTTGCTCCCCTGTGCACGCTCTATGCCCCCTTTGCACTCTATCTGCCCCCTGTGCCCCCTCTGCCTCTCTGTATGTGTGGCGCCCGTACAGATCCAGTCGTCACAGAGGTACTGGTCCCCACTTTGTTGTGTTTGGTGTTGAGGTGCGGCGGCTGGTGGGCTGCGGTTGACTGGCTGCGGGTGCCATCGGTTGTGGGGGCCGGAGGCACTACTGGTGGTACTGTGCAAGGCGCCAGTACTGCCAGCATGCAGCATGTTTCACAAATGACGCTGGAAGTAGATGACAGATGGGACTATGCTATTATGTAAGTGTATATATCAAAAATTTGCATTTACAGTATAGTCTGGTTACTGGTGTGCAGATGTGTGCAGCCTAGTCATTGATGTATGATAAGATGTATTCTAAATTCATACTATTTATCAAGCTAAATTTAGATGTAATCTGTGTTGAAAAAAAGCCCTGTTTTTCATAATCATATTTTTTATGTTCTTTTGACACTTTCTGGTTTATTGACAAGCGGTGAAGAGGGGTGTGGCTTACCAGAAAGTGTGTGTGGTCTGACTTTAACACAATGCACCAAATAAGGTACTAATATTGTGGCACATATTTCTGGCTTCTTCTAGTCAGTCCTAAAATTAGGCTTATCAAATAGTATGAACCACTTTGCTAAGTCTGGCAGCATATTTTAAGATTGTTTAGTCTAAGCTAACACCGTCTAAGAATAAGGTCGGTTGGAGTCAAGTGTATCAAAACCTAGACCAGAAATGTTCACAAATCGCAGATGTGACTGGTTCTGAGTGCTCTTTCGAATATTGAACAAATGCAGGAGCTGCCAGGTATTCACATGTAATATTGTGGGTTGCAAATCAGAAAAATCATTCATCTTAGCAGCCTTACTGAATAACATGGCTCAGTGTAATCTGATCAAAAATCGGATAGGACACATCAAATGTATATGTTAGCCTGCATGAACTTTCACATTATTGAAAAATCTGCCCTTTGTTCAATTAATTTAGCAGTACAGAATGTACTTTTTATACTGCTGTAATGAAAAGCACAATATGTTTTTAATACCATTGGGTCTAAAGAACCACAATTTATTAAGGTCAAAAATATATACTACATTACAAACTTTTGGTATTTGTCTGCCTCTGAAAGTCTATAGGTACTGTAAGGTAGCGAGCCGGGGGACTCGCTTGCTGCGTAATGACGCCAACACGTATTTATAATTTTGCAAATGACTACCCGTTTATTTCTCATTTACATCTCATAACCTGGGTAGCGCATTAAACATTTCAACATAAATACTTCACATAACACATTGACATTACACTTAACATACAATCATATTGCACATATACAATTATAGTAACCCGGGACCTGTAACCACGACTCCTTCCCCATTGGAGCTCTTACAACCGCTCCCGTGGTGATCACGGCCTCTGGCCTATCTATACTTTACACATACATTTATAATGAATATTTAACCTTACACATCAACGGGCCCTGTGGGTCCCAATGGCGCTACCAGCTGCCCGGCTTTAGTTACCCAGCACGATGACTAAACATTAACCCGTAGTCAGGACTCCAGCCTGACCGGGACCTTACATACCACATGTGATCCATCCTACAATGTTCATGGACCACATGCCTCTTCACCCCGCTCACAGCCCATCATAATCCATCCATGGACTGTGGCTCCTCCATGACCATAACAGGGACCTGGTCAACCGTAGAGCCCGGGCTAACCATGCGTCACCATGGCCTACTTCACCACGGTACAGGCCACCAGCCGCCACCAAACCCCCATCTCGTGGCAGGTCTCCAGGTGGACGACTGTACTCTGAGTCTGAGTAGCACCCTCCCGGATCAGCCATGGTTACCCTTTCTAGTTTCTAGGAGCCTTCGTGACTCCTGTGTCTGGCCAGGGTACATACATTCTATTGAAGGATGGGTGCCTGCTGCATGCAGCAAGCAAGCCTCCCTCTCATCCACCAGGGAAGGATCGCCTTCACTTCATCATCCATACTGGCTGGGTCACTCTCCCCCACAACATTATATATGGCTCTTACTCATAGGCCATCGTCTCTTCATTCAGGGCACTTTTACCTAAGCCCTCACAAACGTCCACGGGTCCTTTACCGACTGCCCAGTCAACCCAATGGCCTGGCATGATTCACACACAGCTCACTCCATCACATGGGAACTGCCATCTTACCTAGCACGGATCCGGGTCTCGCTACCTGGGTCCCGGGTTCACCAAGCATCCCCAAGGGGCTCCTTCCCAGACGTATCTCAACTACACGTCCGGATCAGCGTCCACCTGGTCAGCCACGGCTTCCCCACTCCAGGTGCATTTGAATGCCCTGACGACGGTTCCCGGAGTGGTACTGAAACACGTAGGTGGAAATAAAGAAGGGGGGTCTTTCATTTGAAGACTTGTGACTGATTATTCCAAGCGGCGCGGACCATCTATACACCATCCCTGGATCTGTGGATATTCTTACACATGCTACGTGGCGGTGGAGGTCCTGCAGCAGCTTCTAACTACATGCCGTCAAAACTAGTTGTGGTGCACACAACTAGAACAGGTGAGTGCACCTCTATGTGACCTGTGTGCACTGTCAGTGTCATATTGATAGGGCACTATTGCGCCTCGTCTCCTTTTATCTTTTCTATACATCTCACATCATGGCGGTCTGGACTATCATTCTCAGTCCTTCATACAGACTGGATCTGTCTCTCTCTGGATGTCTCAGGCTGACTAATCTCAGAAGTCTGTGAACTCCCTCAATCACTCAGCTGGCAGGCTCTTATCGTGCCTGCCATGCCCACCTGGACAACCCACTTGGCCGCTTGTAATCAGCCTCCTCTAGTTCCTATCCAGCTGCTCATCTATGTGCCTGATCTCTACAGCTCTCACACAGCTTGTTTTAACTCCCTGTGTTCCGGGTTGGTTCACACAGTACACACAATGCTCTCAGCCGTTCATTGGTCTCATGAATCCTTCAGACATTGACACACTGGGTGCCAGACAAGATTATACAACACACCTACGGTAAAACCCGGCTCATGTGCACAGGATCCTATGCTGATCCTGCATGTGATGCGCCCCGGCCACGGGGACATGCCGGCGGTGCCTCACAGTACGTTGACCACAAAAATGGTTTACATTGAGTATACCCTACATTTGTAACAAAGTAAGAATCCAATCTTGGGTCATGTGTCAAAAATATATTTTTTTTGTTAGAAATTCTTTTGCATTGATATTAATAATCAACAAAATTACTACCTTTGTTTTTTTATTTTAGAATATTGTAGAATTCAATTAGTGAATTGTTTGCATTAGCTTGCAATATACAGATGCATCTCAATACATCAAAAAGTAATTTTTTAAAATAATTCAGTACATAAAGTGAAAAGCATATATAATATAAAGCGTCATTACAAACAGTGATCTATTTCAAGTGTTTTTTTATGCAAATGTTGATAATTATGGCTTACAGCCAATGAAAATGCAAAGGTCATTATCTCAGAAAATAAAAGTTGGGAGGATGAAGGGTTAAAAACTGTGCTGCCGTATTCCATGAGGCATCAAAGGGTGAGTATAATATTGTTTTATTAGCTCCCTGAAAAGCCCTGTAACATGGAAATGTGATATTGATTTGTCGTGAGGAAGGGGCCAGGGAGACTAATAAATATTATATTCACCTTTTGATGCATCGTAGAATACAGATAGCACGGTTTTTTAACCCTTCATCCTCCCTACTCTATGTGCACCATGCTGGGACTGCAGCAGTCATGATATGCTTTTATAGTGGTTGTGACTCTCACAACCACACAAGATGAGCCTCTAATACCAATTTAGGTAATATTTTAGCCTCCCTCCTTTCTGAGATAACAATCTTTGGGTTTTCAAGGGCTGTAAGCCATAATCATCAATATTAACAGAAATAAACACTTGAAATAGAACACACTGTTTGTAATGACTTTATATAATATATGCTTTCCCTGTTATGTATTGAATTACTGAACTAAATAAAGTTTTTGATGATCTAATTAATTGAGATGCACCTGTATATCATAAAGATGCTACGTAAAGAGCACACATTGAATGGATTATACATATGCAATGAGTTTATAGATTTGTTGATTTGTTCAGCCCATCATCATAACCCCTTCCTGATGTTGTGGGATGTCATAGGAGTCGATGCCTTCCCAACCTGTGATGTCCCACAACGTCATGGCGGTTACCTCGCACTGTTGCCGCGGTAACCGCCATCGGGCCCAGGGGTTCAGTGATTCTTACCTTCAATGAATGCGCCATTTACTGGGGCGGCTGCGGGTTGCAATTCGCAGCATAGGGGGCCCAGAATGCCTGGGCCTTTCCATGCTGAGGATTCCAGCTCCCAGCTGCCTAGTTGTACCTGGCTGGACCAAAAATATGGTGGAGCCCCACGTAATTTTTTTCTCTCAAATTCATTATATAAATAAAAAAAAATTTGGGCTTTGGTGTATTTTTGGTTGACAGCCAGGTACAACGAGGCAGCTGTGGGTAACAGTCCATAGCTGCCAAGTTGTATCTGGCTGGATAAAAATATGGCAAAAAATTATTTCTACAAATAAAATGACATGGAGCTATGCTGTATTTTTGGTTGCCAGCCAGGTTCAACTTGGCAGCTGGGAGGCTGGAGTCCTCAGCATGGAGGGACCAAAACAATGTGCGCCCCCCACGCTGCGAATTGCAACCCACATCCACCCCAAAAAATAGTGCATTCATTGGAGGCGCCATTTTCTGGTGCTGTACTCCAACTCTTCCAGTTGCCCTTGTGCTGGTGGCAATGCTGATGGCACACACGGGCTTTCCATATGCGACATGGTGTCCACTAACAATTTGAATGGAAAATTAGCTCCAATTGTTAGCAGACACCATGTGTCGCATATGGAGAGCCCCTGTGTGCCTAAACATTGGAGCTCCCCCACAAGTGACCCCATTTTGGAAACTATATAAATACAAAAAGGGGGGAAACAAGAGGCGCAATAGTGCCCTATCACTAGTGACACACTGAGTATATCAATAGGTGTACACTTACCTGGTCCAGTTGTGTGACCCACAACTGGTTTATAAGCATTTTTTTAAAGCTGCTGCAGGACCTCCACCAACCACTCGTACATGGAAAAACGCTCATATATAGGGAAGATGGTGTGTCATGGAATCACAAGGGATGGATGTCTCCAAGAAGTCACAAGGAAGGCAAGATTCCAAAGCAACGATCTCCTTTATTCACCAACGTGTTTCGGCACCTATCCTGGCACCTTCATCACAGTTGCATAGAAACCTTGCCTTCCTTGTGACTTCTTGGAGACATCCATCCCTTGTGATTCCATTGAGACAGCAGCATGGACCGTGACACACCATCTTCCCTATATATGAGCATTTTGGAAACTAGACCCCCAAGGAACCTATATAGATGCATAGCAAACACTTTGAACCCCCAGGTGCTTCATAAATTGATCCGTAAAAATGAAAAAAGAAACTTTGTGAAAAAAAGTACTTTTTCATTTTTACGGCTCAATTTGTGAAGCACCTGGGGTTCAAAGTGCTCACTATACATCTAGATAAGTTCCTTGGGGGTCTAGTTTCTAAAATGGGGTCACTTGTGGGGGAGCTCTAATGTTTAGGCACAAAGGGGCTCTCCAAATGTGACATGGTGTCCGCTAACAATTTGAATGGAAAATTAGCTCCAATTGTTAGCGGATGGAGAGCCCCTGTGTGCCTAAACATTGGAGCTCCCCCCACAAGTGACCACAGGGGGGGTGACAGGTCCTCCTTATTTATTTGACAAACCCTATTTAACTGGCAGCCTTTCCAGTTTGCACTCACTTTGCATTAATGGTGCGCCGTTACAAAGTGACTGAAACTCTCTGGCTGCAGGTTGTCCAGATGAAGCCACAGAGGTCACCTTATCAGCCATAGGAACAAAGGTTGGTTGTTCCAACTCTGTGTTTTCTAGAATATTACATCTGTACAATATCACAAACTTTTTCAAGTTCCCCAAGAAGGATGGTTGCCCTTGAAAGACAAATGCAAGAGAGGACAGGAAAATGCGGATAATCTCCATGGGTAATCATTTCAACACTGCAACTGGAATAGCTCGCCAGTTCAGCACTGAACAGGGTAAAGATCTGTGTTGTCATACAGTGTCTTGACATTTAAGAGCATTAGGACTGAGATCCCAGTCTGCAGTGATCAAATCTCTCATTAGCTGAAAGAATAAAAAGATTAGACTCACCTTTGGAGAGGACCATGTTGTGTGGTCCACAATTCATTTTAGTGATGACAGCAAATTTAATTTATTTGGGTCTTATGTTTGTCGACAAACTGGGGAAAGACTGATCTCAAAGTTTGTAAGGAATCAAGTAAAAGGTGGTGGAGGACGTGTTATGGCTTGGAGAATGTTTTCTGCTGAAGGAGTTGGACCTCATACAACTACGTGGCAGAGTAAATGCAAGTAAGTATCAGAACCTTCTTCAACAACACAGATCCTTATGGGGATGTCACACGCGTCAATATCGCGTGCAATATCGCTGCTGCACATGACGTTGCAGCGATATTGACATGTGTGACAGGGCGCATCAACCAGCGATAAATCGCTGGTGGATGGTCGCCAGGTTTTAGAACCTGCTCTAAAACCTGGCGATGGTTGCCCGGTGGACACGCAGCATCGCTGCGTGTGACACCGGGAGACGAGCGAGAAGCCAACTCCCAGCGCCTCTCAGCAAGCGCTGGGAGCTGGTATCCATGGTAAACAGCGGGTAACTAAGCGCCGCACGGCGCTTAGTTACGCGCTTGTTTACATGGTTACCAGCGTTCTCGCCGGTACTGATCGCTGGTGAGTCTGCCTGTGTGAAAGCTCACCAGCGATCAGCCATCAATATCGCCAGCGATGAGTTCGCTGGCAACATTGACGCATGTGACGTCCCGATTACATTCAGTACTCAATCAGCCAGCAATTTTCATTCAGGACAATGCCCCCTGTCAAACAGCAAATCGGGTAAATCAGTTCCTTGAAACAGATAACACTGAAACAATGAAATGGCCAGCCCAGAATCCTGATCTAAACCTAATAGAAAACCTCTGGAGAATCCTTGGTTACAAAGTTATGGCCAATAAAACCCACAACAGCCACAGAACTGTGGAAGAGACTGGAAGAAGAGTGGCCCAATACCAGCCCAGAGCAGTGTGACAGACTAGTGATGTCCTGTGGCCACAGATGTACTGGAGTCATTCAAAACAAAGACCTGTTTATTTCCTACTGATTGATGACTGTTGTAACGTTGACAAAATTTAGTTTTAATCTTTGTCTGTGCTACAATCATTGCTGTTCTCTAATTATGATCATCACATTGTGTGTAAAATAAGGTTTTTTTTTTATTAACTTTGGTTATTTTGGAAAACACTGTTCTAGTGGCATGGTGTACGCCTTACAAAATCAGTGTAGATTACATTCTGTCTGAAAAAAATCAAGTGATCATACATTGTTCTCTAATGTTGAACACCAGTATATATATAGTGGGTGTAATAATAATAATAATGTTAGAAAATACCTCCAATCAGAAATGTAGTACAGTGCTCCTGTTTAGCTGTGTTGGTAATCTCATGTGCAAGGCATTACAGAAGCTTTGGTATCCATCTTTACAACCACTAGCAACCACCTTTTACTATGTGTGTGGTTGTAACTATGGATCCCTAATGGTGGGTTTACACGTCCCGATATCGCGGCGATATCGGAGCCAACGACGCGGGAGCGCGCATTTAGTGCACGTTTCTCCCTGCATCGCATCGGCAGTTTACACGCCGCGATATCGGGATGCAACGTCCCTACGATGTGTACGCCCACCAACCCAGGAACGACCATTTAACATGGGAGTGAATGGGTGACGTCAGCGTACACATCGTAGTTGGGCTGTTACACGCTACGATGCTGCTACAACGGCCATGCGATATCGGGCGGTTGAATAGCTCGGCTATTCAACCCCGATATCGTTTTGGCATCGTTCCAGCATCGCGTTGTACGTTCAAACCGTACAACGCGCAAACGATATCGGGTCCAACTCCCGAACCATGTGACTTTAGGTCGGAGTTGGGTCGGAGTTGGACGCCGATATCGCGACGTGTAAACCCACCATAAGCTGCAGTGCTCTGCACATAAGGTAAGCGACGTAGCTAATCAAGAGAACTATGCTACATTTCTAATTGGTGATATCTCCCAATAATAGTATCATTGCACTGCTGATGATACTTTGCTGCATTGACACTGACAGACTAGTTTCTTATTGTGTCAATTGCAATAGTAGTTTCCGAACCTGTGTGCATGACGTATAATGTAACTGATGCCAAAGGGACACATTCTGTCGCAGAGAGGCTCACAATTCCCAGTCACAGTCTCATTTAGACCTTTGCCCCATAATATGAAGGTAAGCAATTCTCTCCTAATATAACGAAAGCTAGCGATTCAACGTCTGAATCTCTCCGATGTCTCTTAATGGTTAATCCTATTGATCCTGGGCCGGGGAATTCAGAATTAAACCTCAGTGATCTCCTGTATCCAAAGTACTATGGCAGCTGTTCAATTTGCAATTCAAAATTCTCTTCCAGCAGAAGCATTGATTGTTATAAAGACAATGGCGGGGGCTGCATGTAATAAACAAGAGTTTTATACCATGGAGCCTTGCTACTCTTCAGGAAAGAAAAAATAGAGATGATTTATCCTTTTGTTAGAGGTAAAGCAATTTAGATTAGGCGTAATATGTGAATTCTATGATTCCTATCAGCATAAGGACCAGCTCTGATTGGTCCATGTATAAATAATTGCACTTAGTACCAAACAAGCTATCATATGATGTGTAAGCCAGAATTTGGCTATTTACTGATACGAAGAATACGTCATGCTCTTGGGAGCTGCAAGGCAAGGATTATCAAACCTGATAGCTCTGTCTTGGTTTTAAAAACGGCACTCACACATTAATGACTCTCTATAGCAACACTAAAACCTAGCAAATGAGCCTGCACAAGATCAATCTCTGAAAGCTAACTCCATTATATTATCATACTGTTAAAAGTGACGCCGCTCTGTTGCTTCTGACCTTGAGTAAAAATAGCCTATACTGAATTATCACTGATGACATAATGCATATTGAATTCCCAGTATACTCAGGCTGAATGCTAAAGCTAATAGGTAGTTTATTAGTCTATAATATCTCAAACTGATTTTGTGCAGGGTTTCATGAACATGCAGTGTATGAGATGATCTCACGCAGCTATAAATTGTAGTATTGTAATGAATCATGTTTAGCATTTTTCTCAACGTGACAGATTTTGTAAAATAAGAAATTAATGTCATGATATGCAGCGTATAAAAAAAGACTAATAATGACTGTAGCTTTAGGGGTGACAACTTGCACTTGCCCAGGGCCCCAGATCTCAGAAGGGCTCCTAGGAACAACCTGCCAGTTCCACCCGTCAGGCAGAGCAATAGTTTACGTAATCTGTTTGTTAAAAGAGAGAAGTCTGCAGCTGTTAAAGCACAGCCACAGTCCTCTCTTTCCAATGCCTCGCTCCCAAAAAATACGCCAAGCGTAATGCAATAAATAATCGCACTGCACTCGCACCAATATTATTCAATGAGGCAGTGTTCATCTTTGAGTTTTTCCCTCTGCTGTAATTAGGCTGGGGAAAAAGATTGCACCATGCTGCATATGGCCGTGCATATCGAACAAGATTCCCCAATGCAAGTTCACGGGTGCGAGAAAGAAAAAAACAGACAGCACATTGACCATTTAGTTTTTTGCAGATATATAACTGCACTATTGTAGATTCTTTTTTTCCCATTAACTCTGCTATCCCCCAAACCAAAAATGGAACTTCCCTATTTTTCCCACGTATTCTTTGTGAATAAACACATACAGTAACACTTTTTCTTATAAATTGTCCACGACGGCCCTTTATTACACAAAAAGTAACAGTCATAAATACCATTCAAAGTGAGAAAGTTTCTTGGAGTTCTGAAAACCTGGTGGACACCCATAAAGGATTCAGTGTTGCCCCCAGCTGCAACCACAGGCTCAGGGGTACCTGTCACTGGAAAAACCTTTCCCTAAAATCAACTAACAGGAACCCATCATAGAGAGCCTCAAAATCCGCCATGTAATTACCAATCCAGAGAATCAACCACCTGATGAACAACCCCTCCACCACAATATTTCCACCAACTCCAAAACCCCACCTCACCACCACTTGCTGAAATGACCCAAAAAACAGCTCATACGTTGTCCAAAGCTTATGTCCAGCAACTCCACACTCAAGGTTGCACCCAAGATGGGAAGGCTGGAACTTCTGCAATGGTGCCTACATGCCTTTTGGAAGCCCCTACCCCCTCTTTAATTCTATATAGTCCTGACCAAATCTGCCAACTCCTTCACTGTTTTCCCAACCACCTTAAATTTTTGACCCCATTAAAGTATGCACTTTCCTTCATATCCCTATTAACCCCTAGTTTCCCTACATAGGTGAGTCATAGGTTACTTCATCCAAGGCTATGCAGTGGGTTCCATTTATCCTTGACTGCACTGTTGTAGATGCCTCCTTTCCCATTAACTCTGCTATCCCTCAAACCTAAAAAGTAACTTTTACCCTTTTTTCACAAGGGTTACCCCTGATTAAAGATGACACATTTTTTAGATCAATTGGCCACATCGGCCCTTTATTATACAAAACGTAACAGTAATAAATAACTTTCAAAGTGAGAAAGGTTCTTGGTGTTCTGAAAACCTGAGAGACATCCATAATTAATTAATCCATGTTTAATAAACCATCCAGTGTTTCCCCCAGCTGCAACCACAGGCTCAGGGGCACCCCTGTCACCAGAAAAAACTCTCTCTAATACTGACTCCTAGGGACCCATTCTGGAGAGTCCCATAATCTGCCTGGTAATTACCAATCCAGGAAGAAAAAAAGAAAAAGGTGGGGGAGGGGAGCGAGAAGGGAGGTAAAATATATTTAAAATTATATACATATAAGTACTTTTATAACCAAGTACCTCCCGTTTTACCCCCCTTCCCACCAGTCCCCATTCTTCCCCTTCCCCCTACATTCCAAATTAAGATGCACATAAAGTTTATACCTCCTGGATTCCCAGCTACCTTGTTTCTGTATCACCCCGCAAGGAAATCCCCACTTTTCTGCATCTGTCGCAGACCCAATTTGGAAGGAAGGAATGGGGAACCTGTCCACCCTCAACCCTCACATTTTGTTGGCACTTCCAAAAGACTGCAACAAACTGGAATCTAGACAAGGAAGACCCATCCCTATGCTTCATTAATGGGCCTGAACGGTCGGCCCTCAAAGCTATATATTTTCTCAAACATTCCACTGGACACATTAGTGACCCCCTTAATGCCTCCAAAATAAGTCTTTTTCCCCTACCAAATTGATTGTATTTTGACCGACGTATCCAAAACTCAACAGTGTCAGCTAACCCACCATCATCCTGACCCAATACACCCCCTCCTCTTGATGATGATGGAGACACCAATTCTCCTATTCCCAAAGCCCTCAAAAGTAGCAAGAAAACACTGACCGAAATAATGTTTTCCCAAAGTGGGAGTTGCAGACTTGCCCTAGCAGGGCCCTCACTTCTTCCAAGAGCTTAAAAAAAACTGGTCTATGAGTATGCACTTTAGGAAGCCCTTTTCTAAAATCTCTTAAGGCTTGAATAACAGGAAAATGCTTTGCAACATCAACTTAACCCCTGAACTTAAAACCAAATGCTATCCCTGCCATAAAATGATTAAGCTTTGAAAAGGACATTCTTTCAGCTGCTGCCCTACTCAACCAACATAGCAATGCCCCTACAGCATCCTCATCATACTCTCCCTTGCCGAATTCCTACCTCCAGTCCACCCATTCTTTCCAAGCTACCTTGAACGTCAACCATGTACCCTCTGAGAGGGATTGTCCTGATGTAATCAAGGAGTCACTGGGTTAGATACCAATTCCAGGGAAAGGAACACCTGATTTGTCTCTTAACTACTAAGACCCTGTGCTGTCCCTTATCCCATATGTACATCTAAAAGTGGCAAGGCCGCCTGCGTAACCCTATCTCCTGAGAAACCCTGGAATAAAACCTCCTATCCCCACTCAAAGGAATAAGAAAAACTTAAAAAATAATCTCCTTGCATCTGCTGCTTCAATCCTGACAGCAGCAGGGGGAACGGCACCAGGTTGGATGATCTTCCACAATAGTGGCTCAACCACATCCACTCTCCAGGCTGGTCAAGGTAAAAATGAGTTATTACTGACAACAGCTGAAGGATCACATGGTTACTTAAGGAGAGGTGGGAGTGGACACAACACTGCAGCAAGACTTCCTAGCACCACCAGTGAAGGAACAACATTAACCCTTGCTGGAACTGAAGAAATAACCACCCAAAGTAAAACAACTCAAAAAGCTTTCACAGGCTCTTGACAGTGATGCTTTAATCATTGAGCTTGACACTCGAAAACCTGCTCCAAGAGATTTGCCAGCCATTTGCAGCCAACAGACTCCGTTTCCTTCACCAGATTCTGAAACTGGTCCCATTACAATCAAGAAAGGGAATTGGCAATTGAATTCTTGACGCCTGGTACATGCACTGCCACACATTAAGGCAAAGGCACCACAACACAAAATACCTGAAAGGATTCCTCCCTTGTCTCGGCCTTTGGCTTGCAGGAGCAGAAGGGTTTGATCAAGGAGGGTCCTGCGGTGCCGCCAAGGTCTAGGGGCTGCATCAAGAGATTCTATCTGGTGGCCTCACCCTGTGTGAATGCTGGGCAGGAGGAGTAGCAGCATTGCCTCCGGCATCCACACCTCCCAGGATCTTCTGTATCATCGATCTGACCGTGGCTCTATCCACATCGCTGACAGTAGCACGAAGCTGCTCCAGGAGCTCTTGAATCGCTGCCATTACAGTGCCTCAGGAATCCAGGTGAGGAGGGCACAGGACCTTCGGCAATGGTATCTATGTGCATTTTGGTATCCCCACCACCTCCCTAATCCTATATAGTCCTGACAAAATCTGCACACCCCCTTTTTGAAAACCCCCTTAAACTGTTGACCCCATAGAAGCCAAACCTTTCCTTCCTATCTCTATTAACCCCCTAGTTGCACTTCAAAGATGAGTCAAAGATGAGTTATGGATTACTACGCCCATGGCTCTGCTGTGAGCTCCATTTATCCTTTATAATTCTGTAGCATAACACTGGAAAAGATCCTATAAATGATTGTAGAATTATAGTTTCTGAGAAAAAAACCACATTGCATATGGATGTCATACAGATGCTAAGCGAGAGACAAAATTGCATACTTGCATTGCTCTTGCATGACATATGGAATACTAAATGGATTTCACTTGACGCATGTTTGTGGATGAATATCAGTGTGACTTTTCATATTTTTTATACGCAGATGTGAGCGAACCCTAAAACGCCACTGTGTTGTTTGTTAGGCCACATTCACACATCTGCAATAAAAAAAAATTGCACGTATGGCATGGTCTATTTTGACCATCCATGTGGCCAGATGACCAATAAACAAGCCCACTTTTTGAACCTTTTTGGAGTGCTGCCTTTTGGGACGATTGGGATATTGTTCAGGAGGACTTGAAATGATATTTGTTTTATTTTCATGCTGCTCTCTATCTATCTATCTATCTATCTAGGGGTGGACCTACCGTGGTGCAGCTGGTTCAGCTGCACCAGGGCCCCGACCGGCTAGGGGGCCCCTCAAGCCTGCAGGCGGGCCCCCAGCCGACCCCCGTAACCCAATGTCAGAGGAGAGGAGGGTCAGCTGCCTGCTTCCCTTGCCTGATCCCACCCCTCCTCTCCTCTACCGTCCCGGCTCCCAGGAATGCATATGCTAGCCCAGCAGCGCAGGTAGGAGAGCCGCATCACCAACAACCGCCCCCCGCTCCTCGCCGACGGCTGCCAGCACCCGAAAAGCCCCAACCCCCCGTCTCCTGCTCCTCGTCGACGGCCGCCAGCACCCCCATGGTCCTCGGCAATGGCCGCGAGCACTCCCCCCCCTGCTCCTCAGCATGGCTGCACCAGGGCCCTCCGGGCTATGGGTCCACCACAGTATCTATCTATCTATCTATCTATCTATCTATCTATCTATCTATCTATATCTATCATTTTTGCACATTTTAAACACTTAAAAATCAGTAATTTCTTGAGTGCATTTAATTCTGCTGCATGTCACATGGATGTCATCTGTGTGCTGTACATGTTCTTCATTGTTCCATTGACTTTTAAGGGGTCGTGTAATCCGTTTTGCTGAGTAAAAATAGACATGTGCCCATGTGTTTCTGTTGAGCCCCAGGCCCTGAGATACTCGGGTATCAGGCTTGGTGAGGGTGCTTGGGATGTCACGGGTGGCAGTGCCTGAGCCCGTGGCCTGGGTGACACTTCAAAAAGGGATGTATTTACAGGGGAAAAGAGTTTTTGTCATGTGACGCCACCTGTAGTATTTGGTGATCGGTCACCAGCGCCACCACAGTCCGCCGGAGGTAGATGGTATTACGGCTGAGATGGCAAAGCCCCCTACAGGTAGGGCTGTTCCTCCGGGGCATCGCTCCTGCAAAGGAACAGGTTATTATAGGAAAACAAATGCAGAAGCAAAGTCACTTTCTCCCGGGTACTTTACTGTGAACTTGTAGCAGCATCACACAAAGTTCACAGTCCAGCATCAGATATTAAATTAACAGGTAGGCACAGTACTAGGTAGTGGCAAGCGAACGGAAAGTCTCTGTGTGGCTTAGGCAGGTGTCCTTTCTGTCGCTCATCCAGGTTAGTGTGGGGTGAGGCCTGACAGACCTGAAATCTGGCCTGGCCTCCTGTACTCTCTCACCCTTTGCTTTGTCGTTGGATAACCGTATAATGGCCCGCGGCTAACTCTCTGCGCACGGCGCCTTGCCCCTGTGTTGACTTCGCGGGTGTCCAGGAAAACTTGAAGTCTTCCCGGTTAACCGGATTCTCTTACTGAGCTTGAAGCTTCCAGCAGACTTCGGGCTCCGGAACCCGGATAGCTGTTTTGGGATAAGCCTATCACCGGCTTCTTGGCTCCCAGAACTGCTCTTTCCCTGGAAGGCGCCTTCCTGCCTTCCTCCCAGCTCCGACTCCTCTCCTCCTCCTCCGTTCTCCTCACTCTTGCTGGCCCTTTTGCTGACAAAAGACCTCCATGATCCCCCTAGAGGTGAATATATCCCCTCCCGGGTAACCTCCCACCGCTCAACTAATGTGGGAGTGCTGGGAATGGGTCCCACCCACCATCCTAGGTCCACCTGCAGCTGGGGCAATTACACCTCTTTTAAGGGTGCAATACCCCCTGTGACGCCTGCACATGCCACATTTCTCATGGACACATTTGTAGCTCACAGGGACACATCGTCCATCTGAAAACATGGACATGTAAAGATCACTATAGATTATGATGGGTACTGTGGGGCAGCGCCTGGATTGCAAGTCAGGAAACACGTGGAGCCCGGTAGTAGTTCAAACAGGACCCGGTGTTTATTGCTGATACACACAGCGGTGGCACAGTCTGCCGGAATCCGGGTCGCAGCTGGGTACACAGGACACAGTTCATATAAAGTAACCCGGGTCCTTCAGGCCAAAGGCCTCCGTTATGGGTCACCCCGAGTTCCTCCAGCCCTCATGGGCTAGGCCGTGTTAGTCTAGCACACGGCCCTCTGGAACTCTAGACCTCTCCTGTCTATCTCTGCTGCTCCTGCAGCTAAGGCACAATTCTGTGTACAAGGGGGGCCTCGCCCTGCCTCCTGCTCAGGCTTTTAACTCCGTGTCTCCTTCCGGGACCTTGCAAGACCCGGAGTGGAGGGAGCGGACCGTCCCTTTCTCTCACACCCTACACCGGGCTCAATACGTGACAGTGTGCATTCTGGGGGAGACATAGCACCCCTCGCATATGATCCCCCGCACTGTCTCACATACCCCCCCCTCGGTTCAAACTTGTGGGGTTGAACCCCAGCCAACAAACAGGGTGCCCGGGACAGGGCATCCGCATTACCCTGCAACTTGCCAGCCCGATGCTCCACCGTAAAACGGAAGTTTTGGAGGGACAGGAACCACCGGGTGACCTGAGCGTTCCGTTCTTTGGCATTTCGCATCCAGACCAAGGGAGCGTGATCCATAACCAACCGGAATTGTCGCCCGAGCAAATAATAGCGTAGGGACTCCAAGGCCCATTTAACAGCCAAGCACTCCTTCTCCACTACGCTATAATTCTTTTCCGCCAGGGACAATTTCCGGCTCAAGTAAGTGACCGGATGCTCAATTCCGCCCAATTCTTGCGACAGCACAGCCCCCAGCCCCACCTCCGAGGCGTCCGTTTGTACAACGAAGGCCTTCGTGAAGTTAGGACCGATGAGGACGGGCTGCCCGCACAAGGCCAACTTCATGGACTGAAAGGCCGCCTCTGCTTGTGGATTCCAACGCACCAAAGCAGATTTCTTCCCTTTTAACAGGTCGGACAGGGCCGCCGTTCGCCCAGCAAAGTTGGGTATGAAGCGTCGGTAGTACCCAACGATGCCGAGGAACGCCCTCACCTGTTTGGTAGACACACGGTCGGGGCCAGTTTTGAATGGCCTCGATTTTGTTAATTTGGGGTTTGATAACCCCTCGCCCAATCACATACCCCAGGTACCGGGCCTCCTCGAGCCCCATGGCACATTTTCTTGGATTGCCGTCAGGCCCGCTGTCCTGAGTGAATCCACCACGGCCTGAACCTGGGATAAGTGGGTATGCCAATCTGGACTAAAGATGATAATGTCATCTAGGTAGGCGGACGCGTACTTCCGATGAGGTGCTAACACAATGTCCCGCTGGAACGTGGCCGGGGCCCATGTAACCCAAACGGCAACACGACATAGTGATAGAGGCCTTCCGGAGTAACGAAGGCATTTTTTTCCTTGGCCGACTCTGTTAGCGGCACCTGCCAGTAGCCTTTTGTCAGGTCGAGCGTCGTGAAGTACTGGGCTTGCCCCAGTCTTTCAATCAGCTCGTCCACCCGGGGCATGGGATATAAATCAAACTTAGATACTTCGTTCAGCTTCCAGAAATCATTGCAGAAACACAACGACCCGTCCGACTTTGGAATGAGCACGATGGGACTAGCCCATTCGCTCCGGGATTCTTCTATCACCCCTAACTTAAGCATGTGTTTAACTTCGGCCGCGATGGCTTTCCGTCTGGCCTCGGGTACCCGGTACGGTTTCACTCGCACTTTTACCCGGGGCTCAGTGACAATGTCATGCTGAATGACCGAAGTGCGCCCGGGCAGGTCAGAGAACACATCGGGATTCTGCTGTACCAACTTTCGAGCCTCCCGTCGTTGGGCCTTAGTGAGGGTGTCGCTTATTTGTACCCCTTCGGTATCCCTTGTGGCCGAAGGGAAAGGGTCTCCGGGTGCATCGGACGCCTCCATGATCAGGCACTCCCGGTCTTTCCATGCTTTAAGCAAATTTACGTGGTATAGCTGCACGGGTTTCCTTTTCCCGGGCTGGTATACCTTGTAATTGACCTCCCCTACTTTTTCCCGGATTTCATAGGGCCCTTGCCATTTGGCCAACAATTTGCTTTCCGTTGTGGGCACTAAGACCAATACCCGGTCCCCCACCTCAAAGGTCCTAACGGTGGCCCGTGTATTATACCTGCGGCTTTGCGCTCCTTGGGCATCCATTAGGTGCTCTTTTACAATAGGTCGGACCGCTGTGATCCGGTCCTGCATTTTCGCCACGTGGTCGATCACGCTCCTATAGGGTGTGGGTTCCTGTTCCCACGTCTCTTTGGCAACATCCAATAGCCCTCTAGGATGCCGGCCGTACAACAGTTCAAAGGGGGAAAACCCCGTAGATGACTGTGGTACCTCCCGGATGCCGAACATTAGATAGGGCAATAACATGTCCCAGTCCTTTCCATCCTTTGCTACCACTTTTTTTAGCATGGACTTCAGGGTTTTATTAAACCGCTCAACTAACCCGTCGGTCTGGGGATGATACACCGAGGTGCGCAGCTGTTTTATGTTGAGCAGTTTACATAGTTCCCGGGTCACCTTGGACATAAATGGAGTCCCCTGATCCGTGAGGATCTCCTTGGGTAGTCCAAGGAGACAGAACATAGCAAACAGTTCCCGGGCAATCAGTTTTGCCGAGGTGCGGCGTAACGGAATCGCCTCCGGGTACCGAGTGGTGTAGTCGACCACCACGAGTATATGTTGGTGGCCTCGTGCTGACTTCACTATAGGCCCCACCAAATCCATTGCGATCCATTCAAAAGATTCCTCTATAACTGGTAGAGGTACCAATGGACTACGGAAGGAGGCAATGGGTGTGGTCAGCTGACATTCCGGGCAGGAGTCACAGTACCTCTGGACGTCCGCATACACGCCCGGCCAGGAGAACCTCCGCAAGATGCGTTCTTGCGTTTTTTTAGCCCCAAGGTGGCCCCCTAGCAGGTGGGAGTGGGCCATCTCTAGGACCGCCCGGCGGTGTGGCTGTGGTACTACCAGTTGGTCCACGACCTCATTCCTGATTTTGTCCACCCTATAGAGTAACTCCCGGTTAATCACCATGCGTGGAAATACCGTCTCTGCCCCCGGATGCTGAGCTACCCCGTTTATTTTGGTTACCCTTTCTCGGGCCCGGGTCAGTGTGGGATCCTGCAACTGGGCGGTCCCAAATGCTCCCCGGGATACTTCCAACTCTGTAATCGGTGGGGTCTCCTCGACCTCGCCTGCCAATACGTCTAGCGGGAACCTATCGGGGTAACACTCTAGCCCTATGTTGGCGACCCCTACGGCAGGTGTCCCGGTCTCAGGGTCGTCGGGTTCAGCACCATGATTCCCTGGCATCAGGGGAGGATTACTCCTCCTTCCCCATAAGGACCAAAACAATGGTAAGTCTCTTCCCAGCACCGTCCCGTAGGGTAGAGATTTTACCACTCCGACCACGTGAGTCACCTCTCCACAGGGAGTGGACAGAGTCACCTCCGTGGTCGGATACTCACGTAGGTCCCCGTGAATACACCGGACTCCGACCAATCCCCCAGTAAGTCGCAATCCGGGGATTAAGGACGCACGAATCAGCGTCACCAAACTGCCAGAGTCCAAGAGAGCTTCTGCTCTGTGTCCATTAACGAGCACCGGGCACAGATGTGGTGCCGTTAGGGGAACCACTACATCTGCGGTGAACACGGGGCTGGCATACATCGAGAGCCGGCGTGTGAACCCGCAGTCAATGGGTTCCACCGTTAGGGGGCAACAGGCAGCCACATGTCCCGGTCATTTGCACCGTCAGCACCACATAGCTGTGGCAGTGCGGTGCCGGAAGCTCCTACTTGGGGAGCCTGGTCTCCTGCCAGCCCCGTTCTGAGGTGTCCTCTCAGCGGGTACGTTTTTAGGAGAGTCCCCGGTGGATGGACGTACACCTTTACCCGGCTCCGGAGGCCGGCGTAACTGCCGCAGTGAGGCAGAGTCCCGTATGAACTCCTCGGTAGTGGTATATCGCTCTATCAAGCTAACCACCTGGTCCAAGGTACCCGGGTCCCCTTGCCCCACCCAACGCTGTATCGCAACCGGCAGAGTCCATACCAGTCGGTCTACCACCACCCTTTCCACCATCTGTCCCGGAGTCAAGCTCTCCGGCTGGAGCCACCGTTTCACCAACTGCAACAAGTCATACGCCTGGGAGCGAGCCGGCTTGGACTCCACATAGGACCAGGAAAACACCCGTTAGGCTCGGACATAAGTATTGACCCCCAGTCTAGCAAGGATCTCACCTTTGAGTCTGGCGTAGTCCTGTGCATCCTCCCAACTGAGATCTGTGTAGGCCTTTTGGGCGTCGCCCATCAGGAATGGCGCCACCACTTCAGCCCACTGAGCGGGAGGGAGGCCTTCTCGCTCTGCGGTGCGCTCGTAGACGGTGAGGAAGGCTTCTACGTCGTCCTCTGGACTCAGCTTCCGCAGTTCCGACCGGACCCGGTCCCGGGCCTCACGCCGCTCCGGGGGAGGCGCTGTTGGCGGGTCTCGTAAGGCCGCAATTTGCTGCAGGAGCAGTTCATTCGTTTTCTGCTGTTGTAGAAACTGCTCCTGTTGTCGCAACTGCTGCTGCTCCTGCTGTCGGAGCTGCTGCTCCTCGTGTCGCTGCTGCTGTTCTTGTTGCCGCTGCTGGGTAATTACCAGCTGCCTTAGGATTTCCTCCATATCAGCGGCAGGCCTGAACTGTAGCGTGGCCGGCTTAAGTATGGACATGCAGTGCCGGGCACCCCGCAAGAGACTGGCGACTACAATGACTGCTGCTCCTCTCACTTAGCCGCCGCTCATTAGCCTCATGAAACAGTCACTTTCACCAGCGGTTCTGGAAGGAAGGGCAACAGTAGCGCGGGCTTCACCAGGAATGTATGCTACACCTCACCGGGCCGGCAGATGCCCGCATTCTCCACCATATGTGGGGCAGCGCCTGGATTGCAAGTCAGGAAACACGTGGAGCCCGGTAGTAGTTCAAACAGGACCCGGTGTTTATTGCTGATACACACAGCGGTGGCACAGTCTGCCGGAATCCGGGTCGCAGCCGGGTACACAGGACACAGTTCATATAAAGTAACCCGGGTCCTTCAGGCCAAAGGACTCCGTTATGGGTCACCCCGAGTTCCTCCAGCCCTCATGGGCTAGGCCGTGTTAGTCTAGCACACGGCCCTCTGGAACTCTAGACCTCTCCTGTCTATCTCTGCTGCTCCTGCAGCTAAGGCACAATTCTGTGTACAAGGGGGGCCCCGCCCTGCCTCCTGCTCAGGCTTTTAACTCCGTGTCTCCTTCCGGGACCTTGCAAGACCCGGAGCGGACCGTCCCTTTCTCTCACACCCTACACCGGGCTCAATACGTGACAGTGCGCATTCTGGGGGAGACATAGCGCCCCTCGCATATGATCCCCCACACTGTCTCACAGTACGTGTGGTATAAGTGAAAAAAATTGATGCCACACACACTGGAAGCACTGACATATGAAGGAGGCCTTAACTATATAGTCAGTGCTGCAGCTACAAAGCTAGGTGTCATTAATCACGTCAACGTCATAACTATTGCCTTCTTTACCCTTGTACTCTAAAATTAATGCTGAAACTACATATTGCACATTATTTGACAATGTGTATTATTTGGCTGTATATGTGGTATTATGTGGACACTGTATTAGATTGTTATATACAGATTTTATGGCAGATATGTTTGCAGTATGGCCATTTCATTAATGAATGCATATATTACTAAAGTGCATGCACTTATTGACAGTCTAGAAGAGCCTCTGCACAGTACAGCTTGGTACTACTTGTCCTGTATTTTTTTGTACGTGAGCCATGATTAGCTGCTGCTTTGGGCAGTAGGTCATGGAAAGTACGTATTTTACTTTCTGGTACACTGTGTATGCTCTAAAGGACCCTGAAGTTACCTCAATGCAGAAAGTGATTTATATCTTTTGGTTAGGTCTTTCTGACTTTTATAAGTAAACTCTGCTTAGGCCACGTGCACACGCTAAGAATTTGACGAGTTTTTTACCTCCGGATTTGTAGCCAAAACTAGGCATGGATGATTAAATACAGAAGTGGTGCAGGTGTTTCTCTTAGGGTACCGTTACACGTCATAATATCGCAATACAACATCGACAAAAAGTCATGTGGTGTGGTCGTTGCAGTTGATATCGTTGGTGCGTTGTGTCATGTAACAGGGCAATGCGATGGGAAAAAATCGCAGCGATATTGCAAGAAGATTGTGCGAGCCCTTCAACCCTGCAATATTGCATATGCGATGTGGCATGATCGTGCTGTGTAACGGCGCAAATACGATCTTGTTTGCGATTTCACAGGTTGCACAAGCAGGGCCATAGGAGTGCCTGTGGGTTGTGTTTTCTGCGCCCCATCTACGTCAATTGGTGGCTAGTATTGTATGCCGATTGGATGGCCCTGGCAAAGGAGCCATATTGGATTATCTGTGTGTACGCTACTTCATGTTGTCTGAGATGGCTGACCAATGGTGACGCTGTTTAGCCGTCCAATCGGAGTGTTCTGGGCGCGATTAAAATTTTAACTCAGGTACGCCTATGTCCGAAGCTGGGTGAAAGGTACGCCCACATTACTTATGTGGTTGTGCTGTGTGATGGCGCAACTACAATCTGAAAAATCGGCTGCCCGATTTGGGTGCTGACTTCCGGGACGCCGGATCGTCGCAGGTTGGAGGTGTGATTGCTACGTGTAACATCTACTATGCGATTTTGGACAAGTGCCAAAAACGTGCGCGCTTCCGTGAAATTGTATGCAATATCAGAATGACATTGCATCGTGTAACGGTACCCTCAGACTTTTCCTCTGATTGCTCCACTCCTGGTTTTTGTCTACAAATCCTGAGGTAAAAAACTCATCAAATACTCAGCGTGTGCACGTGGCCTACGTTGTCTTTATTTTGAGATTGCAACTTCTGGGCTCAAGAACCAATTTGTCGTTCATAGAGTTTCATAGCACTATCTCATGATATTTTCAACTTAAGAGGAATCAAGAAAAGAAAACCAAAAAAATGTGCCAGCACATAAGTTATTATACGTGAAATAAGAGCAAATTCACACTGTACCATTTTATAGACACAACACAGGAGAAAAAACACAAAATTAGCATATACCCTTTATTAGAAAAGTTAATGATTTGATCTAATATACCTCGCTTGCAAAAATTAAACATAACAATACTCCTTCCCTCAGAGAGAGTAAAGAGACTAAAGGTGCCGTCACATGCCGCCTTATCGCCGGCGAGATGGCTGGCAACTCCCGAATTTGGCGATGTGGAAACCACATCACATATGCGTAGTGGCGTGTGTGACTGGGCGATTCTACAGCGAGAAATCGCTAATGGAGCGTCGCCTGATTGCCCTGCACTGCAGTGAAATCAGGCGATATCTACTAGGCGATTTCAGTGGATCGTTCCGTGTGACAGGGCGATAGCGACGTACACAGCAATCCTGAAATAAATCCCGTAGGCATCCTTGGATTTTTTTCGCACCACATCTGCGGCGATTGGTGGGTGACACTGTGTTCCGATTGGCTGGCCATGTCCGAGGCGCCTTATTTGATGACCCGTGCGTTCACGCAAGGCTGACCGATGGGAACACAGTTCCATCCACCAATCGCAGTGATAGGGGCGCGGTGAAACACACTCATGCACGTCCCTATCAAAACAGTATGCCCACATCGCTGCTATGATTCTGGCGTATGATGAGGCGCTGTGTGAAGGAAAGACCGCTTCCGGTCTTCTGCAGGTGATTTCTGGAACGCAGGATCACCAAAGATCGCACGCGAGATCACTACGTGTGACAGTTACGCAGCGATAAAAAGAAAGTGCCCGAAACATGCGCGCTCACGTCAAATCACCAGCGATATGAAAGCCATATCACGGCGTGTGACGGTACCTTAAGGCCTGTGAACCGATTGGAGATACCATCTGCCCTAAACCCCCAAACCAGTGCTCTGCTCCAGTGTGTCCGCCACCGCAGAACTCCTGATACAACTTTGTGGTCAAGCCGCAGACTGCGCCAATCAAGATCCTTCAAAATACTAGAAATACAATAGGGTATTATCCAAGATGACAGGATATATTTATTAAATGCGAGGAGTTGCTCGCCTTTAGAGGTTGTGAGAAGTCACAATCAAAATAATCGCTGCCAGCAGAATAAATCACACGATTATCAATAATTTGATTTTCTGACAAATTCATGGCAGCACAGAGAATTTCATCCCTATTCTAACTCCTGATGTTCTGAGTCAAGATCCTTCAACAGAACTCTGTGGTCAAGCCACAGACTCTGATCGTCACGATCCACTGACAGAACTCCGTGGTCAAGCCACAGACAATCCCATTCAAGTTCGAAGACCTGGACCATCGCCTCCTGCTGGCCCGTGTGGTACCTTAGTGTATAAGGTATTTGGCATGTGTGGCGCCCCTGCGTCCAGGAGGCCACAAAGGGAACTGCAGCCAGGCAGGTAGGACGACAGTTGCACATCAACACCCTCACAGCCCACAAACCCACGTACAGTAGATGGCAGCATCCAGCCTGGAGCCTGGGAACTCTAGGCAGGCGAGGCGTGGTGGATTTAGAGAAGTGGGTAAACACGAAGTCAGGTGACAGACAGTAGAAATAGTGAAGGGGGAGGAGGAAGGTGTCAGTAGGCCGAGGTAGGCTGAGCAGTAAAGAAGGAATCACACGTCCTGGACGAGTGGGTTGTAAGGAGCGCAGAATCTGAACAGAGCCAGTGTGAGCCGCAGAGAGAAAGCCTATCCGGAACCAGCACCCCAGGAGTGTGAGGGAAGAGAGGGACGGTGATACCCGGGCCCTAGAATTACAGCCGAGACGACAGACTGCAGGCGGAGTAGCCCTCCTATGACACTGGAAGACACAGTATAGAGAGCCTGGTAGAGCCTCACACGGGAGTACTGCTGGAGGCTAGGATGAGCAGAGTGTCGGCTATAGAGGGGACCGTAGTTTCACCCGGCATCGCCAGACAACCGACAGGGGACCCCAGCTACACGTTAGGGTCCCTACCCCAAAGGACAGGCAGCTCAGTGACAACCAGGAGGACCCACAGGGGCCCGAGTCACCGCCATACTGTCCGGAGTCACACACAACCAAGTGAACAAAGAGAGAGCTTCAACAGCTTGGGAAGGACACAGAGACAGAGTGAGAGGTCACAGAGAGGAGAGACCTGGCTGCAGAGAGTAAAGGGAACCCGGAGGGGAGAGTGTGCCCGTGTACTGAACTGAACTGTAAGAACTGTACTGAACTGTAATCTGAACTTGAGAACTTGAGAAGTAAAAGCACGGTGAACCCTGAATCCGACTCCCTTGTATGTCTCTGCCAGAACACTAATCCTTCCATACAGGTTTGCAGCAGCAGCCCTACAACTGGGGAGCCACAGCGTGCAGGCTCCAACACTGAAGGAGGATTCCCGCAGCATCTGGACAGTAAGTGTACTGCATTCAGCACCAGGCCTGCACACTACACAATAGACTTTAATCAACACTGCCCCGGGGAACACAGTTCTGCCCACAGGAACTATTCCATCTACGCTGCCATTACATCATCCCCGGAGGTTCTGCAGTAGTGGCGGCCCCACTACTTGCCGCACACAGTGGGTGGTGTCACGACTGACATTCCCCTGTAAATATCCCCTTATTATTGCCAGGGCCCGGGACACGGTCCGGACCAGGACCACCCGTGACTTCCCCAGTAGCAGACCCAGTTCGGTACCGAGTACCCTCGTCCCAGTGGGCTCAACACACGTATCCCCCATATGCCATATTGTGTGCCCTGTTACTAACTTTGGAAGACTATGTCGTACAGATGGAAAACACTTCTATAAGATCAACAGACTGTTGAGTTATTCCCACTTGCCTTTGAATGTCTTTGGGTTGTTTCATAAAGTAGCCTTCTGGTAGTAGACTGTGGCACCCCTGGGTCAAAGTGCCACAGTGTCATCACTGCCCCTGGGTGGTGGTGTCACAAGAGAGCAAAAAAGTGTATTCTCATCAGGCAACACACACACACAACACCAACACCTACAGGCCAGAAGGGGGAGACCAAGCCCGGGTTCAGAGTGAGCTCCCCTATATATTCTGGTCTGGGAAGCAGGAAGTTAGTGCAGTTCCTGAGAGGGCTGTGAAGAGGACCTGAGTGTAAAAGAGCTGTGTGTGGTGCCCTGCTCACACAGGTAACAACAGACTCATCTACAGCACAGATGGGTTTCCACAGTGGGTACACAGACACAAATAACACCTTCTGCCCCAGCACAGTAGGGGGAGCTCAACTTGCTGCCTTTAGGCAAGATCCCCTATAAATACTGGTGCTGGGAGCGGAGTTAGTTAGAGTGTGCAGATGCTACAAGAGCTGTGAAGACATACTGGTAGTTGGTGGGACATTAGGCCCGAGCCAGTGACCCTGAACAGCCCACAAAGTAGTCCTGCAGGGCCCAAGAGTGGGATCGGAAGGCGAGGAGAGAGAGAACAAAGTGGGAACTGAGGAGCCAGCGTTAGGTTCACTGGAGTCCGAGTCTACAGGAGAGCACCTGGCCCAGTATAGAATACCGGTCTACCGTGGAGACTTCAGTCTCCCGTGCACCTGCGCAGTCACCAACCAGTGAGCCAGGCACCGCGGAGAGAGGAACAGCAGAAGTCCATCGAGGGTTTCCTGATGGCAGCACATGTGATCAGAGAGCAGAGGAGGCCAGCCAACTTTCACACGGGGCAGGGGCTTCACACACATGGGAAAGAGACAAGGAGGCCTTATACCCACTCGCTGTGGAGACCCAGAAGTGCATTCTGAACACCCGGCAGTGCCCTGGACGTTTACATGCAACTACACCAGTAAAAGGTAAATAAACAACCAGCAGTGTGTGTGTGTTGGTTCCTTACCCGCGCCCCTGCCATCCACAGAGACTGTCCCGTTATCCAGCAGCCCGACCAAATCCCTGCTCTATCCCTCATCATCATCACCAAACTTCCCAGGCATTAAGCTCCACCTGTGGGGAGCTTCAACACCTAGCTGCTCATCCATCATCCCTGAAGGCCCCAAGCAGTGCTGGTGCAGTCACCAGATACCACAGGTGGCGTCACGATAAACTTATAAACTTTTATTCCCATTCCAACTACCCCTGTTTAGTAGACCACTGCTCCATAAAGGACTGAGAAAACTACAAAACCGTGAGTCTGCCTATTCCTTGCGCCCATCACCCTGCATCCCACACATAGACTATTTACACCTGCCCTGGGGACACTCAGTCCTACCCAAGGAGGGCTTACTATCTACGCTGTCCTAAGTCACCATCCCCAGCAGGAATACAGCAGTGGTGGTCCCCACTAACCACATATCCCGAGTGGCGTCACAACAAAATCCCCTGTAAATAATTCCTTCCTTTTTGAATGGCACCCTCCAAAGAGCACAAAGTGAGGCCTGGCCTGCACTCTGACGACATTCGGTGGGGAAGAGAAACCCTGTCCCACCGCGGAACTATTATTGCACACCCCGACAGAAGCAGAAGACCGTAAGGGTCAGAATTAATTAAGGGGGCGGAAAGATGTTGCAGCCAGTGTATCCTGCTCAGCGAGTGGATTGGGCACCCGGTGGTGCTGCAGCGCAAGGGATGTCGCCGATCATGCCGTTCCTGATACCGAACACCCCGGGGGTGACGTGGCTGCCACAATACTCAGATGAGCCCAATATCCTCACTGACTTTAAAGAAAAGCTGGACAGCTATTACAGTATCTACCCATTGCCAGAGGGCCAGTGTGTCAGCATACTAATGGGACAGTTAACCGGTCATGCACAGCGGGAGACAAAGTGCTGGTCGGATGATGACAAAGACACTGTGGAACATGTAATGGCCAGGCTGAAAGCTACCTTTGAGACCATTGTAGATGCCAGAGCTAAAATGAGATTCTTTGGGTGCCAGCAGAAACCACAAGAGAGTGTGAGAGACTTTGCATTAAATCTACAGGAAGCATTCACGGCGCTCCAACAGGCAGAACCCTCCTTGGCACAAGGGGAAGATACATTGCTGATTGACCAATTTATTCCCAGCAGCCATGTCAGGGGCTAGTGCTAAACTTGAGAAGCCCATCACCAATGAGGCTCTAAACCAAAAGATTGAAGCCCTGACCAAAATTATAGCTGAGATGGCCAAGGCTATGCAGGAGCTGCGTGGATCCAAGCCCATGGAGAAGATCGAGTTGGCTACCAGCAGTGTGAATGTCCCGTGGATGAGACCCAGAAGGTATCCAGCAAACCGAGGACTGATTCACCCTGGGGTCAATGGGAACTCGGAATCTGGAAGTGGAGTTGGAGGGATGTCACTGGTGGCCTGCCCGGACCCGTAGCCCTGGTGGTCAACTCAAAATTGGGGAAAAGTAAAAGGGAATAAAAGTCTTGTGATGCCACCTGTGGTTTCTGATGAATGCACCAGCGCTGCTGTGGGCCTCCAGGGATGATGGACGGGCAGCTGGGTGGTATAGCTCCCCACAGGCGGAGCAGTGTCCTCGGGGCTGTGGTGAGGTGACAGGGATGGATGCAGGGAGTTGGCTATGCTGCCGGGCAGCCGTGGCAATCTCCGTAGCAGACAGGGTCAGGGACTGAGGAATCGACACACACACCGTAAGTTGTTTCTGTACCTTTACTGGTGGAATTGCAGGTAATGTCCAGGGTACTCTCCAGTGGTCGGGAAACACTTCTGGATCTCCACCGTGAGTGATGGATAAGGCCTCCTCATCTCTTTTCCTTTTGTGAAGCCCCTGACCTGTGTATAACTTTGCTTGGCCTCCTCTGCTCTTCTGTCACCTGTGTGTTGTAGTGGGAAACATTCGTGTGGACTACCGCCATATCTTCTCTAGCTGTGCCTGGCTCCCTTCTTGGTTGCTACACAGATGCCCGGGAGACTGGAGTCTCCTCTGTGAACTGGTATTTCTGCTGGTCTAAATGCTCTCCTGCAGACTCAGACTCCGGTGTCCAGGTAGCTTTCTGGGGTGAACCGGTATGGCTTCTCTGCCCCCAGTCTGTTGTTTCTCTGTTACTTTACGCCTTCCCTTAGACCTCACTCTTAGGCCCCTGAATTAACTAGGCAGATGACTGTTCAGTTGTCAACTGGCTTAGACCTAGTGCGGCTCCAACACACCAGGACGTCTTCACAGTTCTCCTAGCAACTGCACACTCTGACTAACTCCGTGCCCAGCACCGGTATTTATAGGGGATCATGTTTAAAAGCAGCAAGTGGGCCTCCCCATACAGGTCTGGGGTGGAAGGTGTTGCATGTGTATGGGGTACCCACTCTGGAAATCAGTCCATGCTGTTGGTGGTCCTGTGGCTACCTGTTCTGACAGGACGCCACAAGGATGACCCAATGACTGCTATCACCTGGATGGACAGCCCATTTACCGCCGCTGGAGAGAACCAGGTCACTTTTCCAGGGAGTGTGCTTTAAACGAGGATTCCCTGATGAAGCAGCCCGCCACCCAGGAATAAACGCACAAGGTCCACCAAGCTGGCGGGACAGGTACATGGGAGGATGTCCAATCATACCTGTCGTGATAGATGGAATTCCCCTGAACCCTCTACTGGACACTGACTCGCAGTTAACCTCCATACCGCATATCCTTTATAAACAGTACTATGCTGATTCAGACATTACACGTGGTCCCGATGATAACTTTAATATATGGGCTAGCAATTGTAAACTAGTACCACAGATTGGGTTTAAAGAAATGATCATTAAAGTTGGGAGAGTAGAATTAAAAGATCAAGGGGTGATAATTGTTGATGTTGACCGGCATGAAAGTGATCCAACTATTCTGCTAGAAACAAATGTGATTGAAAATTGTCTTGCGGAGGT
The DNA here is from genome assembly GCA_033576535.1 of Allobates femoralis. Classification (NCBI taxonomy): domain Eukaryota; kingdom Metazoa; phylum Chordata; class Amphibia; order Anura; family Aromobatidae; genus Allobates; species Allobates femoralis. Next base: position 382,532,329 of record JARQOC010000004.1, read on the forward strand.
TATTGTTGTTTTACAGCAGATTGCCGAGACTGCCAATACCGGACAGCAACGAGTCCTGCGGAAGGAAATAAAGGCTCTGATGATGAGACAGCAGGTAGAGTTGTCTGGAGGAGAAATTGGTAGTGCCAGGGTAAGTGACCCAAAACCCATTGTGATACCTCCCAAAACTGATATGTTGGTCTGGTGTAGAGCCGCAATAGGCCTCAGAGGGCGAGACTATCAAGCCCTGGTAGAATGGCCAGAGGAGTAGTTGAGGTACACAGGGGTAGAGTGCCAATACACCTTTTAAATTGCAGGGAAGAGGAGGTAACCCCACCAAAGTATGCTACCATGGCTAAATTGTACACTGTGGATAACAACGCCATCACCACAGTTGAACCCTTGAACCCATCAAGTCTGGCGTAGTGCAATGGCTAAGAGGGAAAGCTGGAGGATTGGTGCCAAAAGTTACATGTAGGTATCAGTTCTACACCCTCCCATCAAAAGCATCGAGTATACCGGGTAGTGAGAGAGTACGAACAGATCTTCAGCAAACACCCACTAGACTCTGGGCAGATAAAAGGGGTAGAACACAACATACCCACAGGTAATCATCCACCTATTAAGGAGAGGTATAGACTAGTACCACCCGCTCACTACCAATGTGCAAAGGATATGCTCAAAGAGATGAAGGAAACAGGGGCAATAATAGACAGTTGTAGCCCCTGGGCAGATCCTTTAGTGCTAATGAAAAAGGATGGGACCATGAGGATGTGTGTAGATTACCGGCAGATCAACCGCATTACACACAAGGAAGGATGCATACCCATTATCAAGAATTGAGGAATCACTAGCTGCATTAAAATCTGCTAACTACTTTTCCACCTTAAATCTGACTAGTGGGTATTGGCAAATTCCTGTGGCAGAGGCGGGCCGTGAGAAGACAGCGTTCACCATGCCGATGGGCCTCTGCGAGTTCAATTGTATGCCATTTGGAATCTGCAATGCACCCAGTACATTTCAGAGACTAATGGAGTGCTGCTTCGGACACAAGAACTTTAAAACTGTTCTCCTGTACTTGGACGTCATAGTCTACTCCAAGGCGTATGAAGAGCATCTGCAACACTTGGCAGAAGTGTTTGAAGCATTGTCCTCGTACGGTATGAAAATAAAGCCATCCAAGTGGCACCTGTTAAAACCAAAGGTACAGTACCTCGGCCATGTAATAAGCTCTGAAGGTGTAGCACTGGATCCTGAGAAGGTTACCGTGATAAGGGATTGGCCAAGACCCACCAGTGTGAAAGAGATGAGGCAATTCCTGGAACTGGTTGGCTATTATAGAAGATTAATCAAGGTGTTTACAAAGCTGGCAGCCCCCCTACAAGACCTCCTAGTAGGACAGTCTAAGAAGTCTCCAGCCGGAGTCTTCCTTTCCAGTGGAGTGATGAAAAGGAAGAATCCTTCAAGAAGTTGAAGTGGGCCATGACAGAGGATGAAATCCTGGCATACCCTAATTACCATCAACCCATCATTCTGTACACGGATGCCAGCAACGTGGGATTGGGAGCAGTACCATCTCAAGTGCAAGAGGGTACAGAAAGAGTCATCGCCATTGCAAGTAGAAATCTCCGTCCTACCGAAAGAAAGCCGGAGAATTAAAGTTCCTTCAAATTAGAACTACTGGCAGTAGTCTGGGCTGTAACAGAGCGCTTCAAACATTATTTAGCCGCTGCAAGATTTACCATCTTTACAGGTAACAACCCGCTTACCCACCTGGACTCCACAAAACTAGGTGCACTGGAGCAGCTATGGATAGCCCGGCTGTCAAACTACAATTTCACCATCAAGTACAGGGCAGGCCGTAAGAATGGAAATGCAGATGCCTTATCCCGGATGCCACACCTAAAAGACGTGGAAGAGGAACCAGAGGAGCTGGAAGTAATAGAGCTACCGGCCTTTCACCGCCCTACAGCATCCCAGTACAGAACAGGTGTGTACCAAAAGCATCAGAAGGCAACGCTCAACCCATTACCACATCACGGAAGGGCTGACACATAGAACAGTGACCCAGCTGTGAAGCTAGTCAAGGAATTGCTGATGCAGGAGAGTTCCTACCCTGGTCAGAATGCTCCAGTTGAAGCTCAGCAGTTGTGGAAGGAAAGAAATAAACTTTTCCTGTATCAAAGTAAGTTGTGCAGAAAATATACCAACCCCAAGACTCATGAGGTGGTCTGGCAAATCATTGTAACCAAGAGAGATGTCAAAATGGTCTTGGAAGCCTATCATGACGGTGCAGGGCATTTTGGATGTAAGAAGTTGGAAGTGCTCTTAAGAGAAAGATTCTACTGGGTTGGCATGAGAAGATCAATTGACGAATGGTGTAGAAAATTAGGACCCTGCAACCTGAGAAGGAAGGATCAAGAAATCCAGAGAGCTCCACTCCAGTCCATACTCACCAAGCAACTCCTGGAATTAGTAGCCCTAAACCACGTGAAGTTAACACCAAGCAGATCCGGCTATTTTTACGCCCTGACCATAGTGGACCACTATTCCCGTTTCCTAGTGGTGTTGCCAGTGAAGGATTTAACGGCAAGAACAGCAGCAAAGGCATTCCAGACGTACTTCTGTAGACCCCATGGTTACCCTGAACAGATCTTAGCAGATCAAGAGCCAGCCTTTGAAGCAGAGGTGTTCCAAGAATTCTGTAATATGTATGGATGTAAGAAGATTCGCACAACACCTTATCATCCTCAAACAAATTGCTTATGCGAGAAGATGAACCACATAGTGATTGATCTCTTTAAGACCTTACCAGCATCAGAAAGGAACCAATGGCCAGAGAAGTTACCAGACCTGGTAGACTTGTATAACCATGTCCCAGTGAGTTCAACCAATTGCACCCCAGCTTATCTTATGAGAGTAAGACCCGGTAAGCTACCAATTGATTTGGATATGGGAATTCTCAAACCTGACGCAGAAGTTCCAGAAACCAGTTGGGATACCCTACGCCAGCACAAGTATCGCCAAGTCCAAGAATGAATTGAGAAGAGTCTCCAGCAAGCTAGAGAAAAACAGGAGAAAACCTACAATGAACATGCCCCAGGCAACTCCATTGCAGCCTGGTGAGCAAGTGCTTAAAAGGAAAAGACACACCAACAAATTAGATGACCAATGGGAACCAACACCATACACTGTTCTCCCATCAAACTTTGACAATACAAAAGTGTGCCTAATTAGTAAAGATGAAGGTAGAACCACATCAGCAGTATCCAGAGATCACTTAAGATTGTGTCCTGAAACCTTGAAGACACCAGAGGTCCCCGTACCTGCACCTGTTGAACCCAGGAAATAAGAAGATGTGTTCCATACTGTCTTAGGAGATTTTTCAAAAACCTGGTTGAAATACCATGGAGCAGTCCTAGTACCACTGCTCGCATTTCCTCAATTTGTAGTACCTGAACCAGTACCTGAACCCGTGCAACAAGAAGTTCCAAGAATAGAGGAACCAGAACTGAAAGTAGAACTTGTAGTGGAAGAACAGGAAGAACAGATTCCTGGTCCTAGTGAACTTGCCAGTCCTGCTGTCAGATCCATATCCCCATCAGAACCAGAGTCACCCGCCAGGTACACCTCTACACATAGCATCTTGCTTAGTACACCCGATACACCTGTAGTAAGAAGGTCATAGCGTAGTACACAGGGTCAGCTCCCAGCTCGGTACAAAGATTAAAGTGTAAGATATAAATAAAGAGTTGTACATATGTTTTAGTGTAAAGAAAAGTGTGACTAGAACCCGGTAAACATAGTGTACAGAAGGGTGGAGGAACTGGATTATCCCCCATGCATATTAAGTTAAGGAAAGAAATTGCCTGGGGGTGGGAAGAGTGAAACCAGGCCTCCTAAGCCGAGACACCCGTAGGGAAAATGTTTGTTTATTGTATGTGTAACGTTAAAACCAGTAAGCCCAGTACCTTCAGAGACTTTGCAGTAAGAACTTTTGAATATTTTTGAACTTTCAACTTTTAAAAACATGGCCCATAAAATACTACTGGACTGGTTGTAGTAGAGACTCCTTGTAAATATTCACCGGCCCCGGTGGAAAAAGGACTCCTCACCGGAGAGACTGCTTTTTTACTTTGTTGAAAAGTTGCCACAGTGCCGGAGTACTGTCTTTCACTAAGGGGGAATGTGGCACTCCTGAGTCAGTGCCATGATGTCATCACTGCCCGCAGGTGGTGGTGTCACAAGAGAGCAACAACGTGTATTCTCATCAGGCAACGTACACAACACCAACATGTCCAGGCCAGAAGAAGAAGATCAAGCCCGGGTTCAGGGTGAGCTCCCCTATATATTCGGGTCTGAAAAGGAGGAAGTTAGTGCAGTTCCTGAGAGGGCTGTGAAGAGGACCTGAGTGTAAAAGAGCTGTGCTAAGCTCGTCTCAAGGTCTACCGACTAACACCAGGCCTAAGTCTAGGGTCTGAGGAAAAGAGAAGTAAGAACACACCTGGGAGGCTGAGCAACTCTGTGCTCTCCCCAGAAGACAGGCGCATAGAACGGACACCGGAGTCCGAGACTGTGCAGGGTCTCACATCCCGGCAGTCAATACTGGATGCTGGGGGTTCCAGATTTCCAGCCACACTAACCAGAGACACAGCAAAGTATAGATTCCAGAAACACTGACACCTGGGAACACGGTATAAGTAAAGGACTTGAGTTGCCTGTCATACCGGTACCTCACAGGACAAGACAGGGCCGGCAGCCAAGCTAAAGCAGCAGCAGGAGACAAATTGCAAGTGCAGTAAGGGAGCAAAAGACCAATAGCAGGGATGACGGCAGCAGGGATGAGCAAACTGTACGGTAACCGGATTGCTCTGGATTACACATCCGGAGCAATCTGGTTACCGCATTGCGGTTCCCTCCACACATTTTTGTTGAAAAATGTGCGGGATCGCAATTGTGTTCACTGCATCTGGATCTGGAAGCGGTGAACGCAATTCTATGAAAAAGTGTGATCCCAGCCTATTTGTCAAGTCTCTGTGATTTTGTGCGGACATCTCAGCTCAAGGAAAACAGTTGGACATGTGAACTACCCATATACTATGATAGGTACAGGTGTTGTCTGTAAAAACATATGTATAGAAAATCTGATGTCTAAATGAGACCTTATGCTTATTGCAATTGCTGTCATCTTCCAGCAGGCAACATGAATGGAAGTGAATAGATTAAAAATGATGAAAACCATAAGGGTACCTTTACACACCGCCACTGCGTGGTAGCAACTGCCTGGCAATGGGTATTTTTGTGCCTGTTGCGTTGAAATTTCTACGAAGTGGTGGCGTGCAATTTGGGAAAGTGATCGGGTTTCTTGCAGTTGCTTCGGGTACCTGTTTCCGAGCCGTGCTCAAAAATATAAGGCAACACGAAGGAACAATTGCCATGGTAGTGGCGTGTAAACGGGGGACAGGGATGGAATCAGCGTCGCCTAGTGAATTCTCCGGGGCGTGCACATCAGCGATGATTGGTGGGGGCTACTGTGTAACCATTGGCTGTCCCTTCACAGGGCGTCATATTTAAACAGCTGACCATTCACACTACACAATTGCAATGGCGTCATGTATTAGCCAGCCTTCCTGTGCAGGCTGCTCTATTGCGTTGTCCAATCACCGTGTTAGCGTTACGGAATACACAACTCCGTCACGCCTATGTTTTGGTGCCACAGAACATGTACGCCCACATTCCCCTACTGATTGCGGCGTGTGAAGGGGCGACGGGATTCAACAGGCAGTTATCCGCAGGATCTGTGGGCACTTCCGGGGAACCATGATATCTTGAGTTGACTATGCAATGGCGGCGTGTACATGCAGTATTGGTGATCGTTAGCAACCGTTAAAAGCGTGCACGTGCACGTGCGGTTAATACCAGTTGCCAGGGATGGTGGCGGCGTGTAAAGGTACCCTAAGAGGTAAAGTTTGCATTCCAAGCTTCTAGGATGTGGCATGTCATTAGGGAATTTAATGTAACAAAACCTTCTTGTGTATTCAAGGATTTAGACATAAAAGTTACAGGAGCCCTGCTATAAAATGATAAAATACAGACAGACTGAGTAGGAATGGTATAGATGCATGTATTTATCTGGGGTTGGATAACCAAATGACTCGGGCTCAGCTCTATTTCCCCAAAATGGTTGGGTATAGATAAAATATACTGGTCCCATATTTAAGAGCAACTCTGAAGCACAGACTGTTGCTCTGGCATGAAATCATGTTCGCTCCAGGAGAGAATAGGCATGACTAATAATGAGCAAGTGTAATCGTTACTGTTCGCTACTCACATGGATAGTACGGTATTCACGATACTCGTTACTTGGCGAGTATCACCTGGTGCTCGTGAGTGATGTGTCGATCGTTAATGATGTGACACAAATTGACAGCTCCCTTCAGTACACAAAGTGAGCTGGCACCTCAGTGAGAGCAGATTGAATGTTATGGTCTCTCTGTGGGGAACAGCAAGGTGTTTTAGACACTGAAATCGCTGAAAAGCCCACCCTCCCGCTTTGTCCTGGAAAGACTCGTTTTATAGCCGAATGTGGGTGGGCGGAACCTATCACTAATTAACTAACATTAGACTCGCTATTTGGACGAATATGCGAGTATTAAAAATTATTTGTTACGAGTATAGAGAGTGCGAATATTTCGGTACTCGCTCATCACTAGGCATGACGTAAAACGTACTATTTGGGTTTGCTTGCTTTTTCCACTTATTTTTATTTTACATTCTTACTATACAGTTATATTACTATACAGTTATAAAGCAAGTTATAGTACATTAATATATGAATACTTTTTTAACATATTTGTGCATATATTTGCTCCTACAAAGAGGTAAAGGAACTCTTCTTAGAAGAAAGAACTCATTCTTTTGACTAAGCTAATACGAAATCGCAGTGACACTTGCATTAGTGCCACCTGCTCACCATTGTTTTTCTGCCAGAATAGACAAAAAAAAGATGCTGTCTGCCAGTCTCATTTATATGTTTTTGAGCTGAATGATAAAGAAAACACATGCTCAGGACAAGACTGCAAACCATGAAAGCTATGCAGGCATTTCAGCAAATGTAGCACTCCACATAAAAGTTACTGTGCATGAACTTAGAATCTAAATCAGCAGATAAGCCTTCCAGACCAGCTGTCAAATTCTCAAGATGAGCCATAGATGTTAAGAAAAATATTAAAATCAACACATATTTTATTTCTTTATTGTCTATAACAAAGGACCAAAATTATATCACTTGAGAACGATAGGTGTCTTATAAGAACAAACAAAATAAAACTGATAGAATGGAAGGGAACCTGTCCGCAGGTTTTTGTTACCTAAGCTGAGAGCAGCACAAATAGAGACCCTGATTTCAGAAATGTCTTAGGCTGGCTTCACACTGCAGTTTTTCACTGATCAGTGTTCATCAGTGTTTGGGTGCCAAAACCAGGAGTGTCTCCAAAACTCAGAGCAGGTGTCAATCTTTCAATTATAGTTTTTCTCTGCAAGTTCCTCTCCTGGTTCTTTCCTGGTTTTGGCACACCAACACTGATGGACACTGATCAGTGAAAAACTGCAGTGTGAAGCCAGCCTCACTGGGCTGCTTGCTGTAGTTGTGGTATGATCACTGTCTTATAAATAGGAGATTATCACCAGAGGACTAGTAAACCTCCTGCCATGTAGTCCTCCATACTCATGATCTCTGTATAACTCCACCCCCACCACTGATTGTCAGTTTTCAGCCTATCCAGAGTACACAGAAAAACTGACAATCAGTGGTTTTGAATGAGTTTATACAGAGCTCAGCAATTAGAGAACTGCTCGATTTGCAGCAGATAAAACAATGATTTTATTAAAATGCAGCAAGCAGTCCAGTAAGTTAGACATCGCTGGAATCAGGGTATTTGCCCCTACATTATGCTACTCTCAGTTGGGGTAGCAAAAACCTGGTGACAAGTTTCTTTAATTCATAGTGTAGGGTTGCGAGTGGTGTATCCTTGTACCATGGAACATCTATTTATGTAATTTTATCATGAACAGGCTCTCTAGATTATTAGATCATAGCATACAGTATACAAGGTTGGTTTATATAATATATGCTTTTTTGAAGTTTAATAAATATTTTTATGATGAAAGTTAACTAGAAAGTGAATTGACTAAAGTCCAAGCAAGATAAATCAGGTACAATCTTAAACTAACTTGCTTAGAAAACAAACTTCTGGTTCTTATCACGTCAAAGGTACCGTATTTTTCGCACTATAAGGCGCACCCTCAAAAAATGACTTTTAAGCCGTCTTGGTCCATATATAAGGCGCACCGGATTATAAGGCGCACCATATTACTATAAAAAAAATCCCTCTGTAGCCTCCCATCACCCTCGAGCATCGCTGTGTAGTCTCCCATCACCCTCCAGCATCCTTCTGTAGCCTCCCATCACCCTCCAGTATCCCTGTGTAGCCTCCCATCACCCTCCAGTATCCCTGTGTAGCCTCCCATCACCCTCCAGCATCCCTGTGCAGCCTCCGATCACCCTCCAGCATCCCTGTGTAGCTCCCCACCACCCTCCAGTATCCCTGTGTAGCCTCCCATCACCCTCCAGTATCCCTGTGCAGCCTCCGATCACCCTCCAGCATCCCTGTGTAGCTCCCCACCACCCTCCAGTATCCCTGTGTAGCCTCCCATCACCCTCAAGCATCCCACACAGTCAGACACACACACACACACTCAGACACACACACATACACACTCAGACACACACACACGCACACTCAGACACACACACACACATACACACTCAGACACACACACACACACACACTTACTGTACTGTGTGGCAAGGCACTCACAGCGCTGGAGCCCTCAGCCAATCACAGCGCTGGAGCCCTCAGCCAATCACAGCCGCTGGAGCTCACAGCCAATGACAGCGCTGGAGCCCTCAGCCAATGACAGCACTGGAGCCCTCAGCCAATCAGAGGCTATGGGCTGACGTCAGCTGGCCTCGGATTGGCTCAAGGCTCCTGGGCGGAGCTGTGATTGGCTGATGGGCTCCTGGGCTGTGAGCGCGCGCGATGCAGTGGCGGCACCGGACACGATAGCGGGGACGGCGGCTGGTGATCGCGTCCCCCCGCATTGATGTGAAGCAGGCCCCGGCACCAGCATGGATGGCGGGGACGGCGGCTGGTGATCGCGTCCCCGCACAGTGATGTGAGGCAGGCCCTGGCACCAGCATGGATGGCGGGGACGGCGGCTGGTGATCGCGCCCCCGCACAGCGATGCCAGGCGGGCACCGGACAGAGGAGGATGGCGGGGACGGAGGATATTGCGGCACAAAGGTATGCCTTATTTTCTGGGGGTGCTAAATTTTCCTGGAAAAATCCGTATATAAGGCGCACTGGACTATAAGGCGCACCTATGATTTCTGGGAAAATCTTAGTCTTTTAGGTGCGCCTTATAGTGCGGAAAATACGGTACACTATTAAGTCAAGACACAAATAAAAAAATAATAGGGGAAGGAAAAGATGATAATGGAAACAATATGACCCATTAAAGGGAACCTATGGCCAGATATTTCCTATATAAAGTGTGGCCACCACCATTAAGTCCTTATATACAGTATTCTGCAATGCTGTATTTAAGTCTCCAACATAAAAAAGACCTTTTATTTTATTCACCTACGGGGCAGTCCGGTCTGATGGGTGTCGCTGGTGTTGATCCTCCTCTCTTCTGGCATCTTTTATTGCATTCATGCGCACTTCTCTCTGCCCTGCTGAAGGCAGAGTAAAGTATTGTAGTGCGCATGTGCAGGTGTTCAATGACCTTTACCCATGGCTGCGCTCTACAATACTTTGCTCTGCTCTTGGCAAAAAGTGAAAGGGCAAAAGTGGTACAAAGCACAGTATATTTGTGATGTGTTTTGCAGCATTTTTGCAACAGTTTTAGTCCCTAAGGGTGGAAAAACACTATGTGAGGTGCACGCAAGATACTCAGATGAGGGTCGCATGACTCACCTGGAATGGCCCCTGTCTCTCTGGATCGGAGCGTGGAGCTCCATAGAAATACAAGCAGTCAACACGCTCCCGTTCAGAGGCAGAGGCCGTCCAAGTGAGTCATGAGAGACTCATGTGAGTATCTTGCACTCATCTTGTATAGTGGGTTCCCACCCTAAGACTAACTTTATTTACATGTACTGTAGACTAATCACCCATTAAATCACCCCCCAAAAATGCAGCATAAATATCAGCACTAACAACTGCTACAAAAACACCATATGTGAATAGTTTATGGAGTATTAATAATGAGATCCTTGATCAGTTATATTATTTTTAAGCTAATGCAGCTTGGCATTTTTCAACATATGGCTCCTTCATCTTAGATTATTTTTGTTGAGTCAGCAGTGATGAATTACCTTCACGGGTATGTGAGAATGTGAGATTAGGAGGGTTGCAGATCTGGACCCTGTGAGGACTTAGAATGTTAATCATATCTCGACACATAATACCAGACAAAGTCGGTGCTTTATTTTTCCAATTACTTTACATAGCAAAGATAACAATTCTAGCCAAGTTTTGGAAGAGTTAACCCACATATTTGTTAATGCTTTATGGTATATGGCAGCCTGTGAAAATGTGTTTTATTGTCTATCTTTGCTTTTATCACTAAAATGCTCTTCATTTAGAAATTCCAACTGGAATGTTGTAAAACAACACAAGGTCCTACAATTAGCTGCAGTGAATATGATGCCTAGTAAACTGCTCATAGAAGAATGTATAAATGGGTACTGGGCAGTGCCGCGTCCTTGGGATTTATGTGTTTGCTCTTCTTTTGGCAGCTTTTAAAAAACAGGCAAAAGTCGAATTTCCAATAAAATAAGAACACTTGTGCAAGAGCTGAGCTCCTGCCAAGGACTACCAAGGCTAATGTGGAAATAATTTATAAGCTTATTCATATTGAGGAAGATTATCATAAGAGAAATTCATAAACACATGGTGCACATATGTAAGATAACTTGTGAGGTTGAGAAGGTTAAACGTTTTGAATGACTCTAGGATCCTGGTGAAGGACACCAAGAATTTTGTAATTTTATGGTTGTTTCAGTACATACACAACCTCCCTAGAAACTACAGGCTAAATATAGTGATTTTATTAAATATTCCATTTTAAAAGATGTATAAAGCACACATAATGGTGGAAAAACAGGTCTGGAGTTTAGCTTTAAGGTAAAATAGTACATATGACACAAAAGCGTTAGAGCAGCACATTATATGAATGGTTTGGAACTGCCGAAGCATATAGAAAATAATTTAGAATACAACCAACAAAGTACTAAGTAGCAAAGTGACAAATACATATGTCAATAAATATAATGTACCTTCTGCAGTCCTTCTGCAGCCTGACGTAATGTGACAGCTCGTGGCTGTAGACCCACTGCAACACTGGTCAGGCTTCCCCTGTAGGGGCATAATTAAGGAGCTACCTAGTTTTCTCTTCATTTCATGGGGAGTATAGGTTTGAGCTGCAGGTTGTTGCCAGGTGCTGCTCCAGGGCAGTCCCCGATCCTGGAGCAGCTGAATAAAGGGTGAGGGTGCAAGAGACAATCAAGTCAGAACCCGGATATCACCCCCGCACAAAACACTGCCTCAGTTAGTGCACATGCGCTTACCCGGTGTTCATGCCCAGTTACTGAGGCGGCCGCCATCTTTGGACACATGTTTCACAGGTCAACGGAGAGAGCACAGAGGGGAGAAAACAGCATGGGAAGAGACAGCCACCACAGAGCTTGCTCTCATCATGACATCACCACCCTCCCAATCCAGTAGCATTGTGCCCCCATCTAATATAGTATAATTGTATACAGTGGTTGTTTGGTCATTTGCAAAAAGTGTAAAGTCACTGTATCCTACTGCATATTTCTGAATCCTTACAGCATATGCACCGCATGCTGTCAGGGTTCTCCATTATTGTTGCCAAGAGCCAGCTGTCATATGACCACAAGATGAGATTTGCATAATTCTTGCCCTTTTATGACTACTGGTGCAAGCACTATAAAGATTCAGCATTATGCAGTATAGACTTTTATGATAAGACCAGAGAACCCGTTTAAAGCCCTTAGTTAAAGGCCCCATACTCATTTGACTAATTATTGGCCAAACCAGTCAATTTTAGCAGGCTTCAAGTGATGTTTTAATCTAAAATGTGGGACTCCTAACTTTATCATTCTGTTTTATGTAATATATACCATTCTGACATTACCATTCTATTGTATAGAACATGATATCTATTGTAAATGGTCCTGTAAATGCATGTTGACATAATACAGTGGGGAAAATAATTATTTGAGAAACTATTGATTTTGCAAGTTTTCACACCTACAAAGAATGGAGAGGTCTGTAATTTTTAGGTTCACTTCAACTGTGACAGACAGAATATAAAAAAATTCCAAAATAATCATATTGTATGATTTTTAAATAATTAAATTACATTTTATTGCATAAAAAGAGTATTTGATCACATACCAAACTTCAAGAATTCTGGTTCTCATAGACCTGTTTCTTTAGGAGGCTCTCCTATTCTGCACTGATTACCTGTATTAATTGCACCTGTCTGAACTCGTTACCTGTATAAAGATACCTGTCCACACACTCAGTCAATCACACGCCAGCCTCTCCACCATGGCCAATACCAAAGAGCTGTCTAAGGACACCAGGGACAAAATTGTTGGCCTGCACAAGGTTGGGATGGGCTACAGGATAATATGCAAGCAGCTTGGCGAGACAGCAAAAACTGTTGGTGTAATTCATAGAAAATGGAAGAAACACTAGATGTCTGTCAGTCTTTGTCCATTTGCGGACAAAGGATGATTCTGAGAAAGGTCAGGAATCAGCCCAGAACTACACAGGAGAACCTGGTCAATGACCTGAAGAGAGTTGGGACCACAGTCTCAAAGATTACCATTAGTAACATTACACCGTCATGGATTACAACCCTGCAGAGCATGTAAGGTTCCCTGCTCACACCAGCACATGTCCAAACCAGTTTGAAGTTTGTCAATGACCATCTGGATGATCCAGAAGAGGCTTGGGAGAATTTCATGTGCTCAGATGGGACCAAAATAGAACTTTTTGGTATCAACAACACTGGCATCTTTTTGAATACAACCCTAAGAACACCGTCCCAACCGTTAAGCATGGGGCTGGAAACTTTGTATTTTGGTGACCTTTGTAAAGGTGACCACTGCACTGTATTGAAGAGAGGATGAATCGGGTCATGTATCACAGAATTTTGACCAACAACCTCCTTCACTCAGTAAAGGCATTGAAGATGGTTCGTGGCTAGGTCTTCCAGCATGACAATGACCCCAAACACAAAGCAAGGGCACCTAAGGAGTGGCTCCATAATAAGAATTTTAAGATCCTGAAGTAGTCTAGCCAATTTTCAGACCTGAACCCAATAGAAAATCTTTGGAGGGAGCTGAAACTCAATGTTGCCCTGCAACAACCCTGAAACCAGAACGATCTGGAGAAGATCTGTATGGAGGAGTGGACCAAAATCTTTATGCCAGTTTGTGCAAACTCAGTCAAGAACTACAGGAAACGTCTGACCTCTGTAATTGCAGACAAATGATGCTAATGACCCGCCCAGGGGTCTATGAGAACTCGGTACCCGGGAGTTGAAATGGGGGTGCTGTCTCGGTGGCTGGTGCCCGGGCCCGTAGCCCTGGGGGTCAGCTGAATAATGGGTTATACCATAAAAGTCTCGTAATGCCAACTGTGGATTCTGGTGAAGGCACCAGAGCTGCTTCAGATCTCTGAGGATGATGGACGGGCAGCATGGGTGGTACAGCTCCCCACAGGTGGAGCAGGATCCCCGGGCAGTGATGAGGTGACTGGGATTTGTACAGGGAGGTGGTTAGGCAGCCGGGCCGCTGTAACCGTCTTTAGGCCGGACAGGTTCAGAGATGGACAAACTGACACACTGTGGATCGTTTCTGTACCTTTACTGATGGTATTGCAGGCACTTTCCAGGGTACGTTCCAGGTGATCGGGAGGCAGTTCTGGATTTCCACAGTGAGTGATGGATAAGGCCTCCTTGTCTCTTTTCCCTCGTTGAAGTCTCTGACCCGTGTAAAACTAAGCCTGACCTCCTCTGTCTTTCTCTCACCCGTTTTGTAGTGTTGAGAACCTTTGTGTGGGCTACCTCTATGATTTCTCATGTGGTCCCTGGCTCCCCTATTGGTTGCATGACAGGTGTCTGGGAGACTGGAGTCTCCTCAGTGAACCAGTATTTCTGCTGGGCTTGATGCTCTCCTGCAGACTCGGACTTCGGTGTCCGGATTGCTTCCTGAGGTGAACCGGTATGGCTCCTCTGCCCCCAGTCTGCTCCTCTACTCCTTAAGCCTTGCCTTTGATCTCACTCGAAGGCCCTCACACTGGCTAGGCTGGTCAACTGGCTCGGGTATAGCACGGCTCCGACACACCAGGACGTCTTCAAAGTTCTCCTAGCGACTGCACGCTCTGGCTAACTCTGCCCCCAGCACCAGAATTTATAGGGGATCTTGCTTAAAGGCAGCAAGTGGAGCTCCCCCCTACTGTTATGGGGTGGAAGGTGTTGTGTGTATGTGGGTTACCTGTTGTGGAAATCCATCCATGCCTTAGCTGGTCCTGTGGCTACCTGTAATGGCAGGGTGCCACACTATACTAAACATTAAGTTCTGTTTTTCTATTGAAAATGTAAATTAATTATATAAAAATCATAAAAATTGATTTTTCAGATTTTTTTTTAGATTCTGTCTCTAACAGTTGAAGTATTCATATGATAACAATTACTTCTCCATTCTTTGCAAGTGGGATATCTCGCAAAATTGTCAGTGTATGAAATACTTATTTTCTGCACTGTACAGTAGCTGCTGAGAAAAACATATGTCATACTGATGCTAGATGAGAAAATAAACCTCCACACACTTGCATAGCACTCTGATGGCATGCAAAACCAAGCGTGTTTCACTCGTCCAACTTTTCTGGATGAAGATCAGACTGACTTATGACATGCATTAGATCATGGCCCGATTCTAACACATCGGGTATTCTAGAATATAGAAATAGGGATTGCATGGGGAAGGCGGTGAGGGCTGAATAGGGAGGGACTTTGAGGACGGAGTGGCGAGGGGAGGACGGCATGGCAGGGGGGAGGAGGATGGAGGGGCACAGGTAGGGGGAGGACGGAGTGGCAGGGGGGAGGAGGAAGGACGGAGCGGCAGTGGGGAGGAGGATGGAGGACGGAGGAGGTAGCGGCGGGGTGCAGGAGGATGGAGCAGCACAGGCATGGGGAGGACGAAGCGGTTGTCTCCATCAGCCGCACCCTCAGGTCCTGCAGCGCAGCTACCCAGAACTCGGGCTTTCCGTCTACTGTGAGGACGGGACTCGGACCCAGATGGCCTATGGCTGCTCGAGCCTCTGCCTCGACCTCCTTCATCAGCTTATGAAGCTTTAGGCCGGCCGTCTTCCTTCTTGGGAGAACCGCACCCGTTCAACCTGGTAACCGTTCTTGTAGAAGAGCTGTTAGGAAGTCCTTGCTACACCCACTTCCTGGTGGTTTTTGTAGTCCATGGGTGGGCTGAAGTCTCTGGCCCGCCCCCATGGTTGTTTCCAGCAATCGGGGCGGACAAGAGCTTTGGCACTTCTGCCATGGCCCTCCCACGAAGAGAGGCGGAGGCACACCCCTGGGCCAGCACATTGTGGTTCACGTGGCGGGATCCGCCATCTTGGTCGCCATCTTGACCCAGTGATGAAAAGGTGGGAAAAGTTCAGTTTAGTCGAACAAAGTCCTTTTTGATTAAATAAAAGTCCTTTAAAGCACACAATACTCGTTATGGAATGGGCCTGCTCGAATCCTGTTCGTAACGCTAAACTCTGACTCACCATAAACGTGGCTTCACGTCGCAGGCGTTTTCTTCTCCCTGTCACGGTTCCGCGCCTGCGGCTGTGGGGCTCGGTGGTCCAGATCAAAAGTAGTTGGCTGAACAGATAAGATTTAGTTATTCTTGTCGTGACGCCACCTGCGGGAGTTCCGGTGATTTCACCGGCGCTGCTTGGGCCTCCAGGGGATGTGATGCAGCAAGATGAGACGCTCCCCACAGGACGAGTGGGAGTCCCCGGAGCCAGAAGCTGCACTTGATGTTGTGAGGCAGCTTAGTTACTCTTAGCTTGCGGAGTTAAACAGTTCTGAAGAAATACAGACACCAGTGTTTTCTGTAACGGGTCTTTTACTGCAAGGTCGCTGGTGAGATGTCAAACGGTCAGATCTCAGCAGCGATGCAGCAACAATATGGTGGTCGTTGGGACCCTGTCACTGTAGGGCGTAGTATTGAGGTCGTTGGTCATTGTCCCCATCAAAGACACCGATGCATGCTGCCCAGCGGGGTCCCAACAATCAAAAAATGGTCCAGGCCATTCTGACACAATCAGTGATCTCACAGCGGGGGCCTGGTCGCTGCTGCATGTCACACTGAGCGAGATCGCTAGCGTGCGGCAGGAGATGACCCACTACTGTCGGGAGATGAGTGGCTAGTGGCGCTGATCTAACGATGGTAGCAGTCACGTGCGTGGTTTAAATCCCGCGCCAATTCGCAGCTGGACTGCACCTGTTGCTGATTGGGCGCGGGCGACTGGGCGCGCCCAATCAGCGACGCGGGATTTCTGTTAGAGACAGAATTAGACGATTATATAGTAGATTGAGTTGTTACTCCACCTGGGGTATTCAGCAAGAGATGGCTGATGCTGCGGTTGAGGACCACTGTGGCAGTTGGTTATGCAGCAAAGATGGTATAGCTTCCCACGGATGAAGCGGGACCCCAGGGCGGCTGGTACAGTTTATGAAGGGGTAGTGAACGTTGAGGTGCAGGACTGAGGGTGGGGAGAATGACCAGACGACACAGGGATGGTGGTTTCCTTTACCTTTTACTTGATAGTTGATGGTGCAGACCAGGACACTGGTAGCAGGTGGTAATGGAGATCCGGGCAGCCTGGAAGCAATTAGAGGATCTACCACGCCAGGTGGATTTGGAGGCCTTCATTCTGCGCTGTCATCTTTGGTCCCTCCTGCCTAAAGCTATGCTGCGACCCTCTTCTTGCATGCGGGTTCCTCACCTGTATGGCAGGCAGCTTGAGCCTTTTATTGGTGTTGCTTTTCTGTTGGCGGCTCCAGGCTCTGGCATGCTGCTGTGCCCCCGGGTGTTTAGTGTGTACAGGAGACTTTCAATCTCCTGCCCTCCAGATTCAGCTGCCAGGACGTTAGTACCCATTCAACCACGGACTCCAGCGCCCAGTTTCTAGCACTCAGCTCTAAGTTGAGCTCAGTCACAGCTCCACTCCTTAGGCTCTCCTTGACTTCTCTCCTCTTCCCTCTCACTTGCTCTCCACTGCCCTGGGACGAGCCTCTCGGTGGCTCCAGTCCCCAGGACGTCTCTCTGACTTTCTGTTCTCCTGACGTTCTGTCTAACCCTGCCTCCAGGCCAGAATTTATAGGGCAGCTCCCCTGAATCTGGGTACAGAGCTCCTCCTTCTGGCCTGGAGTCAGGTGCTGGATGCAGGTGTTACCTAGTGTGAGGACCCCTTCTTGCTTCCAGGCATGACATCACCCCCTTTGAGGGAGGCAATGCTACTGTGGCAACAGGACTGCTGGGGTGCCACACATATATACCAGGAGGAGGACTATATATAAAAGGAGGAGGACCATATATACCAGGAAGAGGATCCTATATACCAGGAAGGGGGATATAGACCAGGAAGGGGATATGCTATATATACCAGGATTGGGGATCATATATATCAGGATGGGGATCATATATACAGGAAAGGAGCATAAACACCAGGATGAAGGATCATATATACCAGGAAGGGGAGATACATACCAGGAGAGAACCATATATATCAGGAAAGGGATCCTATATACCAGGATGGGGATCATATATACCAGGATGGGGATCATATATACCAGGAAGGGAACATAACTACCAGTATGAGGGATCATATATACCAGGATTGGCCCAGGATGAGGACCATATATACCTGGATGGGGATCATATAAGCTAGAATGGAGATTATTTTTACCTGGATGGAGATCATATATATCAGGGAGGAGAACATTAATACATAATTAAGGGGGAGGGGCCAATAGGGTTTATTGATCCTAATAAGGTTTAGAACACTTAAAAGGGCCCATACATCTAACAAATGTGTGTGGGGGCTGGTGGGGGGTGGGACAATTCCAAATTTCGCATTGGGGTCCATCAGTTACATCACTGTTTACAAGCATTATGTTTTACAATGAGATTCAATTATTCTGTAGGGACATTCAGCTACAGGTTTGATCAAACAAAACAGATATAGTTTATAATTTGCCACTATTACCTTTACTGAGGGTGATATTCATTTAAAGAAGTTCTCTGGGAACATGATATTGATAATCCACCAACATAATACTGATGACATCCTTTGGATAGGTCATCACTATCATGCTTGGATGACTTTCTTTTGCACCACTGTTTTTGTTTTGTTTTAGCGCTGGAAAGGTGCGTTAAATTTAAGCCCCTTGCCCCCTGTCATATATTCACCTTCCGTTGTTTTTACTTTTTATCTACGCCCCTTCGGTCTGGCATCATCTTGTGACTAACAGAAGCCCACAATGCATCTCTATGTGAGCCAGAACAAAGCTCTCATAGACTCTCATAGAGATGTATTTAGTTATGACCTTCGGCATGCTCCATAAAACATTGGAATTGGCAGCAGATTACAAGTCACAAATCATAGGAGACCGACTGGAGCAGTGGAGATAGAAGATAAAGCTACTGGAAGGTGAATTTATACCGGGGGCACGAGACTTATATTTAAAGAACCATTCCAGAAGGGCAATTAAAAAATGCAGGAGTGGTGCTTTAAGTCACACTGAAGAAGCATGTCCACAATGAAATGTATTGTGTTACAGAATATGAGAAAGAAATACTAGTGTGTTGTCAGTAAAACAGATGTAGTTCATTGAACCTGACTTACCAAATACACTAACTTTACACAATATGCAGAACATTTGCTTCCTTGTTTTTCACCTATACAAATATTCCATAGGTTTACTGAATTTGAACTTAAAGCTAATAAGAAAGATAAACAAACTAGAATTCTTGACAAAAAAAAAAGAATATGTGACTTGCCTCCATTTATTATACATTTCAACATTTGACTTATTCAAGAAGTGCTTAATGGGAAAGGGTGAGACATAGAGATATTGGCCACTAAGCACTTGATGGTCTATCCTTAGTATTCTAATCAATGTCATCAATGTCTGATCAATGGAGATGCAAAACTCGGCACCTCCGCCGATCAGCAATTACCAGTGACAGAAGTTCTCAAATTCTGCCAGAACTCAGCAGCTCAATCAGACCTATACTGACCACCATGGGTACTACAGATCCACACCCTATTTGAAGCCTTCAAGAACCTTTGTCCACTACTAGCGCTGGTAACAGCTGATCGGCAGGGGTGAGGGGTGTTACTTCCCACCAATCAGATATTAATGGTCTTTCATGAGGATAAGCCAACAATAGAAGTAGTGATTAACCTTTTTATTTGCCTTTTTTTATTGTCCTTGTCACAACACATAACACTGGCAAAATTTGGTGTAAAATGTTGAGTTCAAGTAACATATTTTTCCAAATATAAAACATACTTTTCCCCCCCAAATTGGGGGAAAACATCGATACATTTTATAATCGGGATATAATTTAGGGGGATTGCACAGTGGTGATAGAGCAGGGTCACAGGAGGCATGGTCACCGCTAAAGGAATTTGGTGGTTGACTGAGTGGGCAACATTGTGGGTCCTGAGACTGGAAGAAGGGGGTGTCACAGTGGCGTGATGTAGGTGCCACTGATCTATGGGCAGTAGACACGATGGGCATCAGGAAAATGGCTGTGGAGGCAGCTCATGAGCAGATTGAGTTCTTAAAAAGCTGAGATCTCAATCTGAACATACTCCACCTCAGCAGCCGCTTTCCTCAAGTCAGAAGCGGCGGAAGCGGCATGTGCAGATTGAGATCTAAAAAATCCAAAATCGTATGCATTCACAGCCTTTTTTCCAATGCCTTTAGAATCCACTACCAATGGCACCCATACTGCGCCGCCTTTACACCCCCTCCAACCAGTCTTGGGCCTGCAGCAATGCCACACTCATACCTCCGCCGTCTTCCTTCATCGGTTACCTGTGGTTGCACTCCACTGCCACCATACCACCCTGGTAAGCTATATCCAGATTATAAAACAGACTCTAGGATTGTAAAATGATGCAATTTGCAATAGGCAGCAAAAAACTCCAAACCAATGTCTAAAATTTAACTTATAATATATTTTAAAATATCAAAATTTAGTGTATAAAAGCAGTGATTAAAAACACTGAAGCACATAGGTTATGAAATTTGTCATTTTAAACTCATAAAAGTTAGTATAATCAAAATAGTGCAACCATATATTTTATATATTTTAATATTCCTATTTTATTTTTCCTAAATGGCCGATTTAAAGTAGTTGGATCACGGCTGCACTAGATAATATCTATCCTATGCTCCAGCAGTATAAAAGCAGATAAGCCTTCCTAACATGTTTCAAATATAAAGGTTTCATGTATAAAGGTGTCATCAGGGGGCTGAGGCTCAAATTAATTAAATTTACAGGCAGACCTTAAAAAACCTCTGCTTGTGATCTCATTAATTCTTCCATCAATCAAAACACTTGACAATATTAGTATTGTGGGGTATGTACAGAGGTCTGCTGTGATCTAAATTCATAATGTATGCTGGGACTTGTAGTTCAACAAGTTTAAGTAATGCATTATGCTGGGACTTGATGTTTCACAGGTTCAGATAATGCATTAGAAGTGCTGGACTGCAGGTGAGCTAAAAAGACAAGGGAGTTTCTGGCTAAAGATGATTCCTCACACACCTGGGTGTCTAAGGGAATATAATCTCTGTGTTAATGGGATTAGGTGTTCTGTCCTGCACCCCTTGTTTGTGGTCCATATAGCAGGAGACAAGCAGTCTGAGAGTGGAGCTGGAAAGGCCTCCTAGAAGTCGAGGAGTAATTGAGCAGGTGGATCTGGACTCATGACAGATGCCGATACGGAGCGAGTCCAAGAGCCTGGTACCCGGGTGATCTCTGTGTGTAACCTCCTGGATTGTAAAATTGGCAGAAGCCAGTATGGACTCTACTAAACTGCAAGAGCAGGTAAACCCAGAGTGGAATAATTGTGTGCTGAATGAAGTCAAGTGATAATTGTGTGCAGGCATATCCGCTGAAGATAACTGACTATATGTTATATATTCATCATGTGGACTGTTTTTGTGGTTATCAGCTACATAACCAGAATAGCGGTTTATGACTTATAATAAACCGATGGGCTTTTATAAGAAACTGTGTATGTGTGCTTGAATTGCACAGTAAGCGAGTGTCCCCAACACACTCAGTAAGCGCTACCTCACAGTATATATACCGTACTACTTGAGGTGGACCACACACTCCTTAATATGCCATTGTATCTGCAGTTTAACACTAGAAGTCCCAGAGACGGGTCATTTGACCTTTTTACCATTGAAAACCAAGGATGCTTTAAATTCCCGGGACTTCTACTGTTAATATAGGAGAATATGTGTCCCAGCCTGGCCATCTTCTCCACTTTGACTTTCAGGTCTGCCTACACTTAATTTCTTACATAGTTTTGATAGCATTTGTTTACTTGCCTGAGATAAAGCAACCTTTTGACTTTCACCAGAGATAAAGAATCCTTCTGGCATTTAAAGGGGTTATCCAGGATATATATATATAAAAAAAAAAACAACACCTACCTGCCTGTTGTGCCAGACACCAGTCCCCGCTGTTTACCCCTGGCACAGAGCGATCACAGACCACTCCTGCCAGGCTCAGCATGGCAGCGTAAACACAGAGCAGAGTCGTTTTTCTTCTCTGCTCTGTGAAAGTGGGTGGGACAGCTGATTGACTGCCGACTCGCTGCTACCTGATTGGGGGAATTTGCTCTCAATCAGCGTGACGCCGGCTCTGATGCCCGTCGACAAAGGGCTGGATTCCTCCCCTCTGTAGTTGTGATATTGGCGAAAGCCGAAAAATTACTGACAGGAGTGGTCTAATACTGCTCCAGTCTGCGGTAAATGGTGCCAGGCACAACAAGCACCATTTATCCTCTTTAACCTTTTTTTCCTTATGAAAATGCTAAACAGTTATGGTCCCTCGTCTTTGACGTCACCACTTACCATGCCGCAGGTCTCAATGCTGTCATTCAGTGATTAGAGACAATGGGGAGCTGACGTGTTCTTCCTCCCCATGGTGTCTAATGTAGCAGAGCTGAGTGAGTCCAGGAAGACAGAAGACGAGGATCATGGAGGGATACGAGGTTGGGGAGGGAGTAATAAAGATGGCGTCACTAAGTGTTTCTGTGTTCTTATTTCTAATAAATTAATTTGTCTCTGGGTTGTGTCTTTTTTAACCATTTATTTGAGATTCTTAATGACCAGGTCTAACTTGGCCTGACATTAGGAATCTCAGGGCTTAATACGAGCAGGTAATACAAAGCTGGTATTAACCCCTTATTACCCAGTGTGCCACTGCTACCAGGGCCACTGGAAGAGCCTGGTAAAGTGCCAGAAAATAGCGCTTCTTATGAATGTGCCATTTTCAGGGGTGGCTGCAGGCTGCTATTCTTTAGTGTGGGGGGGGGGGGCCTTAAAACACTGGACCCTCACCTCACTAAGAATACCAGCTTTCAGCTGCCTAGTTTTACCTTGGTTGGCAATTAAAAATGGAGCGGAGTGCACACATTTTTTTTGCCAGCCAAGGTAAAATTAGGCAGCTGAATGTGGCAACTCACAGCTGTCCTCTTCCACTGGGCTAGACTTTAAAGTACTGCGAAGCCCCATGCATTTTTTAATTATTTATTTATTTTACACCCTAACACGGCAGGTTGGTTGCCATATATTAAAGTGTATGGCAACAATACAAGAGTTCCAAGGGCACCGCCAATAAAGGTTGGGATCAGCCTGTGTGTGTCAAATTAGATACACTACAACAAGAGGAGCGACACACAATTAAAGGGCGATCACCAAAATATAGTGCAAACGTTTTTACATGTTATTATTACAGAGAAAACACACACAAAAATCTGCATAGAATAATAAAAACAATAAAAAAATGGGGTGTAGGGAAGCCCCTTATATCAAAAAATGGTTCCCCAAACCAAGCTCATACATCAAGTGACAATAACTATATATATATTAGGTTACAGTGTAATATGGTCCTGTAAATAAACCAGTAAATGAGATAAAACTGTATATCAGAAGACAAAGAAATTGTAAACCCCAAGGATTATGAATATGGTGTGATGCTGGCCACGATGTGGTTATCTCTGACCATGAAAGAAATTTTGACAACAGATATACTGGACCCATGGACCAGACTGGCATTTTGGACTCTTTGATTTCAATTTGTATTTGGCTTCTGTAACCACTATGAACTGAGATTACATAACTTCCTTATAGGTTTGACGATGTATACCTAGAAGAAGATTGAAAAAGAAACTACATTTTTTTTCCTGACTTCTCCTATTGTGTATAAAGGCTCCCCCTGCACTCGGCTTGGTTTTTTTGGCTCTTTGAACAAAAATTGTTGGTCTTTCTGGTTGGGCGTTTGGTTCATGGTGGTTGACCTGGGGCTGGCTTGACCTGGCTGTTATGGGCTAGTTAGTGTCTGGACAATGCTTGTGGACATTTTTAAGGAAATGACATTTGCCTCTTATTCCTATTGGTTGATTAATATATGATGATTACACCTTGAATTTGGTTGGGTTGACCTGCAGAGGGAGGTGGGTATGTGTATGTAAGTAATCATGTATGCTAAATTTGGCACCAATATAGTATTCATATAGTATAATGCAGCCTCACATCCCTCAATATAGTATACTGCAGCCTCATATCCCTCCATATAGCATAATGCAGATTTATATCCCTCCATATAGCATAATACAGCCTCACAGCTCTCCATATAGTATAATGGAGCCTCATAGCCCTTCATATAGATTAATGCAGCCTCAAAAATCTCCATATAGTGAAGATTCAAAACTCTCCATATATTGCAGCCTCATAGCCCCTCCATATAGTGCAGCCTCATAGCCCCTCCATATAGTGCAGCCTCATAGCCCCTCCATATATTGCAGCCTCATAGCCCTTCATATAGTGCAGCCTCATAGCAGCTCCAAATAATGTGACCTCATAGCCCCTCAATTTAGTGCAGCCTCATAGTCCCTCCAATCTCCATATAGTAAATGCTCCCCCCTCCTCCCCAGCATGGGAAAGACCATGTTAAAAACACATTGCACACAGACACCACACGGATGGCACACTGATGTTAGCTGAGAAATAAAATGCACAATTGCATCACACTCGCATGACTCTCGCATGACCATACGGAAAACACTCGAGCTACTGTCATGCATCAAAACTGCTCCGATTACGCATATACTAGTGTGCCTCTACACTGAAGAACATTTCTGCTTTAATTTTTGTAGCATATATTGTATTAAATCTATTGGGTTTGGTGAGGCCATGCCCCTTTCCACTAAGCTTTATCCACTTTTTTAAAAATTGGCAGAGATGGTGGAAATATTTTTTTTAATGCCAGAAAATTGATGAATAATACTTAATGATTTCACCCCTAAGGGTACCTTTACACACGGCTACATTTGTAGCTTGTCACCAGGTAACTTACTGGTTGCAGTGAAATCATGGATACATGATTCCATTTGTACACAGCAACAAGATAGAACCATGTCTCCATGATTTCACTGCAACCAGTAAGTTACCTGGTGACAAGCTACAAATGTAGCCGTGTGTAAAGGTACCCTAAGAGTTTTTTTAAACTGGGTAATTCATTCTTGTCAAGTGGATTCTAATGTATGTACTGTATATAATAAAAAGAAACCCTTACAATTCTGCCTGTTCGGTTGTGGCATGTGATTTGTGTATATTCTTATTTTTGTACATTTGTGTGGTTCACATAAATTCCTGCATGGCATAAATGCACCAAAAAATGACACGACTATTTTTTGTCGCCTTTATTCTACCCAAATAAGTTAGGAAAAATGTATATTGCACTCCTGATCAAGGTCTTTACTAGAAAAAGGCTTCATATATATGCTCTATGCGTGTGCACTTGAAGGAAGAAATAATTTGCAATCAGGAATGTAGGTATGGGATAATTTAATAACTGGAGCGTGGTATTTTAAAACAGATTAATTTGATGATTTCCAGCATGTAATGTAATTAAAAAGTACTAAGAGAAGGTTATTTTAACATGCCTGTGAGATGCTACACTAAACATCCTTTCTTTAATTTAACAAGGAAATGCTAAAATTCCTATCGTGTCTTATTCTCCTAGCCCTTTTTGTCGTTTGTAGTCCCTGTGGTATCCCTTGCATATTCTACTAGTAGCTCAGACTGGGCTGGGAATTAAGGGTGTTAAGCTTTTAAATAGTCAGCATTTACATTTCAATTATAATCCCTTTATTTTGATACACTTTACGTTTTAGTGTTTTCATAGTCTCATTTTGTATTCTTTTTCATGGAGAGTTAAGAACATAAGTCGGCTGGCATAAAAAGGATTTGCAAAATATTGAAATGATGTATTTTATAAAACGTGAATCTGGTGCATACCTGATAAGAGAATAAGTGTAATCTATTCTTTTGTTTGTCTCAAAATGTGAAAGGATGGGCCACCCTGTCTATGATGCCAGATAAATGAAATCTGAAACCCTATTGATACGATCTTGTATAGAAACACATTCCATCCACAGATTGAAGATATTGGAATTCTTGCACATCCTACCTTTTGTCAAGGCTCTCATTATACTACCAATTTCGTAATTAGAAAATCCTGATATTCCAGATCTCTTTTACATAGAATGCGTTAAATGAAATAGCAGATAAAACAGACCTTTTGTTGAGATTCTCATTATTTAGACTGATGATCCATAATACAGGAAATTCCAGCGTAATGGATGTAACATTTGCATGACACTTTCAATGTCAGAAGGCTGAATACTTTCTTTGCAGGCAGCAACTGAAACTAACAAATCTGTAAATTAAAAAACTTTTTTAACACTGGAGCTGGCTGTGTACTAAGGGGTTCCCGTTTAAATCTTATCTTGGGTACCCTGTTGCAGCTTAAAAGTCCTGAAGTGCCCTGTGCAATGGCTCTTCAAACGTGTTTCTGTTTAGGAAACTATATTGAATGATTTATTCTAGTGGGACATAGCGCAACTCTATATCTTAAAATAACTGATATTGCCAATAATGTTTACAAATGATTTTTATTAATAAAATTTGAGCAATACGCACTGCACTCCATGCATATAAAACTTTCAAATGGTAAGGCTAGGGGGGAGGGAAGGGTATTCTTGAGACCAAGAGGGGGAAAACTTGAGCCTTCTCTGTCTCTTTGAATGTTCTCAGATTCTTCCTATTTTGATGGATGATTTAGGTGCACCTTTACTGTCTTTTTTACCACAGGGTGTAGTTAAACTGTCAAGGTTGCTGTTCTCCTGTGAGTCGATCAGGTGTGTCATGACCTTTTAGATTTATATTGACTGTGTTTCCTTGCTATGGTGGGGGGTTTGTGCTTCTGTTCTCCAGTCTGTGTATGCTCCATCTGCTGACACACACTGTCAGAAACTCCTCTCTTCGTGTGTCTCTGCGGCTGCTTCCTGCTTCGGCCACGTCAGAGGTCACGTGGGCGGACGTGTCATGCGTCAGCTGACTGGGTCGTTCTGCACTAATGTCAATGATGAGAGGGAATTCTATGAGGGAGGGTTGGACTGTCAGAGACTGCCTGGGATGTGTAAACAGAGTCATGATCGACCAGTTTCGGAGGGCATCGCCCTTCTTCATCAGGTGATTCAGAATATATCACCTATTAAAGGAGAACAGCAACCTTTACAGTTCAACTACACCCTGTGGTAAAAAAGACAGTAAAGGTGCACCTAAATCATCCATCAAAATAGGAAGAATCTGAGGAATTTAAAAGAGACAGAGATGGCACAAGTGTTCCCCCTCTTGGTCTCAAGAATACCCTTCCCTCCCAACTATCCTTGCCATTTTAAAATTTTATATGCATGGAGTGCAGTGTGTATTAATCAAATTTTATTAATAAAAATCATTTGTAACCATTATTGGCAATATCAGTTATTTTAAGATATATAGTTGCACCAAGTCCCACTAGAATAAATCATGAAACTAACTAATGTATTGTTGTATACAGGTGACATATGGGTAACGGTCATGTGGAAGGATATCAATTTATCTTTTTGAGTAACTAATATATTTAATAGTAAACACTGTGTAACGGATGCAACATGATATGGCAGCATGATTTATCCTATGTATTGAATGCACAAGTTCCTGTGAATCTAAATGTTATTTAGTGAAATAATTTTGAGTACATCCCCAAGTATGCCAACAAAAAAAGTAGCTTTATATGCAAAGTGTATGTTCACTGCATTAAAGCAAAATAATTTATATATTCATGTAACAGATGTTAACACTGTTAACTTAGCTGACGTAACTTCAAATATATCTGTATATGTAAAGACTATCCAACGTCTAGTTACATCCCTTTCTGTATGATGCATGATGACAAATATACAGTACAGACCAAAAGTTTGGACACACCTTCTGATGTAAAGTGTTTTCTATATTTTCATGACTATGAAAATTGTAAATTCACACTGAAGGCATCAAAACTATGACTTAACACATGTGGAGTTATATACTTAACAAAAAAGTGTGAAACAACTGAAAATAGGTCTTATATTCTAGGTTCTTCAAAGTAGCCACCTTTTGCTTTGATTACTGCTTTGCACACTCTTGGCATTCGCTTGATGAGCTTCAAGAGGTAGTCACCGAAAATGGTTTTCACTTCACAGGTGTGCCCTGTCAGGTTTAATAAGTTGGATTTCTTGCCTTATAAATGGGGTTGGAAACATCAGTTGTGTTGTGCAGAAGTCAGGTGGATACACAGATGATAGTCCTACTGAATAGACTGTTAGAATTTGTATTATGGCAAGAGAAAAGCAGCTAAGTAAAGAAAAATGAGTGGCCATCATTACTTCAAGAAATGAAGGTCAGTTAGTCCGAAAAATTGGGAAAACTTTGAAAGTGTCCCCAAGTGCAGTTGCAAAAACCATAAAGCACTACAAAGAAACTGGCTCACATGAGGACCGCCCCAGGAAAGGAAGACCAAGAGTCACCTCTGCTGCGGAGGATAAGGTCATCCGAGTCACCAGCCTCAAAAATCGCAGGTTAACATCAGCTTAGATTAGAGACTAGGTCAATGCCACACAGAGTTCAAGCAGCAGACACATCTCTACATCAACTGTTAAGAGGAGACTATGTGAAGCAGGCCTTCATGGTAAAATATCTGCTAGGAAATCACTGCTAAGAACAGGCAACAAGCAGGAGAGACTTGTTTGGGCTAGAGAACGCAAGGAATGGACATTAGACCAGTGGAAATCTGTGCTTTGGTCTGATGAGTCCAAATTTGAGATCTTTGGTTACAACCACCGTGTCTTTGTGCGACGCAGAAAAGGTGAATGGATGGACTCTACATGCCTGGTTCCCACCGTGAAGCATGGAGGAGGAGGTGTGATGGTGTGGGGGTGCTTTGCTGGTGACACTGTTGGGTATTTATTCAAAATTGAAGGCATACTGAACCAGCATGGCTACCACTGCATCTTGCAGCGGCATGCTATTCCATCCGGTTTGCGTTTAGTTGGACCATCATTTATTTTTCAATAGGACAATGACCCTAAACACACCACCAGGCTGTGTAAGGGCTATTTGACTAAGGAGGAGAGTGATGGAGTGCTACCCCAGATGACCTGGCTTCCACAGTCACCAGACCTGAATATTAAGGCTTTATTGGATCCCCAAACAGTTAACAGCATATAACACATAACCAGCAAAACAACAATGTAGCAGGCCACAGAGTCTCACCCTTCCGCTGGCTCACCAGGGATTAGAATATAGCACAGCAAACTCTGTAGCCAGGTGACTGGATCATCCCAACCTGGGTTGCGTCCTTATGCAGTCTTTGTCATCCCAGCCGAATCTGATCATTTGATGCTGAAGTCCTTGTGGTCTTATAATCCAGGTTCTGATCCCCTTGGTCGGCACCGAAATACCTAGGCCTGGGGTTATGGCCTGCCAATTGGACCCGAAGAGCCTAGATTAGCTGCCTGTTTCCAATCTAGTGCACCTCTAGCCAGGACCGAAATCCCTACACTGAGGGCACTAGACAAACTCACCCTGGTTAGCAGATCTCCTTATATACCCTCAGCCCTCATTGCAGGATATTGGGGACTTCACGATTGGTGGAATAAAACTGTCTTCTCATTGGCTGAATCTCAAGCCTAAAACATTTCTACTAGTATTGCAGTCCTGTCAATGGGGAGCCACATACTGATTGACATAGCACCTAGCAGAATACATTTAGTCTGCAATCCATGACATTAAACAATGGAGCATTTACATAGAGTCAACAATCCACATCGTAATACAATGGCATTCTAACAGGATTAAGTTTCTCTGACCTCACAGAGGAGAGATAACTGCATTACATAAGTCCAAATCACCAAGCATCTACAAGACTTGCATTTACAATGAGTTGCTTATCACAAGGTAGATAATTACATTACCCACTTTAAATACTAGCAGGCTCCTAGAAATCTTGTGTAACTCATGAGTGGCATATTACAAGTTTGCAAACCAAAATACAATATTGCCAGGATAAATAAGAAATCCTCCTACATTATATATTAAAGGGGTCCATTTCGTTAGTTATGTATATTTATTTGTTCTTCCATACACTGAGTTATAAAACAAAAACACAAAATATTCAACAACTTTTTTCCAGATGTTGCAAGCTCATCTACTGGGGATCACGCTTGTGCGGCGTTGTTGCCTCATGACAATCCTCCAGGTCCTGGACAGAAACAATCTGCAAAATGTCACAAAAATGTATCCTCAACAGATAACCACATCGGCAAAGGCGATGTAGCAACCAACACCATAGAAGGCACTGATGAATCTCCAGGAATACTTGTTTCAGCCAATGGAATTTGATGGAAACCTCTCAAGATTGGAGAACACTTACCAGGTAGGCATGCAAACCACAACATACTTAAAGAAGCGCCTGGCCCTACAGTGTGTACGAGAAGGAATGTAATTAGAGATAGTCCTTTGAGTGCATGGCGATTATTTTTCGATTCGTTCATCTTGACTCACATAAAGAGCTGTACAATTGCAGAAGCACGCAGGAACAATGATGAAGATTTTACTCTTTCCGATGAGGAACTAGAGGCATTTATTGCCATGTTTTACGCTCGCGGAATATCAGGCATGAGCCATCACTCTATTGCCAGTATTTGGTCAAATGACTGGGGAATACCGTTTTTTAAAACGACGATGTCTAGGAACGGTTTTGTACAAATTTTGCATTACCTAAGATTTGATGAGAAGTCCAGGATATTGGAGACTTCACGATTGGTGGAATAAAACTGTCTTCTCATTGGCTGAATCTCAAGCCTAAAACATTTCTACTAGTATTGCAGTCCTGTCAAGGGAGAGCCACATACTGATTGACATATCAACTAGCAGGATACATTTAGTCTGCAATCCATGACATTAAACAATGGAGCATTTACATAGAGTCAACAATCCACATCGTAATACAATGGCATTCTAACAGGATTAAGTTTCTCTGACCTTACAGAGGAGAGATAATTGCATTACATAAGTCCACATCACAAAACATCTACAAGACTTGAATTTACAATGAGTTGCTTATCACAATGTAGATGATTACATTACCCACTTTAAATACTAGCAGGCTCCTAGAAATTTTGTGTAACCCTTGAGTGGCATATTACAAGTTTGCAAACCAAAATACAATATTGTCGGGAGAAAAAGGAACTCCTCCTACATTATATATTAAAGGGGTCCATTTCGTCATATTCCTCCCCCTATTTATCCAGGCAGGGCAGGCTTTCAAACATCCTTCTCCACCTGTCGGGACAGCCCATCCACATTTCCATGGTTCTTGTCCCGTTTATGTAAGCTGGAGAAATTGTAAGACTGTAATGCCAGACTCCACCTAAGCAATCGTCCGTTGTCCCCAGTAGTGCGATTTCGCCAACTAAATGGATTGTGGTCAGTGAGGACTGTGAACTCATTGCCATAGAGGTAGGGCTGCAATGTTTTTAGGGCCCAGACTATGGCCAGGCATTCTTTTTCTATGGTGGCGTAGGCCCTCTCTCGGTCCAACAGTTTCCGGGAGAGATAAGCTATCGGATGTTCCTTGCCGTCAGCCCCTGCTTGGCTAAGTACCGCTCCTAGTTCTGTGTCTGATGCATCTGTTTGGACAATGAGCCTACGTCGGAAGTCAAGAGCAGACAGAACTGGGCTCTGGGCTAGCCGGTCTTTCAACTGGAGAAACTCAGCTTCACATTCTGGGGTCCAGATAAGGTTGCGAGCATATTTGTTGGTTGTGAGGTCAGTGAACGGTTTTGCTACGGTGCTGTAATTGGGGATAAATTTTCTATATTAATTTGCGGTGCCCAAAAATGCGTGGACCTGTGTTTGGTTGACCGGGCGCGGCCACTGGGTAATTGCTTCTACTTTTGCTGGTTCTGGACGAATGCACCCACTTCCCACTCGATGTCCCAGGTATAGCACCTCGACCATCCCAATTTGGTATTTGTCAGGCCGGATGGTGAGCTGGGCTTTGGCTACCCTTTTCAGCACCTGGGACACGTGCTGAAGATGCTCTTCCCAGGTGTCGCTGAAGATAGTGATGTCATCCAAATAGGCCTGGGCATACCCCTTACATCCCTCTAGTAAATGGTCCACCATCCTCTGGAAGGTAGCCGGGGCATTCTTCTAGACAGTAACTGTTTTGTACAAATTATGCATTACCTAAGATTTGATGAGAAGTCCAATCGATCACAGCGACTCAAAACCGACAAGTTTGCTCTCTTTTCTATAGTGTGGAATAGATTCATTGATAATTGCATTACTTCTTACAAACCTGGCCTGTACATTACTGTTGATGAACAACTTTTCCCAAGCAAAACTAGGTGTCCTTTCTCTCAGTATTTTCCTTCCAAGCTGGACAACTATGGCCATAAATATTGACTGGCTTTTGACAAGGATAGCAAATATCTTTCAAATGGCTTCCCTTATCTTGGAAAAGATGATTCACGCCGTGCTGATGACCGTTTAGCCGACCATGTAGTCATATGCAGCCGTTTTTGAAAAAAAGGAAGAAATATTACCACAGATAACTATTTTAAATCAGTCAAACTTGCTAAACAACTAAAAAGCCAGGGAACGACCATCGTGGGAACGTTAAATAAGAAAAGACGAGAAGTGCCTAAAGAGATCAAATCAATGAAGAAAAACATGTACAACACTAAAGCTTTTATAAACGAAAATGATTTTACACTTACTGTGTATCAAGGTAAACCAAGCAAGAATGTAATTTTGAGTTCAATCCATCCCGATGTCGGCGTTGCTTCAGAATCTGCTAAAACAACTCCGGAAACTGAAAAGTTACATAATGAAACTAAATATGGAGTAGATGTCATAGATCAAATGGCACGCAAATACACCACAAGAACATGTACTCGGAGATGGCCTGTTCACTCATTTGAAAATACCCTCGACTTAGCAGGTACAAATGCTTGGATAGTGTACAAGGAGACGCCCTCCAAAAACATTTAACGCAATGCGTTTTTGCAAAAGCTCGTTACAGAGTTGGATGGTCCTTACGTTAGATTTAGGTGAAAGCGTGGCACGTCCGAAGTCGTAAATTCTTCTGATGGGATGATGCAAAAAAATTTTTGCCAGATAAAACAAAAATGCAGAAAGAATTGATCAGTTGGAAGTTGTATGACTTGCGGTAAATCCTTGTGTGGGCAATGTACCGCCGTAAATGAACGACGATGCCTGAACTATGAAACAACTTAGACAAATGTTTAGTATGTCAATTCTTACGTACTTTTTAGTAAGAATTTTATTGTCTCTTTTGAATTTACATGTTTGTACTTACCGCATTTTATGTCAACTCACCTTCAAAAGTTTGTTGTCTCTATGTGTACTTTTGAAACTTACAAGATAAGTCAATTCTCAGTTTGAAATCAGATTGTTTCAAGCAAATACAATTGCATTTATCACGATGATTGCTTTTGTCAGCCAAGTTGCAATGCAAAAATCAATTCAAAGCAAAAACTAACAATGTATTCCATCTTCTCTTATTTTTAGTTTACTTTTCAACATGTTGTGTATGCATTTGATCTTACAAAATTAGTAATAAATGATTGTAAAACATCTATTATTGTTTTACTTAGTTTACTTTTGTTATTTCCTGTAGAAAAATATGAAAAACAGAAATAAACATTCCAAAGCACTACTGTTGGATCTCACAATAAAAACACATAAGAAGAAATATAATTGTATATACTCGTGTATAAGCCGACCCGTGTATAAGCCGACCCCCCTACTTTTGCCCCCAAAACCTGGGAAAACCTATCGACTCGTGTATAAGCCTAGGGTGGACCCCAGCACAGGTATACAGCCCCCAGCAGTGTGGTATACAGCAGCCTCCCTAGTGGTATATACAGGCCCCAGCAGTGTTACAGCAGCCTCCCCAGTGGTATATACAGCAGCAGCCCCAGTGGTAGTATACAGCAGCCCCAGTGGTAGTATACAGCAGCCCCAGAGGTATATACAGCAGCCCCAGTGGTAGTATACAGCAGCCCCAGTGGTAGTATACAGCAGCCCCAGACGTATATACAGCAGCCCCAGTGGTAGTATACAGCAGCCACAGAGGTATATACATCAGCCCCAGTGGTAGTATACAGCAGCCCCAGAGGTATATACAGCAGCCCCAGTGGTAGTATACAGCAGCCCCAGAGGTATATACAGCAGCCCCAGTGGTAGTATACAGCAGCCCCAGTGATAGTATACAGCAGCCCCAGAGGTAGTATACAGCAGCCCAGAGGTATATACAGCAGCCCCAGTGGTAGTATACAGCAGCACCAGAGGTAGTATACAGCAGCCCCAGAGGTATATACAGCAGCCCCAGTGGTAGTATACAGCAGCCCCAGAGGTAGTATACAGCAGCCCCAGAGGTAGTATACAGCAGCCCCAGAGGTATATACAGCAGCCCCAGTGGTAGTATACAGCAGCCCCAGAGGTAGTATACAGCAGCCTCAGAGGTAGTATACAGCAGCCCCAGAGGTATATACAGCATCCCCAGAGGTATATACAGCAGCAGCCCCATCAGTATCCAGGGCCCCCCCCCCCCCATGCTCCGCAAACCTGTAAAGTAAGATCATTATACTTATCACTGTCCTGTCGCCGCCATCCCCGCCACTGCCATCGCGCTCCTCCGGCTTCATCCAGCGTCTTCCGGCTTCCTCCTCTGGCGCAGACAATGACGTCATTGCCTGCGCCGACCAGAGGAAGCCGGAAGAAGACGGATGAAGCCGGAGGAGTGCGATGGCAGTAGCGACAGGACAGTGATAAGTATAATGATCTTACTTTACAGGTTTGCGGGGCATGAGGGTGGGCCCTGGATACTGATGGGGGGCCTGTATACCGATGGGGGGGGGCGCCCGTGTGTAATGACTCGCGTATAAGCCGAGGGGGGAACTTTTCAGCCCAATTTTTGGGCTGAAAAACTCAGCTTATACGCGAGTATATACGGTATTATTAAAAACCACAAGTGAAAATAAAAATAAATGAAAACAAGCCAGGAGTCAAAATGACTCCATTTGGTTGTTAAGGGGGGTGACCAGTCCGGTAGTCCTAGTGTTAAACCTCAGGGCAATTTTTTTTGCCCTGTTGCGGTGCTGTGTTCACACCAAATAGCACGGTACTGCACAAGTGACACACAGCCAGCTCCGCTGTCTTGTGTGGTGATTGGTTTTGCGTAATATTTAGCCTTAAACAGCAGGGCAATTTTTTTGTGCCGTTGCGGTGCTGTGTTCACACCGAATACCATGCACGGTACTGCACAAGTGACACGCAGCCAGAACCGCTGTCTTGTGTGATGACTAGCGCATGTAATATATCACTTTAAACCTCAGGGCAATTTTTTTGTGCCGTTGTGGTGCTGTGTTCACACCTAATAGTATGCACAGTGTTGCACAAGTGACACGCAGCCAGTACTGCTGTCTTGTGAGTTGACTGGCGCGAGTAATATTTCACCTTAAACCTCAGGGCAATATTTTTTGCTGTTGCGGTGCTGTGTTCACACCGAATAGCACGCACGGTATTGCACAACTGACACGCAGCCAGCACC
The DNA here is from genome assembly GCA_033576535.1 of Allobates femoralis. Classification (NCBI taxonomy): domain Eukaryota; kingdom Metazoa; phylum Chordata; class Amphibia; order Anura; family Aromobatidae; genus Allobates; species Allobates femoralis. The sequence goes on from JARQOC010000004.1 coordinate 382,567,799, forward strand.
GCTGTCTTGTGTAGTGACTGGTGCACATATTTTGCCTTAAACCTCAGGGCAATTTTTTCGGTGCTGTTGCAGTGCTGTATATAAAACACAAAGCAGTGCTAGGCTGTAGTGCTACCTTCCACAAAGCACTAACTGCTCCATGTTCCCCAATATCTGCATCTGAACATCTGCAGCTATGTCGGAAAATCCCAAAATTCCTAAATAGGCTTTTGTGAAAGGACAGGGACACGGACGTGAATGTTAGCGTGCGGTTGTCAGTGGTGCACAACAAGGCACAGAGTCTAGGAGACAGAAGAAGGTTCATGCATCTTTGTTCCTGGCGAAATTTCCCGGTCTGGAATGTAAACGGGTCTTGAAGCAAGAAGAGCAAGAGCAGATACTGTCTTGGATGGCTGATAATGCCTCCTCCAAATTGTCTAGCATCACCCAATCGTCCACGACCATACAGTCTCCTGTCCATACAGAGAACACTGGGTCATCCTATTCTCAACCTGTTTCTAGTTCATCACCCCATCAGGAGTCACAGGAAACATTTGACCCTAACCTTGGCTACTCCAAGGATGTGTTAGGTCCATATGCTTTCATTGCCTCTGGCCTCTCACCGCGCGACATTGAAGAGGAACGTGAGGATGTATCGTCTGTTCATGGCCAAATATTTGAAATCCTATGGCCAGAAGACAGCCACTTTCATCCATGTGATATACCAGGTGAAGAGGTGGAGGTTGGTGGTGATGACACACAGTTGCCATCTGGCCAGCCGACAACATCAACACAGAAGGAGGATGACATGGACAACGAGTTGGTCGATGATGGGTCCACTGATCCGGCCCGGACCACTGGCATGCATAGCCAGCACAGCAGCACAGAGGAAGATGGTGGATACGTAGCACCAACAACAAAGGCACCGAGGGTTACTGGTTTGAGCAGAGTGCGAAGTGTGTCAACTGTTGCCAAGAGCAATCCCTCTGTGCCCCAAGTCAAAGCAAGTGTGTGTTCAGCTGCTGTCTGGAAATTTTTTTCAGATAGTCCTGCTGAACCAAATGTTGTCATCTGTAGCATCTGTCATACGAAGCTGAGCAGAGGCCAGGGCAAAGGCAACCAAAGCACCACCAGAAACATATGGCAGACAATTACCTAGTCGGTGGGCGGAACTACAGGGTACAAAATCAGTGTCTGCGTGTCAAATCACTGCATGTCGCCTGTGATCTGTCCCTCCCCATCTGCTGGGCAGGAAGCAGTTGATCATAACTCTTGCTCACAAGCTGCAATTGCACAGACGCAGGACACAACAAGCTCATCCACTTGTTTGTCCCAGCTAAGCGTCCACATGTCCATGCCCCAAATATATGAAAGGAGGCATAAATACCAAGCCACACACCCACAAGCACAAATACTGAATGTGCACATTACCAAGTTGATAGCCATGGAGATGTTGCCATTTAGGCTACTCGGTTCCCAGCCGGTAATATTTTTACCGGTGTGCCATCCCTGTGTTACATAAGCACATCTTAAACAATCTAAAGCGAGCTCTCACCAATGCCGTAACCGGGAAGGTCCACCTTATAACAGACACGTGGACAAGTACTTGCGGACATGGACGATCCATCTCTGTCATGGCACACTGGCTCAACCTGGTGAAGGGTGGGACAAAGACTCAAACTAGACCATCACATATCCAACTCACGCCATGAATAGCAGGCCCAACCTCAAGTAGGGTTTCCACCTCATCATATACCTCCTGTCTCCCCTCTTCCTCCTCCATTGCATCGTCATCCTATGCTGAATTACCCTTCACATTACTCCCAAGTTGGGAGCTATGCAGCTGCGCATCGGCAAAGCTGCAACACGCTCTGCTGAAGCTCATCTGCTTTAGTAAAGCACCACACACTGCAGCAGAGCTGTGGCAAGTAATAAAACAACAGACCGATCAGTGGCTCTCCCCACTGCAACTCCAACCTGGTCTGGTTGTCAGCGATAAAGGGTGTAACTTGGTGGCGGCTTTAAAGCTCGGGAAGCTGGTACACTTGCCATGCATGGCTCACAAGCTGAACCTAGTGGTGCAGAAATTTATAAAAACATACCCTGACTTGCCGTACCTACTTGAGAAGGTGCGCCGTATTTGCGCCCATTTCCGCCATTCCCCAACTGCTGTTGCCGGTCTTGCAGTGCTTCAAAAGCAATTCTGAGAATGCAGAAAGGCTGATTCTGATAAAATTTAACAAGGACTAGATTTCGCAAGAGTATTTAAGCCCTCCTGATGACAGCATCCCAAACTAAACTCACCCAAAATGTTATTTTAGGTAACTGGTGATCACATCCATCCTTTCCCATACATACCCCTTTTCTTTTTCTTACACATGTTTTAAACTCCTGCTTCTGCAGCATGTACCTCACAGACAATAGGCTAAAAACAGTGTTGAGTTAACTAATATTTCCCATCGAAGGCACTTGTGTTGAGACCCTCCTTTCTTCATCAACCATAATACAGTCCCTTGGGCTACTTTTTGGAGACACTATGGCTATACCTGCACATCGGGCACTGCAAGAACTATGCTAGTAGTCCTAGCTTCATTATTGTTTGGCCCTTGAGACCTGCTTCCTTCAGCAGCCATGATACAGCCCCTTAGGCTAATTTATGGAGACACTATGGCTATGCCTGCTCATTGGGCAATGCAAAAACTATGCTAGTAGTTCTAGTAATCCTAGCTTCATAATTGTTTGGCCCTTGAGGCCTGCTTCCTTCATCAACAGCCCCTTGAGCTACTTTTTGGAGACACTATGGCTATGCCTGGACGTTGGGCACTGCCACTACTGTGCTAGTAGTACTAAGTTCATAATTGTTTGGCCCTTGAGGCCTGCTTCCTTCATCAACCATGGTACAGCCCCTTTGGCTAATTTGAGTAGACACTATGGCTATGCCTGCACATTGAACACTGCAAAAACTATGCTAGTAGTCCTACTAGTCCTAGCTTCATAATTGTTTGGCCCTTGAGGCCTGCTTCCTTTATCAACCATGGTACAGCCCCTTGAGCTACTTTTTGGAGACACTATGGCTATGCCTGGGCGTTGGACACTGCAACTACTGTGCTAGTAGTCCTAGGCTAGCTTCATAATTGTTTGGCCCTTAAGGCCTGCTTCCTTCATCAGCCAATACAGCCCTATGGGCTCATTTTTGGAGACACTATGCCTGCACATTGTGCAGTGGCAGTGGAACAATAATGCCAGTAGTCCTAGCTTCATAATTGTTTGGCCCTTGAGGCCTGCTTCCTTTATCAACCATGGTACAGCCCCTTGAGCTACTTTTTGGAGACACTACGGCTATGCCTGGACGTTGGACACTGCAACTACTGTGCTAGTAGTCCTAGGCTAGCTTCATAATTGTTTGGCCCTTAAGGCCTGCTTCCTTCATCAGCCAATACAGCCCTGTGGGCTCATTTTTGGAGACACTATGCCTGCACATTGTGCAGTGGCAGTGGAACAACAATGCCAGTAGTCCAAGCTTTAAAATTGTGAAGCCCTTGTGATGATGATGATGGGTGGCTTCTTCCTGCGTTAACCATCACACAGCCCCTAGAGCAGATCACCCTCTTTACTCCACTTACATACTGAGCTGTCAGAAGATCTCCTCCATCATAACTCGCTCTTATGGCAATCATGCATCCTTTTCAACCATTTCCTCAGCCCCCACAATGCTTTTTTTGGGTCCAGCAGACAATTACTTGCATTTCACATTGACTAACATTGGACTCTCTACTCGCATCGAATACCCCAGTATTACGATCTACTCGGCACGAGTATAGCGAGTCCGAGTATTTGACTACTTGCTCATCCCTACAAAGCAAAGTTGATGGTTACTTCAAGACAGCACACTTTTGGTTGGGGAAAATCATGATGTTATTTTTCTGCAATAGAGAGATGTTCAATTAGGGGAGTTAGATGGGATGAAGGAAAGAAAATGAGTTCAGTTTTATCCAGATTGAGCTTTAGAAAGCATGATGAGAAGAAGTTGGTTATGGCTGATAGACACTCTTGGTCTCTGGACAGCAGAGAGGTGATGTCTGGGTCAGAGAGGTAGATCTGAGTAGATTGTGTTAGAGGAAACGGGCTGTATAGCAGAGCTGAGGCAGTTTTGGGGCGCCCCACTATGTAGGTGCCACAAAAGGGGTACTGCACCCATAAAAGCGATGTAGTTATCCCACTGCAAGTGGACTTATGGACGGTAGGAGGAACCCTATACCCACACCCCACACTAGTCACACGGTGAGAGGGACCCCGGGAGGGTATATAGTAGCCCCAGGGGGAGAAAGGAGGGTCTTTGGCCAGTCTGTCTTTGACCGTCGGTCTCAGCCTCCAAGGGTTGGAGAGTTAGGGAAGTTCAGGATGGGAACCTTAGGAATGAAAGACGAAGGGAGACAAAAGGGTAGATCCCAGAAGAAGGAAAGAGGAGCAAGGGACTCAAGCGAGGGAGTTCGCTCTAGGAAAGCAACCGGGTAATGGAGCACGCACCTTCACGGCCTGCAGAGAATCCGTTGAACGGGGTATATCCAAATACGGTCCTGACTCCTAAAGCATCCATTAGAGGGAAATCAGGCACCGCGGTAGTCGGCTGCGGTGATTAAGAGAAGGTTCGCCCGATGGGAGCAAGGGAGGTGAAGAGAAACAGCAGGAGGTCAGACTTAATCTTTAAGAGGTCTGGCTTCACACCGCCACTGGGAGGCAATGGAACAAGAGGAACAAGAAAGGCATATGCGAGGGTTCCGTCTACCTACCATAAAATCTATTTGCAGTCACCTATAACCATTTGTCTGATAACATCGTACTGCACTGTGAACTGTAATGACTGCTGAGTTCCAGTAAAGTACCCGGTGAAGTGACTTGTCGACTGTGCTGCATCTTTTCCTAGCATAGACTGATTCCTTCCACAGAATTGCTGCCCTGGTGGTCCAGTCCTGCCTGCGGAGGACTATATCATCATTGCCGCAATGCCATCAACAACCGGAGGACTGTGGCGGCGCTGGTGAACATCACCAGGTACTGCAGGTGGCGTCACGAACAAACTTTATTTTATTTTTCCCTATTCATTTACCATCAGGGCCACAGTGTCAGGCAGCCACCCGTGACCTCCAGACTGAGCCTGAGATCACCCCTGGCCCGGGGTAAGTCAGTTTGATTTCAGTAGAAATGCTGTGCAGTGGATCAAGAAACTGGTCAGCATCGAAAGTGGGACTATGCTAGCCCCAGCCTCGGAAAAAGGATGGAAACATTAGCCTCAAGGGAGAGGGAAAACAGCAACCTTAGCTCAACAATGGATCAGGAACAAGCAAATGTTAGCAGTTTTTTCTCCACCTTTGCTGTAGAACTGTGACAATGGTGGTCAACTGCGTTATGGTGTAGGGGCTCAAGGCATTGCTAGCCCCACCCTGGAGAATTTTGGAGAGTTAATTTCAAGTAATTGTAAATTGTGAGTGTTGTGAGCTATGTTTATATGAAATGGCCACCTAGTGGCCAATGTGTAACTGACAGCTTTATTGGCATCTTTGTGCTAACTAGGGTTAATAGTGGTTGTGTACTTAGTAGACCCTTTATGGATGGAGTTACAAAACTAAACAGTCCTGTAAAATGGGAGAGACAGCAGAATAGTACGTGAAGAGTACGAAATGCTGCACCTGTGGGATGTATGGTGAGTAGGAGCCCCAAGAGAACATTTGGTTCAAACTTGGGCCCTGGACATGTAGTGGTTAAAGAATAGAGGAAGCGAGTTGCGTCAGCCAGATGACTACTTCACTCCAGGTTTGAGTCTGTGGGATTCATCCTGATTAATGTCTGTCTTCCTCTGCTGTAACTCAAAGATTGGCCCCCTTGGTCTCTGAAGGCTCCTCGGCTCTTGTGAGTGGGCTTCTGTTTAATTGTGGAGGAGTGCAGTCCTACAAGATACTCCAATAGTACAATGTGCTAAATCCCTGTGGGTGGGATGGAGTAGTCTTGAAAAACTTTTTGAATCTACGGTCGAATAATGATGTTAACAGGGCGGATGCAAGACTTGAACATCTCTGTAGAGACCCAAGTGCCAGGGAAGCTGTCGGTTGTTAAATTGGAATGTAGTGATGTGATGTAACCCCATACTTGGGAGAGGAACATGCCCACAATGAGCGTGTAAACCCCCATGTGCTTGAAGTGGAAAGTAAAACTGCGGTATTGAAAAAGAAGTCTGCCATATCTGTATTTTACTGTAAGGAAAACAACTGCAACATTTCATATGAGTACACTGGGGAGGCGACTGGGGCGTGGACTGATCAACCAAAGGCGAAGAATAACCTACAACGGTCACGCACCATCCCCTAAACAATAGTAAAGCAGGTTTCATTAGTTATTGTGTTGTAACAGTGATGCCTCCTTAGCTGAAGCTGGCTTGGAATTTAGAGGAGAGTAGTCTGTAGATATGGTTTATACTGTTTGTGTTGACCTTTTTATTGCATAAAAACTGTTAATTGGATACTGTCAGATCATTTTTCAGTATGATACTAATATTACCCTTGAATAGGGCCTGGGCAGACCTTTTAAAAATATGTAAAATCATTATTGTACTGTTTGTAGTTTCCATGTTATCAGCATTGTCAGACCCTGCAGAGATTTCCTGGATTAGTCCTCTCCATTATAACAAACAGGAATGTGTGGCGCCACAGGGAGGTACTGCACCCCAATTAAAGATGTGGTGCCTCCGTAACCGTAGCCATGGGGAATCTTCAGAGTCTGCACCCCAACACCCATACACAGGCCACTTTAATACAGGGGACTGATATTCTGTAGGTCCCAGGGGGTGGAGCCTAGAGAGTGGGAGATGGGGAGTGACAGCACAGTCAGACAGTTGGTGTGAGGAGAGCAAGGAAGGAGGACGCAGGGGACCCTGCGGCTGCATCAGGGGGGCGTCTTTTTGGAGAGAGGTGAACCAGACTAGGAAAGGGGTTTATCCAGGACTGGTTGGAGCCAACTGGGGACCCAGGTCGACATCGGCATACTGGAGCCAAGGTAGATAGATGCAAGGTTCAACCCTAACTACAGGCAAGTTGAGGGCCCAACACACACAGGGAGCTGAAGCACCCCTAAAGCAGCCCAACATCAGTCCCGCAGCTGGGTCCACGACACCGACAAGTGAAAGACTTTTAGGTAACAGTCCCCGAGGACTAGAGACTTGGCTTAAGAGGGGCAATAGAGATAGAGCAAGAGAGAGTAACAAGACCATGAACGCCATATTGAGGGCATCACTGTCAGACTCTGAGGAAACCTTCACAATCTGGGGTTACAATACCCATTAACCCAGAATGTACCGTGTACCTGTTTCCATCTGGTGCAAGTAAAGAACCGTTTGAGCTGAAGTGGTATCTGTTCTCCTTTCATTCAGTGCCCGGAGGGCTATAGCATCATCACCGGAGGCAAGGACTACTGCTCTCCTCATCCGCCCTGCTGCCCTGAGGTAAAGCTCCACCTGTGGGGAGCTGCACTACCAAAGCTGCATTCCCATCACCTCAGCGGCCGACTGCAGCGCTAATAACCCTATTACTAGGTATCACAGGTGGCGTCACGTTACCATTCTCCCATCATCATCACCCCCACCCCGCCATTGAGGGTCCAGGGCACGGAACCGGGAACCGATGAGCCGTGATTCCCCCCACCAAAGTAACCACCTGTCCCGGTATCCGAGTACCCCTACCCTGTTGACCGACTCATTTAGCCCTGTGCTGTATAAACTGTCATGTAATCATGCACTCCCTCTCAGCAGTTCTCTCCTCCCTCCTCCCTTTAATAACAGTTCAGTGTCAGGTTTCAGTAGCTTTTTTTCTGATAAAGACAAGGAGGGAGAAAGCTACTGCTGATCTGATTTATCTAGACTCCATCTGTGTCTGTAAGTAGGCATCCTGCTGTGACAGTTTCTGTGTTGTATTTCACCTCTTTCTTGGCTGCAGACACAGAGAGGAGAATACAGCCTTCCCCTCCAGTGATCTCCTGTGCTGTGATGTGACATGTGTATTGATGTATGGGGAGTGGACAGCAGAGAACTAAGTGGATCACTCACTGTGAGTGACAGATAGAATGAATCTCTTTATTTGAAGTTTACAGAAGATAGGAGGAAAATATAAATAAAAGAAATAGGCCCCTTTCACATCTCTGCGTTTGCTGCGTTTTGCTGCGTTTTGCTTCATTTGCGTTTTTTTCCGCGTTTTAACCGCTAAAAACGCATGAAAACGCATGCGTTTTTATCCCCATTGATTTTAATGGGGACGCATGAAAAACGCATGTACAAACGCATGTGCGTTTGCAAAAACGCATAACGCAGGCGTTTTTGCAAACGCAGCCCAAAACGTTGTTTGCCACGTTTTGAGCTGCGCTTGCAAAAACGCATGCGTTGTGCATTTTTGCAAACGCACATGCGTTTGTACATGCGTTTTTGCATGCGTTTTTCATGCGTCCCCATTAAAATCAATGGGGATAAAAACGCATGCGTTTTCATGCGTTTTTAGCGGTAAAAACGCGAAAAAACGCAAATGAAGCAAAACGCAGCAAAACGCAGCAAACGCAGAGATGTGAAAGGGGCCATACATAAATATAGTTTAGAGCGAGGAATTAGAAAATGATAGCAGTTACATATGGATTTTTGACCTGACAGTTTTGCTTTAAATGCATTTTCCAGCATAAAATCTTCTGACTTTCAAAAAATCCAGTATTTTTTTTCAGCCTACTTATCCACTGTACCGTATTTGAACCAGGCGTGTTTAACTGGCACCTCTACACCAGGCCGAAAAGTGTACATTAAGAGCAAGGGTTCCAGGACAGGGCCTTGAGGAATACCAACAGGAAGAAGATGGGATGAGCAAGTAGTGTAGGAGGAAAGACAGTAAATGTATGGTTAGAAAGTTATGAGGAGATCCAGGTGAGAGCAAAGTCTTTGATGGCAGAGAAGGGCTTATTTATAGTATAAGGGAGTGGGCAACGGTGTTGAAAGCACATGAGAGGTCTAGAAGGAGGAGGATAGAGAATTGTCTGTTAGATTTGGCAATAAGTATAGTGTTAGTAATTTTGATCAGGGCAGTTTTGGTAGAATGGTGGGGATGGAAACTAGACTGTAGATAAATTACATGAGAAGTAGAAGGGAAATTCAGCATGGACATACTGTTTGAGGAGTTTGAAAGCAAACAGAGCAGAGATAAGGGAGGATAGCTCAAATTAGAGGTCGGGTTAAGGGATGGATACCATCATTTTTATCCAGCCTAGTTTCATTACTTTGTTTTTTAATTTTCTTTCTATTGAACCATAATTCAAAAGTAATGTCTAATTTTCATTTGTTCATATTCAATACATTTTACATTGAAAATTACTTTTGATAGTTTCAGTTTATTTTGGTGAGCATTGTTTTTTTTTCTTAATTTAAAAGAAGGGTGCCAGCAATTCTGTCCATATCTGTATTTCAAGCAGTCAGTGAATGAGATTTAGATTTACATTCACTGATATTAAACTTAAAGGGGAACTCCAGTGAGAGAAAACATTTTAGTGTAGTCTCTGCCCTCCTACATGATGAAGCAGAGCTGTACACTTCAGTTCTAGGATCTATAGTTTGCTTATAATTCAATAAAAGTATACCTGCTCCTCACTTCTGACCCCCCTCATGGGACAGGCAATTTCAGCCTGTCAGCTTCATGCAGGATCAAAGATCTAAAGGTGTGTTGGAGGCATGGATGCTGGGAGATGCAAGATCATCCAACATTCCAGCCCCCTCACACTTCTGTATAGGGAGGGGGTGTGGCAGGGGCACTGGCACTGGCCCCATGCTCACACTACAATCCTGTACCAGATATACCATCCTATCTGACTGGGGTCCAGGCTTGAAATAGCAATCATGTCACCAAGCAGATACAAATACATGCTGTGATCCTCTGTTGTGTGATGATGCTTAATGTTTACTGTTATTGTAAGGCTAGGAGCACATGCAAAGCATTACATTGATCAATTCAGCTCTGTATGATCTCCCTGACTTATAGGAACATGGTAGATTCCTGTGTCTGCAACTTTAAAGGGATCATCATCATCATCATCATCATCACTCCTCAGTGGAATGTAGGATGATCCTGCAGCCCCCAGGGTCTACGCCCCTGACACACCTCCTGTCATATGCATGTGCTGTCTGGAAGTTAAATCAAGCAGATATTTCCTCTCAGGTTAGCTCAGGGACACAGTAATGTTTATGAATTTTAAAATATACTATATATTACAATCGTTCACATAGCAAATACTTTTGAATTTAATATTTTCCTGTAATATCCATACAAGAATGATCATACATGCATTGTATATCTTTATCATATAAGTTTAAGTACGGTATATGATATACATTGTTTCTCTTTTACAGTATTCAATATACAGTAATTTAAATGTAATTCTTAAATGCTTAATGTTTTTCTAACCACTCAGTTTATCAAAGGTTTATAATAACCAAGGTATAGTCATGTAAATATGACTTCTTGATGGATGAATGCTTACATGACGTCAGCAGTGACCTAGTTTGCTAAACTGCCAAGGGTGAACTGACTTAAAAAAATCATCTTACATAACAGCCTTGATAAGCGCTCAGCCATGTTTTCCAATAATAGAAAGTCCAGTACGATTTAATTCACATAAAATGTGGAACTGTCATATACCTGCTCTGGAATCTCATATGACACACAGCTTCTTAAATTGACTCTTATCTCTTTCTAATTAAGATATAACAGTGCCATTGGCAAAATTAAGGTATTGGGGCTGTCCATCACTTTTATTTTGATGACCTATCTTTTAGCTCATCAGTATATAAGATCAGTGGGAGTCTGACTCTGGACACCCCCATGATTAGCTGTTATTATATCACTTCAATAGGAGCTGATCAGCAGCACTTTAGGAAACTGTACTGTTCTGCTCTATTTACATCTGGCCACCATTGGAGATGACAACTGCTGATTGGTAGGGCAGGTCATCAATATAAAAATAGCAGACATCCCATTTAACACCAGTCTAACCTGCCATCGAGACATGTCAACCATCTACTTTGTATTAGATGTTTGACTGGTGTTCATAGCCAGATGTAAGAAAAACTATTTATTTTGCCATTACTAAATATAGTTTAATTTAGAATATATGACTTGTTATCATACATAGCTTTTCAATTGGAAGCCTCTAATATTAATCAGATTAAAAATTCAGTTGGCTATTCATGAAAACAGTCCTAGAGAATTCTTTTTCTGTAGGGCTCATGATAAATGAAATTTCTGCTGCAGTTGGTTTCTTCATGAGAAAGAACACAAAGTGTCTTCCATAATGTTACTAAAAGACTTTTCTGACAATGTTATGGTCCATTTACACGCCGCTACCGAAAGGTAGAAACCGGCAGGTGTTGGAGACAATTGTACCTGATACCTTGTAAACACCGCGCAGTAGCGGCGTGTAATTCAGGTTGTTCCTCCCTGTCTCTTTGGATACCTGTCTTTCAACCTGAATTACACGCCGCTACTGCGCTGTGTTTACAAGGTATCAGGTACAATTGTCTCCGACACCTGCCGGTTTCTACCTTTCGGTAGCGGCGTGTAAATGGACCATCAAGGTTAAAAATGTTTGTACCGTGTTAGGGCGGCTTCACACTGTGGTCAGGTCTGGTCCGGGGCTGTCCGGTGTACACCGGACAGCCCCGGACCAGATTTTGGCCCCATAGTATCCTATGGTGCCGGATAGAGCCGGATGGCGGCTATCCGCCATCCGGTTTCCGTCTGTCCGGCAGTATCCGGGGCAATCCGGCGCTCCCTAACATGGGAGTCTATGGGGCCGGATTGCCCTCCGGTTCTGTGTTCAGATCTGGTCCGGGGCTGTCAGGTTCATCCCTGACAGCCCCGGACCGGACCTGACCGCAGTGTGAAGCCGCCCTTAGCCAGTAGATAGAAAAATATTGGAATCTGAGAGTCCTCAGTGGTTGATACCTTTTAATGGCTAACTGAAAAGATGGTAAGAATAGCAAGCTTTTGAGACACTAGCCTAATGAAGAGGCCCATAGTGTTTTGAAAGCTTGCTTTGCTTTTTCTTACCATTTTTCTGTTGGCCATTAAAAAGGTATCAACCACTGAGGGCTCTCAGATTCTAATATTGTTCTGACAAAGTTAAGGATTTTTATTTTAAAATAAACTGTAGTTGTCTCTAGTGATTTAGGTTGTACAGGTCTGATTTGTTCAAACAAGTGCATTGGAATAAAGGTAGTGAAGAAAACATGTGTCAATAAATGCTTAAACAGGATATCTGTTTTGACTCCTTAAATCTCACATTTCATAATCATTTGACTCTTAAGGTCCATTTACATAGCAAGATTACCATGAATAAGTGTTCATATAAAGGCCCAGTCCAGGGCCGGCGTCAGCACCCGGCGTACCCGGGCAAGTGCCGGGGCCCTGACCTGACAGAAGGGCCCTCCGCTGCCCACACACATCATACTGTCACTCTGCAATATTTATTTTCCCCTCCATTCACTCTCACCAAGGTTCCATGACAGTCCGCGTCATGCTGCCAAGGCCGCGGTCGGGTATCCAAGGGGCGTGCCCACACCACTCTCCCATCAACAATCCCATCCAATCCGGAGGCAGCGGCTCCTACCCCCTCCTCCCCTTCTCTCTGCTCCTTCCTGCCTCCTCCTGGTCATGTGGCCCGCCGCCCTAATGAGCAGGAGGGCGGACGGGTTGCCATAGTGACGGGATGCCGCTCTCTCAGCAGCGGAAGTGCCGTGGCTGGATATGGCGGCCGGCAGGGATCAGACCAGGCTCCAGGGTTACACACTCTGGTTCTTCCTTCTGCTCTCCCAGGTCTGGGGCCACCAGGAGGAGTTCAGCCCCTGACACTCCGTGCACTTCCTGCCTGTCGGGGCTGCCGCAGCTGAACGCACCAGGTACCAGCATAACTGGAGCGTATGTGTCCTGTGCGGGGCTGCGAGTGATGGTGTTGGCAGAGAGGGACCTGGCTGCAGGGGTTGAAAGTGATGGCAGGGGTGCTGCAGGTGGTGGTGTTGGCCGGGGGGGGCTTCAGGTGGTGATGATGGTTGACAATCTATGGGTATTGGTGATGGCCGGGGAGATTTGGCCGTTGGTGCTGATGACCAAGGGAAACAACGTACAGGGGGGTGAGACAGCGTAAAGGGGGGTGAGACAGCGTAAAGGGGGGTGACACAGTGTACAGAGGGGGTAGACAGTGTACAGAGGGGTGAGACAGTGTACAGAGGGGTGAGACAGTGTACAGAGGGGTGAGACAGTGTACAGAGGGGTGAGACAGTGTAGAGAGGGGTGAGACAGTGTACAGAGGGGTGAGACAGTGTACAGAGGGGGTAGACAGTGTACAGAGGGGTAGACAGTGTACAGAGGGGTGAGACAGTGTACAGAGGGGTGAGACAGTGTACAGAGGGGTGAGACAGTGTACAGGAGGTGAGACAGTGTACAGAGGGGTGAGACAGTGTACAGAGGGGTGAGACAGTGTACAGAGGGGTGAGACAGTGTACAGAGGGGTGAGACAGTGTACAGAGGGGTGAGACAGTGTACAGAGGGGTGAGACAGTGTACAGAGGGGTGAGACAGTGTACAGAGGGGTGAGACAGTGTACAGAGGGGTGAGACAGTGTACAGAGGGGTGAGACAGTGTACGGAGGGGGAGACAGCGTACAGGAGGTGAGACAGCGTACGGAGGGGGGAGACAGCGCACGGAGGGGGGAGACAGCGTACGGAGGGGGAGACAGCGTACGGAGGGGGGAGAAGAGTACGGAGGGGGAGACAACGTACGGAGGGGGGAGACAACGTACGGAGGGGGGAGACAGAGTACAGAGGGGGGAGACAGCGTACAGAGGGGGGAGACAGCGTACAGAGGGGGGAGACAGCGTACGGAGGGGGGAGACAGAGTACGGAGGGGGGAGACAACGTACGGAGGGGGGAGACAACGTACGGAGGGGGGAGACAACGTACGGAGGGGGGAGACAGAGTACGGAGGGGGAGAACAGCGTACAGAGGGGGAGACAGCGTACAGAGGGGGGAGACAGCGTACAGAGGGGGGAGACAGCGTACAGAGGGGGGAGATGGCGTACAGGAGGTGGAACAGTGTACAGAGGGGGGAGACGGCATACAGGGGGGGTGAGACATTGTACGGGGGGACAGCATACAGGTAAGGAGACAGCGTACAGGGGGAGACATTGTACAAGGAAGGAGACAGCGTACAGGGGGGGTGAGACAGCATACGGGGGTGAGACAGCATACAGGTAAAGAGACAGCATACAGGGGGTGACATGCATGGAGAGGGGACAGACCGCACAAGAAGGATTATATTTAAGGGGTTATACATATAGATATAAAGGTGGCGGACTGTATTTTATATTATATAGCCAGTATGTGTTTAAGGGGGCCCACTCAGACTCTTTCGCCCGGGGCCCACAAAAACCTGGAGCCGGCCCTGGCCCAGTCACACATAACGACGCACCAGCAATCCCGATAATGATGTGCAGAGATCGCTAGTGCGATGTCAAACAGGTATCTCACCAGCGATGTGAAAAATGACGCACCAGCGATCCAGAATTATACTGAGGTAGTTGGGAATTGTCACTCCGTTGGTCATTGTCCCTCTCAAACACAACGATGTAGCGCTCCCAGTGGGAGACTAAAGGGTATGTCTCACATACCGAGATCGCTAACGAGATCGTTACTTTTGTGACGCAATAGCGATCTCAGCAACGACATCGCTACGTGCGACAGGGTGTAACGATCTGGTCCCCTGCTGCGAGATCGGCAATCGTTACACAGCCTCCTGGTTCATTTTTTGGTCGTTGCGCTCCCGCTGGGAACGCTGTATCGCTGTGTGTGACACCTTACCGACGATATCGTTGGCAACACATAATGAGAATCATCATTGAGAAGGAAATACAACGACTGAACAATATCGTTGAAGAAATCGCTAGGGTGGACATATCGTTGTCGGATCGGCGTGTTTGAATACCAAGTAGCGATACCGATAATGACTCATCAGCGATCCCGGGAGCCATGTCGTTATCGGGATCGCTACTGCGGTCGTTACGTCTGACCGGGCCTTAACGACGTAGAAATGACCCATAGCCGTGTGTAATGATCAACGATCTCACAGCAGGTGCCCAGATCGTTGGTGCGTGTCACACATAACAAGATCACTAATGGGATCGCTGTTGCGTCACAAAATCTGTGACGCAACAGCGATCTCGTTAGCGATCTCGTTCTGTGTGACAAGGCCTTAAGACTCTTGTGAAGGTGTGTGTTCTTATGAACTTGAGATAAGCAGTTGCCACACACCTATGGAACTGTTGTCTGTTTCATTTACACGTCCATTTTTTTTTTTCTGCACAGGAGTAAAAGTGGATTACTTTTCACTTTCAATTTTTATGCACTTTTTGTCTGTGTGTCTATTTTAACCATTTGGCTAAGTTCCTACAATGATTTTTTGGCAATTTTTGTGATGCTCCATCAAAAATGCAGCGTCTTACACACTATTCACATGTTCACGTTTTTTTTTTGTAACTCAACGTGTGCTACCTGCGGTGTGTGTTTCAAACCCGCAACACTTCAATATCTCCATCAGATAGGTTGAGTTTTATGTGCAGATTTTCCCCATAGATTTGCATTAGATGTGGAAAATCCATGGTTAAAAAACCTCACTTAAATTTTTAGTGCGTTCCTGTGGTGGAAATGTATATAAATTGCATGTTATTTGCATCTAAGTATATCAATAAAGTTTTGTCAACGCAAAATATCAGACAACATCAAAAACCAAGCAGCTTTATTTAAAGCATGCCATACCAAAAAAGACAAAAACTAAATGTAAAAAAACATTCTCAAAACGCAATAAAAAATACAAGTAATCAAATGTAAATAATAAATACAAAAATGGTGCAGAAATTCTGCAACATCAACAACTCATCAAAAGCTCATCTTGTGTAGCGTCATCTTAGTGTAGAGTCTGGTTTTCCTGTTTCCAAAAAAATGTAAAAGTACATTTTCCAATCATATCCAAAAAATGTAGAAAATGTAGAGCACTTGGATGGCACATTGATGGCACCTGGGTGCTATCATGTGTTTCACAGATGCATTGTCTTGAATACTTGAGTTTGATCTACAATTTAAAAAAAAAATTGATATGTGAACGCTCCTGTAGGCTATAATAGGTATTTGTTCTATTACGCAGGAGACACAAAATGCAAGATGCATGTGAGATACTCGCATGAGTCTTGTATGACTCACCCGGAATGGCTGCCGGTTCTCTGGACGGGAGTATGTTTGGTTGCATGTGTTTCTTTGGAGCTCTTAAAGCCAAAACTAAAAGACCTAAAACTTAAAGAAGTGAATGAAAGTGCAGATAGGGTCTTATCTGGGAGAAAATTACAGTAAACTGAGGTCTCAAGGCTGACCTTAGGGGGTTGTGATCAGTCACAACCACTGTAAATGCATATCACAGCTGCAGCGGTCCCCAGTAGAAAGTACACAAACCAGTAGTGGATGAGCAGTTAATGACTGCGCCAGCAGACTTCCAGGACATCAAATATCGGGAGTCATCAATTTGTTAAATAGAGGTGTTTGTTTATTTGTCAACATGTTTCAAGGCTCCCTAGCCCCTTCCTCAGGACAAACCAGCATCTCCTGGTTCGTATCTATGGAGTAGACACACTATTCTCCAGAGATGTGGTGGCCATTCCGGGGGTGTTATGTGAGACTCATGTGAGTATCTTGCATGTATCTCACATAGTGTGTCTCTGGCCTTAGTAAAAACACTGATAGAACATGCACATGAGTCTCAGATGTGTGAATGAGGTCTTGGGGAATCCAGTTGGTCAAATCATTATTTACACTATCGTGAAAAACATTGAGAAATCATCTGCCACTTCCTATAGATATTATATTTTCCCATCTGGATTTTGAGATGCTTTAAAAATGTAATGTAATGGATAGCTTTAGTGTGGAGTAAGAATCATATCTATGCACAGTACAGATGATATGAATATGCATGCTAGTGGGGAGACCAAATTTAATTACCAAAACAAGTACTGTTGATAGTGGATGGCCTATGGGCTACCTCAGTATCCATGATCAGGTACAACTGCTACCTGTCCATCCCCAATAGATAAAATCTTATATAGCTGCTATCGTCAGACATATATGGTGCCCTACTGGTCAGTGCGCCACTAAAGGGGTACTACACCCAAACTAACGTGTGGGGTATCCCTGTCACCAGAGGATGGTAATGTTAAATCTGGGGCCCTCATTCCCGAATTCATACACTTAGAACTAGGGGACCAATTGGCTAAACCCGTTACCAGGGTAACCGGTCCCGGTGGGAAGAGCTAAGAAGTAGTGAAAAGAGCGGGAAGAGCAGACAGTTAGTCAGTCAGTTTGAGTGAAGTGAAGAACCGTGAGGGAAGTCGAGGAGAGGGGACCCTGCGAGGCTCACAGTGGAGGGTGCCAGTAAAGGAAGGCAACCCAGACAGAAGCGGGATCCCTGGCTTGCCCAAGCCCTGTGCCGTACTGCACTACTGCACTAATAACCAGTCCGGGAGGAAACCTAGTCCAAAGTGGAGAACCGATAGAGTTCAAAGATGGAAGGCTCATGTACTAGACCTGGGTGCTCCAGTAAAAGGGCAGTCACTGATAAAGGTTAGTTTGGGCACACCGGTAATCGTGTTTCTTTTTATTTTGCCACACGGTTCATACACCTTCAAACGACGTTTCGGCCTATCCAGGCCTTTATCAAGGTACTAATATAAAAACCGTTTCACAGCAAAGAATTAGTGAATAAGCATAAAAGACATTGGTTAACATCTGGTGCCCGTGTTTATTAGTGCACTGTGGCACATGTGTAACATTTCGTGAAGGTGGCAAAATTGAACCAGAAGGTGTCTTCTCTAGTGCACGATGGCCTGTGACTATCAGTGGGTATAGAGTGACCGATTACATATAGGATGAAGGGGGTGGATTTAAGCATCCTAATTCTATACCTATGGATATAATTAGGGTGAAAAAAAGAATAGTTTGTAGGATATAGTTTCAAATATAGTTACCAGTGTCAGTACTTGTGGTTACTCAGGACAGTTGATTCGCAAAGTTTTGCCAAAGTAAATAGTGTCCCTAGGCTAAAAAAAAAGTTAAAGTATAAATTATACTTATAGAAAAGGAATCATATATATATAGTGTTAGCAGCACGTTAATCAGCGTGATGTCCACAACGAGCAACAGAGAATGTTCATTTATTCAGAATTAAGAACATCCAGCTTGTAACATGAGAATAGGATCAATCTGGTTTCTGGAGAGAGAGAAATCTGCTGTGACTTTCAGCTTTCAGTTCCACACTAGAATGTGCATGCTGGGAGCAGGGGGAGGATCATCCTGTCTCTGAATGAGGACCCTTTTTTTTTTATAACTTTGTTGACAGCTGAACAATATGCATGCACACGTAAAATCACATCATATTAAACAAACAATAGTTGTTGCAATACATACAGATCAATATGCATTAGGCCAACACATAGACATGGTGAGGTGTGAAGATCACTGTTGGGTGGTTTCCTAAGGCATCAGTTAAAATGAGGGAGCTGTGTCAGGAGTAAAGATCAGTGATGGTATCATATTTACATAGTGCAAGTAAAAGAGGTTAAATGCCCAAAAGATCCCGACATATTATACTGAAACTAGGAGTACCAAGGTCAAAATATCAAGGATACAATGTGGATGGAGGAATTCTATATATATCTCCTTGTGAAGATAGTAAATAGATACCTACTGGAAATAGGGTGATAAGGTCTGCAGATTATGAGGTTGCTATTAGGAAAGACCAGTATAGGTCATTAGTATACCTGTCAGCTATGTTATAGATCTGCAAAGTCAATAGAAGATGGATATGTTGTTAAAAAATCAAAGTATTGCTGGGTATCCCCATAGGTATAGACAGGGTTTACCTTTGTGATCCACCGATAGTGGGGCACAATTGCAGAGTTTATAGTTCTAAAAGGAGAAGTGTAAACTAAAGGGTAAATCAGGAAGTCATACTTGTGGTACAGCTGTATGTATTCAGGAGAGGTTCATACCTTAATAAGAAAGAGGCAAGGCTCGAGGAAACAGGAGGAACCTAAATGAAAGAGTCGCTATATAACTGGAGCAGGGTATAAGATGAACATCCGGTGCCCAGGGACCGTGGTTTACCTGTGGCAGTGTCTCTGCTAAAGCGGGGAACCGGCTCCGAGTGCGGTGCAGGAAAGTTCACCTCTGAGCCGTCAAACCGGAGGGTGTCAGGCCTTCATATAGCCATGACCTGGTCCAACGCACGTCCCCACCAGGATCTCCATCCAGGGTTTGAACGCCTTAGAGAGAAGGGTAAACTCTAACAGACCCCTGGGCCTGGTAGTAAGAGAGCTCCATGTAGGGCAGCTCACAGTAGTAAGGAGAGCACAGTGAGAGAGAAGGAGAGAGGAAGAAACCAAAGAGAACATCATTGGGTGCCTCAGAGAGAGACTTTGCATCCTTTGGTGACTACCCGGCCAGCTACCCGTGACTTTGTACCTTGTGAGCAGCTTGAAATTCACCAGTAAATACCCGTGTAGAGCAAGAAAGTCTCCTGTGTTTTATTTCTACTACGGCAACAGTTACTACACTGCCGTGGGGACTCCGCTCCACCTGAAGAGAGTGACATCATCTGGTTGCCTACCCATCATCCCCAGTGGTCTGCTGGCAGCGCTGGAGCCATCACAAGACATCGCAGGTGGCGTCACAAACTTTATTATATTTTATTTCTTTTATTTAACCCCTTTTTGAGTGACCACCAGGGTCACGGCCACGGCCCCTGGCATCAGCCACCATTGACAACACCCATAACTAACGCCCGGGATCCAAGTACCCTGGCCCTGCAGTGGGTCACATAGTGAATACGTTTTTGATGAAGCAAAAATCTTTTTTAATTAAAAATAGAAATACAAAAAATATAAAATCTTAAGTATCTTCTTAATGACGTATGTAGTTTACATTGCAATCTTGTAAATAAATTATGCCCATCATGTTGAGTCCTCTCAGCTAGCTCGAGAAAAATAAAATGAAGTATTAAAGCATTGGAGATGCCGCCTTCATGTCACAGCGTTACATGGTGTGCCAAGTTTATTGTCAATTTAGAGGGCTGTAGGCAGAACAAAATAATGTTTTGATATGAACTTTAAATAGCATAAATGAGAAAAGTCACCACATCAATAAACTTACTGACCTGGAAACGTGACAGCACATTAGCAGATTGCCTCAGTACATGTAATTGTTTCATTTACTATCATGTATGAGGAGCAGACTCTAAGCAGCGGTTGGCCACAGGCTCTAAGAAAAGAAATGAGAGCAGAGAATTGCATTTTGCTAGCATTAAAGTATACTAGGGTGATTTGTATCAGTTGGAAAAAGAGAACATGCTTATGTGTATTATTAAATGGTCAAGAAAGCTTGTTTCATCCCCCTGAGGGGGACACATGCATTATTCTGGATTTTATTGAAGTACCTCACATTGGCTAAGGATAAAATTGTATTAGAGTTGCTGTGAGTTTTGCAAGCTCATAAATTAGCTGTTGAAATAATGTAATGGAAAGTTTGTCTTTCATGTTTGCTCTGGATATTTTGTACGCAGATGGATGTTGTTTATGTAATGGTCAAATTACGCAAATGTAATCTCATATAGTCTGTAATTCCCTTATCAGCTAGCAATATTTTAATCAGTAGATATTGTGAGGCAGCGGCATTTGATAGCCATGAAAGTGAGGAGATAGTTCACACCAACAGATTTAGGCCAGCTTCACACTGCGGCGTGATCTGGTCCGGGGCTGTCCGTGGCTGTCCGGGAGGACCCAGACAGCCGCACAGACAGTCCTGACCTGTCAGCGGCTGCAGCTGCGTGCGCTGCACACCGGAACAGAGGGCATAATAGCCCCCCCAGTCCTGTGTGCTGATCCAGTCCGCAGCTGTCTGGGTCCTCCCGAACAGCCCCAGACCGGATCACGCCGCAGTGTGAAGCCGGCCTTAGGCCTCCTTCGCACATTGGTGTCTGATGCATACTAATTAAGCACAGTAGAGACCTGTTCTTGTGATTCTCATAAAGACAAGTCAGCATGGATTCCACATGTATTGCACACAGATGCGATTCGTGTGACATCCGCATGTCACTAAAATTAAGGTTTTTTGTGTGTAAAAGATGTGCAATTATAGATAAATCTTAAATGATGATATAAAGAGAGATAGAATAGATAGGTAAATAAATTGAATAGATAGATAGAGAGATAGAATAGATAGATCCAGCTGAAACCAGAAGTTTACATACACTATATAAAAAGACACATATGCATGTTTTTCTCACTATCTGACATAAATCAGAAATACATTTTTCCCATTTTAGGTCAATTGGGATTACCATCATTATTAATATTTGCCAAATGCCATAATAATGAGACAGAGAATGTCTTAATGCATTTTTATTACTTTCTGGAAAGTCACAAGTTTACATACACTCAGGGCCGCTTTACACACACCAACTTCTGTGTCCAACTTCTGAACAGATCTCTGGTTGCAGTGAAATCATGGACACATTGTTCTGTTTTGTGGCTGTGTACAAATGTAACAATGTGTCCATGATTTCACTGCAACCAGAGATCTGTTCAGAAGTTGGACACGGAAGTTGGTGTGTGTAAAGCGGCCCTTAGATCACAATGCCTTTATACAATGTGAGACAGCCCATATGATGATGTCATGTGTTTGGAAAGTTCTGATAGGTTTATTGGCAACATCTGAGTTAATTAGAGACACACTTGTGGATGTATTTTAATGCACACCTAAAACACACTGCTTCTTTGTGTAGCATCATAAGAAAGTCTAAAAAAAAATCAGCCAACATATCAGGAAGAGAATTGTGGACTTGCATAAGTCTGGTTCATCCTTGGGTGCAATTTTCAGATACCTGAAGGTGCCTCGTTCACAAGTACAAACAAGATGGGAATGTCCAGCCATCATACCCCTCAGGAAGGAGATGGATGAGTTCTGTGTCCCAGAGACACAGTGTGCTTTATTCTCACATGTACATATCAACCCAAGACCAAAATCAAAAGACCCTGTGAAGATGATGGAGGAAGCTGGTAAAATGATGTCGTTATACTGTGAAACGAGTACTGTATCAAAGTGGGCTGAAAGGCCACTCTGCCAAGAAGAAGCCATTACTTCTAAAGAAACATAAAAAAGCCAGATGGTTTTTGCAAATGCAGACAGGAACAAAAACCTACATTTTTGGAGACATGTTCTGTGGTCTGATGAAACTAACATTGAACTCTTTGGCCATAATGACCATCGTTTCATCAATGCAGCATCATGTTGTGGGGTTGTTTTCCTGCAGGAGGAACTGGGGCACTTCACAAGATAGATGGCATCATGAGGAAAGAACATCAGCCAGCAAGTTAAAGCTTGGGAAGAAATAGGTCTTCCAAATGGAGAATGACCTGAAACATTCTGCCAAACTGGTTACAAAGTGGCTTAACGATAACAAAGTCAATGTTTTGTAGTGGGCATCACAAAGCCTTGATCTCAATCCTACTTAAAATGTCCTTGCAAACTTGAAAAGACAGGTGCGAGCAAGGTGACCTACAAAAATAGGTCAGTTACACCAGTTTTTTCAGGAGGAATGGGCCCAAATTCCTAGAACCATTGTGAGAAGCTTGAGGCAGGATATCCAAATGTTCGACTCAAGTCATACATTTTAATGGCAAAAAGTATCAAATATTACTGAAATGTTTGTAACTTTCCCAGACTCATGGGTTACCACCTGGTGTGAGGCAGTGAGTTTGACCTGTAGTAACCTCACTGACGTTATCACACATCACACTCTCATGGCCCCTTTACACGCGGAAACATTTCTAGGGTGTCAACAGGTAACTCACTGGTTGCAGTGAAATCATGGAGACAAGGTTCTATCTTGTTGCTGTGTACAAATGGAATCATCTCTCCATGATTTCACTGCAACCAGTAAGTTACCTGTTGACACCCTAGAAATGTTGCCGCGTGTAAAGGGGCCATTAGGCTCACACAGAGTGCCTGATCTTACAGCCTACAGTTAGGGCCAGAAATATTTGGACAGTGACACAATTCTCGCGAGTTGGGCTCTGCATGCCACCACATTGGATTTGAAATGAAACCTCTACAACAGAATTCAAGTGCAGATTGTAACGTTTAATTTGAAGGGTTGAACAAAAATATCTGATAGAAAATGTAGGAATTGTACACATTTCTTTACAAACACTCCACATTTTAGGAGGTCAAAAGTAATTGGACAAATAAACATAACCCAAACAAATTATTTTTATTTTCAATATTTTGTTGCGAATCCTTTGGAGGCAATCACTGCCTTAAGTCTGGAACCCATGGACATCACCAAACGCTGGGTTTCCTCCTTCTTAATGCTTTGCCAGGCCTTTACAGCCGCAGCCTTCAGGTCTTGCTTGTTTGTGGGTCTTTCTGTCTTAAGTCTGGATTTCAGCAAGTGAAATGCATGCTCAATTGGGTTAAGATCTGGTGATTGACTTGGCCATTGCAGAATGTTCCACTTTTTTGCACTCATGAACTCCTGGGTAGCTTTGGCTGTATGCTTGGGGTCATTGTCCATCTGTACTATGAAGCGCCGTCCAATCAACTTTGCAGCATTTGGCTGAATCTGGGCTGAAAGTATATCCCGGTACACTTCAGAATTCATCCGGCTACTCTTGTCTGCTGTTATGTCATCAATAAACACAAGTGACCCAGTGCCATTGAAAGCCATGCATGCCCATGCCATCACGTTGCCTCCACCATGTTTTACAGAGGATGTGGTGTGCCTTGGATCATGTGCCGTTCCCTTTCTTCTCCAAACTTTTTTCTTCCCATCATTCTGGTACAGGTTGATCTTTGTCTCATCTGTCCATAGAATACTTTTCCAGAACTGAGCTGGCTTCTTGAGGTGTTTTTCAGCAAATTTAACTCTGGCCTGTCTATTTTTGGAATTGATGAATGGTTTGCATCTAGATGTGAACCCTTTGTATTTACTGTCATGGAGTCTTCTCTTTACTGTTGACTTAGAGACAGATACACCTACTTCACTGAGAGTGTTCTGGACTTCAGTTGATGTTGTGAACGGGTTCTTCTTCACCAAGTAAAGTATGCGGCGATCATCCACCACTGTTGTCATCCTTGGACGCCCAGGCCTTTTACAGTTCCCAAGCTCACCAGTCAATTCCTTTTTTCTCGGAATGTACCCAACTGTTGATTTTGCTACTCCAAGCATGTCTGCTATCTCTCTGATGGATTTTTTCTTTTTTTTCAGCCTCAGGATGTTCTGCTTCACCTCAATTGAGAGTTCCTTTGACCGCATGTTGTCTGGTCACAGCAACAGCTTCCAAATGCAAAACCACACACCTGAAATCCACCCCTGACCTTTTAACTACTTCATTGATTACAGGTTAACGAGGGAGACGCCTACAGAGTTAATTGCAGCCCTTAGAGTCCATTGTCCAATTACTTTTGGTCCCTTGAAAAAGAGGAGGCTATGCATTACAGAGCTATGATTCCTAAACCCTTTCTCCAATTTGGATGTGGAAACTCTCATATTGCAGCTGGGAGTGTGCACTTTCAGCCCATATTATATATATAATTGTATTTCTGAACATGTTTTTGTAAACAGCTAAAATAACAAAACTTGTGTCACTGTCCAAATATTTCTGGCCCTAACTGTATATGCCCACATAGGTAGATTATGAGAGTAGTTAACCCTTCAGACAGATTCACTTTAAGCATTTTTCCCATACTGTTGGCTGAAGAAGTCATGTCCCGCCTTCCACTGTTTAGTGTTACTAATCATGAAAAAAGATATTTGTATATATTTATTTATAGCTATACTAGCTGTGAGCCCGATTCTAAAGAATCGGGTAGTCTAGAATCCATATATAGTTTATTTACTAATAGTTAGGGGAGTGCGGTGAAATGAATTGTGTGTATACAGGCGGCTCTGTGGGTAGCACAGTATACGGTGGCTCAGTGGGTAGCAGTGAGTGCGGTGGCTCAGTAGTTAGCAGTGAGTGCGGTGGCTCAGTGGTTAGCAGTGAGTGCGGTGGCTCAGTTGTTAGCAGTGAGTGCGGTGAGATTGGTCAGGGCAGCGCCGTGGGCAGAGTGGTCAGGGCAGCGCCGTGGGAAGAGTGGTCAGCGCAGCGCCGTGGGCAGAGTGGTCAGCGCAGCGCCGTGGGCAGAGTGGTCAGCGCAGCGCCGTGGGCAGAGTGGTCAGCGCAGCGCCGTGGGCAGAGTGGTCAGCGCAGCACCGTGGGTAGAGTGGTAAGCACACACACACACACACACACATACACACACTCTGCTATACTTACCACCGACCCTGCTTCTTCCCCGCCGCCTGGATCCTGAGTTGACATGTGGCCGCCCTTCGGACGACTGGATTCAATATGTCGTCCGGGTAGTTTGGCGAGACATCTTGGACGCTATATTGGATCTAGTAGTTCGGGGGCGGCGACATGTCGACTGAGGATCCAGGCAGCGGACGCAGGCCCGGTGGTAAGTATAGCGAAGTGTGTGTGTGTGTGTGTGTGTGTGTGTGTAGAAAGTTGAGGGAAGTGCGGACAAAGTGACGGAAGTGCCTATATACACAGATATATACACATACTGTACATTGCATATGGAGGGGTGAGGAGAGCGGAGGCTGGAGGGCAGAGGAGAGTGGAGGCTGGAGGGCAGAGGAGAGCGGAGGCTGGAGGGCAGAGGAGAGCGGAGGCTGGAGGGCAGAGGAGAGCGGAGGCTGGAGGGCAGAAGAGAGCGGAGGCTGGAGGGCAGAAGAGAGCGGAGGCTGGAGGGCGGAGGCTGGAGGGCAGAGGAGAGCAGAGGCTGGAGGGCAGAGGAGAGCGGAGGCTGGAGGGCAAAGGACAGGGGAGGCTGGAGGGCAGAGGAGAGCGGAGGCTGGAGGGCAGAGGAGAGCGGAGGCTGGAGGGTGGAGGCTGGAGGGCAGAGGACAGGGGAGAGTAGAGCGGAGGCTGGAGGGCAGAGAACAGGGAGAGGAGAGGGGAGGCTGGAGGGTAGAGAACAGGGAGAGGAGAGCGGAGGCTGGAGGCTGGAGGGCAGAGGACCGGGAGAGGAGAGCGGAGGCTGTAGGGCAGAGGACAGGGAGAGGAGAGCGGAGGCTGTAGGGCAGAGGACAGGGAGAGGAGAGCGGAGGCTGGAGGGCAGAGGACAGGGAGAGGAGAGTGGAGGCTGAAGGGCAGAGGACAGGGAGAGGAGAGCGGAGGCTGGAGGGCAGAGGAGAGCGGAGGCTGGAGGGCAGAGGAGAGCAGAGGCTGGAGGGCAGAGGAGAGCGGAGGCTGGAGGGCAGAGGAGAGCGGAGGCTGGAGGGCAGAGGACAGGAAGAGGGGAGGCTGGAGGGCAGAGGACAGGGGAGGCTGGAGGGCAAAGGACAGGGGAGGCTGGAGGGCAAAGGACAGGGGAGGCTGGAGGGGAAAGGACAGGGGAGGCTGGAGGGCAGAGGACAGGGGAGGCTGGAGGGCAGAGGACAGGGAGAGGAAAGCAGAGGCTGGAGGGCAGAGGAGAGGGAGAGGAGAGGGGCGGCTGGAGGGCAGAGGACAGGGAGAGAAGAGTGGAGGCTGGAGGGCAGAGGACCGGGAGAGGAGAGCGGAGGCTGTAGGGCAGAGGCACAGCTCTAATCACAGAGATAGGAGTGGCATGCTGGGAGCTGTGGTGCCACACACAGCTGAGTGACCTGGCTGCAGTGTAATGACAGAGATAGGAGTGGGATGCTGGAAGCTGTGGTGCCACACACAGCTCAGTGACCTGGCTGCAGTGTAATGACAGAGATAGGAGTGGCATGCTGGGAGCTGTGGTGCCACACACTGCTCTGTGACCTGGCTGCAGTGTAATGACAGAGATAGGAGTGGGATGCTGGGAGCTGTGGTGCCACACACTGCTCTGTGACCTGGCTGCAGTGTAATGACAGAGATAGGCATGGCATGCTGGGAGCTGTTGTGCCACACACTGCTCTGTGACCTGGCTGCAGTGTAATGACAGAGATAGGCATGGCATGCTGGGAGCTGTTGTGCCACACACTGCTCTGTGACCTGGCTGCAGTGTAATGACAGAGATAGGAGTGGCATGCTGGGAGCTGTTGTGCGACACACTGCTCTGTGACCTGGCTGCAGTGTAATGAGAGAGATAGGCATGGCATGCTGGGAGCTGTGGTGCCACACACAGCTCAGTGACCTGGCTGCAGTGTAATGACAGAGATAGGAGTGGCATGCTGGGAGCTGTGGTGCCACACACAGCTCTGTGACCTGGCTGCAGTGTAATGACAGAGATAGGAGTGGCATGCTGGGAGCTGTGGTGCCACACACAGCTGAGTGACCTGGCTGCAGTGTAATGACAGAGATAGGAGTGGCATGCTGGGAGCTGTGGTGCCACACACTGCTCTGTGACCTGGCTGCAGTGTAATGACAGAGATAGGAGTGGCATGCTGGGAGCTGTGGTGCCACACACTGCTCTGTGACCTGGCTGCAGTGTAATGACAGAGATAGGAGTGGCATGCTGGGAGCTGTGGTGCCACACACAGCTCTGTGACCTGGCTGCAGTGTAATGACAGAGATAGGAGTGGCATGCTGGGAGCTGTGGTGCCACACACAGCTGAGTGACCTGGCTGCAGTGTAATGACAGAGATAGGCATGGCATGCTCGGAGCTGTGGTGCCACACACTGCTCTGTGACCTGGCTGCAGTGTAATGACAGAGATAGGCATGGCATGCTGGGAGCTGTTGTGCCACACACTGCTCTGTGACCTGGCTGCAGTGTAATGACAGAGATAGGCATGGCATGCTGGGAGCTGTTGTGCCACACACTGCTCTGTGACCTGGCTGCAGTGTAATGACAGAGATAGGAGTGGCATGCTGGGAGCTGTGGTGCGACACACTGCTCTGTGACCTGGCTGCAGTGTAATGACAGAGATAGGAGTGGCATGCTGGGAGCTGTGGTGCCACACACTGCTCTGTGACCTGGCTGCAGTGTAATGACAGAGATAGGCATGGCATGCTGGGAGCTGTGGTGCCACACACTGCTCTGTGACCTGGCTGCAGTGTAATGACAGAGATAGGCATGGCATGCTGGGAGCTGTGGTGCCACACACTGCTCTGTGACCTGGCTGCAGTGTAATGACAGAGATAGGCATGGCATGCTGGGAGCTGTTGTGCCACACACTGCTCTGTGAGCTGGCTGCAGCTCCTCCGTTCACCTGAGTGAGGAGAGGTTGTCCCCAGGAGCCTGCTTGCTGTCCCCTCTCCCTCCGTTCCTCCCTCCATGTGTGTTCCCTTCGGTGTCGGCTTCTTCCTGGAGCTGCCTCCTCCTCCTTGTCACTGAGCAGATAAGGGAGAGAGAGAGAGACTGTTTGCGAGTCAGGAGTCCCGGCAATTGCAAGTGAAGCTTTGACTCACAGTGGAGCCTATTGTGTGAAGACTCGCAAAGCCATTGTGAGAGGCTTTGCGAGTTAGGAGTCCAAGACATTGCAAGTGAACCTTTGACAGAGAGTGGAGGCTATTCTGCAAGGACTCGCAAAGCCATTGCGAGTTAGGCTTTGAGAGGCAGCCACGTCTTTGACGATGGAAGTAGAGCCGAATATGACGGAAGTGAGCTACGGCAATTATATATTAGATATATGTGAATATAATAACATACAACTTTTTCAGTAACCTAGCTGTTTTGATTGAAATCTTTTCAAACTGAGGATGCAAGTTACTGGAAAAGCAACAACCTGTCATTCTGAAACCAGAGGCCAGAGAATCAAAGACAGGGAGGAGAAGTCACAGTGCACAGTCTGTCCCTGTGTGCCAAAATCTAATTAGCAGGAAGCTTTAAATGGTGATTAAAGAAGAACCACAAAGTGTATTTTTTCACCAAAGGTGATTTTTTAATCAATGTTATAGCGTCATTACAGCCATGTCTTTACTTTACATTACAAAGTCATGCTGACAGGTTCATACAAAAAATTAATAAAATAATGGAAATATTCAAAAATTTAAAAAAGTGGACTCAGCACAGTACCTCTACTTAAAAGGGATTTCACCTCAAGAGATGGAAGAGCATGAACTACATTTTTTTTTCCATAAGGAAGAACATTTCCATAGGTAGTCTTTCACCAAACTGTGGATAAAAGAACAGTTCATTTACCTGACCCCTCCCCTCTGCTTTCCCATATCAATGGTTAGACCAGGCTATAAGAAGGAGACAAAAAATAGTATATGGTGTCTAAATCCTTTTTGTATTTGTAATGTCTTAGTATAATTTCTGATGCTTCCTTAATGGAAACACAACATATTTTAGCCATATATCAATTTACTCTTTATGCTTCTTTTTTTCTTTGTAAGTATTATCATCCAAGTTCTAAGAGTCTACACTAGGTTCCATTTTAATTGGTTAATTAAAATAGTTTATAAATATAAAAATGTTTGTGTCTGCCCTACGCAGTTTTGCATGTGTTGTAGCATATGAATCGGAGTGCACATGTGGCGCCCCATCGGGTAGGCAGCCACCAGAGGTACTGCACTCCTTCATTAAAGGATGAGTTGTGTCTCTGCTCTCCAGGTGCTGGGATGGCACAGTCGAGCCACAAGCACACATAGCACTTAGGACCCCGGGACGGTGGGAGGACCCAAGTGTAGCTGGGAGGGAAAAGAGAAGTGCAGGAGCAGAACAACACAGAGTAGTAGAGGAGTAGCAGAAGTAAGGAGGAGGATGTGTTCGCTCCCGCAGGCTGGAGCAAAGTCACGCTCACCCCGGTAGGAAACCACCGATGGATGTGGAGGAAGAATGGATTCCTTAGGGTACGGAGTGAGACATAGATCCCTGTACGCCCGTATCTGGCAAGAGTACAGAGGGGCTGGTGGATAACACAGGGAACCGGCCCTGAACACAGTGCGGATGCTGTACTCTCGAACTGTTGAACCGGAGGCCCCGAGTTACTAACGCGAGCTGTGGCCGAACACCCTACACAACTTGGAGAAGGCGGCCGAACTAGGGAGCAGTACCCGGAAGGGGTACAACTGAGCACCCTTGGATGTCGGTACCTGAGCTCTATGTGTGGAGGCGCTGAGAGCCTGGGGAGCGGAGCTCTTTCGTGCTCGCCCCAGAGGAGAAGCTACATTATAGCACTGAGAAACCACCAGAGACAGAGACACCCAGTAAGAGAGAGAGGAACACCAATAGAGGCTCGACTGCACTGTCCCAATTCTGGTGACAACGCTGAACCAGAGGTTATCAAGGGAAGCACACGGCGACCATGCTGAAACAACTGAGGAAAAGTAACAGAATTCAAGCTGTGGTGTGTGAGACTTTCTTTAGTTATGACCACCAGCTGCAAAGGCCGCATGAGACACCGGGGTGCTGATGACCTAATGAACATCTGCCAAGGTATGAACTGAACCCTTCTCCCAGCTGCCCTGGGGACCGCCTGTGGGGAGCGAAACCATCCAAGCTGCCGGTCATCGTTCCGAGAGGTTCTGAGGCAGCAGTGGCCACGTACCGCAGGTGGCATCACGAATACCCCTTTTCCCTGTCTTCCCCGTCTAACCCCCTTCATTAAATGATACTACCAGGGTCACGGGAGCGGGTTTCGGCCCCCATCTGTCCCCATGAAAAGAACCGAGAGTGAAGAACAACTGATGGTCGGTTCCCGAGTACCCCCGGCCCTGGAGTAAGCATGTTACAATGAGAGAAAATCTCACATGACACCCGGACTAATGTTAGTCAATGAGTCGGAGAAGATGAGAGATTTCTGTCTCATCCAGATCCTGGATAAGAAAAAAGTTAAAGCATGAGGCAATTGGATATGTTGATCTTGCAAGTCTCGCCATTACAAGCCAATGGGAGAGTGAAAAAAAATTGGATTCCAAACGGACCATCAGTTTGCAGTCTTATATTTATAGATACATTACCATTCTGTATTATAGAACACTGTACATGGTCCTAATGATTGTAGGTAGGGATCAGTGAGTAGTCAAATAATCAGACTCGCTATACTCGTGCCGAGTACATTGTAATACTCGGGTATTCGGTGCGAGTAGCGAGTCCAATGTTAGTGAATGGGAAATGCGAGTAATTGTCTTCTGTACCCAGTAGTAGTAGCACTGCACAATGTCCGGGCATAGCCATAGTGTCTCTAAAAAGTAGCCCAAGGGGCTGTATTATGGTTGATGAAGGAAGCAGGCCTCAAGGGCTAAATAATTATAAAGCTAGCTAGGACTACTAGCACAGTAGTTGCAGTGCCCAATGTCTGGCATAGCCATAGTGTCTCCAAAAAGTAGCCCAAGGGCTGTACCATGGTTGATGAAGGAAGCAGGCCTCAAGGGCCAAACAATTATGAAGCTAGGACTACTAAAACAGTAGTTGTAGTGCCCAATGTCCAGGCATAGCCATAGTGTCTCCAAAAAGCAGCCAAAGGGCTGTACCATAGTTGATGAGGGAAGCAGGCCTCAAGGGCCGAACAATTATGAAGCTAGGACTACTAGCACAGTAGTTGCAGTCCCCAATGTCCAGGTATAGCCATAGTGTCTCCAAAACGTAGCCTAAGGGGCTGTACCATGGTTGATGAAGGAAGCAGGCCTCAAGGGCCAAACAATTATGAAGCTAGGACTACTAGCACAGTAGTTGCAGTGCCCAATGTCCAGGCATAGCCATAGTGTTTCCAAAAAGTAGCCCAAGGGCTGTACCATGGTTAATTAAGGAAGCAGGCCTCAAGGGCTGAACTATTATGAAGCTAGGACTACTAGCACAGTAGTTGCAGTGCCCAATGTTCAAGCATAGCCATAGTGTCTCCAAAATTAGCCCAAGGGGCTGTATTATGGTTAATGAAGGAAGCAGACCTCAAGGGCCAAACAATTATAAAGCTAGGACTTCTAGCACAGTAATTGCAATGCCTAATGTGCAAGCATAGCCATAGTGTCTCCAAAAATTAGCCCATGGGGCAGTATTATGGTTGATGAAGAAAGCAGGCCTCAAGGGCCAAATAATTATGAAGCTAGGACTACTTACACTACTAGCATAGTTTTTTCAGTGCCTAATGTGCAGGCATAGCCATAGTGTCTCCAAAAATGAGCCAAAGGGGCTGTTTTATGGTTGATGAAGAAAGGAGGGTGTCATTACAAGTGCTTCCGATGGTAAATAATAATTAACAGAACTTTATTTTTAGCTTATTGACCATGAGGTACATGTGGCAGAAGCAGGAGTTATAAAGACGTGTAAGAAGAAGAAAAGGGGTTTGTATGGGAAGGGATGGACGTGATCACAAGTTGCCTAAAATAAAATTTTGGGTGAGTTTAGGTTGGAATGCTGTCATCAGGAGGGCTTAAATACTCTTTCAAAATCCAGTCCTTGTTAAATTTTATCAGAGTCAGCCTGTCTGCATTCTCTGTAGTCAGCCGTGTGCGTGTATCTGTGATGATTGCCCCAGCGGCACTGAAAACACGTTCTGTCATCACGCTAGCAGCAGGGTAGGCTAGCACCTTCAAGGCATATAAGGAGAGGTCTGGCCAACTATGCAGCTTGGATACCCAGTAATTAAATTGGAACAGAACTGTGAGGAAGGACCCAGGTATGATCATTTAGATAGTCATTGACCATTTTGTGCAACTTCTCCCTCCTTGACATTGTAACCGGTCCAACTAGCCATTGCTGATGAGCTGAAATTTTACCACCAGCTCTTTTGGACCTGCTGGCCGTGTCTCTCTCCATTAATGCATGCTGTTGCACAGAGCTGGTACCTCTGCTAGCAGCGGTGTCTGGGGTTGATGTTGCCATAAAATGATCAACAACGGCCCTCTTGAAGGATTCTATTGTTAAACCCCTTGGTGACTGCAACAATAGCGAAGAAAATTTGTCCTTGTACCGTGGGTCTAGAAAGGTGGCCAACCAGTAGAGGTTGCTGTTGAAAATGTGGATCACGCGAGAGTCTTGGCACAGACATTTAGATATGAAATGTGCCATGTGTGCCAAGCTGCAAACAGGCAAATGTTCTGTGACCCCAGAAGGAGGAACAATACCCATGCTCACCTCACACTGACTCTCCTCCACCTCCTCCTC
Organism: Allobates femoralis; assembly: GCA_033576535.1. Lineage (NCBI taxonomy): Eukaryota > Metazoa > Chordata > Amphibia > Anura > Aromobatidae > Allobates > Allobates femoralis. The sequence goes on from JARQOC010000004.1 coordinate 382,600,981, forward strand.
TCCAGCCCACCCATGCTGGACAGACATGAAGCTGGGGTTGGGAGGCCCCTGTGTAGCTTGAGGGGTCCCCTCGGTACCACTGAGAAAGACGTCCTCTCCCTCCTCATCTTCTCCATCATCTTCATACCCCATTCTTGCCCGATGAGATTGGCTGGGCTGTGTTGTGTAGGATCACCCATTGTGAAATCTTGCTCCATACCCAGCTGCTGGGCACTCAAAGATTTCATTTTTAGATTATGCATTGATTCTTTCAGCAGACATAGCATAGGGATGGTTATGCTAATAATAGCCTAATCACTGCTCACAAGCTTGGTGCAGTACTCAAAGTTATCAAGCACCTCACAAATGTCGGCGATCCACACCTACTCTATAGTTGTTATGTTTGTTGGCTGAGTCTCAGTCTGACGGGCATGTTTAAGCTGGTATTCAGCAAGTGCCCTCTGCTGCTCACTTATCCTTGCCAACATATGATATGACCGTGTTGGCAGGTCGCAAATGAGTTGGTGGTTTGGCAAATTAAATTGCTTTTGAAGCGCTGCAAGACCAGCAACAGCGGTGGAGGTATGGTGGCAATGGGGGCAAATATGGCGCACCTTCTCAAGTAGGTACGGCAAGTCAGGGTATGTTTTTATAAATTAAAATTTATAAATATAAAATGCACCACTAGGTTTAGCACGTGAACCATGCATGGCACGTGTATCAGTTTTAAAGCTGCCACAAGATTACGCCCATTATCACAGACAACCAGACTGGGTTGGAGTTGCAGTGGGGAGAGCCACTGATCAATATGTTGTCTAACCCTCCGTCACATACAATATCGGTTCTAACGAGTTCACATACAATGTGACTGTCAGGCGCAGGCTAGAAAAATACCTATAATATCTAATGTTTGCAATTTCAGTGCTCTAAAAGTGATCAGTGACCTTCATAGGGATGCAATAAAAGAGACTACACATAATCAGGTGCAAAAAAACCCCATTTACTTAACATAAAACTGATAACTCTGAAATACAAACATTTCAAAAATCCCGCAAATAGTCCCCAGTTCGACTCTGTCAAAAAACTCTACAAAGAAAATTTATGGAAACAAACTTAATTTTAAGGTACCTTAAGTACTATTAAACACATATTCAATCAGAATTAGATCCTGAAGTTTCCCCAGAAAAGAATCATAAATAAACAATTGTGATGAATAAAAACATAAAATACCAACCTTATTGAGTGTGACGTGTTCACATACAATGAGCCTGAGAGATTAGCGCAGTTATATCTGTCCTCCTGAAGCTCTGCAATCCAACTGTGGTATGAGGTTTCACAGAGCTGCTAGAGACAGGAGACTACCTGGAGGGAGGGGATTTCCTTACAATCTGGTGAGGAAGGAGAAATGAAAGTAAAAGAGATGTGCCTGTCAGGCCTATTGTATGTGACGGAGGGTTAATTCATTGCCACAGCTCTGCTGCAGTGTGTGGTGTTTCCCCTAAGCAGATGAGCTTCAGTAGAGCGTGGTGCCGCTTTGCGATGCGCTGCTGCATAGCTCCCAACTTGGGAGTGATGTGGAGGGTAATTCAGCATACGATGACGAGGTGGTGGAGGAGGAGGAAGACGAGGAGAGACAGGAGGTATATGATGAGGCAGAAACCCTGACTGAGGTTTGGCCCGCTATTTGTGGTGTGGGTAGGATATGTGATGGTCCAGTTTGAGACTTTGTCCCACTCTCCACCAGGTTGAGCAAGTGTGCCGTGACAGAGATGTATCATCCCTGTCCACAAGTACTTGTCCACATGTCTGTTATAAGGTGGACCTTCCCGGGTATGGCGTTGGTGAGAGTATGCTTTAGATTGTTTAAGGAGTTCTGGTGTAACGCTGGTATAGCACACCGGGAAAAATAGTGTCGGCTGGGAACTGAGTACATACAGTGTTCAGAGTCACAGGCCGTCTCCGGCTGCCGGATTCCCAAATCAGTCTACCTCCTCTCGGGCGCAAGAAATACAGTCTCAGACAACATAGAGCTTTAACCAGGTTTACTCTCTTTTCTCAACAGATGGTAAAGTTTACAACAGTTCAATAGCGGCTCCAGTGTGGTTTAAGCAGCCGAGGTGGTTCATCTACGTCACCCCCTTTCATGTCTCTTTCGGGCCTTTTTGGTCTATTCCACATGCTAGCTATGATCCAGTGGTCACAGGCTTTCAGTGGGTGACTTTCCAGGTCCCCTAGCCCTAGAACGATGGCCTTCTCTTTGCTGCGTCGGAGGTTGGGTCTCGGGACATAAAGACCCCGCACCACGCTGGGGTTTGTGGTTGAAGCATACAGCAGCCTGGCCACTTCAGCAGAGCCGACACTCTGGTTCCAGCCCAGTCCCCAGTGTCCACACTAGTTCAAGCACACCTGGACTCCTTCTTTCCCTCACCACGGTCTGCAGCCTGGGACCTGGACAAGCCTTATGGTGGCTCAGGCCACCGTGTCCGTGTCCTCTGAGTCCCGTATGGTGGTGATCTCTCCTCTCCTTCTACTGACTGGACTTCCCTTGACTGACTGCTCACTTTTGCTCCTCTGGACTTGATATTGTGTCTTTTTAAAACCTCCCCTAACCAGGTTCTTCTCTAACTTTCCACCCACCGCCTGGCTCCTCCCGCTATCCCATTGCTGGGCATAGAGTCCCTAGACTTAGGATCGGGAGTGTGTTGGGTGTTTGTGTGGGGAGACCGACTTACCATCAGCAGGGGCGCCACACAGTCACCTAGAACTATAATACTGGTAGCTCTCACAAGAGCTTTTGGGTTTTACAGCCGATTTCTGTACAATTTGCACAAGCACAACCCTCCCTACCAGCTGCTCACACTCTCCCTACACTAGCTGTCTTCTGTATGCAATGTGCACAAAATGGCGGTGGCAGGGCTTATATAGAGCCTATGAGTCATAGGCTATGACTCATGTATGACGCTGGGCGGCCAGTCAATCATAGTAATGGCACAACCAAAAAGGCTTTGGCTTTACTGTGATTGGCTAATGCTGGGCGGGAGATCCAAATATTGCAAGGCGTAATGAAATACTCGCTATGTTTCGAGCACCGCATTACTCGTTGAGTAACGAATACTTGCGATTATACTTGCTCGTCCCTAATGGTACCTTTACACGCAGCTACAGGTAACAGGTTTTCCACAGGTAACTTACTGGTTGCAGTGAAATCATGAAGACATGGTTCTATCTTGTTGCTGTGTACAAATGGAACCATGTCTCCATGATTTCACTGCAGCCAGTAAGTTACCTGTGGAAAACCTGTTACCTGTAGCTGCGTGTAAAGGTACCATAATTGTAGAATAATAGCCGCTGGGAAAAAAAATGCATTGGATATGGGGGGCATACGGTTGGCATACACATCACACAGATGGTAGGTGAGAAAAAAATCCCACACTCGCATAGCACTCACATGACATACAGAATACCGATTTTACTCATCCTACTCTCATGGATGAAAATCAAACTGACTTTTCAATCACTTGCGTGACTCCAGCCTGAGTATGATACTTTCTGCCGCAGTCTCCAGTGTTCAGATCCATTCTTCTCTGCTTCTCATTGACATCACCATTCTTTAGACTGGTTGGATTATGTTGCGTAGCGTGCAGTCTCTTTTACAATGAAAGCCTATGAAGCGTCAGAACAAGATTCAGTAGGCTTTCATTTTAAAATTACTTTCAGATTCATGGTTAGCGCATGGACTGAACCGGCTACTCGGAATTATAGTGACGTCACAGAGAAGCAGAGAAGATCAGCGCGGGACAACGGAGACAGCAGTTTTGGGTGAGTATATTATCATACTCACACTACATTACATGCATTTACACACATGTTTAATGAATAAAAAAGTTACTGGGAGTACTTCTTTAATAAAGTAAAACAACTTATGGACAATAATCTCTATTCTTGATTTCGGTAAGCTTTTTTTACATTAGATCTGCTTAATATATTGAAACACTTTTTCCACTTGACTCAGTCCTATCTGTCTCAACAGACTCATTCCAGAACAAATGTCCAATTGCAAACACATGCTTGGAACTGTGACTTTTTTCACTTACTTTGTCTCACTTTCTTTTTTCATCTCTTACTCAGGTCCCCCGGAGACTGTACTGAGCTCAGATCATTCCATTGCTTAATTCACACTTCCTGTTACTTACTTTTTGCACCCATCTAAACTGTGATAGAAACAGATGGATTTCACAGTTTTCAAAACTGCAAAACAACACTTGACATGTCCAGCTAGAACAGGCTTTTTATTATGGGGAAAATATTATTATTGCACATAATCTATTTTACCACTTGGTAAATATACAGCACCTGGCAAAAGTCTGGAGCAAAAACACTTGCTCACAGTAAAGTCCCTGTTTTACACAATCAATGAACTATGCAGACTTATAATATAATTTACTATGCCAACTGCAGGACATAAAGGCTGCTCTTGTCTCGCTTTTCCTTAAGTCAACTTTACATTAAAGAGTGAGTGATGCCACAGATGTGAATTATCCTTCAAGCTTCCTCCAAAACATACAAACTCACATATAGATTTAGAAAATCTTAGATTGCTAGGAAATCAGACCCAACATAAAGAAATGACACACTGCCGATGAAGCAAGTTAATAAAGTGGGTGCAGCTTCCTCTTGGAATTTTCTCTCGGAAGGAACTGAATATGTATAAAACAGCATGACTTCAGAGAACGTATATAGAAGAAGTATTGGGTGTCTTTGATTTATTGAATTAAAGGTGTTACACTCCAGATCAAAGGAACTGTCTGTGATGAATTACTATGCTATGCATTTTTCAGTGTTCACTCTTCAGTATTCTCACGCATGAATTTTAATCTTTCTGGACTGATCATGGAATCATCTCTATAAGGTCGGGGTCAGATTAGCGTATGGCATCATGAGAGATCATTGGATGCAATATGCTAATGACACTCAAAGCTCTGCTGCAATCTGATCACAGTTGCAGAAGAGGCAGAGGTTAATCTCCCTATCTCCAACATTGCCATTCTTGGTGTATATTGCACTGCACTCAGATGATGCTGTTTGCAGCGTTTCCCTGGGCGCTCTGCAAAAGCGCATATCCTGGAGATCTCTGTGGAGCCAGTGGCTGCGGTAAGTGTCTGATTACTTACTACCTGCGAGTAGGGGTGCACTAACCTTTCCTGCCACCTGAGCCGAAGAGCGTGAGGGGATTGCTATCGCTGGCGGTGGGAGTGAGGAGAAGGGAGGGGTTGCTATCGCTTGCGGCGGGATGTTTACCTGGCGCTGTGTTGTGTCCGGCGGCGGTGGCTGCAACCATCGGGCAGGAGACAGGGGGCGCAATGTGCAGGGCGCCGCCCCCCTGCATTACTGCTGCTCCCCTGCCTCCTTGCCACCTGAGCAAGAGGCTCAGGTTGTCAAATGGATGGTGCAGCCTTGCCTGCGAGTAACGCAATGCGCTGCTTCTGCCAGAAACTAAGTTTCTTCTGGATCCTGCAGGCTCAGGGGCAGACACAAGTCTGACCCTAGCCTTAGCACAACACTGACTCAAGCTAGTGTGATGTGACATATATTTTATTGTGCCAGAGACAAATTAAGCCAAGTGTGACTTGGGAGATTTTTCTTTCGTTATTAAATTTAAAAAAATGTCTGTCTCGTCTCACAAGCCAGCAAAAAGCCTTATTGTGACAAACAAGCCTTGGTTTTAGGCTTTTTCTGTCATATCATAGGATTTTTAAACTGCCTTCCTAGTTTGCAGAGCGTGAAGAATAAAAAAGTACAGTTATTATGATGGTGTCACTGCAGTTAATTCCAGATCAATCAACTCACAGTTAAGGCCCCGTTACATTTAGCGACACACCAGCGATCCCGACAACGATATGACCTGGTAGGGATCGCTTGAGCGTCACTATGTGGTCGCTGGTGCGATGTCAAACAGTCTGATCTCACCAGCGACGCAGCAGTGATACGGTGGCCGATGGGTCCCTGTCACTCAGACCTGTAGTATTGAGGTTGTTGGTCGTTGTCCCCGTCAAACACACCGATGCATGCTGGCCAGCGGGAGCCCAACAATCAAAAAATGGTCCAGGACATTGCAACACAATCGGCGATGTCACAGCGCGGGCCTGGTCACTGCTACTTGTCACATAGTGAGATCGCTGGCGAGGTTGCTGTTGCATCACAAAAACTGTGACGTATCAGCGATCTCGCTAGTGATCTCATTTAGTGTGACAGGGGCTTTACACTGAATATACATTTACATCACTCTCCTTATCACTTGAATACTTGGATTATTATTGACAGTCCCAAACTACCACTCCCATTTTCAATGTGATTCAGCACTGTACTAGTTAGCCACAATCAAATTAGACCATTTTCTATCCCTAAGTGGAATGAGCTGCGCACCCTATTGCTACACTATAAAATCTTAAAATGGGGATGCATGGTCGGCCCTCATTTTTTAGCTTTATTGTGGCTTTTATATCCCCCTGATAGGCAATCTTTAACATTTATTTTCTTTTTGGCAATCTTGCCAAATCGCATCACAAATAGTTTGAAATTGCAGGGACCTGAGAATTTAAGGAAATTTGACTTATAGTTGATCTACAATGGATCGATCCTCTTAGCTCTTATTCCCAACAATTAAAGTTACCACTGGGATCGGTGGGTCCCAGCAGTTAGACCTCCAGAATTCCTAAGAATTGGTGGCTTAGTATGCATGCCCCTGCTCCATTTATTCTGATATTGTTGTCAGGAGGATTAGTAGAGGTCCCTGCAGTCAGATCACACTGATCAAGATGTCCCCAAACCTGTCAATAGTGGACAACCTAAAATGTTGGAAATAAAACTTTAAGTTAAATTACCATTATAAGTATTTGGTGAGTTTTAAGGTTGCAGATTTCTTTTGCAGTATTTCTGCAACTATTAGGTAATTTAGGGATTGAAAGAGGGGAGGAATCCAGCCCACTGCTCAGGCTTGGAATGGAGCTGGGAAGATGTCAGACCAGACACACAGATGCAGGTCATCAAGGAAAAAATCCAGCTACAAAGTTATTTACTCCATAAAAAAACACATCTTTATTTAGACATGGTTAAAAGTTACTGGATCATGGCAACGCCTTTCAAGTAAAAAAGCTTGAGAAAGAGCAATTTTTGCTTGAAACACGTTGCCATGCCCCGGTAACTTTTAACCATGTCTACATAAAGTTGATTAGGTAATTTGGGTTTGAAATTATGTTTTTTGTCTCATTGCATCTTTGAGTGAATTTTACCATACTTTTGACTCTGCAGTTTGTGTTTCATTTTGGTAAGTCATGTTTTACATAAAGCTGCTTTGCTTTGATACTTCCTGGTATTTGGGCTCAAAGCTTTATTGATACAGTAATGTATGTGTTACACCCCAGGGCTGGGGTACTCGGATCCTGGGCATTAGTTATGGATGCTGTCAGTGGTGGCCGGTGCCCGGGCCCGTGGCCCTGGTGGATGCTCAAAAAGGGGTTTAGTAAAAGAATTAAAATAAAAATAAAATTAAATGTTCGTGACGCCACCTGCGGTGTCTAGTGATGGCACCAGCGCTGACAGAAGACCTCTGGGGATGATGGTTAGGTAGCCAGATGATGTCGCTCCCCGCAGGCGGAGCAGAGTCCCCAAGACAGACCTCAGCAGTACTGGTTGTCATAGTACAAATGAAACACAGGAGACTTTCTTGCTCTTGTCTGACAGCGGCGCTGGTGAGCATCACCAGAACTGCAGGTGGTGTCATGAGACATTTATTACCTTTTCCTTATTTACAATTGACTACCAGGGATATGGGCCTGGGCACCAGCCACCGAGACAGCACCCTCCAGAACAACACCCGGGTACCAAGTTCCCATAGATCCCTGGGTGAATAATTTGGTGTATATGTGGTGCCCCACTGGTTGGGACGCCCCATAGGGGTACTACACCCATATAAGAGTGTGTAGTATTCCTGTGACCAGGGAATTGGGATGCCACACAAAGGACTCTCACACAACACATCCACACACACCCTAGGTATGGGACCGTGGGTGGACCCGCTGTAGGGAGGACGCATTCCCATGGGTGGAGTGGCAGGGTAGAAAAGCATGTTGGTGGGAGTAAAGTTAATTCAGAACAGGTCAGAGTGACAGAAGAGAGGAGAGCTCCGTTGGGGAGTGAGGAGTGCAGGACGGCGGAGAGACCATCAGGAAAGAAGGGCAATCCAAAGGGCACCAGGTAGTGCGGTGCGTCTGAATCCGGACCAGGTACGTCTACCAACCAGAGGGATTTGCTGCCGGGACAGAGGACCGGCTCTAGCACGGTGCGGGTGTTCACCTCCGAGCCGTCGAATTGGAGGCTTCTAGAGGAAGTCAAGGCTGAACGCTAGGCGCATCCTGAAAAAGCACCGAATAGGGTCCCGAGGACTCTGTGAGGAGTCTTTCAGAGAGGATCTGTGGGAGCTGGCTCGAGGCTTTATGCACAGGAGCGCTGAAGAAGATAGGAGAGAGCACAGTGAGGGACCGGATAGGAACTGCAGGCATACCACCGAGGGTCCTGAGTAAAACATCTTGGTTCCCCAGTGACTACCCAGGCCAGGCAGACCCCAAGAGACTAAGCTATCTGTTGAATTGCTTTAAAGAACTGCCAGTAAATCCGTTCAGTGTGAAACGACTGTGTGGTGTACTTTATTATCTCCACCTGACAAGCCGCAGACCGCAGCAGGGAGAGGACAAGTGGAAAGGCCTGGTGTAACCTGTGTCCCTGTGTAAAAACTATAACTTCCACTACTGCCCCGAGGATCCCTCTCCACCTACGGTGAGCGTAACCATCTTGCTGCTCCACCATCACCCCAGAGGTCTGTCCAGCAGCGCCGATAACATTACTGGAACCGTAGGTGGCATCACGAATCATCTTTTATTTTATTTCTACTGACTTTAAACCCCTTTTTAAGCGACCACCAGGGCCACGGGACCAGGCAACAGGCCCCGTGAACTACAATGCTTGGGACCAGATACCCCAAGGCCCTGGGGCGGGTCATATACATGAGACCAACAGTAGGACAAATAGTGGCAATGAATTATAAGTGGTGTGAAGCATTACCAACTGGTGAGGCGCTGTCTTTTTTCTTATAATTGCTGTGCTATGATCTGGGAGGACTGCCTGGAGTGGACGTGCGACTCTTATATGGGAGTTTGATTAAGGTTTCCCCCCTTTTTCCCATGTGGTGCTGTGGACCCTTTTTAAATTTGTCAGCAGTAGGACAAAGTCATGTGCGCATAGTCAATATGCCGGAACATGACGTCCTTGTGCCATGCAGGCGATTCATGTACCATCATATGGAGTTCTGTACATCATGGATCTGTAACATGGTTGTGTGCATGAGGCCATGTTTCTAAAAGTACTTTTCTTACCACAGCAGATTCAGGTCTGGAGACCATTACATAGTGTTGAATGCCATAACAGCCTGCCTTATGAGATAGGGGTTAATGTAAGAGGCTGGGCATGCACTATGTAAACCTGTGTGAACAGCGCCCTAAGTGAGTCCCATTTTGTTTGCAGGACAACCGGTGGTCGTTCCCTCTGTGTGAAAGGAGGTTGCTAGTGATTGGGGCTGGTGTCCAGCATTCACGATGCCTTCATTTATAACCTGGGCAAAGCTGCACACAGCACTGAGTGTAATGGTCTCCTGACCTGAATCTGCTGTGGTAAGAAAATGTATTTTCTATTTGTGTCCTTGACTCACTTTAGATAAGAATTTAGTGGATAGGACTTGTGACATGTGGGGAGCCGTGTAGTGTCTCACAAGCTTACGTGTTTTGGACCAAAAGACAAACCAGTACCCCACAATTTGTTGCATGTTTCTAAAAGCCGTCTATTATGTATGTATTGTACATATCTTTCAAATGAAGTCATGATGTTGACTGAAAGTAGCAGTAAGGAATTCTTCCAAATAAACATGATGTGCATGACAGAGTAACATAAGAACATTATTTCAGGGCTCTAAAACTTTGTGGTCATTTAGTTATAAAAATACCTGACATTGTGAAATTTGTTCTTGTTTTTATTTCCATTTGGTCTTTTAAAGAAATGATTTCCAAGAATGGAGACCAATTAAACATTTAACATTGTGTTTATTATTGATTTTAGTAATTCTTCTTTTCACTCTAATTGTAATCAGCAGATGGGCAACGAGGCTAATTATCTGAACCATGTATTTTTATTCTTAATTGATTTGTAATTGTGAACTATAGGAACATTCATTAAGAGTAGGAATTTGGGAACTTAATGTTCGATCACATCTAACAAGCATTTATTTGTAGCAAATATTTTTTGTTACATTTATATTACAGTTCCTACATGGATGACACCTCAGGCACAAGCATACAAAGCATAGAGCCTGTATGTGAGTGCATAGTGATAACACAGGCCCCTAGCAGGAGCGTACCTATAATAGGTGCAGGGGTTGCAATCGGGTCCTGGAGCCTTGGGGGCCCCAAAAGTCCCTTTGGTCTATAGAAAAAGACTATTGGTATCAAAGATTTGCAATAATTGGGGGCCCCGTTGGAGTTTTCGCATAGGGCCCATGAGCTTCAGGTTACGCCACTGGCCCCTAGTAATGCTTTGTATGTGTGCTGCTATTCAAGCTTTGTTGGGTAACTTGTGAACCAAGCTTTGCTCCACAAGCAGTCTTTTTCCATATATACTGTATCCTTCATTCATATGGAGTATAGCAAAATGCAGAAATGAAAAATCTTTAACAATGGCAACAGTTAAAATAGATAAAATGCAGTGTGAAAAAGAAGGCAGGACTAAATGAATACCAAAATGTTAAAACTGTCTCATGTTGACATATCACCCCCCCCCCCTTTCCCGATAAAAAATATCAAATGAATATTACAGTAAATAGACACCTATAGGTAATAATTTAACCCCTTAAGGTACCTTTACATGCCGCTACAGAAGGTTAGAAACAACTGGGTGTCTCACGTGCACGAGCACGTTTCAACGGTTACCAACAGTACCTGATACCGCATTTACACGCCTCTACAAGGTGCTCCACAGTAGGTTGTTTCTATCCCTGGAGGCACCGATGGGTGCCGCAGGTTACCTTCTGTAGAGCACCTTCCCTCATTTACACGTCGCTACCACAAGGCAATATAGGAGGACCTGGGGCAGCAGGGACAACACATAGGCGTGCCAGAGTTGTGGATTACGAGACGCTCGTATGGTGATTGGACAAAGCAATAACATCATGATTGGCCAGGCAGCGCAGGAAGGCTGGCTAATACATGATGCTACAGCAATTGTGTAGTGTGACTGGTCAGCTCCTTAAATATGCCACCCTGTGCAGGGACAACCAATCGTAACACAGGATCTTCCACCAATGATCGCTGAAGGGGGGCGGTATCCCGGAGGCTGTGTCACGCCCCAGGGAGTTCACTAGGTGTCGAAAAAACCTTCCTGTTCCTCGATCACATGCCGCTACCATCGGGTTGAAACCTACCTGTTTTTGAGCACTGCTGAAAAACAGGTGTCGACAGCGACCGGTGGCAACAACCTGATTTACAGGCCGCTACCTCGTGGTGTTTTGACGGTGCAAGATACAATTGTCTCCGACACCCGGTTGTTTCTAACCTTCTGTAGCGGCGTGTAAAGGTACCTTTAATGATGAATGACGTACATAGCATGTCATGAGCATGTCAGTTCCCTCATCATGACGAGCTATGTTTATCATGGCTTTAAACTGTCACTGTGTGGTAACACACAGTGACAGTTCTGTGCTGACAGCTGTCACTAATAGTTGACTGATACTGAAAGAGGTGTTGGAACCCATTTAATCAAGTCCACATTCAGATGGCTGTGATCAGTCAGCCAATAATGCTGATCAATCACAGTACGATTGTGCAGGAGGTTCTGAAATATCAGTAATCCCCCACACAATTACCGCAGGAGCTTAGCACAGCTGACAGCCGAGCTCCTGTAGTATATAAAATATAAGGGGAGACAAACAGAGGCGCAATAGTGCCCTATCATTTGGTATAGAATAGGGACTTATCGGTAAAAACAGGTTTACACTAACCTGGTCCAGTTGTGACTCCCACAACTGGAATAAGAGCGTTGGTTTTAGTAATGCAGGCTGCTGCTGGACTTCCACCTCCACAGGGCCGTGGGTGCTTCAAGAGTTCTGGGGTCAAAGGTGTGTTACAGTCCGCGCTGCCCGATCATCCAAAGGATCACAGGGGAAACAATGTTCCAAGCAAAGTTTTCTTTATTCTTACAAACCAACGCGTTTCGGCACCTAATCCTGGCACCGTCCTCAGGGTATCCTGAGGACGGTGCCAGGATTAGGTGCCGAAACGCGTCGGTTTGTAAGAATAAAGAAAACTTTGCTTGGAACATTGTTTCCCCTGTGATCCTTTGGATGATCGGGCAGCGCGGACTGTAACACACCTTTGACCCCAGAACTCTTGGAGCTCCTGTAGTAACAGCCAAGGATGGTGCCAGCACAACGCCTGGCTGACTAACCCTCCAGATACAGTGATCAAGAGCGATTGCGACATTTGGAGGGTTGTGTGATGAAATGTGCTCCCTCCTTCACCCCTATCGGCACCCCTACGATGAAATCAAGGGGATCTGATGGTTGTCAAGGCACCTGGAAATCAAATACTGACCTTCAGGTGTGCCAGATATGGTGACCTGTTAGATCAAGTTATAAGCAGGATCTAAAAGGTATTGTACCTGTGTACTATAAAAGGTCTCATGTATTGCAGTACATGTCTATTGCAATACATGAGAAATAAACTAATACAGCACACGTATTTTGCATCGCTGTGTCCAGAAGTACATGCTCTATAAAACTGCTACAATGAACACTGAAAAAAAACACAGCATTTTCATCATAACATAAAAAAACTTGAATAAAATGAGAAAAAAAAAGATCGTAAATAAAAATTGTATAGCTGAAAATGTCATCTTGTCCCATAAAAAAAAAGCCACCATGCAGCTCCATCAGTGGTAAAGTAAAAAAGCTCCCAGAATAGAGCAATACAAAAACAATACTTTTTCTATAAAATTGTTCTTATTGTGTAAAAGTGGAAAAACATGAAAAAAATTATACAAATGTGCTCTCTCTATAATCGTATGACCCAAAGGTTAAAGCTGTCTTCACACATTTTTCACTCAGTTAATGGCATAAAAATCCCTAAAAAAATTTCTGAAAAATGTATTGAAAATTTCTGAATTGCAGTTTTTTGTTCTTTTGGCGTCCCAAAAACCAGAATAGAAAGCAACCAATAAAACATCAAATCATCCCGAAAAAAAAACAGTCACATGACTCTGTCAGCAGAAATATGGAAACATTTTAGCACTCAAAATATGAAGATGCAAAAATTTCATTTTGTTAAAAAACATTTTTTAATGTGTGATACTAGTCAAACATAGAAAACCTTATAAATATGGTATTGCTGTAACTGCTACCAACTCGAAGAATGAAGCCATCTATTGACTTAGGGACCCTTCACATCAGCGATTTTGCTGCTTCACGGCAGATCTGGCAGATCTTGCCACATCTGCCATGTAATGGCCGATTTGCCTCAAGCCCCATTCAGTCTCTATGGGACTTGCGGTCAGGTGCGTCAAGTGCGGTTTTGCCGGATCCGGAAAATCCGGCACTTGTGGCGAAAGAAGAAAAATATTGACCGCAATTCCCATAGAGAATGAATGGGGCTTGCTGCAAGTCGGCCGTTACATGGCGGATGCGGCAAAGCTGCTGAATCTACTGCGATTGGCAGAAAACGCTGATCTGAAAGCAGCCTAAAACTGCATGGTGAACAACATAAAAAAAATTGTTTATTCTGCCTCCCAAAGATCGCAATAAAAGGATTGGGAAAACAAGGTGTGTTACAGTCCGCGCTGCCAAGTCATCACAAATTACCAGGAATCCAATTTGGATAGCAAAAGATCTTCTTTATTTCCTTTCCTACGCGTTTCGATGCCCCTCCTGGCACCTTCCTCAGGGATATCCTGATAATGCCAATCATCGGTGTTCAAACTATGATTAATAAATGGAAAATCAGGGGCTCTGTAAGAACCAAACCGCAATTAGGTAGACCAAAAAAATTTTGGCCACGATTGCCAGGAAAATTGTTCGGGATAGAAAGTAAAAACCCACAAATAACATCAGCTGAAATACAGGACTCCCTAAAAACTAGCGGTGTGGCTGTTTCAGGATGCAAAATAAAGATACACTTGAAGAAAAATTATCTGCATGTTTGAGTCGCCAGAAGAAAGCTATTACTGTGCAAATGCCACAAAGTATCTTGCCTACAATACACCAAAGAGCACAGAGACAAGCCTCCAAACTTCTGGAACAAGGTAATTTGGAGTCATGAGACCAAAATAGAACTCTTTGGACACAACCATAAACGATACATTTGGAGAAGTGCCAACAAGACCTATGATTAAATAAACACCATTCCTACTATAAAGCATGGAGGTGGATCACTGATGATGTGGGGATTTGTGAGCTAAAAATCCAGGGTGCAGTTGGGCCCTTAGGGGTGCCATTCATCTAGTGGTGCAGAGGTATCGTACTGTGCGACTCATCGCTCAAGCAGCGGCGCAGGATGGGTCGCTTTCAGACACTCTGCATCAACTGTATCTGTGTGAATGGTGCTCTAAGCAGGCTCAGTGTATGCATGGCAGATCGCCTCCCACATCTTGCTGGTAGAGATGATTTATCAGCCTGCAGCTGGGCTTGCTTCACATACGGGCTCTGACTGCAACCTGAGAGTGCATTTTGATTCTGCTTTTGGCATACATGGTGAGTTTTTTTATGCTGCTTTTTTCTAGTAGTTTTTTGCACAAGTTTTTGATAGGACTGATGAGCATGGGATTCCATGTCGTGGATCATCAGCTTAAATGTCTTGGCCAATGCATGAACCAAAATCCCATTTGTAAAAGTTTTTTATTCATCATATAAGAGACTTTTTGCACTTTTTATCTATCCAGGGTGCAGTTGGGCCCTTAGGGGTGCCATTCATCTAGTGGTGCAGAGGTATCGTACTGTGCGACTCATCGCTCAAGCAGCGGCGCAGGATGGGTCGCTTTCAGACACTCTGCATCAACTGTATTTGTGTGAATGGTGCTCTAAGCAGGCTCAGTGTATGCATGGCAGATCGCCTCCCACATCTTGCTGGTAGAGATGATTTATCAGTATGCAGCTGGGCTTGCTTCACATACGGGCTCTGACTGCAACCTGAGAGTGCATTTTGATTCTGCTTTTGGCATACATGGTGAGTTTTTTTTTATGCTGCTTTTTTCTAGTAGTTTTTTGCACAAGTTTTTGATAGGACTGATGAGCATGGATTCCTTGTCGTGGATCATCAGCTTAAATGTCTTGGCCAATGCATGAACCAAAATCCCATTTGTAAAAGTTTTTTATTCATCGTATAAGAGACTTTTTGCACTTTTTATCTATCCAGGGTGCAGTTGGGCCCTTAGGGGTGCCATTCATCTAGTGGTGCAGAGGTATCGTACTGTGCGACTCATCGCTCAAGCAGCGGCGCAGGATGGGTCGCTTTCAGACACTCTGCATCAACTGTATCTGTGTGAATGGTGCTCTAAGCAGGCTCAGTGTATGCATGGCAGATCACCTCCCACATCTTGCTGGTAGAGATGATTTATCAGCCTGCAGCTGGGCTTGCTTCACATACGGGCTCTGACTGCAACCTGAGAGTGCATTTTGATTCTGCTTTTGGCATACATGGTGAGTTTTTTTTATGCTGCTTTTTTCTAGTAGTTTTTTGCACAAGTTTTTGATAGGACTGATGAGCATGGGATTCCTTGTCGTGGATCATCAGCTTAAATGTCTTGGCCAATGCATGAACCAAAATCCCATTTGTAAAAGTTTTTTATTCATCATATAAGAGACTTTTTGCACTTTTTATCGATCCAGGGTGCAGTTGGGCCCTTAGGGGTGCCATTCATCTAGTGGTGCAGAGGTATCGTACTGTGCGACTCATCGCTCAAGCAGCGGCGCAGGATGGGTCGCTTTCAGACACTCTGCATCAACTGTATCTGTGTGAATGGTGCTCTAAGCAGGCTCAGTGTATGCATGGCAGATCGCCTCCCACATCTTGCTGGTAGAGATGATTTATCAGCCTGCAGCTGGGCTTGCTTCACATACGGGCTCTGACTGCAACCTGAGAGTGCATTTTGATTCTGCTTTTGGCATACATGGTGAGTTTTTTTATGCTGCTTTTTTCTAGTAGTTTTTTGCTAAAAAGGCACAGGAAACTTGGTGAGAGTTGAAGGAAAGATGAATGCAGCATATTATCAGCAAATACTGGAAGTAAATTTTCAGTTATCAGCCAGGAAGCAGCGCATGGTACGTACCTGGATGTTTCAACATGACAACCATCAAAAACACAAGGCCAAGTCGACCTGTCATTGGCTACAGCAGAACAAAGTGAAGGTTCTGAAGTGGCCATCTCAGTCTTCTGACCTCATTATCATTGAGCCACTCTGGGGAGAACTCAAGCGCGCAGTTGATGCAATAAAGCTCTGGAATTTACAGGAACTGGAGGCTTTTTACCAAGAAGAATGGGCATCTTTACCATCTGAGAAAATAAAAAGCCTCATCCACAACTACCACAAAAGACTTCAAGCTGTCATTGATGCTAGAGGGGAAAAACGTTTTTGTTTTATCATTTATATTCTCTGAAAAAAAGCCAGGAAAGCAAAAAATCTGCCAGGGTATGTAAACTTTTGAGCATAACTGTATGGGGTGCAGGTCTCCAGAAGCTCAAGTTGGGCAGATTTCTATTTTTATTCTGCAACATTCATTGCAGATTTCCATTTTCACTCTGCAACATTTATTTCTGTTGTTTTCTGGAAAACACCCATGGAGTCAAAATCACTACACTCATACATGAATTGCCAAAAGGGTGTGATTTCAAAAATTGGGGTCACTTGAGGGAGGTTTCTGCTCTTCTGGCACTTAGGCACCCTGTATATGGAGTATGCAAACTATTCTAGGAAGCTCTGCACTTACAAAGTAAACTAGCTCTCGTTCCCTCCGAAGTCTTGATATGTAGTCAAAAGGTGCGATATAGAGTCACATTGAGGTACCATGCCTTGTTCATGAGCAATTGTGTAACAATTATGCAGTAATTTTTACACATTTCCCCATGTAAAAATTTAAAATCTGAGGTTAAACAACATTTTAATGGTAAAGATTTATTTATTTTTGCTTCACACCCCAATGGTATAACATTTAGTGAAAGATATGCAGTGTTAATATGCTCCCTACACCACTAGATGATTTTATTAACAGGCGTAGTGTGTAATATAGGATCCCTTAGGGGGCATTCTGCTGTTCTGACACTTCAAAATGTGGCATTTTCCAGAAATCCTTGCCTTCAGCAAGCTTCCCTGAATGTTTCACAGACATGCATAAGCTGTGTTATAGTAAGAATGTCCTCTGTTGCCTATAGCAACCAATCAGAAGCTGAGCTATGATTGGTTTTTACCTGATAAATATCCAGGCCAAGTGTCAAAACAGCCAATGCAGTATCTATTGGCTCACACATACTAATAGTATAAGGGCCTTTTCACATCAGCGGTAAAGCGCTGATCGCAGCAGTTGCGGTGAAAAAACAGCATCTGCCGCAGTTACCACATGCGGTTTCGGCACGTGCCGCACACCTACTGCAAGCCCCATAGACATTGCATGGGGCTTGCCGACAAGTGAACCGCAAGTGCGGCCGTTATGCGGTAACTGCGGCAGATGCATTTTTTTCACCTCAACTGCCACGATCAATGCTTACCGCTGATGTGAAAGGGGCCTAAGCCTATTTTTGGTGAATGTCTGTAAAGCGTGGTGTTAAACTTTCACCTCCAAACATCATCTACAGGGGCGGACTGGGCCGGGGGCAGGGAGGCATTTGCCCCCCGGGCTGGTGACATATCAGCAGTTCAGGGTACCCGGCCGCATTATCTAATGATTAGATGGATTATACTGCAGGGGAGGCGATAGGGCTCTGGAGCCTGTCCGGGGGCTGGGTGAGGTTGGGGCGGGCTGGGACAGGCTGCAGGAGGCAGCGGGAGGTCACATGCCCCCGCTCATATAATATGCATTGCCACTGTCTGGGGGAGCAGCACATATTATATGTGCCTGTGCCCCCCCAGTGATGACACATGCCCCCCTTTGTTCCATATGGCCCCATGCTGCTGCCCAGAGTAAAATAAAAAAGCTTTACTCACCTCCTCCAGTGATGTCCTCCCACTGTCTCCTCACTCTCCCTGCTGCCACTGTGATCGGGCACGCAGAGACAATGTCTCTGTTCTGATCACATGACCGGCACTGAGAAGCAGGAAGTGGAGGAGCGCAGCGGCAGGAGACAGACCCGGAGGACAGCGCTGGAGGAGGGTGAGTAAAGAGCATGGGGGCCATAGCCAGGACAGGGGGAATGTGTGCCAGCCACAGGGGACATGTGCAAGCCACAGGGGACATATGCCAGCCACGGGAGACGTGTGCCAGCCACCGGGGATGAATGCCATAAATAGGGGACATGTGCAAGCACAGGAGGACGTGTGCCAGCCATGGGGAACTTGCGGCAGTCATGGGGGATGTGTGCCAGCCATGGGGGACGTGTGCCAGCCATGGGGGACGTGCGCCAGCCATGGGGAACATGTGGCATCACTGGGAGATGTGTGCCAGCACAAGGGAGCTATATCCAATATAAGGGGGCCATATCCAGATTAAGGGGCTGATTTAAGGATGGGGGCTATATCCCAGGATGAGGGACAATGTACCAGGATGAAGTTGCTATGAGGGACATATATGCTATATAATTTGTTAGACGGACACTGGCATTATAAGTTGGACCCCATTTAACATTAAAAATTACTTTTTTCTCTTTTCCTTCACTAAATTAGTGCTCATAGAATTCTATAGAAAGTCAAGACAGAACTATAAAAAGGACCAAAAAAATAAATAAATGGGCAGGGCAAGATCCCCATACCAGATCTATGTGCTGGAATCTAATCCTGTATTCATCGCTCTTGACCTTCCATAGATTTCTATGAGCACTAATTGATCTGGCACCTATCAGTGCTGCTGGTTTATTGTATTGTCCTGTGATTAGTACTGTATATTTATGCTAGGAGGGCTCTTTCTGCAGTTGCTTATTGTCATCATATTATGTTTTTAATAGTTTTTATATGTCCCGTTAGTATGTAATAAAGTTTGGTAATGTTTTTTTTTTTTTTTTAGACATCTACTCTTATCTGGTGTGCGCATCTTTTTAACTACTCTCTTTTCTTTTTTTCTTGGTTATGCATATATGTGTGTTTGCCTGTATCTGTATGTGTGTTTACCTGTATGTGTATGTGCATGCCTGCATGTGTGTGCATGCCTGCATGTGTATGTGCATGTCTCCATGTCTTCTTGCTGCATGTGTTCAGGTCTGTGTAATGTGTGCATGCATATCTGCATATATATAATTGTATTTTTTATAAAATGTGTGTATGTCAGTGTCATATCTGGGGGGAGGGCAGGGGGCATTGTCTGCATATATGGAGATAATAAGGAGAGTGATTGAGCAAATATGCGAGGAGACATCATAGGGGTAGAAAAGAGGGAATGAGAAGATAGTGTGACAGCGCAGCAAGGAAAGGACAGAATGCTGAGGTGGGGGAGTGTGATGAGGGGGCATATTATAGAGACTGGGCAGTATAGGGGGACACAGTGTGAGAGGACAGTGTGAAGTGGGGCCACAGTATGGAAAGGAGAGGACAGTGTGGAGAGCATGTGCCATAAGAGGGACAGTGTGTAAATCATGTTTATACAGGGGCACCTTGTAGGGCAGATTTTTTTTATTCAGGAACATTATAATAATTCTGTTATTTTTAAAGGCATCATGCCGGGACGTACTGCTGAAGACTGGAGAAGATGGAAGTCAAAAGGAAGAACAGCGCCTCACCAGCCGGTATGCTTCAAAATTCCAAGTTTATTCCGTCATCACAGCACGACGTTTCGGTCATATTGACCTTTTTCAAGTGCACTTGAAAAAGGTCAATATGACCGAAATGTCGTGCTGTGATGACGGAATAAACTTGGAATTTTGAAGCATACCGGCTGGTGAGGCGCTGTTCTTCCTTTTGACTGTATATTTATGTCAGGTTGAACTCCCTGACTGATGACGTGCGCCTCCAATATTGGGAATTCAGTGAGTTCCATTTGCCACATGGTGCTGTGGAATCTGTATTATTGCTACTGTGGAGAAGATGGAAGTCTGCAGAGACGAGCTGTAAATATGAAGAGTCATCATGGCGTCTGGACAAGATGAAGAAAGAGAAAGAAAGATAACTACTCCAACCAGAGAAGATGTCACCTACAAGGTACCTGGATGTAAATTTTTTTTGTGATCCTGCCTTCATCTCATCAGTACTGAGATTCCTGTATGATCTGCAGTCTGATGACCGATGACAACAACTCCCTGTATCTTCTTACCATTATTAAGAACATACTGGCAGTTGGAGGTTCATGCAGTACAAATATATACAGGTCTGACCTGACATTACAATTGCTGTACTTGGTACTGATAGTAGACCTGGTTCTCAAATTCATATACAAATAGTGGTCCTGGTGATTTAGTCATGTACTGATGGTGGTTCTGATGGTTTATGTACTAATGATGGTCCTGATGATTTATTCATATACTAATGGTGGTCCTGGTGATGTATTCAACTAGTGGTTACTACGGGGATGTATTTCTGTACTGCGTTTGGGTCTTGTCATGTAGTTGCAGTTAGTAGCGGTATTTGTCCAGTACATGAAGTGCCAGAAGTGCTGGATCACGATGAAAACACAAGTGCCACACATGTCACTCCAATACAAATGTATTAGGCAGTTATTACTGCACTCTCACTTTATAGTGAGTGGTGACTGTAACGGCTCCTTGCTTTGAACCTCCGACAGGAAGCGAGTGGCATCAAGGGGAATAAAATGTAATTTTCTCACTGAACACTTTTCCTGTAAGTCAGCTAACCAAGTTTAAAATGCTATTTATCTGCAGATTAATCCTATAGCTGCAAATGGTACCTGTGCTACTTTAAGGATACCTTTACACGCCGCAACCGCGGCGAGGAATCTGACCGGCGATATGTTGCCCCGGCACCATCGCCGTCAAATTGCCTCCCAGTTGTGGCGTGTAATTTGGGAATTTGGCAGTGATAAAAAAAAGTTGTCGCCTGGTTCCGATTTCTCAGCACTGCTCCACAATCAGAGGCAATCATGAAGGTGACATTCACGGCTTTTGGCGTGTGAACGGGCAATAGTGATGGAATCTGCATCACCTATTGATTTCCCGTAGGAGTTGGTGGTGACTACTGTGTTTCCATTGGCTGACACTTGACACCGCGCCATATTTGAACAGCTGTCCATTCACCACCACTGAATGGCAATGGCGTCATGTATTAGCTAGCCTTCCAGCAAAGGCTGCCCAATCATAACGCTATTGCGTTGTCTAATCAGCGTGTTTGGGGCGAGTTATACACCAGTCTGCCACGCCTATGTTCTCGCGGCACTGAACATGTAGACCCACATTCCTTTGGGGATTGCGGCATGTGAAGCGGCGAGGGAACTCCACCGGATTGGTTCCGCTGTGGGGTAGGTGATTTACGGGGGGACACATCTCCTTAGGTTGAGGGCGAAATTGCGGCATGTAAAAGCGCCATCGGCGATCTGAGGCAACCATGAAAAACATGCATGCACACGTTAGATTGCCTCCTATCGCCACCAAAAGTTGCGGTGTGTAAAGGTACCCTTATGTAGCAGCCAGAGATAATCGGGCTAAAGAAAGGCTGTCACAACTTCAGGGCCACCGCTCAGTCATTGCCCCCCAGGCCAAAATGTGCCAGCCAGCCACTGATCATCTATGATTGTTCCCTGAATCAAATGAGGTGGTTGTGCAAACGTTCATGATTGTATATTCGATAGTGTGAATTCCTTTAGTGGACATACATGCGTACACACATACACTCAGCTTTACATGTTAGTTGTGTATACAGTACATATATATGTATATATACATATATATCTGCACACATAACCAGGAAGTGGTAAAAGTACTTAATTGCCATGAAAAGGAGATACTGCATTTAGCTCTATACATAGCACAGAGAACCATATCTACAATATATAGCAATTATCCAGGGCCAAGAACTGGCAACACAAGCTATTATGTGATTACTTAGTATTACACAGATGGAGGTCTGAAAGAATTAGGAAACATGTAGATAAGTGATTCAATCTGGTAGACAAAAGAAATTACGATTACACAATTATTAGTTGCGTCATGGAGGAAACTGACATGGGGTCTTTAAACTTGCTCATGCTTTATTAATGCTGCTCCCCTGGTTATTGCATTTTTTATTTGTTTATTTAGGTTGCTATACTATTTGAGAGCTATAAACCTTTTTGGTAAGTACGGTACTTTTTTCATGGTCTTTACCTAGGTGACGGTGATCCCAGTGTAACAATACAGAGCAGCCTAATGTTAACATATACCACCAGATTATCCTGTGGGCAATGCCACCTTAATGTAGATCATGAAGAGTAGTTCTAAATAAAAAGCCCCATTTCTCCGAAACCACTTAGCAGATTTATTAAAAACAAAAAGAAGAATACTTAGGAGTAGTGATGGGTGAACTTGCAAATGTTCAGGTTTAGCAGACTTAAAATAAGTTCAGACTTGACCAGAAATTGAGCCCAAATCCCGAATCCCCCATAATCTATGTGGACCAAATCTTTAGTGTTATAAAATGGTGGTAGTAAGGGATAAGGAGCTGCAAAAGGATGCAAAATGTAGATTAAAGAAGGATATTTATATTTACTGAGTTTTCACACTGCTGTCACATTGCTTCCGGGTCCACTCATTAAACTTTATGAATATTCCCCTGTTTTCCCTGCCCTCCCACTGTGACAGTTAGACTGCACCTCCACCCTCTGAGCCGCTGTCTGTGATTGGTTGTCCGTACATTAGCTCACTGGGGCTCGAAGAGGAATCTTCTATATAATCGTCTAAGATTCTCTGTCTGTCACGGAAATCATGCGCCAGCACTCATTGGTCGCCACCAGCAGCGGCAACCAATAAGCACGATGTATGCAAAACAGCCACGCGCATTAGCGACGCGGGATTGCCGTGACAGCGCTACAGTCACATAGCAGGCAGGAACGCCGACTTCACTGTTGGCTTTCCCACCCCATGATGTCACAGACGGGAGGAAGAATCCTGGTTCCTCCTCTCTCTGTGACATGCGTGACTGCCCTCATTTGATTTCGCAGCGTATTAATATACACTGCAAAATGAGAGTTAACTAAAGGCAAATGTATGAAAAATAATAAAGAATAAATACTTACCCTCCGACGGGTGTTCAGGTTTCCGGGACCCCAAGAATTGACCTGCTAGTGTGGCGCCCCTGCGGCTAGGCGCCACAGGGTAGTATTACACTTGAATATAAAAATTGTTTTTCCTTGTAAGGTGCTAGTTCAGGGTTTAAACCTTATGGAGTCTATTTTTAGCACTCACTTAGGACCGCACCACTTAGAGTAGGGGGAACTGGTAATATGGTAGGTTCCACAGGGTGGGGGCGGAGCTTAGGAGAGAAGTAGAGTGACAGTTGAGAGTTTACCTCAGTCGGTGCTGGGAAGGCAGACAGAGTGGTCAGGCCTGGCAGCCCAGCTGAGTGGAGGGTACCCCATCTTTATGTGGGGGCCCAGGACAGATGGCAACGGGCCAGGGCTGGTAGGAGCCAGCTGGTCATGTTGAGGGGACACCGGTGACACGGACAACCGAGGCAGCCAGGAGTTCATCTCTGACTGCAAAGCCGACGAGCTGCAGGCCCAACAGAAACGGGTTGCTGACAGCCCCACAAAGGTACCTCACCCCTCAAGCCCAAAAGACGGTCCTACACTAGTGAAGGAAGACTGAAACCCGGTGTCAGGTGGGAAACTTGTGCGTTCCTGCTGTTCCCATTTGGACCGGTATAAGTCTAGCTAAGCCTACTAGATACAGACTGCAGGACTGGCGGGTGAGCTCTTCAAAGGTGGGAAAGACTGAAAGATCTAGAGAAAGTAATAGACCCTGGAAGACTAAGAAAGAACATCTAATGACTCCATAAGAAAAAACCCTGAGTTGGCAACAACACCCTAAAACCAAATTGTACCGTGTTTTGTTATGCCATCAGCTGGTACCGAGTAAAGCAAAGTTAAACTAGAACTGGTTTCTGTTATTCTTCCTGCCGCAGCTCAAAGGACTTAACATCATCAACATCAACAGCAGAGGGGTAAGAACTGCACCACCATTTCCATCACTGTCCTCCCTCACCGACTCACCACCATAGCTGCCCTGAGGTAAAGCTCCACCTGTGGGGAGCTGCACCACACTTAGCTTCCTCATCCATCACCTCAGTGGCCGGCTGGCAGCGCCGGTACCATCTTACCGGACTCTACAGGTGGCGTCACGTTCCCCTGTAAATAACCCCTTTTACCCCCACCGTTTTACCATCAACAACTGGTATAATTGATCGCCAGGGCACGGCACCGGGTCCCGACCATCCGTGACTCCCCCCACAGTAGCCCCGGTGTCCGAGTACCTCATCCACCCTAGCTCTGGTTGAATCACTAGGACCAGTCATGAAGTCAGAGTGACTCAGAGGGGCATTCCTAATGCTGATTGGCCGCTCGGGGTCATGAGCTACCAAAGTGGGCGTTGTAATGGCTGTGAACAAGGACACGCCCACCACATCAGGGCTATGTGCTTGGAAACGCCGATTATGATGCCCCCTGTTAACTCCACCCCTGAGGCCTTGGGTATGGAGCTACCAAAGGGGGCATTGTTATGGCTGTGAAGAAGGGCATGCCCACCACATCAGGGCTATGCGCTTGGACACGCCTATTATGATGCCCCCTGTTAACTCCGCCCCCGAGGCCTTGGAATTGTTGATGTCTATGCTGGAGGAAGAAGATACATACATGTGAGCGGCAAATTAGCGTTAGGAACGCCCCTTTCAGTCACCCTGACATTACGACAGGTCCTAGCAGGTCAATTCTTGAGCTCCCGGACACCCGAACACCCGTTGGAGGGTAAGTATTTATTCTTTATTATTTTTTATACATTTGCCTTTAGTTAACTCTGATTTCGCAGTGTATATTAATTATAATCAAATGGGGGCAGTCACGCATGTCACAGAGGGAGCAGGAACCAGGATTCTTCCTCCTCTCTGTGACATCAGATCCAGCAGCACCGCCCCTATGGGAGAAAATGCAGGTGCTGCTGCGTAAAGAATTAACATTCTCCCATAAAAGCGCTGCATATTTTTACGCAGTGTCTGAACGGCAAAGTGAATTTCACATTTACTTTGCTGCCAGACACAAGGCACATTGCGTATTTTTGAAAAGCGCGTGCAAAAAAGCACACAAAAATACGCAATCTGTGAACGTAGCCTAAGGCTGCTTTCACATTGTGGTATTTTGAAAAATGTAGCAGTTGCGGTCAAAAAACGCATCTGTCTCATTTTACGCCTAACGCCCGCTCTTGCGGTGCACTTGTGGCAAGCCCCATGCATTGTCTATGGGGCTTGCAGTAAGTGTGCGGCAGGTGTGGCAATTGCAATGTGAAAGCAGCCTTTTACATACTTACAGGACTTCTGATGATGTCACAATCATGGCCGGAGCAAGGTCACATAACTGTGACATCACCAGAGGTCCTTAAGCTAAACACACACAGCGACAGGAGCCAGGTACTGCAGACCACTTACATGCACTCAGCCCTGCACTCACGTCACACTCTGCCCTGCACTCACGTCACACTTAGCCCTACACTCACCTTGCACTCATGTCACACTGTCTCTCTAATGCAAAACCCGCGTTGCTGATTGTTCGCAGCTGGCTGAGTGCGACCAATCAGTGACGCGGGATTTCAGTTACAGCAAAACAGGCACAGTCCGCCCGGTCTCCCAGCGCCCCTCCGCTCAGTCTCCTGCCCACTGCTCACCCGCTCGATGCTCCCTCCCGGCCGCCACTCCATGCTCCATCTGCCAGCCGCTCACCCCGCCATTCTTCTTCTTTTTGTGGCATAGACTCCAGAAATTCAAAGCCGTAGGGGTGGGCGTAGAGCTAGCAAAGGGGGCGTCATAATGGCTGTGAACAAGGGCACGCCCACCACATTAGGGCTATGCACTTGGACACTGCTATTATGACGCCCCCTGTTAACTCTGCCCCCGAGGCCTTGGAATTGTTGACGTCTATGCTGGAGGAAGAAGAAGAAGACATGCTAGGGTGAGAGGCAGCTGGACAGAAGTCTGGAGTGGGTGAGAACTGAGGGGGGCCACCGCTGCACACCCGCACCGCCACACACCCACATATTCTACAATACCCAAGCGTACCCATGATTCTACGATAATACGATATATTGTGGATAGGGGGAACCCAGTAACAATTACACATTCTCATAGTGAGGACTAGAAGGGTTAGCCGCCGTGGAGCGGGGACACCATTGGGGGTTTTTAGGTGAAACCTCCGCTGTTAGGCAGGGGTAGCTAGGGAGAGAACAGGGTGACCCGTCCCTCTCTTCCACTCTTTCACAAGTTTACACTGTATATGGGATCGTATGTTTGATCCATGTTAAGGGATAGGCCAGGCTCAGAGCTGTCACTCTGGAAGGGCTGTAAATGGTTAAATATATTAGTACAAGTTAGTGTTATAATGGTACTTATCTTTTCTTAGGTCAAGGTCCTTTGTTGTGCACCTACAGGAGCAGCCTGGTGGACAGTGTTTCCACATGAGATGTCCAGATAGCAGTGGCAAAAAAGGCTCTGTCAGAGCTCCTTTTATTGGCCCCGGCCAGTCATGTGACCGGAAGTGACCTCATGTGGTTCTCTGTTGTTTTGGTTGTCATGGTGATGAGGCACATGCTCAGTGGCGTTAACCATGTAATGAATAGGATAAGATAAAGTGGGCGGGCGCAAGAGGTGTTTGGAGCAACAATTTCATACATTGTGGCATAGTACAACATAATAAAATAAGTAGGAGTCCAAACCAAGGAAAATAAATAAATTTAAAAGGGAATAAACAAAGGAGGGGGGAGGTGGCGAAGAACGAAAACTTATGGCTATTGAGTACTAATCTATTTAATATTATCTTACCAAGAGGATGTGGAACCAAGCCTGACAAGTTTTTCTAGGGATTAAGTGACCTAGGAGAAAGGTTATACACATTAATTTAACCAGTCAATCTCACGGTTGAGACCCCTAGGTGATAGAGTGTCCAGTGTGTAAATCCAGTGTGTTTCCTGTTGTTTCAGTAGTTGGATGTGATTTCCTCCCCGTCTGGGTCTGTGGACTTTTTCTAATACCTGGAACCTCAGTTGTGAAATGTTGTGTCACGCTTCCTTGAAATGCGCGGGTAAAAGGAGCCAGGTTTTCTCACACCTGATGGTGGACTTGTGACTAGAGATTCTGTCATGTATGGCCTGTATGGTTTCGCCTATGTACAGTAGTCCACAGGGGCACTTCACAACATAGACTACATAGTTAGTTGCACAGGTGTGGTAGTCCTTGATTGGGTACACCTTACCAGAACGGGGGTGAACCACCTCACTGCCCTTGATAACATTGGAACATGACATGCAACCCAGGCACGGGAATGTCCCTGTTTGTCTTTGTCCAGTCAGAGTCCTTGTGTTGGTGGGTTTGGTAGATCCTATGTCCGCCCTAACCACTTGGTCATGTATGTTAGGTGGTCGTCTCGTGCATGAGAGAGGGTGAACTTGAGTTTAGGTCTGACTAGGTTCTTGGTGTTGTAGAATTGGAGTAGACTCTGTTGGTCACCCTGCCAGATACAGAAGATATCGTCTATGTATCTGACCCAAAGTAATGTGTGTTGTTTGAATATGGGATCAGGATAGACATATTCCTGTTCAAATCGATCCATGTAGAGGTTTGCGCATGCCAGGGCTACGTTCGAGCCCACCCGCGGTCCCGCAGGTTTGAACATAGAATTCATCCTCAAAAAGGAAGAAATTCTCGCGTAGAACGATATTCAATAAATCTAAGCAGAAGTCCTGGGTCTGGGTGTTGGTTTGGGCTTCCTCTAGGGTAAGTTTGACTGCTTCTACACCTTTGTTGTGGTCGATTGAGGTATACAAGCCATTTACATCCCATGTGCTAAGGATGCAATTTGTGGGGACAGTACCTATTTCTTTTAATTTTTGTAGGAATGCACCTGTGTCTAAGATGAAAGACCTTGTTTTTAGGGTGTGTGGTGTCAACAACTTTTCCAAGAAAATAGATAGAGGTTCAGTATAGAATCAGTTGAGGCAACTATAGGGCGCCCTGGGGGATTCTGCAGATATTTGTGAATTTTAGATAGGACGTATATTACCGGCGTGATGGGATACTAGTTCGTTAGGAATGTCCTTATTTTGTCATCAATTGTTTTGTTCTTAGTGTATTTGGTCAAGATGCTGTCAATTTTCCTCCGTATGGTGGCAGTGGGGTCTGTCTGGATTCTCCTATAGGTGGTTTTGTCTGACAACTGTCGCCTGACCTCTTGTATTTATTGCCATTTGTTCATGACCACAATTGCCCCACCTTTGTCCTCTGGTTTGATTATTATGTTTTTGTTGTCATTGTGGGAATTGACTGCTTGTTTCTCAGAGGTTGAGAGGTTGTGGCGGACAGGGAGTAGGGCAATTTTCTGATCATGAACAATGTGTTTGATGTCTCTGTTGATGACATCAATGAATGCCTCAACACCATGATTGGTTTTGGGTGGGATGAATGTACTAGGGTTACTTAATCCCAACGATTCTAGAGTCAGCTTATGTTCACTCGTTCGTTCTGGTATTTTATCACGTGTATCACGTAAACTGACCCTAGGTATAGGGTTGTTTCCAAAGTGTTCTTTTAACCTTAGATTTCTGTAGAAGGATTGTAAATCCTTCTCAAGTTGTAGGGAGTCCCATCTGGGAGTGGGGCAAAATGAAAGCCCTTTGTTGAGGACATTGAGTTCAAGGGGTGACAGGCAATAATCGGATATATTGATTACTATGTTTGGACTCCTACCTGTGATCTCGTGACCATCTGACGTTCTGGATCTTGACCTCCTGAATCTCCGGGTGGGTGTGCGCCTTGGCCTAAAAAAAGGGAGCGTGGTATGGGTGCACTTCCAGAGTTGCTCCCGGATCCTGGAGAGGATCCACCGGCTGGTGTGGAACCTTCTAATGGTGTCCCTCCACCCACAGGGCGGTGAGGTTTTGGACGTGGTCGTCGTGGTGACGGTTCTTCCCATCTATGCACTTTGTTGGTGGAGTAATCTTCTGTATCCCGTTGAAATTTTGATCTCTTTCTCTCCTCAAGCATTTTGCGGTGGGTGGCGAGTATTGAGTCCACCCTATTTTTCAATGAAGTGAATTCAGTAGAGTTGAGGGTGGCAGTCAGCTGTGTTTCAATAGCCGTCACTTTTTCTTCGCTCTCCTTGATGGCCTCCTGTAGATATTCTATGGTGAGGAGTATGATGTCAAACGAACACTTGTTAAGAATTTTTTGGAACGTTGAACGTAACTTCTCATTTTCCGGGAATAGGGTAGGTCTCAGATTGCTTCTCAAGCCACGTGGTATCTTACCCTGACGAAAATATTCACCAAGAGTTGCACAATGGAGTTGATAGGCTACCAACTTACCTTTATAACCTCCCAAACATTCTCCAACAGGTTTTACCCTGCAAAACTACCACAGCAAGCAGTTCCTAAGGGCCATATCTTGGTTTCATCCAAATCAAGGTTAGGGTCAGTTTATACCATTATACCAGTCTTATAAACACCATTACATATATTCCATTTACCCTGACATGCTTACCACTATCTGTTCCTTTTACCATAACTTGGTAAGTATATAGTAGCTCTGCTTACACATACTGTGAATACTATGCATGGAAGTATATCTAACGTTTACTTGTATATATGACTTGTACATATATTGTAAATATGATGTGATAACTGTAGATTACAAAGTTTCTGATTGTACATATTCATTATCTTTGCAGCGACCATGTGATCAAGGCCCATACTGGGCCGAAACGTCATAACCTTGTCACAGTGAACAAACACTATAAATAAAATTCTCATGAAAAAGCACTATTTCCCTTGTACGTGTGTAGTGATTCCTATAACCATTGACTGTGGAACTTTTGGTTCCTTTCACTTGCGCTGTTAACCTCACTAACTCGAGTGCTAGCCATTTCCTTCCCATTTCCTCTCCATTAATATTGTTCTGCTCTGTGCAATCAGCTGAGGAGCTGTGGAGAGGCCATCAGCTGATAACATGGAGCAGAGCCGATGTGAATTGATAAGAGCTGTTGTGTGAACGTTATGTAGGTATTACCCCTCCCTTATACGGCCGTATTCGGTGTGTGGAGCTGAAATCAGATTTCCATGACAACCAGCATATGTCAGGTTTAGAAACAGCCTAGTGGGGATATCTTCTGGAAGGTGTTTGAAAGGTTTTCGTCCAGATTTCATTTATGAACTATATTTGAAAGTTGTTGTTTTTTTATCACGTGTTCTACATTATTGTTTAATTAAAATGTAAACCCGAGTTACCATTGTGGAATTTCACTTTTTATTTTGCAATCTCACCGCACTTTTAATTTTTTGCCCAATTTCCATACACTATCTGGTAAAATTAATTATGTCATTTAATACTACAATTCGTTCCACAATAAGCACGCCTCATAATTCTATATTGACAGAAAAATAAAAAAGCTATGGCTCTTGAAAGAAGGGGTGGCGGAATGAAAACAATAAATGAAAACTCACAGGGGAGTGGGGGGAGGAGCATTAGTTGGCCAACAGTAAGGAATTTTTTATTTTTCCTAAAGGAAACTATTCAATTTATGTTGTTTCATTATTGAGGCTAACAGAGGAGAGTGTATTCATTTCTACATATCCACATATGGGTAGAAAAGAGCCATGCTGTACTATGTTTGACCTATATATGATAAAAACACAATAGTGATATTCAGTGAAATGGTGCATAGTTTTAAAAAGAAGTAATTTTGAAAGGTGCTTTCCCACTGTAGGGATTTTTAAGATATAATTTTATTGTATTCAATACATATGAAAGTGTCAAATTCAACCTTGGGATCATATAAATTCACCATTCACATTCCAGGAAATGTGTCTATTTGTATGCTGTATTACATTCAAAGGGAGCCTGTCAGCTCCTCTGGCCCCCAGTAGCACCAGCAATGGGTACATATAAAAATTCTCTACCTAACAATCCCTTCATTTATTTGCATACATAGACAGATCTTTAGAAAAAGTATTTCTAAAGTCTGTTTGTGAAATGCAAATTAGGCCTTTGGCTAGTCGGGGGGCGTTAGTTCCACAACTAGTCGGCCCACTCAGCATGTTATAATGCCCCAGTAGGTGTGATATCATGATAACAAAAGCCAGTGTCCTCTTCTCTTCCACATGCGCGCGGTTTTGTTGTCCTCACAAGATGGAGCTTCTGAAGCCGAGTGTATATATGCTGTCTGCAGAAAGGCGTATTGCACATGATGTGTGGATGATTTCTGATCATGCGCAGGGAGCCTGCCTGAAGTCACGACGCATACACTTGGCTTCAGAAGCTCAATCCTTAGAGGGGAACAAAGCCGTACGCATGTGCAAGCTTTATATAGCGCTGGTGAGGACACCACCTTTTATACACATGTCATCACATGCACAGAAGCATGTTAACATGCTAAGTGGGCCAGCTAGTCAGGGAATTAACGCCCCCTAGACTAGTCAAAGGACTAATTTGCATATCATAAATGGAGTTTAGAAATCCTTTTCCTAAAGATCTGTCTATGTATGCAATTAAATGAGGGATTGAAGGAAATTAGATATATGCCCACAACTGTTGGTGGTTCTGGAGGCACAGAACTAACTTATGTTAGAGTCTATTATGGTTACAATTGCAGATAATTACAATGTAAGGACTGTTAAAGGGACTAGAAGAACTTTGAAGGCAACATACAGCATGTTCATCTGAATATTGTGTGGAAAATTGTAGAATGTGGTTGTAATTCAAAATTGCGTCTATTGATTAATAATATGACATCCGTTGTTTTGTAATCTGCCAATTTCTTAAAAATTGCATTTCAAGGTTGAAATTGTAAAAAGTTTATAAAACATGATAAGCAGCTACTGGCTTTATATGCAAAACATAGGCATTATTCAGAGCAAAATTAGGTTTGAGTAAAACAGAAATGTTTATGTCGTGAAAAAAACTCATAATATAAGTGCTATCAGTGTCAATTTATTATGTAATTCTTTCAGTTTATATGATTAAATGTTGTCTAAAATCCCCTCTTCAGTCCACTGGAAAATTAATGGAGCAAGTGATGTGTTCTCTGCAGCTTCTAGGCATCATTCTGTTTCATAAATGCCATGAACATCTGCAATATATAATCCTAATTTCACGTTTGACTGTAATTGTGATACCCTTCTGCTACTGTATGTTGAAGTCGTAAGAATGTGTAGAAAGATTTGCATTTGGTGCACCAGATCTGTGAATAAAGTGATTGCAAACCATTAATGGGCAAGAAGGGAGTGTGCGGCATTGAAACTGTAGATAAATAGCTATGTTAAGGGGAACCTAACCCCACAAACTGACCCCCCCCGCATCTTTAGACCTGTCCCTGCACCCCCTCTTATCATTTCTAGCCACCCCTTTTGCAGAAAAAATCGATTTAGTAAAGTAGAAGTTATATTTACCTCCGTCCTGTGTGGGTTCTCCGTTTCTGAATTAGTCTCAAAGGCGTGCCTGTGTGCTGCAGCCTTGTAATTATGCACGCCACTCTCTGTTTGATGCCTTGGTAAGAACCTGGCTGCGTCATGAAAGGGGCGGGGCTAAATCGCGTCATGCCGTTAGCCCCGCCCCCTTTTATGAAGCTGCCAGGCTCTTAGCAAGCAGAGAGGGGAGTGCATAATTACAAGGCTGCAGCAGACAGGCAGACCATTGAGATTAATTCAGAAACAGAGAACCCACACAGGACGGAGGTGAATATAAAGTTTTCTCTACTTTACAAAATCGATTTTTTTCTGCAAAAGGGATGGCTATAAATGATAAGAGGGGGTGCAGGGACAGGTCTAAAGATGCGGGGGGGGTCAGTTTGTGGGGTTAGGTTCCCTTTAAATAATTCTAAATTGTTTGATACCTGTGTGTGTCGAGCTCACTGGGACGAGGGTACTCGGTACCGGACCGGGTCTTTACTGGGGAAGTCACGGGTGGTCCTGGTCCGGACCGTGTCCCGGGCCCTGGCAAATAAAGGGGAATATTTACAGGGGATTGTCAGTCGTGACGCCACCCACTTGATGCGGCCAGTGATGGGGGCCGCCACTGCTGCAGAACCTCCGGGACGATGGGATAGCAGCTTAGGTGGTATAGTTCCAGTGGGTAGAACTGTGTTCCCCGGGGCAGTAAAGGTTAAGTCTATTGTGGAGTGTGTAGCACACTTACTTCGCAGACGCTGCAGGGATCTCTCCTCCTGGCTGGTTCTGACAGGCTGTATCCTGTATGGAGAGAATCACTTTCATGCAGAAACACAAGGGAAGCAGTTCCAGGGTTTTCCGTGTTTTACTCTCAGTTCTTCAAATCTCTTTACAGCACAGTTACAGTTCTTACACAGTTCAAGTACAGTTCTTAATACACGGGCACATTCTCCCTCTCCGGGTTCCCTTTGCTCTGCAGCCAGGCCTCTCTCTCTGTGACCCCTCACACAGTCTGCAGTGTCCTTTCCGGGCTATAACGGTCTCTGTCTCCACGGGTGTGTGTGAAACGCTGGACAGTATGGCGGTGACTCGGGCCACTGTGGGTCCTTAGTTTGTCACTGTGCTGCCTGTCCTTTGAGGTAGGGATCTCAATCTGGAACTAAGACCCCTCGTCGTGTTGTTTGGGGATGCCGGGTAAACTACAGTCCCCTCTAGAGCCGACACTCTACTTCAGCCCAGCCTCCAGCAGTCCTCAAGTCTGAGGCTCTACCAGGCTCCTTTCTCTCTGTGTCTCTTGGTATATAGGAGGGCTACTCCGCCTGCAGTCAGTTGCTTTAGCTGTGGTTCTAGGGCCCCGGGTATCACCGTCCCTCTCGGCTCCCTCACACTCCTGGGGATCCGGCTCTGGATAGGCTTTCTCTCTCCTCTGGCTCACACTGGCTCAGTACAGATTCTGCGTTCCTTATGCCCTCACTCTTCCAAGACGTGTGGCTTTCTCCTGCTCAGCTTCAGCTCAACCTGCTGCTGTTCTCTGGCCTGTGCTCCTCAGCTTCTGGTCTTTACAGCTCACTATGGCCTACTGAACACCTTCCTCCTCCCCCTTTCCTATATACTGTCAAGTCACCTGACTACGGGTGTGCCCAACCCACTCCTCTAAATCCACCACCCCTCAATCTCATAGAGTCTCTAATCTCAGGGCTGGATGCTGCCTTCTCTTACACGTGGGTTATGTGGGCTGTGAGGGTGTTGTTGTGCAACAAGTGTCCTACCTGCCTGGCTGCAGTTCCCTTTGTGGCCTCCTGGACGCAGGGGTGCCACATGTGCTGAGGCTAATGTTCATAATTAGGTTTTTGGATGTGTGCTCATGGTCAGGATTGCAGCATTTGGGACACTGAGTATCGCCACTGTGTCCAAAATGCGTTGTACAGTAGAAACACAGTGGTTGGGATTTCAAGCAATCCCATGCTCACTATGCTACTCCCGACCGCAGCGTGTTTTGGTGTGGGTTTACAGCAGTGGCATAACTTCAGGGCCAGGGGCCCCGATGCAGAAGCTCCAATGGGGCCTCCAATTATTGCAAAACTTTAATTAGTATTAGTCTTTTTCTATAGGCCAAGGGGACTTTTGGGCCCCCGCCCCCTAGGCTGCAGGGCCTGGATGGGATCACAACCCCTGCACTCATTGTAGTTACGCCCCTGGTTTACAGACTTCCGCATCTCCGCAGCGTGTTAATTTATTGGAAGCGATCACCATCAGAAGAAGAGAGAAGCCGCCCTGCACCCATCGCAAATCATGAGTACAGGGCAGCTGCGGACTCCCTGCATGCACCCATGGGTTCCTGCAGATCCAGAGGTGATGTGTCCAAGACGCAGCGCTTCCGGATCGTGAGCACATAGCCTTGAAGGGAAAATACCGATATGAAACCACTGATTGGCAATGTATGCGCCTGAAAGAAGTAGCACACAGATGGGCATGCTTACACATTTATATGCAAAAAGTGGGGGTATTTCGGCACTAGGTTGTACATTATAACAATGAATTAATAGTACTAAAAAGGTTAGTACTTCATGCCTACAAATATGGGAATATACTAGAGATGGGCGAATCCTAAATTACTCGGATTCGCTAGACTCTAACGAGTCTGAATCCAGGACTCGCTACTCGTTACGAGTCTAGCGAGTCCAATGTAAATGAATGAGGAACGAGTATTGCAGCGATTCCTCTGCTGCCGGACCCTATAAGGGGTCTGGCAGCAGAGGAAAAACCTGCAATTTCCCATGTTATTCTTTTAAAGCAGCTGGCTTTTAAAGAATAGTAAAAAAAAAAGAAAAAAGATTGAACGGAGGGGGAAAATGGGGGAGGGCGTGAAGGGGTGGGGGGGTTGAGGGGGGAGAGGGGGGTTGCGCCGGCCTGGCCGGCTACTTACCGCTGCCTCCGCCGGCGCCGGCCGCAGACTCGCTCCCCGCCTCTCTGCTGCTCTTTCCGGAGATTCCCGAGCGCTGACAGAAGCAGTGAATAAATTAACTTCCGTGACCACTCGGGAATCTCCGGCAGCAGAGCGAGTCTGGCTGACAGCAGGGTTCAGCTCAGGTCATAATGACCTGCGCTGAAGCCTGACTGTTTAGTCAGTTCTCAGCTCTGCTACATCCCTGTCTGTCTAAGCACAGACAGGGATGTAGCAGAGCTGAGATTGCGTTTTGGACTACGTCAGACGGAAGAGGATTTTTTAAATAAAGATGGAGTCCCTAATGTCTTTTTTGTTTTATTTTTAATAAAAAAATTTTCTCTGTGTTGTGTTTTTTTTCTATTGATTATTGGAAATTCATAAATTTTGGACTTAGGGCCAGCTGATAATCCAAAGCTGGCCCTAACCCCTTTATTACCCAGTGAGCCACCCACCACCAGGGCCACTGGAAGAGCGGGGTTCAGCGCCAGAAGATGGCGATTCAATGAACGCGCCATCTTCTGGGGCGGCTGCGGGCTACAATTTGCAGCGGGGATTGCCCAGAAAGCTTGGGCCTCCCTGCGCTGTGGATTCCAGCCCCAATATGTATAAAAGGGACTGCATCTTTATTAACCCCTGGACCATGGTCGAGGGGTTAACAAAGATGCAGTCCCTTTTTTAGGATTGGTATATTGATTTTTCAGAAAAAAAATGACGTGGGCTTCGCCATATTTCTGGAACCAGCCGGATCCAGCAGGCAGCGACGGGCTGCCCCCAACCCCCAGGTGCCTATTTGTACCTGGCCGGACACAAGAATATAGGGGAGCCCTTTTTTTTTTATTATTTCATGAATTTCATGAAATAATAAAAAAAAATGTGTGGCGCTCCGCACAATTTCTATGTCTAGCCAGGTACAGCTAGGCAGCTGGAATCCACAGCGCAGGGAGGCCCAAGGTTTCTGGGCACCCCCACTGCAAATTGCAGCCCACAGCCGCCCCAGAAGATGGCGCGATCATTGAAGCGCCATCCTCTGGCGCTGAACCCCGCTCTTCCAGTGGCCCTGGTGGTGGGTGGCTCACTGGGTAATAAAGGGGTTAGGGCCAGCTTTTTATTATCAGCTGGCCCTAAGCCCGAAATTTATGGCGGTCACGCCAATATTAGACATGATCGCCATGAATTTCTATTAAATTGTTTTAAAAAAAACACAACACAGAGCATATTTTTTTATAAGAAATAAAAAAAAAGCCATTAGGGACTCCATCTTTAATTAAAAAAATCCTCTTCCGTCCGACGTAGTCCAAAACGCGATGTCCACTCTGCTACCTCCCTGTGCATAGATATACATGTCTGTACACAGGGATAGCAGGCTTGAGAACAATCTCAGCACTGCTACATCTCTGTGCACAGACATGTATGTCTGTACACAGGGAGAGCAGGCGAGCTCTAGGACCCCGGAGCTGCCGCAGCCCGCAGGACCCGGAGCCCAGCACAGAGCAGACAGCCGGAAGAGAGGTAAGGAGCATTTCTCCCCCTCCCTTCCTTCGCTCCCCGCTCGCTCCCCCCAGCCCAGTCCTAACTTAGGACCGTGTGGGGGTTGAGGGGGGGGCGGACTCGTTACTGTGCGAGTAATCCCCGCGATTACTCGCAGAGTAACGAGTCGGGCGAATCCCTTACTACTCGGCGAGTACCGAGTAGTAACGAGTAGATTCGCCCATCCCTAGAATATACAAATATATATAAGAACAATACACAAAAAAACTTTATTATATTGGTACTATAGTGTAAAAACTATAATAAAATATTAAAAGATGTGTTTCTAATATATAGAAACATGATGTAAGAGGTCATATCCTAGAAGGCACCGCATCACCAGAAGCATGCTGAAAGCCATATTGGGACACCCAAGTGATGGATGGGACACCGCAGTTACAAAGCCCAAACCCCGGGCGCATCGAGCCCACGTCTAGTAAGACATATAAAAAGGGAATATGCGAAAGGGAAATGGAATAGATAACAAATGGAAAAGTGCTTAAAATTATAATAAATATAAAAACGAATGCCTTATATGCATGCATAGTCATCTTTGTTGAAGATAGGAATCAAGAAACAGGATGGGAAGAGAGAGGAGGGGAACATTAAAAAGAGATTATTTCTATTTCCTGGTTTAATCCAATAGGAGCCAATGAGTTGAGAGTATAGATCCAATTGGATTCATTGCATGACATACAGTTTATACAATTCCTGGAGGGGAGGGAATTATATAAATTACTTCTCATGCAATAAATCCAAATGTATCTATACTCTCAACTCATTGGCTCCTATTGGATTCTCCCTTCTCTCTTTTCTTCTTCACGGATTGCTTTATTTCCCCAAGTCCATGGTCTGGTGCTATTCCTAGACTTTTTAACCCATTTCTACTTCTTTGCTTTGCTGGAACCCCTGAGGGTACCCAAGCTTACCCATCTGGAGCTCCACCATCTGCTGGGAAAAGACATAAATATAATAATCCATTAACATACGTAAACAAGGTGAGTGCAATAGAGTACCTAATCATACCATCAAGTTACATAAATATCTACATTTACATAGCACTGTGTATTTCATTTTTCCTTCCTAGGCTTTAGGTAGGAATCCCAGATTACACAAAAGGACCTTTCAAATATACCTCTAACCTTGGAAAGCGCAGTGATATTGCAGAATTGGCATTATCAGTGTACTTTTTGACTTGTAACTCTTGGTACCTCTTTTCTAGGTAGGGTCCTAGTTTGCCTTTCCCACACAGCTTTAGTACCTGCCTTGTATTTAAGACATGTATAATCTTCTTATTTATAAGTTACATTAAAAAAAAAATGTTTGATGTTTATTTTCATTGACTATATAATTTTGCCCATTACAAAAGAATAGTTACAGTTGCTATGACTACACAGTCACATCTCCTTTCTAAGTATGCAAATAAAGGCAGGTAAAGCTTCAACAACACTTTCTCCTTGCAGTATAATTGTTTCATGTCATACTTTTTTCAAGACTTGTTTTTTCTAACATCTCATAATCAACTTACGCTCATCTAGTGTTACTAGCACATGTTCCTATCTGTCGCTCTTGACTTTTAAGGGGTGACAGCTATATCGAGCTAAATTTGGACTTGCTAGACATAAGGATGTAAACTTGTGAAATAAGCTGAGTGGAATACATAGAAGATTGCAAATATCAAATTGTACCTCCCATTATGGTGCCAAAGTTTGTCACCCATGACAGAAGCATCTGTTGAGAGTTTCCCCACTGATGCCCTATGACCGTTGGGTAAGGCCGGTTTCACACTTGCGTATGTAAACGCAGCGTACCGGATGCAGCCAAACGCATGTGCACTGCGTTCCTATGTTTAACATGGGAACGCATAGTATCTGCGTTTGACTGCATTCGGTTACGTTCAGATGCGCATTATTTATGAGCCCTCCGAATGCAACATGTTGCATTTTTGTGTGTTTGCGGGCGCTTGTTTTATCTGCAAGCTCCCGGAAGCGCACAAAAAGTGCATGGGAGTCAATGGATCCGCAGTGTCCTCCACATGACAGAGCAGGATAATGCTGCGGATCTCTTAGAAATCTCTCCTGGTGGCCGCCGCTGATCTCCTGGGACATCAGCGGCGGCCACCGGGAGATCAGCTGCAGCAGCCGCTGATCTCCTCTCCTGGCCGCCGCTAATCTCTCGGCGGTGTCGGCGGGAAGAAACAACTGATCTGAAAGCTGTTTAAATCTCCCGCGCCGACATCGCCTCTTCGTTGTCGGCGCGGGAGATTTAAAAAGCTGTCAGATCAGCTGTTTCTCCCCACTGACACCGTCAGAAGATCAGTGGCGGCCAGGAGGAGGAGATCTCCGCCCCTGATCTCCACCTCCCAGCCGCCGCCGAGACAGTTGATTGGCTGACTGGGCTGCATACGGATGTGAACGCATGTGGAGATTCTCTGCTGCGTTCACATCAGTATGGCTACGTTTGCGTCTGCATGGCCTCCGCATGCAGACACAAACGCAAATGGAAACCAGCCAAAGTCTACATGTTTTTGTTTTCTAATGATGTAGTTCTTTTGGTGAATGGAACCCTGTTCTGTTCTACCTAATAACAAAGAACATTCAGACAACCAATGCTGGCCCCCTTCTTCCATGGAGCCCCATACAACTGTATAAATGCCTCCATGGTATTTAAGAATATTTTTATAAATTTCTCTGATCAACAAATTTATTTTTTAATTCTGTGAATTGAAAATAAATTTTACTCTAAAATGTTTTACCTATGTGACTACAAATCTGCAAAGAGTGCACCATTGCTAGTAATGCTTTGAATATTTTCATACAAAAGTAAATGTTGAGAATTAAACCCAAAATGTAGTTATTTCTCACTTTTATTTATAGTGCTCTGACCCCTTATTGGTTATTACTTTATATTTTCGTTATTTTATATTTTATATGTTTGCTATTTCTTGAAAATTCTAGTTATAGTTTGTAAAGGAGGTCATAAACCTAGGTTGCTTCATATTTCCCTGGATTGTATAATTATACTTATTGCATTCCACACTTCTAATAAATCTAACAATTTTAAAACAGTCAGTAAAGATAAACTATTCCCCTATGAATGCGTTTTTTACTCTGCAAATGGACTGTTATGATAATAAATGTCAATAAAAAATCATCTGCAGAGGTGCCAGTCTTCACGTGACAGGGAAACCGACATCTGCAGCATACTCATCCTGCCAGCGGTCCAGTGCCCTCTGCCCACCCTCCATCCTTGTCTTTCCACTCTCAGGACCTGCGCTTACTATGCAGGTGTCCTGGGAGCAGGCTTAGGGGCACCGCATCCTTGCTACTCATAAAGGGACAGGAGTGCCCCAACCTGTAAGTGCTTCTCAGCCTATGGCTGAAAAGCACAAGGTACTTAAGGCACCTTTCCTCATTAGTAGGTGCCTGAACAATGTGGTCATATACTAGAGACTCAGTTAGATCTCAGTTCCCTGTCCTTGTATCCTGTACCCATACACCTTTTTCTTGTGCCCATGATCCTATTTCCACTCTCTAATGTGTGTCTCATCCTAGACTCTACAATAACCTGCACCAGTTGGCACCAGTCCACAACAGTCTACACCTCCTGCGCCCGATATCGACTTCCATCTACAGGCTTCTGCTGAGGCTCCTCTCCTGTTTGCATCATGACTCCAGCCACACCGACTCAGAGACTATACTTCACCCGTCCGGGTGAGCCAGTGCTGTCGTGGCATCTAGACCCGGCTGGGGCTACACCTGACAACAACCTATCAGCTAAGACTATTACCACCTCTGTAGTTATAGCAAAAATCTCAATGGCCCTTCCAGGCTTACTCCTCAGCAAAGGTGTCACGACTCAGTGGGGTCCACTTCTGGATGCCCGCCTCCTGCATGGGAACACCTGTCTATCTATCTATCTATCTATCTATCTATCTATCTGTCTGTCTAGTGGCGTGGCGACATTTCAAATATGGCCATCCAAGGATTGCCATATCTGAAACGTCGCCACGCCACTAGGCAGTAAAAAGGTTCACACCACTATTATTTTGGTGCTGCTTTTTCTTTTTTACTATTATCTAAGGACATTGAGGAGTCTGGAGACACGTGTACTGCTTTAAGGTATTTTGTATTCTTCCTATTTTTATCTATCTATCTATCTATCTATCTACTAGAAAAAAATTCTTTGCAGCACTCAGCTACTACCAATGTGCAAACATGCTAACAAGCGGTATATATGTGGAGCCCACTGGGACGGGGTACTCGGTACCTGAACGGGGTTCTGCTGGGGAATGTCACGGCGGTCCTGGTCCGGACCGTGTCCTGGGTTCACACAAGTTAATGGGGGTATTTACAGGGGATTAGGTTTGTTGTGACGCCACCCACGGGTTGTGGTCAGTTAGGGGACCATCGCTGCTGCAGAACCTCCGGGGATGATGTTTTGGCAGCTTTAGATTGAAAGGCTCTCCGCAGGTAGAGCTGATTCCCCGGGGCAGTGATAGTTAATGTCTGTGATGGTTGCTGTAGGTGTTGCAGGGAAAGGGGATGATGTGGAGATGGCTCCTGTCAGGGTCAAATGGAGGACTGACAGTTCTTCATACCTGAAAGCAGACACAGACAATGTAGCAGGGTTCACCCGGCTTTACTTCTCCAATTCTCTTGTCAAACAATGCACGGTACAATACAGTTCTTTACAGTTTCTCTCAGTTGACTCCGGTACACTTGAACCCACTGCAGCCAGGTTATCTCTCCTAGACTCCTCAGTCCTTCTAGATGTCCTTTCAGGCTTATTCTCCACTTTCCCGTTTTAGGTGAATTGCGGAGCGGCAGCTCGGTCCCTAATAATAGCTTCCCCCTAAATCTCTGGGCGGTAAGCCGGGTCCTCTCTGTTGCTGCTGTGACCCTAATCCTCTGGTGGGAATACAGATCTAGAGTCTGTGTTCCCCGTCAGTTTGTCTGGAGAGTTGGTTTTAATCTTCAGCCCCCATCAGAGCTGACACTCTGGTTTCAGCCTAACCTCAGGTATCCCTATGTCACAATGGATCACCGGGTCCTTTCCTTCCCGTGTAACTTCCCAGTATATTAGGGGAGACTCCTCTGTCAGTCAACTGCTGGCCCTCACATCTTCCCTGGACCTGATGGTACTGGTCCGGTCTTGGCTGCTCGGCACCTGCCTACTGGCTAACCGCTTCCTGTTGCTCCCTTATATACTCATCCATTACCATCACTACGCTCATCCACTCATATCTAGCCCTACTACCCCTAGCCTGCCTGGAGTCCCAGGCGCCGGGTTAGGTCCCCATGTCAGTGGATATGTGTGTTGAGGTGCTTGTTAAACAAACTGTCTACCCTCCTGCCTGGCTGCAGTTTCTCCCTGTGGCCACCCTGGACGCAGGGGTGCCACATATATTTGAGGAAAAAATTTAAAAACTTATGTTTTTTTCAAAAAACTCAAAAATCTTATTTTTTTATTTTCTTGGGTTCTTGGTACGCACATTGGCCAATGTCCATTTGCTCATCAGCTGCAACAAGGCGACCCCAGGTCTGATGAGTCCTAAAGCTGACATCCCTGCCTTCCTTTTCCTCCCTATCCCACTCTTAAGTGGGTGGACACCATCTCAACCTAAGACCACCTGTGGGTGATGAGGGTGCAAGTTGCAGTCATGGAGCCAGATTCTCCATTCGTTATACACAAAACAGAAAAAAAATGAAAAAAACTGCACAGCACTCAGGCATAATGTGAACTGGTGCCAGCAGGGACGCTGGGTCAAACAACTAGAAAAAAATTCTCTGCAGCACTCAGCTACTACCAATGATGCAAACATGCTAACAAGCGGTATATATTTGAGGAAAAAATTTAAAAACTTACATGGGTAACATCTATCTATCTATCTATCTATCTGTCTGTCTGTCTGTCTGTCTGTCTGTCTATCTATCTATCTATCTATCTATCTATCTATCTATCTATCTATCTATCTATCTATCTACTTGTCTTTGCACCATCGAATATATAGAAATAAAAATCAGTTGTGCTTCTACCATTATTATTACTTGTTCATTTGTTTCCTTTACTTACCTTATCATTAAAAAATGATTGCGACTACTAAATTGAAAATTATCTTTTTCAATGCTCTCTTAAGGTGATCTACTTTTTATTTTAATGCATTATGTATAAACCTGAAACTGCTGGAATAAGAACCAATTAAATAGTGACTAATAATGTTTTCCATTAATTAACAAAATAAGAACCATAAGGAAAAAGGCTTTATTACCTACTTATGGGATAGTTTTTCTCCCTTGCAAAGATCATTCAAACTGCTCAAATCTGTTTTCAAATCTGTCTTCAATGAGAATCAAAATATACCTGCTACTATAGCAGTACAAAGGGAGAAAGTAGAGGGAAACAAAAGCAGGCAGCTAAAAGGACACTGTAACGCCGATGTCCCCCGTACTATGCTGCCTCCCTACAGCAGAGACTTCAGCTTACTCACCACTGTATCACAGCACGCCTCCTCCCCCTCCTCGGCGATCCACAAGTTCCTCTGCAGCCTTGCACTCCCGGAGCTTGTGCTTGCCACACTGGTCTCTTGAGAGTGTGCTTAGGTCATGGACCCACGCTCCTACACTGGTGTAGGGCCATTTCCATAAAATACACCTCAGCATATGGCTGAGAGGCACTAGGTATATAAGGCATCCTCCCATTAGGGTAGGTGCCTGATCAATGCTTATAGTTTAGTGTAGTCTGGCTAGTGAGTTGTAACGTCTTCTATTGTGTCTGCTCCTTGGTCCTGCTCCCCACTTTGCCTCCCTGTCTGCCCTTGCCTGGCCTCGTACCAGCCTGCTTCTACCTTCATATACTTTTGACTTTGACCCCTAGTCCAGAGACAGTGCCTGTCACTATGCCTACTACAGCCACCCCGGCTTCAGTGGTCTACACCTGGGACTATGCCCGTGTCCATTTCTGGTTTACTAGCCGACTACGCTAGAAATCAAGCCTGAGTCTGCCCCTGAGTCCATCACTGCCCTGGGGGTCAGCTGCCACACTTTAATTCTTCCTATCCTTATGGCCTCATGAGGCAAAGGCTGTTAGCATCAGCAAATATCCACAATAATGATCAGTATATCTGATGATTTTTCAGTGAATAATAATGTCATGAGAAGAGCCTTGTCATTAATATTATTTCGCATGTCATTTATATGTCTAT
This sequence comes from Allobates femoralis, assembly GCA_033576535.1. Lineage (NCBI taxonomy): Eukaryota > Metazoa > Chordata > Amphibia > Anura > Aromobatidae > Allobates > Allobates femoralis. Next base: position 382,645,478 of record JARQOC010000004.1, read on the forward strand.
ACTTATTAGGAGATGTCTATCGTCTATTGAACATTTGCCATTAGTGTACAAGTGAATCTCAGAGTAAATCAGAAAGGAAAGATTGCATAGAAACATAGTAAGGATAATTATTACTAGCTAATTATTGATCTCTTTAAATGGGTTGTCATTTAATAAGACATCCGCTTCTCAGTCCCATTGTTTGACCTTATTAATATAAAAAAATTTAGAGGTTGGGACGTCACACAAGCCTTGCGCCAGCTTCACTTACCCCACCATTTCCCCCATTTGTCTGAACATGGGAATGAGACAAACCGGCAGTGATTGGGCGCGAGGCTCAGGTGATGTCACAACCTCACATGAGCCCCAGGAACATGAGTGCTAACACTGCTGGAATGCCACAGGCACAAGAGATGAATATAAGCTTTTTTATTTTAATTGGGCGAAACATGGGCAATGAGAAGGGAATGTTTTAGAAGTGTACAACTCCTTTATGGTTCATTTTAGTTATACAAAATACTTTTATATAAACAGCAAGTCGTTAAAGGAAAAGTCCCCTTTCAGAAAATTTTGGTCCCCAGGTGGCACTTTGCACAAAAGAGAAACTTTGCTATGTCCACGTTCCCTGAGTCCAATGGTGAGTTTCTGCTACTGCTCTCAGTATCTGCCATTTGTTGCGGCACTAATGTCATGTCAACAGCGCTGCAGTCAATCAGTGGTTCAGGCAGGCTAGATGGAAAGCCCTGCTCAAAGCCATGGAGCTCACTGATTGGCTGCTATGCTATAAACGTGACGTTAGAGCCACAGTCAAAGCCAAAAGCTTGAAGCAGCAGCGCAAATGTACTAGTTACCGGTTGATGTGTTGGTTTGTGTTTTTGTATCAAACTGTGCCAGACGATCAATATTTTCTAAATGGGAGGAACCCCCTTTCCTTTAATATATTAGTTTTAGTAGAGGGATTACCTTTGCTATAGAGTTTCAAGACTTTACAGGAATGTTTCATCAAATAAAAACCTGTTTTAATTTTAAGATGACACAAGGTTGTACTCCATTTTGTAAAGCTCATTGGGTTGTCAGTACAAGTTGGACCTTGCTTTAGTGAGATGCTTTACTGCCATGTGAAATATCAGAATATAAATGTTCATTACTTCTACTTATCAGAGCCATCTCTGCTCATCTCTCAGCTCTTTTAAGGTTGCTAATGCTTTTGACTTCAGCTACATTTAGTTGGGTTTACTGTATGCTGTCCTTTCTGTAAAATCCAATAAGGTTTACCCTTCCCTTTGTATAATTTACCCTAAATATTATTCTCTGGCCATATTATTTTATTTGTGAGTAAGAATAGCATAACTAACTAGAGTGTGCCAAATCTCACTACTGATACTGTTTTCGAAGATAATAGCTTTTATCCTCTTCTGGCAGGCACATTGGTCTCTTATTTTCTCAAGTATCAAACTCCCAATATTCTAATAATGTCCTTTCTTTAATTACAGCTATCTTTTATCTTCACCATTATTCCCTTTTTCTAATTTAAAATTAAAATGTTCACTCTGTTTTTTACTCTGCCCTTTTTCTACCATTATTCTTCAGAAAACCTGAAACCTTCATTTTCTAGTCACCGCTCCAAACATTCTTGGTTGTTCACTTCACCTTCACTCAATAAGGGTTAGCAATGACCTCGTTGGTGTCTCAGTACTCAGCCACGTAGGTAGTCAGACTAGCTGCTGTGTGACAGGGTCCAAATGACCGTCAAGGTTGTTATACGGGTCGCCGTATCGTTGCTGCATCGCTGAGTAGATCTGACTGTTTGACATCTCACCAGCGCCCACGTAGCGACGTTCCAGCAATCCTTACCTGGTCGTATCGTTGTCGGGATTGCTGGAACGTTGCCAAGTGTGACGGGACCCTTATGCGTTTAACTAGCATCTAATCACAGATTCCCTTTATATCCTTTTACTTTGTTTCAATTTTCCACTCTTGTTTATCACACCTCTTGTCCTGAATTAGTTGTACACATTAGCCTAAATGCACACAATCTTATTTACAACCAGTCACAAGTTCTAATCACTTTATTTTCACACTCTTTTATTTACAGTTTTATTCTTTTATTTTAATAAGAATGCAAACTCCACAACCCCAAGCAATATTTAGATTTTTCATTTTCTCCATAAACTCTCTTTTCATACTTTTTCTTTAACCATAATCTAATTATCCTCTTTTTTTGCTTTCATTCTATTATTTTTTCTCTTCATTAACTATCCCTACTCCTTTGTATTGTGGCGCCCCTGCGGGTATTAGCCACAGTATAAGATCATAATAGTTGCACTCACATAGAAAGCCATGCCACTGCACTACCACCTTTGGCCAGTAGGGGGAGCTCCAGAGACACCAGAGACTTCCCTAGAGATAAAACACTGGTCTGAGGTAGATTTTCAGACAGTTGGAGCCAGGAGCTCAGAGTGACAGGAGCTGCATTGAGTTCCTGAGGACTGACTGACAATTTCCAGGGCCAAGCCATCGGTCTGAGGAGGAGAAAACTGATAAGAGGAACACTTTCAGAATCGGGTAGCATCATTATCTACCCTAGATAAAAAGCGCAGATACGGATACCGGATCCGTGGCTGCATTAGTTATATACAATACAGCAACCGGAAAACGTGAGGTAACAACAAGCTTACAGGGCCAGACACAGCAACATACTAAGAGTTCAGCAGTACTCCCGGAGGGGGTAAGCAGAGAGAGACAAAGGACTTAAGTTGCCTGTTGAGTGGGACCCAGAGAGGACAGATTTGGGCCGGCAGCCAGTTCACACACGGCAGCAGGGCCACACAGACAGCGCAAGCAGGAGGTAAAGGACCCGGTGGGGCCTGAGCAACTGAACCCCTATTGCAGACTCCGGAGACGGGACTTGTTGTATTATAGTTTGGTTGAAAGTAAACCAGTTAAACTTCATCTGTGCCTCAGCCTCTGATTTTAGAGTAAAAAAATCCCTGGTCTGTGGAGCGCTAGGGCTAGAGATAAATGGCACTAGGGTTATTTTAGAAAAGGTTTCTTTATTAACCTCTTACAGGCCACTACGCGTTTCTGCAGCAGAGCGCTGCCTTCATCAGGTGTTGCATCACCTGATGAAGGCAGCGCTCTGCTGCAGAAACGCGTAGTGGCCTGTAAGAGGTTAATAAAGAAACCTTTTCTAAAATAACCCTAGTGCCATTTATCTCTAGCCCTAGCGCTCCACAGACCAGGGATTTTTTTACTCTCAGCCTCTTGCACTTGTGCACACCTGGCAAGAGCAGCTCTGGACAAGAGATACCATTAATCCTAGATCCTGAGTTCCATGACCTAGCAATACAACACGGTCACCGTTGTAGGACCTGTGGTGACATCATTCCGGTCATTGATCGCGACAGGAGCTGGAGCTCCCGGAGCAACTTTCGGTGCCTCCACTATACCTCCAGGCGGAGGTGGATTCACAGGCGTAAGACCGCAGTTGTGCAGGGTTGCACAACCACCTCTGGTGAGTGGCTACACAGCCCTGGGCCTAAATCCACTTCAAAACTTTCTTCACATGCGCTCCCACCCCCTCCCCCCCTTTTTGTCAGCCTCTGATTTAACAGCTACCATCTATCCAGGATTGGGACCATCACCGCTGAGAGAATTTGCTGTGAATCAAGTAAGTGTCTGTGCCCTTAACATCTCCTCACCATACTTCCATCTTCATCCATCATTAACTTTAACATCACCTGTCCAGGGGACCCTACAGCCCTACCCGGAAAAGGGCTATACCATCTCAGCTGCCTCTCACCATCATCCCCTGGCCAGTACAAGGCAGTGGTGGCCATATATAGCCACATTATTCCGGGTGGCGTCACGACAATAACATCTACAAACTTTATAAACTATATAAACTTCTAAATCCCCTGTAAATACCCCCCTTTAGGAGTGTGCCAGCCTGGGCCACGGCCTGGGTCCAGCCACCAGTGACTTCCCCAAGGAAAGGGACCCTGCGTCGGGTATCCCAGTCCCCTAAGCTGGGCGGCACAGTATCATCACTGTTTTTTGTTTTTCCACACTCCCCTTTCAGGGGTGTTTTTTTTCTATTATTGCCACTCCTTTACCCTTTAAATAGTTTGTGGTTGCAGTACCCTGATCATTTGGGTTTTTTTTGCCCTTGAAGAAGGCGCTGGTCTGGTTTTGAAAAGAGTTTCTATTAGTAAAATCCTTATCTGAAGGTCCCAGCCTACTCATTTCCAGAAATGCATTATCTTCATTTTCAGCTGTCATCAACCCCAAATACTATTACCCCAATTGCCACTACACCAGGGCAATTGGAAGGATCCAGGAAAAGCACCAGAATTGGTGCATCTAATGCGATTTACCAATTTTGAGGTGGCTGTGGGCTGGTATATTTAGGCTGGGAAGAGCCATGGACCTTCCCAGCCTGGTAATACCAGCCCTCAGCTGTCTGCTTTACCTTGGTTGGCTATCAAAACTGTAGGGGACCTTACATCATTTTTTTTAAATTATTTAAGTTCCAGCAGTGACCTGGGAGTCAAAGGTGAGTCCAAGGTCCCCATGCTGTTTTCATGCAATTCCTTATACCCATTACTTGAATCGAGCCTACCTGACCTCAGTTTGAGTAATGAGCATTTCAGTGCTTACTTATCATTAAACATTACGAATGGGCAAGTAGATATTTCTGTCTGACAGTTGTCCTTTGATGTCAATAACATATTTCGCCTTATCAAGTACGACCAGAGATCATTCCTTATCCACAGGTTTACTAACTATTGATGTATCACCTTTCAATTTGCTAAGGGCTATGTTTTCACTCCTGAAGCTATGGCCCTATGGGACCTTTGATACCTCATTGGTGACTAAAGAAATATATGACTCAATCTCTTTATCTGCAGAAGGGGCAGATTTTTTACTTTTAATTTTTAGACCCAAGGTTTTATCCTTATAAATTGGGCTTGTTGTCCCATTATCATCAGATCCTATTATCGGGGCTAGTAGGATTTTTGCTAAACTGATGTTTTCATCTCAAATTCCTAAAAAAAAAATGTATGTATAAATTAATATCTGTCTGAAAAATATCAGTGAGAGAAAGGGGACAAAAAGACAGACACTTATTTGGCAGAGAATGTTCATCTTTAATCAGTGGTCTATTTAAAATATTTACCACTATTCGGACATGTCTTTATCAAATGGGGAGGACTTCTCCTGGGAAACCGTAGTTGTAGACCATTTTACCGTTACCACATGCTGTTCCTGCGGCCTCTTATTTTTGTCCTCTACAGGTGTTATAGCTCTCTTAAAAAAGACCACCCTCAGAACAATCAGAGTCAGTCTGAGTCACAGTTAGTGATATAGCCTATCCTAGTTGAATGTGTGGCATCCCTCTGATTGATACACAGATTTTTCCAGCTAAATTGTGTCTTGAGGTTTGGCACCTGAGTTAAAGTTCTCTAAGTCCCTTATACACTTGTTCCTCTTGGTGGTTTATAGATTAGTGCATTGTTCATTAAGTATCATATCAAGTTGATTTTTAGTGTTAAGAAAGATATCAGATGTATCATGCTCCAGATGGATCCCTTCTGTAGGAGGGTAGACTTGCGGTCCTGTGCTCCTGTCGCCCCGAAGACATCAATAGTCTTATGTAATATGTGATGTGATATTTTAACCATATTAAAGGATGCTTAAAGTATTTATAATATAGCAGTGTTAATAGTGTATATGTAAGGTTAGTGATGAAGAGTAATGTTTATTAATATGTTGTGAAGTCATAAGGATGCAGCATTGTTTATGACCACAAGATGTTGCCACCTGTTATTCACCCCTGTAGGATAGGGATTGAGGGTGATAGATATAGCAGGGAAAGTTGATAGTGTTGGCAGGGGTTAGCTGCATAGCTGGCCCAAAGTCGGGTGGGAGTTGGGATTTTACAAAAGGGTGCGATAGTTTCTGATTCCAGTTAGTCAGGGCATAGGTATGTGTAGTGGAAGCTTAAGAGAGAAGACAGGTACAGGAGGTGGAAGAGTGAACAGGACTGGAGTGCAGATGTAGCTCTACAGAGGTGGACAGAAAAAAGTGGTACTCCTACCAGGCTAGCTGCATGAAAAGTTGCAGAAATGGTTTTGGCCAACATAAATGGGGAGCTTAGAGAGAAGGAAGCACCCAGCTAAGGGACACTGGCACAGTGACAGCTCCGAAAAAAGTAGCATAGCACTTCTGGTGTATCATAGCCACAGCAAAACACGTGGACCCGTGTGGCTAAATATCGGAGAGATACAGAAAAACCAACCACCCCCTCCCTACTTGGCAGCCTTTGTGAAAAAGTTAACACCATGTCTGTAGCTCTGTATGAAGAACCGGACAGTATTAGAATGAAGAATGGACAATGTTGTACTTGTTATCCCAACTGTATGAAACAACCTGAATACAAAGAAGTTTAAGTTGTTGAAACCAGTCTGAAGCTCTTTAATGGAACTTAAGATGCAGCAGTACCTCATTACATGTCACTAAGGAGAAACAGGAGTCCTCCAACCTGAAGGTACCCCCAAAAGATAACCAGGTCTGCACCACCAGGTTTTTCTCCTCAAAAACCTTGATCTCAGTCTGTCGGAATTCCAAACTTATATTATGATGATGTGAAGGACAGAAAGGTCCAGAATGGGTGGGAAATTTTGAAAAATTAGATTCTCAAAACACAATCATTAACATTCCCTGAAAGAGAGATAAATTGAAAGCATTTAATGCAGAAGTGGGGAACTCCAGGCCTCAAGGGCCACCAACAGGTCATGTTTCTGGAATTACTTAGCACTGCACAGGGGTTGGAATCATCACCAGTGCAGGTGATTTTATTGTCACCTGTGCAATACTAACGAAATCCTGAAAACAGGACCTGTTGGCGGACCTTGAGGCCTGGAGTTCCTCACCCCTGATTTACAAAAAAAAACAGGATGGATGATCACATAACGTATACCCATGTTAAAACGAAGAAAGAAATGTTTATGAAATGGAAAGAGGGAGGCATATGTAAAGAAGTTCGCAATGCAGTCTGCAGAAGCTGCAGGGCACACATTAGATTAGCTAAAGCTGATAATGATTTGAGACCTGCAAGAGACATCAAAAGCAATAAAAAAAGGATTCGGAGGATATGTCTAAAGTAAAACAAGTGAAAGATGCTATAAGATTTTTACAGAAAGAAAATGATGAAGTGGTAAAAAAGGATGTTGAGAAGACTGAACCTTCAAATTCCTATTTTGCAACAGTTTTTTTCTCAGAAAGTAAATGTAACTCAACTGATCTTCACTGTACTATTAAAGGAATAGAATAATCCAGGTTATCTATAAAGAGAGAGATATTGAGGGAATGCTTAGCTATCATAAATTAATTCAAGTCTCCAAGTCCAGATAAATTACACCTCAGGGCACTGAAGGAGATAGCAGAGGCAATTTTTGAGCCACTCTCTATAATCTTTGAACATTGTTGGAAAACAGGAGACGGCCTAGAGGGCTGGAGAAGAGCAAATGTTGTATCTATCTTTTAAAAGGGGAAAAAGGTGGACCCAGGGAACTATAAGCCTGTGAGTGTCAGTGGCCCATCTCTTGAACTCAGAGCAATACTTCTAGGCTGGGCATATATAGGAGCAATACTCCTAGGCCAGAGTCACAAAGAACATGTCCACTGACTGCATAGATGGAGAATTTGTCAGCAGAGAGCAGGCCCAGGACTGGCGATCCCCCTCACACGCTGTTCATCACTCCCTGAAGAACAAGGGCGGAGCCTGAAGTAAAATTTACAGGCATGCAAAAGCTTGTGTTGATGCCATAAGGGCTTTGGGAAAAATAGTTGGTTGCAGATGATGTCATGGAGTGGTATAGCAGATAGGGAATCAGGAGGCAAGGTGGCAAGATGGGCAAAGGTGAACAGGGGCACTAGTCTGACCCTTAGACCCCACTAGACTGGGGGTTCCTGGCTCACCCAGATCCTGGAGTTACCTCTGAAGGTGAGGATATCTAGGCCACCACCTTTACCCTTTGCTCCTTATCAGCCCTAGGCTAAGAACTCCTACTTCCACCTACAGACTGGGAAATCCAAGAAGTTCCTATATAAGGGAACGGCAGCAGCAGCATAGCTCCACACAGCGTGTCTGCAATGTGTGGGGATCTAGTAGAGAATGATCTCTATCTGCGACATCTGCTGGAGGGAAGTGGAACTACTTCAAGGCTGAAAAAGAGGAGATCTGAATACTGAGACACACACTTCCAACTCCATTAAGTGCTATGACACACCCCTCCACCTGCAGACCGGCACACAGCATAGTTTACAGCATTAAATATAGGAAAAAACTCAGATTTAAATCACAGCAGCAACACTCAAGGACTGCAAAGCAGTTAACACGTGACATTAATACATAATAGACTGAGCATGAGTCAACAGTGTGATGCAGCAGCAAAAAATGAAAACGCAGTTCTGAGATGTATTATCAGAATCATACAGTCTAGATCACGGGAAGTCATTATTGCACCCTACTTTTCTTTGGTTAGACCTCATATGGAATTCTGTGTCCAGTCTTGGGAACTGCATCTAAAAAAAGGCATCAACAAACTGGAGTGGAGAAAGCAAATGTTCTGTGACCTCTGAAGGAGAAACAATACCCATTCTCACCTCACACTGACTCTCCTCCTCCACCACCACCTCTCCAGCCCACCCATGCTGGACAGAGATGAAACTCTGTAGCATGAGGGGTCCCCTCGGTACCACTGAAAAATAATTTCTCTCCCTCCTCATCGTCCTCATCATCTTCATCCCCCAATCTTGCCTGATGAGATTGGTTGGGCTGTGTAGGATCACCCATTGTGAAATCTTGCTCCATACCCAGCTGCTGGGCACTCAAAGATTCAATTTTTAGATTATGCAGCGATTTTTTCAGCAGACATAGTATAGAGATGGTTACGCTAATAATAGCCTGATCACCGCTCACATGCTTGGTGCAGTACTCAAAGTTATCAAGCACCTCACAAATGTCAGCGATCGACATCCACTCGACAGTTGTTATGTGTTTTGGCTGAGTCTCAGTCTAATGGGCATGTTTAAGCTGGTATTCATTAAGTGCCCTCTGCTGCTCACTTATCCTTGCCAACATATGATATGTTGTGTTCCACCGTGTTGGCAGGTTGCAAATGAGTGGGTGGTTTGGCAAATTAAATTGCTTTTGAAGCGCTGCAAGACCGGCAACAGCGGTTAAGGAATGGTGGAAATAGGCGCAAATTTGGCGCACCTTCTCAAATAGGTACGGCGAATCAGTGTATGATTTTATAAATTTCTGCACTGCTAGGTTCAGCATGTGAGCCATGCATGGCACATGTAACAGCTTCCCGAGCTTTAAAGCCACCACCAAGTTACGCCCACTATCGCAGACAACCAGATTGGATTGGAGTTGCAGAGGGGAGAGCCACTGATTTGTCTGTTGTTTTTCTCCTTGTCATAGCTCTGCTGCAGTGTGTGGTGTTTCAGCTAAGCAGATGAGCTTCAGCAGAGCGTGTTGCTGCTCTTCCAATGTGCTGCTGCACAGCTCCGAACTTGGGAGTGATGTGGAGGATAATTCAGCATAGGATGACGAGGCGGTGGAGAAGGAGGAGGAAAAGGGGAGACAGGAGGTATATGATGAGATGAAATCCTGATTGAGGTTGGGCCCGCTATTCGTGGCGGTAGTAGGATATGTGATGGTCCAGTTTGAGACTTTGCCCCACCCTCCACCAGGTTGAACCTGTGTGCCGTGACAGAGATGTATCATCCCTGTCCCCAAGTACTTGTCCACGTGTCTGTTGTAAGGTGGACCTTCCCAGTTAGGGAAGCTCGTGAGAGCAGGCTTTAGATTGTTTAAGATGTGCTGGTGTAGCCCTGGGACGGCACACCAGGAAATATAATGCCAGCTGAGTATCGTGGGTCAGTCACAGCCAATAGAACATGGAAAGACTGTGTTCCCACAAGCCTAAACGGCTCTATCTCCATGGCTAGCAACTTGGCAATGTGTACATTCAGTATAGGTGCTTGTGCGCGCATGACCTGGTATTTACACCTCCTTTCATAGATCTGGCGGACAGACAACTGGACGCTTGGCTGAGAAAAACAAGTGGATGAGCTTGCTGTGTCCTGCATCTGTGCAACCACAGCTTGTGAGCAAGAGGTATAATCACCTGCTTCCTGCCCGGCAGATTAGAAAGGACAGATCCCAGGCGACATGGCAGTGGTTTGACCCCCAGACACCAATTTGGTACCCTGTTGTTCCGCCCACCATCTAGGGTCCTTGGCTTCCATGTGTTTCCACATACTGGTGGTGCTTTGGTTGCCTTTACCCTGGCCTCTGCTCAGCTTCGTATGGCAGATGCCTCAGATGACAACATTTGGTCCAGAAGGACTATCTGAAAAAAATTTCCAGACAGTGGTTGAACGCACCCTTGCCTTGACTTACAGAGGGATTGCTCTTGGCAACAGTTGACACACTTCACACACTGCTCAGACCAGTAGCCCTTGGTGCCTTTGTTGGTGCTACGTATCCACCTTCTTCCTCTGTGCGGCTGTCCTGGATATGCGTGCCAGCGGTCCAGGTCGGATCGGTGGTCTCATCATCGACCACCTCATCATCCATGTCATCCTCCTTCCGTGTTAATATTGTCGACAGGCCAGATGGCAATTGTGTGTCATCACCATCAACCTCCACCTCATCATCCGGTATATCATGTGGATGAAAGTGGCTGTCTTCTGGCCGTGGGTTATTAAATATTTGGCCATGAACAGACAATACCGCCTCACGTTCCTCTTCAATGTTGCGCGATGAGAGGCCAGAGACAACAAAATTGTATAAACCAAACAGATCCTCGGAGTGGCCAAGGTTAGGGTCAAATGTTTCCTGTAACTCCTGACGGAATGATGAAGTAGGAACCTGGTTGAGAATAGGATGACCCAGCGTTCTCTGTATGGACAGAAGACTGTGTGGTTATTGACGATTTGGTGCTGCTAGAAAATTTTGTGGAGGCAACATCAGCCATCCAAGACAGTATCTGTTCTTGCTCTTCTGGCTTCCAGACCTGTTTACATTCCAGATTGGGAAATTTCGCCAGGAACAAAGATGCATCAACCTTCTTCTGTCTCCCAGACTCTGTGCCTTATCGAGCACCACTGACAACCCCACACCCATGACCACGTCTGTGTACCTGTTCATTCACAACAAACAGCCTTTTTAGGAATTTGGGGTTTTTCTGACATAGCTGCAGATGTTCAGATGCAGAGTTTGGGGAACAAGGAGTAGTTAGTGCTTTGTGGAAGGTAGCATTACAGCCTAGTACTTCTTTGCGTTTTACACACAGCACTGCAATGGCTCCCAAAAATTGCCCTGAGGTTAAAGGCGAAATATTACGCGGGCCAGTCACCACACAAGACATGCTGGCTGCGTGTCACCTGTGCAGTACTGTGCGTGCAATTCGGTGTGAGCACAGCACCACAAAGGCACAAAAAAATTGCCCTGAGGTTTAAAACGAAATATTATGCACGCCGGTCACCACACAAGACAGCGGTTGCTGCTTGTCAGTTGTGCAGTACCCTGTGTGCTATTCAGTATGAACACAGCATCACAATGGCACAAAAAAATTGCCCTGAGGTTTAAGGCGGTATGTTACGCGTGCCAGTCACCACACAAGTCAGCGGTGCTTGCTGCTTGTCAGTTGTGCAGTACCGTGCTATTTGGTGTGAACACAGCACTGCAATGGCACAAAAAAATTGCCCTGAGGTTTAAGGCTATATTATTATGCACGCCAGTCACCACACAAGACAGCGGTGCTATTCGGTGTGAAAACAGCAATGCAACGGCAAAAAGATTGGCCTGCAGGGGTAAATGTGACCCCAAAAATAGCTGGGAAAACTATCACTATTCCCTGATCTTATACGTTCAGCTCTGAGAAGAGCTGAAATATTTCTGACTGTACTATGCGGTACTGTAACGCTCCTGCCTGTCTCCATGCTCTACAGTCACCTAGTACTACAATACTGGTAGCTCTCACAAGAGCTTTTGTGTTTTACAGAGGATTTCTGTACGATTTGCACAAGCACAACTCTCCCTAGCAGATGCTCACACTTTCCCTACACTAGCTGTGTTCTGCATTCAATGTGCATAAAATGGCGGCGACATGAGTTATATAGAGCCTATGAGTCATAGACTATGACTCATACATGAGACTGGGCGGTCAGCCAATCATAGTAGTGCCTACAACCAAGAAGGCTGTGGCATTACTGTGATTGGCTAATGCTGGGTGGGAGATCCGAATATTGTGAGGCTAGTAGTGAAATACTCGCTATGTTTTGAGTACCGCAATACTTGCCAAGTACAGAATACTTGCAATTATAGTCGCTCATCCCTAGTCAGGGTTCATTGCTGACCATCTTAAAACAGTCTATGTTTTCTTTCTCAACCATTCCTGCGTACTTTTGGATGTGTGCTTTGGTCATTTTCTTGCCGGAGGACATATGATCTTTGACTCAAACCAAATTTTCTTACACTGGGTAGGACAGTTTTCTCTGAAAATCTTTTGATAATTATCTGATTTCATGATTACTCTGATATGGTCAAGGCCTCCAGTACAAGATGCAGCAAAGCATCTTCACCGCATTATGGATCCTCCATCATGCTTAACTGTTGGTAGGGTTTCCTTCTCCTTATAAACTTCATTATGTTGTTCTTAAACAAACTGTTGCTTTGCATTGCCAAAAAGTTTATTTTTGTTTCATATATCCACAGATTATTTTCCCACAAGGATTGTGGTTTGTCAAGGTACTCTTTGGCAAAGATTAGTCATTACTTATTACGATTTTTCTTCAGCAATGGTTTCTTCCTTGGCCCTCACCCATAAAGCGCTGCTTGGTTTAATGTATTGCATATGGTACTAAAGCCATGTACACAGACTGTTTCAGGTTCGTCTTCAGGTCTTTAGAAGTTTTGTGTTTACTAATGATAGCAGTTCTGATGTCCTCAAACAGCTCCTTTGTCTTCAACATTGTGACAAAGGAACAGGGCCTAACATGTGTTTTTTTTTAAAAGACTGAAGTTATTATTTTTTGGTTAATTCATGTAACATGGGGACTGAAAATTTCACACAGGTGATTCTAATTTGTGCTATAAAATGTGTTTCCATACTAAATTAATGTAAAGGGTGCCAATACCACTGTCACAGTAATGCTTTAGGTTTTTCTCTTTTTCCCTCAGATTGTATTTTGTTCTAAATTGTTGTTTATTATTTTCTCTTTTGCATTTAACACGATGTCTCTATACAAAAAGCACTTGATTCATTTATTTCAGGAGGTATTCCACATTATGGACTTAAACTTCATGGGTGCCAAAAATGATGAGCCAAACTGTATGTAATAAAAATGAAATAAAATAGTATACAGTGTAAGGAAATTATAGAATTGGCAGGTACTCTAGTATTAAGGTGGCTCCCCGCTATGCACACAGCTATGCAATCTCAAGATGCAAACATTGATAGAAGTATGCATTGTACTGAAGAGCTAAGTGACATCAATAATGGCACCTTAAAAGTTAGTTTGTGACAATTTTTACATCAGAAAAACATTTTATTTTTTTTAAATGAAAGCTCACAACATGCAAACTCACAGAATACGGCTGCACAGTGCAGGAGTAAGTGCCACGTAATTACGGCTTCAATTCTGTTCAATTAGCTATGTATTGGGAGTTTAAGAAGTCATTTTTATTGCTATTGAGGTGTGCAGAAAACTAAGATCATGGTGCACAATAGTAGGCATTAACAGGAATGGTGCTCAGCGCTCCATCATTGTAAACCGGAGTATTAAAAATGTGTTCTCTGAAGTGAAGAATCTTGTTTCCATATCGGCTAGTTTGATAGACAACTCTGGCTATGGCGGATTCAAGGCACTTTGTTGCTTCACAGTATTGGGTTGCTGGGATGCTGACCTTGAATCCAACCAAGAGCAATATCGTAGTTTTGGCATATTCATCAACTTAGTCTCATATATCAAAAACATTCAAATCCACGTTTTGCCGAATGGCGATTAGTGAAATGAATTTCTGTTAAATATATTGGCACTGCATAAATGAGTAGAATGAAATTTTGAGAAGGATAATAATATTTATTCACTTATATAGCACTCTTAATTCCATATCCCTCTACATACATTTGCAACACTGTCCCAATTGGGGCTCACAATATAAACATCCTATCATTATGTCTTTGGAATGTGAGAGGAAACCAGAGAACCTGGAATAAACTCACACAAACACATGGAGAATATACAATTTCCTTGCAGATGTTTGTCCATGGTTGGATTTGAACTCAGTGTCATGCCTTTCTTAGAAACGCCATATTTAGTTTACTTTGTCTGTGATAAAGCTAAGTTTGTTGCTGGTCAGTGATAACTTATCTAACAGTGCCATATATTGACAATGTTCTCTTACTACATCTTTTTTAGTGTACAATCTAATTTTTTCCAGCAAGACTACTGTAGTTCCCAGCAGCCTTTGCACTAGCCTCATCCCTTCTTCTTCAGAGGCCATTTTAGCCTCATAGACACTGACATCCTGGTATGCTGATCCCTCTCTCTGGATTTCAGCTCATATGTTTCCTTCTACATAGCACAATCGGTGAGTTTTGATCCCCATGGTCTCCTAGAATTCACCAAATTGAATAATGTAGCTGCTCTGGTCTACATGTTTATTATTAAGTACGGTAGTTTTCTGCCATTTAGCTATTCTGTATTCGCCATGTTGTGCAATTACATTGCAAGTCCTGTAACAAATGTAATGCTATGTATCTCAGCTATGCGGTATGTTGTACTGAGTATTTCGTTTGTTTTTTGTAGTTTTACACTTATCCTATCAATAAAAGTTGCGTCCAAGTCAATGCATCGAAGGGAAAGAGTTTAGCTGTCTGTCAACTCGTTCTCCAGGAGTACAGAGCGAGGGTGCCAGAACACCCAGGACCCCAGCGCTGTAAGGCTGCAGTGATAACCATTGAGCCACTGATGGGTAATAGGTATCAGCTATTATACAGGGTATGATTTATTCCCCCTACTTGTAGTATGGAGTAATGTTAATGTTAATACACATAATCATTTTAGACAACTGAATGCTACCAAATGTGGCAACAGTTTGGTGAAGACCATTTGCCCCCGTTCCAGTGTTTTCTCAACCAATGTAACCAAAGAAAAGGCCATTAAGAGATTGTTTGATGAACTTAGTGTGGTGGCTATAGCGTGGACATGACCTCAGCCACATAGGACCTCTTTGAGAAGAATTATCAGCCTATCGTTCCTGTCTAAAATCACTATCTAACCTCACAAATGCTTTACGGAAAAGAGCCTCATGCAGTTCACAGCTGAATTTGTGCATTGTGACACATGAAATAATGAATTGTGCTGTGATTATACCAGGTCAATTTTGTGTGCTGGATACTCAGCTCATTAGCATATTATTTGCTGCATGAAAAGGCACCAAATGGCAAGAAAATGACAAGTAGATGCTAGAATGTAATCAAGATACAAATCATGATCCATTACTTTGATGGAACTCTTTCTACGATTAAAAGAGATAGGTGAGGAATGATGAATTGCTGCACACAATCCTTCGATTGAAAAGGTTTTGCGTACAGTGCAAAGTGCCACAGATGATGACATCAACATAGATCAAGCTCAGGTTAATAAATTGGCATCCACAAGATTAATATCTGTCTGATCCAAACTCATATTCCATTTGTCACATATTTTCATCCAGTAATTGTAAGGAGAATATAGCACTTCTATGTTTAAAGCTATGGGAGGATTTCAGGTAACATCCGGAAAGATGTAGGGCGCTCCCAAAGTGATGGAGTAAAGCCTTCTTCTTATTTTTCAAAGGTTTATTAAAAAAAAATAATTTAACAACAAAAAAAGGTTTTGATGCATAAAATAGGGGGTCATACAACGCGTTTCAGCTGAATATTTTGCATGTTTAAAGCTATATAATACGAAAGATAAATAAAAAAAAAAAAGCATTTCCTATCATTGCCCTCATGGATAGGCTAATATTAATAAATGTATGGGTTTTCAATTCTCAGCACTGCTGCTGATCATCTGACTCATGGGCAAGGGCTCTAGTCTACTTGTGCCTATTAGTGACGATTAGGCTAAATTCACACGTTCAGTTCTTGGTCTCTTTTTGCTCTGTTTTTGCTTGTCACTTTTTGTAGCCAAAACTGGGAATACAGAAGTGGTGCCATGCTTGTATTATACTTTTCCTCTGATTGTTCCACTCCTGGTTTTGGCTACAAAACTGACTAGCAAAAACAGATAAAAAAAACGCTCAGTGTGAATGGAGCCTTCTGGTATTGCCACTCACAGCAGCTCTGTTATATACAATTCCAAGGCCAAAATCAAATATATAGTGCTGCTGTGTACTGAAAAACAGTGCCGGGAGTGTACGTGGGTAGGAGGGTCACAGCTGCGTGGGAAGAGGGGGCGCTAAGGAGACAGTTCAGTTTATAACAAGTGATTGCTCCTGCAGGTGCCCACAAAGTAATCAGCAGCTTTGTTTAAGTGCTGTAAGTACTCAGTTTGTTGTGCAGTCCCAGCAGTCATCATCTGAGTTGCACCAAGCAGCACCAGAGCATCAACCCCAATTCATCAGCACAGCACTGTTAAGCAGCTGAAAGGCTGTTTTGGCTCACAGTCAGAACACTATACAGTATATATGTGTGCTGTAGCACTGGAAAGGTGCATAGAGAAATCTTGTATTTAATATCTCTCCTGCACTATCATAGCAGTGTGGTCAGCACTGATATAAGAGAGAATGGACAGCGCAGAGCTACATAAAGTAGCGCAGGGAGCAAATACAAAAAGTTTCCTATCTTATGCCCCTGAGTCCAAATACACTTTCTGTTTTTTAAAACCCCTAATAGCTTCCATATCCTATTCTGTCTTCTCCACAACCAGTGACGTTGCAACGATATCGGTAATGATATTGTAGTGTGTGACGGGGTCTTAAGTTCTCTGCTGTCCCCTCCCCATAGGATGATTATGTATGTCACATCACAGCACATGAGATCAGTGTGGTGGGGGGGCTGTATTCTCCTCTTTGCTCTGTGTCTGCAGCCAGGAAAGTGGTCAAATACAACACAGAAACTGTCACAGCAGAGCATCTACATGTTGTGCCATTTATATGGATGTATGTAAATAAAATGGGGATGGTTGGTGATATCAACTTCCTGTTTGTGGCATATTAGTATGTGAGAGGGGGAAAACTTTTCCAGATGGGTGGTTACCATGCCGACCATTTTGAAGTCAGCCATTTTGGATCCAACTTTATTTTTTTTAATGGGAAGAGGGTCATGTGACACATCATTGAAAATTTCATACGAAAAACAATGGTGTGCTTGGTTTTAACGTAACTTTATTCTTTCATGACTTATTTACAAGTTTATGATCACTTATAAAACGTGTTCAAATTGCTGCCATTGTGTTAGATTGTCATTGCAACCCCCTTCTCCCACTCTTGACACACTGATAGCAACACTGCAGAAGAAATGCTAGCACAGGCTTCCAGTATCTGTTATTTCAGATGCTGCACATCTTGTATCTTCACAGCATAGACAATTGCCTTCAGATGATGAGGCAAACGTTTTTGTGAATGGTGAATTTAACAAACAAAACCACCGCTATTGGTCTGACACTAACTCACAGTGGATAGATCCCTCCAAGACTGTTGGAACACAAAAATTGATGGTAAGGTGTGGTATATGTGGAACAAATAAAGTGGGGACATTCATCAATGAAAACCTCAATGCCACTGGATATCTGAATCATGTAGCAATTTCCTACTGTATCTCACCTGTCCCTCATAGACTGTGAGCCCTCGCGGATTGGGTTCTCTACCTTTCTGTACCTGTGTGATTGGATGATCCATACATATTGTTCTTGTCTTTGTTTGCCCTTCCACATGTAAATCGCCATGGAGTTTAATGGCACTATAATAATAAATAATAATAATAATTACATGACAGTTTATACTGCCATGACTAATCGTGTCTACTTATAATGGACAGGGCTAATGCAGCAGCTCTCTGGAGGGTCTGACAATGCTGATAACATCGAAACTACAAAGGATAGAATAATGATTTTACAAGTTTTTAAAAGGTCTACCCAAGCACTATTCAATGGTAATATTAGTATCATACTGAAAAATGACCTGACAGTGTCTGTTAAATGTCACCTATGACCAGAGGCGTAGCTAGGGGTTCAACACAAGGGGGGCGAAACATCATGAGTGGGCCCCCAGCCCAGGTGACCAGCAATAATCACACGTACAACCTAAAGCATAAACAGTGCTGCTGGGGGGCATGGCTGCGGTGGTGGTGCTGGAAGCGACGGGGACATATAAAAGGTTCGTCCAACCACACTACAGAGACATACTGATAGGTTGTTTACATTGTGAGCCCCAATTGGGACAGTGTTGATGATGTATGTAAAGTGCTGTGGAGTTCATAGTGTAATATAAATGCAAAAAGTATTATTCTTAATATTATGTCACAATACCAGGATCTGAGGATCTTCTATTTCGAGGTCAGGGTCTCTCTGACGCCGTGTTGCTGCCTGTCTCGTTGTCTTCCTCTTTTGACACTGCAGTGCGGTGGACAAGAGAGCATTAACTGGTTAATAACAAGAAGTATGGAGTGTGTACTGAGCCATAAACCCTCCCCATACCATGTCCAGCAGACATTGTAGGATTACTATATGGATTTTATTATTAGGGTACGGACACACTGGCGTGAAACGCGGATGAGTGCAATGTGTGATTTTATCGCATTGCACTCGGACCAATGTTATTCAATGTCTGAGAGCAGATTGGCGAGTGTGGGACGCTTTTTTCTCAGCCAGATTCAGGATGAGAAAAAAGTCACAACATGCTGCAATAGTCTGTGATTCCCGCGCGAGACTCACCAATGCATGTCTATGGGTCTGACAAAATCACATACCGCACACTGACAGCACACGAACCATCCGAGAGGCATCAGTTTTTTTCACGGATACATTATCATTCTGTAACTGAAAACACTGTAAAATGTTCCTGTAAATGATTATACACTAATAGCTGCTGAGGAAAGAATAGATTGCACACGGATGTGATCTGAGAGAAATTTCGGACACTCGCACAGCAGTTGGATGCCAAATGGACCAAAAACCGATGACACTCAACCGACTCTCCTGGATGAGAAACAGACTGATTTTAAGGCGGCGGGAGACAGTGTGCCACCGTGTCCTCAGCTCCGTGCTGTGCACACAGTATACCACCATGTCCTCAGCTCTGTGCTGTGCACAGACAGTGTACCACCATGTCCTCCATGTGCTCAGCTCTGTGCTGTGCACACAGTGTACAGTACACTGTATGTGCACAGCACGGAGCTGGTGACATGGTGGTACACTGTGCAAAGCACGGAGCTGGGGACATGGTAGTACACTGTGCACAGCACGGAGCTGGGGACATGCTGGTACACTCTCTGTGCACAGCACAGAGCTGAGGACATCTCAGAAGAGACAGACAGGCCACAGACGGGCGGCGGGACAACACTGAGCCCACCTGGAAGAACTACAACTCCCAACACCCAACACACTGCCCAGAAATCATATAGGACAGGCAGAAGAACTACAACTCCCAGCATGCCACACCCTGACAACACAGAAAGGTGGCAGCAGCTGCATGGAGGCAGACACACGGTACAGCTGCCAATATCACCACACACAGCGCCAGCCACAGCCCCAGTCCTCCTGCACCCCCATCCTCCTCTCCTCTGTCCTCCTGTACCCCGTCCTCCTCTCCTCTGCCCCTCCTGCTCTCCTCTATCCTCCTGCACCCCCATACTCCTCTCCTCTGCCCCTCCTGCTGCTCCTCTATCCTCCTGCACCCCCATCCTCCTCTCCTCTGTCCTCCCGCACCCCCGTCCTCCTCTCCTCTGTCCTCCTGCACCCCCGTCCTCCTTTCCTCTGTCCTCCTGCACCCCGTCCTCCTCTCCTCTGTCCTCGTGCACCCCCGTCCTCCTCTCCTCTGTCATCCTGCACCCCCATCCTCCTCTCCTCTGTCCTCCCGCACCCCCGTCCTCCTCTCCTCTGTCCTCCTGCACCCCCGTCCTCCTTTCCTCTGTCCTCCTGCACCCCGTCCTCCTCTCCTCTGTCCTCCTGCACCCCCGTCCTCCTCTCCTCTGTCCTCCTGCACCCCCATCCTCCTCTCCTCTGTCCTCCTGCACCCCAGTCCTCCTCTCCTCTGTCCCTCCTGCTGCTCCTCTGTCCCCCTCGTTCTGCCCCTCTTTCCTGTTCTCCTGTCCCCTTGTTTCTGTCCCCCTGCACCTCTGTTCTCTTTTCCTCGGTCCCCCTGTTTCTGTCCTTCTGCCCCTCTGCCCCCTGTTTCTGTCCTTCTGCCTCTCTGTCCTCTTCTCTTCGGTCCCAATGTGCCTCTGTCCTCTTCTCCTTGGTCCCCCTGCGCCTCTATCCTCTTCTCCTTGGTCCCCCTGTGCCTCCATCCTCTTCTCCTTGGTCCTCCTGCGCTCTGACCTCTGCCTGTAATGGAGCTATACATATAACCCTGGACAGTGCAGCAATCAACAGGATAAGAGGCAGAGGTACTGGCACAGGCCGCCCAGCCTGTCCAGAGGTCACCACTTCCCTGCCTGGTGCTGCACTCTCCCCTCTTCAGAAGAGCGGGGGGAGGGGTGCTAGCGGAGAATTTGGCAGGCCGGGGGGGTGCACTTAGGAGTTTCACTCTCCCCTCTTCAGAAGGGGGGGTGCTAGCAGGGGATTTGGCAAGCCGGGGGGGGTGCACTTAGGAATTTCACTCTCCCCTATTCAGAAGGGCGGGGGGGGGGTGCTAGCAGAGAATTTGGGGTGCACTTGGGAATTTTTCTTTCTCCCTGCTTCAGAAGAGCAGGGGCAGATGGGTGCTAGGCTAGCAATGATTTCGGCGGGCGGCCGCGGGCCGGTGTTGCCACTTTGCATACTCACTCACCGCGGCCACTGTGCGTCTTCCGTCAGGAGGTGGAGAGGAGGGGCGGGCAGAGCTGCAGGACAGGAAGTCCCGCCCTCCCTCCTCTCCGGCCGGCGCGGTGGCCGGCGGCCAGCACGGGGCCCCCCAAGGGGTTCGGGGGCCCCCCAGGGGGCGGGCAATGGGCCCTTCATGCCTGGGGGGGCCCGGGGCGATCGCCCCCCCTGCCCCCCCGCCAGCTACGCTACTGCCTATGACCTTTACAACTCAATTGAAAAATAAAATAGAATCTATTTGAGTAGAAAATTAAAAATAAACTAACTGAAATAATGTGTAGGCAGAAATATGCACACCCTAAAACTAATACTTGACTTTAAGATAGTATTAAAGGGAACCTGCACCTAGAGTAAGCCCCTCAGGCTATCACTACCTGTCCCTGCACCTTGCTATTACTACTCTAACTATCCCTCTGTCTACTAAATCTGCCCTGTGACTGTGTAAGAAAATGTATTTATAACTTACATGGGCATATGTTAATGGTCCGGGGGGCTACCGTTGCTAGCCCCTCTGGGCGTCCTCTCTGTGTCCCTGTTGTCGCCTCCTGCTGTCTCTTGCACTCCCCTATGGGCGTGCTATTGTAATCAAATTTCCAGAGCCGCGAGCCATAGCAACCCGCTATTAACCTTAGCAGTGGACGTCCTGGAGCTTCCCCTGGACCCGCTGCTAAGGCTAATAGCGGGTTACTATGGCCCCGCGATTCATGAAATGATGCGTTCCTCATCATAACAAGAAGGCTGCATAGCAGAGCCAACCGAAAATGACTGGGGGAGTGTGCATTTTAATTACAATAGCACGCCCATAGTGGAGTGCAAGAGACAGCAGGAGGTGGCAACAGGGACACAGAGAGCACGCCCAGGGGTGGTCTCTGGTATCAGTCAGTTATAAAAATAGATTCTACTAAGATATAGGCAGAAAACGGAAGTTTGGACCCAGTTACGAGATACGCCTTGAAGTGGCAACTGGGTGGATAATTGATATGCCTGCCTAGAGAGCTATGTATCCCTTTTTTTCTTTTTCTTAGCTATAATATTCAATATAAGTCATAATAGACTGTCACAAGCAGTAAATACCTGAAATATTTGCAGCACCTTTAATGTTGCTGTAGGCCTCTTGGTAGCCTCCCAAACCAATTTTCCTCTTGTATTTTCATCAGTTTTGAGGGATGTCTAGTTCAAGGCAATTACCCTGTTGTACCAAATTTAAGCTACTTCTTGATGTAAGCTGTTTATGGACCATAACTTTAGCTTTAAAATGCAGCTAAGAAAATGTCAGGAACATCCTATTAGAACAGCTAAACTTTACATGGGGTTAATAAGAATCCCTTTTATGATGGCAGCTGAATACTGACAACTAGATTTCAGTTTGTTCATCAATGCTTTTGAAAACATTCAGCCTTTATCCACCTCTAACAGCTAAGGTGTGAAGTAGAGCTATTAACCTATTGTATGCTACTGACAGTCAGCAGTGGGCACACTGTTCTGACCCCTCGTCAGTGATCACGGGACACTGATATATTGCCATAGGTGCAGCAGACAGGGAGGTGCTGCTACTGCCAAGGCCAAACCGTTAAAAGTAGGAGACAGACTTTGGACTAAAAAGAATTTGCTGCACCCACAAGCTAAATGACCAGTGGGAAGCCTGTCCTTACATCATTACCAGTATCCCATTCCCAGGGAGGACACTCAGCAAGAAATTGTAGTCAATTATAGCCAGATCAAAGCTTGCATCACTCAAGGAGATCCCGTCCCTCCAGCTTCTATGCCTGTTGCACAAGAAGATGCTTCCAGGACCTCCACCATTCCACTTGTTTGGCTTCATGCACCCTGTCTCCACTTTATGATACCAACTCCTCATTATCCACTAGAGAATACTGACTCAATTTCTGCAGAGGGTTGTCAAGTGGCACCCCCTACAGTCGAGGAGCCAAGAGCATCATTCACCTATGAAGAGGCAGTGCCTACTCTGCAGAGATCTGAACGAGCAACCAAAGGACAGTTACCAGCTCATTACCAGGAATAATTGGTTGCTGCCTATCTAAACAGGAGAGACTTGCCATGTGTAGCACCAATACAAACATCTTTTACTATGTAATAATGGCGTCCTAGAGTCTTATTACTGTCAATCTGTGTCCTAGCCCTTCTAAAAACAGCTTGTTGCACAACGGTTCTTTATGGTATGTGTGCCCTGACTGCTAGCTGTCTTCCCGTTCCCCACCTAGTGGAGGTTGTTCCTGCAAGATCCTTCCTCGAGACAAAAGTACTCCTTTATTGCGGTTACATATTGCTTTATCTTTGCATCCAGATGTTGCATTTCTTATGTTTCTCCACAGGTATTTGAGAAAACAAGAACATTTTAAACAACAGTATAAATTGAATCTATATATACGTGCATGCTTTTTTTTCTGTTTTCTTTAGATGCAGATGTGTGGGGGATGACACGCTTCAAGAAGGGAGATGTGTGGTATCCCACAAAGTGGCCATCTTCATGGGATACCAGATGAATAGTGTTTCATGCAAATGCAGTGATTTTTGTGTATATTTGACTCACCGTGGCCGGCTGACTCCGGTTTAGACAGGCGATGCTTCCTTCCTCCTTGTCACGGGTGGACCGCGCCTGCCGGTAGTGGGGCCCGGTTGAGTGCAGATCAAAGGGTTGAAGACGTCTTGTAAGAACAGATTAAAGGGGTTTTAATTTATTTGTGACACCACCTATGAGTAGTTTCGGTAAGGGCTACCGACGCTGCAGAACCTCCGGGGGATGGATAGCAGCAAGATGGAACGCTCCCCACAGGCTGAGCGGTGATCCCCGGAGGCTGGAGCTGCTCAAGATGTTGTGCGGCAGCTGCGGTTACCTTGTAGTGCGGACGGATAGTTCATAAGGAAGCACGGACACAGAAAGTCTCTGCAACGGGTCTTTACTGTAACCAGCAGGCAGTACATGGTATACAGTTAGCAGGTAGTGGACCGGGTGGACTCAGCAGTGATGGTGTCCCTTAGAAATCCGCAGTGTTCCTCCATTCTAACTAAGTGGTTGCCAGTGTTGAACAGGAATACCAGGTCGGGTACGGGGAGGCTGCTTCAATGCCCTATCCAAAATGTACGTTATGGATGTTCTGGGGAGCCTTGGGTCCCTCGGTGAGTACACCGCTTGTTAGACGACTGGAATTTGGCTGGTGGTGGGGTGCTCCTGGAAAGCTGCTCCTCCACGCTTCTGGTTCGCGTAGCAGAGGTGAACTGCTGCCAGCTTTGGTACCAGTGAACCGGCTGTAAGGTTTCTGGGCACGGGAGTCTTTTGGGAACCCGTGGTAATGATGCCCGATCCCGGTTGTTGAGGCCTCGGGTGCTGACACCCGACCGGTGACGGCCCGGGGGCTGCGCAGGGCGCGGAGCCCCCGCTCCTACTCCAAGTTCTAGACTGCTCAGGTCGAGTTCTAGATCCCTTCTTTCTTACTGACTAAGGGTCTGTTCTCCTACACACTTCCCTAGCACTCCGCCCACCAGGACCTAGGATTGGCCCTCTGTTCTAGGTGATGCATGCAGGGTTGGATTTCTAAGTTAACCATATCACTGCCGTGTCAGAGAATATTGCGGCTGCATTTATGGCTGCAATACCCTCTTGTGACGCACTCGGGGCGCCACACTCCCCCTTGGTTTAATACGCTTGTCCCCAAGCGTCACACTACCCACATTACAGAGGTTTTTATATTTTATAACAGGTAATCAACACTTTTATTAATGACAGGTCATTATTTTGCATAAAAGTGAGGCAGGTAAAATAAACAGGTGAAACACTTGGTGCGGACCCAGCGGGCGGTCGGCTGTCCTTAGTAAAAGTTCAGGCTGTAGCCGCAAGATCACACAGGCAGTGATTAACAGGAACAGAGTCATTGAGTGAGTTCAAGTCTTAAAGTCACTGGCGCGGAGAACGATGGCGCACCCGGATAGCGAACCACCCATCTGGACAAGCATAGCGTTCATAGGTGATCATATCGCCCCGGTATAGGTCGCGATCGGGATGTCCTCTGGGCAAGTGTGACTCAACTTCCCGGCGCCCCACAAACACTTCCTCATTCAAACCCACCTCCCAAGCGAACCCCCACCCAGTATGTAAGTTAAAGGTGGAAATTCTACCTTCGCGGCGGAGTTCATCAGGCAGCGGCGGTTGGCAATGAGCCTCGGCACGGGCCTGCATGTTGGCGCGTTCACAGGCTTGCCACTCCTCTCTTCGTCGCTGGCGTACATCTCCGTCGGCATGGCTTGGGGTGTAGAGATGAGCGGTGTAGCTGTCGGTTTGGCGGGAAACTTGAACTTGGCGGGCAGTCTGGACCGGCACCCGGTAGAACGGCACAGGGGAAGGTGTCGGCGTTGCACTCGACCAGTGTACCCGAGCTGTATGCCCGGCAGGAAGTTCCTCAGTGTCTCCCCAAGCGAACCCGGTGTCGAGATCCTCAGCGGTGCTGCGGGTCTCGTCGTCGTCATCCTCTTCTTCTCCTCAACGACCACATCGGGCTGCTCGATGGCTGGAGGTGTTGAAGCTGGTTCCTCTGTACAACAGGGCGGTGGTGCTGCGGAGCCTTCCACAGGGACGTCCTGCAGGGCTTCTAGGCTGCCTGCCTCTTCATCTGTAACTGTAGGTAGAGGTGTCTCAATCCGGTTACCAGGTAGGCCTCGGCAATTGCAAGGGAAGCCTCCGGTACGGGGACAAAACAGTCGACAGTCTCTGTAGTTGTGAAACACGTCGCGGGTTCCTCGGTGGGAACCTGGTAGAGATCAAGTTCTTCTATGGAGCGTATTGTAAGCTCTGGCTCAGGAACGGGGTCGGCTGCGGTATTAATCACTGGAACGAGCTGAGCTGTGGCCTCCACCGGAATGATGCAGTCGATTGGCTCTCGTGACGAAGCAGGACAGGTGGTAGGCGACGGTGAGGCGGTTGAGAAGCTGGCGACGTCGTCTGGGCCTGGAGTAGCTGTACCCGGTCGGCTCTGCTGCATCGCATGGTGTAGTCGTCTTCCTAGGGTCGCACTCCAGCTGCGAATCGTCCATTCCACAGTCTCAAGTAACCGCACCCGGAGGTCTTGTAGAGCTTCTAGCCAGAAGTCGGGGCTGCCGTCAATGGTAAGGGCAGAACCCGGACCCGGTTGGCCTATGGCTGCTCTGGCCTCCGCCTCGACCTCCCGCATCAGGTCTTGGAGTCTCATGCTGGCCATTCTCTTCTTTTTTTGGAGGGAACCACACCCGTTCAACCGGTAACCGTTCTAGTGAAGAGCTGGTGAAGAAGCTTCTCTGACACTCCCACTTCTTTGGGGGCTTTTGTAGTCCAATGGTGGGAAAAGTCTTTGGGGTCTGCCCCATGGTTGATTCGAGCAATCAGGGCGGACAAAGAGTTTGGCGCCTTTTGTCTTTAGCCCTCCCACGATGAGGGGGGGGTTGACTCACTCCTAGGCTTACACGTGGCGGATTCTTGTGGCGGGAACGCCATCTTGGACGCCATCTTGGCCCAACGGTGAAAAGGCGGGAAAGTTCTTTTTAGGACGAACAAAGTCCAAATTTTAGACAATAAAGTCATTTTAAAGCACATGATACCCGCTGGATAACGGGCCTGCTCGTATCCTGTTCGTGACGCCATTCTCTGACTCACCGTGGCCGACTGACTCCGGTTTAGACAGGCGATGCTTCCTTCCTCCTTGTCACGGGTGGACCGCGCCTGCCGGTAGTGGGGCCCGATTGAGTGCAGATCAAAGGGTTGAAGACGTCTTATGGGAACAGATTAAAGGGGTTTTAATTTATTCATGACGCCACCTATGAGTAGTTTCGGTAAGGGCTACCGACGCTGCGGAACCTCCGGGGGATGGATAGCAGCAAGATGGAACGCTCCCCACAGGCTGAGCGGTGATCCCCGGAGGCTGGAGCTGCTCAAGATGTTGTGCGGCAGCTGCGGTTACCTTGTAGTGCGGACGGATAGTTCATAAGGAAGCACGGACACAGAAAGTCTCTGCAACGGGTCTTTACTGTAACCAGCAGGCAGTACATGGTATACAGTTAGCAGGTAGTGGACCGGGTGGACTCAGCAGTGATGGTGTCCCTTAGAAATCCGCAGTGTTCCTCCATTCTAACTAAGGCTGCTTTCACATAACGATTTTATCAGTTCCGATGCTGTCCGATAAAAATCGGACAGCATCGGACCGATTTTCGGACCCCATGCATTCCTATGGGCATCGGACCGAATCGGATGTGCACTAAATGCCATCCGATCTGGTCCGATCCGAATCTGTCCGATTTTTTTTTCGGTGCAAAAATCGGAGCTTGCTCCGATTTTTGCACCGAAAATAAAATCTGACAGATTCGGATCGGACCAGATCGGATGGCATTTAGTGCACATCCGATCCGACCCGATCAATTTGACATGGGGCCCTATGGAGCAGGCTCCGAGGAAACAGCTTATGTCTCCTCGGACCGATTTTAGTGTACTGAGCATGCTCAGTACACTAAAATCGCTCCAAAAGTGAATGAATGGGTTAATAAAAAAAAAAAAAAGTATGCTCACCTGTCCACGAGGCCCCCGTCGTCTCCCGGCGTCTCCGATATCTCCAGGTATCTTGCCGTCTGTGCTGATAAGACCTGCCGTGATGTCACAATCACATGACTGCCAGGAACCAATAGCCGGCAGTCATGTGATTGTGACATCACGAGAGGTCCTGGCAGCACAGAAGACAGAACAGCCAGATACCGGGAGACGCGCGGGACCGTGCAGGAGTCGTGGACAGGTGAGAAAGGAGAGGAGGAGAGGAGGGGGGACACATGGGGGGGCCGGAGGACACATGGGGGCAGCACATTGAAGGACTGGGGATGGACTCATAGGAGGACCGGGGGCGCAGAGAGGACCGGGGGCCAAGAGGGGAGGACTGGGGGCCAAGAGGGGAGGACTGGGGGCCAAGAGGGGAGGACCGGGGGCCAAGAGGGGAGACACAGGGGATAAAGGAGAGGACCGGGGGAGAGACATGACAGCTCTCAGAATGCCCGCCCTCCTGTCAGATCGCTCCCTATTTTCTGTCGGAATCGGGTGCCTATTTGGCACCCGATTCCAGGCATCAGAGGAATCCGATGCTGTCCGATTTATATCGGACAGCATCGGATTTTACAAAATCGTTATGTGAAAGTAGCCTAAGTGGTTGCCAGTGTCGCCCAGGAATACCAGGTCGGGTACGGGGAGGCTGCTTCAATGCCCTATCCAAAATGTACCTTATGGATGTTCTGGGGAGCCTTGGGTCCCTCGGTGGGTACACCGCTGGTTAGACGACTGGAATTTGGCTGGTGGTGGGGTGCTCCTGGAAAGCTGCTCCTCCACGCTTCTGGTTCGCGTAGCAGAGGTGAACTGCTGCCAGCTTCGGTACCAGTGAACCGGCTGTAAGGTTTCTGGGCACGGGAGTCCTTTGGGAACCCACGGTAATGATGCCCGATCCTGGTTGTTGAGGCCTCGGGTGCTGACACCCGACCGGTGACGGCCCGGGGGCTGCGCAGGGCGCGGAGCCTCCGCTCCTACTCCAAGTTCTAGACTGCTCAGGTCGAGTTCTAGATCCCTTCTTTCTTACTGACTAAGGGTCTGTTCTCCTACACACTTCCCTAGCACTCCGCCCACCAGGACCTAGGATTGGCCCTCTGTTCTAGGTGATGCATGCAGGGTTGGATTTCTAAGTTAACCAGATCACTGCCGTGTCAGAGAATATTGCGGCTGCATTTATGGCTGCAATACCCTCTTGTGACGCACTCGTTGCGGGGCGCCACATATTGTATATTGAAAGACCAGCTGACAGGCAGCACTAAAAGGGTTAATCACCCACCTCCCTTTGCAGGATTTTAAGCCAGCTCTGCTTAGCATGCAGGATAGGGTTACCACTGAACTGTAATAGTCACATGCAGGGAGGAGAGACAAACCCTTCTGGCTACAGTGTGGAATAGTGAGTCGGGGGAGGAAAGCAATGGAGAGAGAGCTGATGGCAGTCATATGGAGATATGGCTATTGTCCTTAGAAAAGGAGAAAGTAGGCTTCAGAGAAGTGCAGCTCAGCATAAGGAATGCATAGAGAATTACCAGAAGGGAAATCTGAACTAGGACTTGATGATAGGCATCCATTCAGTGGTCTGCCTGTCTACTTGTCTGGGTCAATATTTAACTGTAAGCGCAATCTCACTGTCTTCCAATTATCTAACATATGTAAATAGCTACCCACCCATTATTGCCAGTAAAGAGACTGTTCAAGCCATACTTGTCCCTACTTGATTGAAGATTTACTGCACAGTTATCACCACCATCAGATTCTCCTAGGCGCAGCAACTATGCAAGGACTGTGTCCCACTATTATATTCCCTTTTTATTGGAGGACTTTGTGTGTGTGCAATTTGGAGGGGATCCACTGTGCCAGTAAGCTCGGCCAACGTGAGGCAGATTACAAACCCCTGGGAGCACAACCTCTGCTGCTCACTACATGAGGTCACCACTAGTGATGAGCGAGCACTAAAATGCTCAGGTGCTCGGTGCTCTGGCCGAGCATCTCAAGATACTCGTGTACTCGGCCAGAGCACCGAGCCCAATGTAAGTCAATGAGTGACAGGCTCCACCCACAGACTTCCGGTTATAAAACGAGTATTTCTGGGAAAGGGTGGGAGGGGGGCTTTTTCAAATCGCCACAACATATAACACCTTACTGTGGCCCCCAGAGGGATCCTAACAATTAATCTGCTCCCTGTGTGGTGCCAGCTCACAGTGTGCACTGAAGGGAGCAGTGCATTTGTGTCAGAGCGATAATTATTAGTGAGCAGTCCGAGCATCTCGGCGGTACTCGTTGCTCGGCGAGCATCCCGAGTCCTGGGATACTCGTGCGAGTAACGAGTAGCGCCGAGCATACTCGCTCATCCCTAGTCACCACATATGTGCCCCCTCCACATTCACACACTACCACTTCTTATCCTCCTATTCTTCCTGCAGCATGTAATATGGACCTAAGGGTCACTAACAGATGCAGAGTGGTGATAAATGTGTAATATACTGGTCTTCTGCTATTTCCTCTGGCATTCTGGCAAGTATTTTTTTTACTAGGATAGATATGAGGGGGGTGACATTGTTGATTGAACACTTGTTCCTATTCTAAGGGCTTTAGTAAAAGACATGTATTCATCATGAGCTGCAAATAGCGGATCTCAAAATAATCCAAACTGCAGTTTGTCTGTTGCTAGCCTATCACAGCTTTCCGTTGCACATACAGACACTCAAACATATACATTGTCGAATTGCAGTGAGTTTCAATGATACAAATTATGCAGCACTCTGGCAGACCTTTATGTTTTTCCAAAGTCAGGGATAATATCAGTTGAAATGAACTGACACTTTCCTTCCCATAATTAATACTTTCATCAAGCTGGTATATTTCTGAAAAATGTTGTTTATTTATTTTTTATATATCATTCTAATTTATTTTATTATTATATTTATTTTAATTTATTTTAATATTCATTATTAATATTTTCTTTATTTTCGCTTTTTTTTTCCTTTTTAATTTTTTTATTTTTATTTGTATGCATGCATTTCTATTATTATTTTCATTATTTATATAATTTAGTTTTCATTTTCCTATTGTATTTATTTATTTTCACTCATCTCTTTATTCTCTCTCTTCTAATGGTCCAGTTCCTTATCAAATCAATCTGTTTTGCCATTTACACCATATAATCTCCATCACGTGTTTGCTTAGTATGTCCTCAGTAGTGATAGGCGATTCCGCCGATGTTTGGGTTTGGCAGACCTGACCGGATTTTTTTAAGTTCGAGTTTGTGGCCAGACATTACTCAAACTTGACTTTAAAGTTATTAGACTGGGGCTGGGGCGGCTATAAGAGGAAGTAAAGCATTGATTAAACATAAGTGTTATACTTACCGGTATTCCGCCACTTGTGCTTCCGGGCCATTCATTAAATTCATGAATATTCACTGAACATGGGTGGAACAGCCAATAACAGATGCTGTCACAGAGAGTGGGTATCTGCAATTGACTGTGGGAGTAATCTGGAATGAGTCCATACATTCTACCGTAGTAGATGCTAGAATGTATGCTCTGGTTTTAGGTTACTCCAACAGACAATCACAGATGCCCACTCTCTGTGACAGCATCTGTGATTGGCTTTCGGACCGCTTGCCCATTGACTGACAACATAGTACTGTAAAAATAAAGTAGACAGCTACAGGATGCCTCCAAAAGCTGCCTGGCTTTACCTTGGCTGGCAATCAAAATACAGGGAAGCCCATTATTTTTTTTAATTATTTAAATAAGTAATTTTAAAAAATGTTTCAGCTTTGCACTATTTTTGATTGCCAGCCAAGGTAAAACCCAAGTAGCTGGGTGCTAGGATTCGCAGTGTGGTAAGGCCCAAATGTTCTGTGCCCCCATGCTGAAAATCACAGCCCAACACTGCCCCTGAAAATGGTGCATTCTTTGGTAGCGCCTCTTTCAGGTGCTTTACCTGGCTCTTCCAGCAGCCTTGGTAGTGGTGGAATGCTGGGTAATAAAGAGGTTTATGCCTTATATATTGAAGGAGAAATGGAGGGACAAAGCAAGTTAAAGGGTAAAAGCAAAATTATTCTCCTTGCCCAAAAACAATTACAACAAATTCCAGGAAGTAAGTAGTGTTTCTAAAAATGCTGCTTTTGCCACAGTATAGTTGTCGGATGTATGGTTGCTAAATAGGAATATTAAAATAGGTATGTAAAAAGTAATAAAGCACTATTATTCCTCGACATAAAAATGTTGTTCTGCCCATTTAGACTCAGTAGGAGAAAGCAATGCTAAATGTTCCACTTGTTATAAATAGTGCAATGTGACATGTTATCTTGTTGTGATGTTTATGTGTTTAGAACCATCTGGCAGTAATACCTGCATATCTGGGTGTCTTCTCCTTTAAAAACCCAATGCATTGTGGGTCACCCCCTCAACTCCCCTGTGTAAGCAGCAGCCGTTCAAAGTGCTTTCTATGCATCTAGATAAGTTCCTTGGGGGGTCTAGTTTCCAAAATGGGGTCACTTGTGGGGGAGCTCTAATGTTTAGGCACACAGGGGCTCTCCAAACATGACATGGTGTCCGCTAACAATTTGAGCTGAGTTTGCAATGTGTTAGCGGACACCATGTCGCGTTTGGAGAGCCCCTGTGTGCCTAAACATTGGAGCTTCCCCACAAGTGACCCCATTTCCGAAACTAGACCCCCCAAGGAACCTATCTAGATGCATAGAGAGCACTTTGAATCCCCAGGTCCTTCACAAATTGATCTGTAAAAATGAAAAAGTACTTTTTTTTTCCGCAAAAAAATTATTTTTTCACTTTTGCGGATCAATTTGTGAAGCACTTGGGGGTTCAAAGTGCTCACTTTGCATCTAGATACGTTCCTTGGGGGGGTATAGTTTCCAAAATGGGGTCACTTGTGGGAGAGCTCCAATATTTAGGCACACAGGGGCTCTCCATACCAAAAATGGTGTCTGCTAACAATTGGAATTATTAGAGGACACCATGTCGCGTATGGAGAGCCCATGTGTGCTTAAACATTGGAGCTCCCCCACAAGTGACCCCATTTTGGAAACAAGACTCCCCAAGGAACGTATCTAGATGCATAGTAAGCATTTTGAACCCCAGGTGCTTCACAAATTCATCTGTAAAAATGAATAAAGAAAATTTGTGTGAAAAAAATAGTACTTTTTTCCTATTACGGATCTATTTGTGAAGCACCTGAGGGTTCAAAGTGCTCACTATGCATCTAGATAAGTTCTTTGAGGGATCTAGTTTCCAAAATGGGGTCACTTGTGGTGGAGCTCCAATGTTCAGGCACACAGGGAGGGGCTCTCCATTCGCGGCATGGTTTCCGCTAACAATTGGAGCTAATTTTCCATAGAAATTGTTAGCGGACACCATGTCGAGTATGGAGAACCCGTGTGCCACCAGCACAAGGGCAACTGGTAGAGTTGGGGTACAGCACCAGAAAATGGCGCCTGTAATGAATGCGCTATTTTCTGGGGTGGCTGTGGGTTGCAATTTGCAGTGTGGGGGCCCACTTTGGGTCTGCCCACGCTGTGGATTCCAGCCCCCCAGCTACCAAGTTGTACCTGGCTGGCAAACAAAAATACATCGAAAGCCTTTTTTTTATTTCTAGAACTGATTTTAGAAAAAAAAATGACGTGTGGCTCTGCCATATTTTTGGTCAGCCAGGTACAACTTGGCAGCTACGGACTGCCACCAACCCCCAGCTGCCTCGTTGTACCTGGCTGGCAACCAAGAATACAGCAAAGCCCATTTTTTTTATTTCTAGAACTAATTCTAGAAAAAAAATGACATAGGGCTCCGCCATATTTTTGGCCCAGCCAGGAACAACTAGGCAGCTGGGGGCTGGAATCCTCAGCATGGAGAGGCCCAAGCGTTCTGGGCCCCCCATGCTGCGAATTGTAACCCGCAGTCGCCCCAGAAAATGGTGCATTCATTGAAGCGCCATTTTCTGGCGCTGTACCCAAGCTCTTCCAGTTGCCCTGGTGCCGGTGGCAAACTGGGTAATAAAGGGGTTAATGCCAGCTTTTTTATTGGCAGCTGGCACTAAGCCCGAGATTCAAAATGTCGGGCCAATGTTAGACCCGGCCACTAGAAATCTCTAGTAAATAGTCAAAAAATACACCACACAGAGAAAAATCTTTTTCTTTAAAAAAAACACACAAACAAAATTCGGACTCCATCTTTATTATAAAAAGATCCGACATAGTCCATAACAAAGGTCCCACGACGCTTGATCGTATCCGACGTAGTCCACAACGAAGGTCCCATGACACTCGATTGCGTCTGCTATACCCAGAGACTGCAGGAAGAGATCAAGTGTCCTCTTCTTGCAGTCTCTGGTGTCATAGTGATAATGCACTGTATGGCAGATCATTGCTATACAGTGCAGCATCACTGTGCAAACCCAAGTTTCAGAGATCACATAGAGAGGCATAACAGATCACTGCGCCAGGTCTGTCAGATTACTTCACTGCAGCCTGATCCACCTGCATGCAGCCTGATCCCCCTGCATCCACATAGTGGATCACTTTGCCTGATCCCCCTGCATGGGGATCGATCTGTAGATCTGACAATCTGGGCGCAGTGATCCACACAGTGGGCTGTGAGATCGCTATTCTGTAACCCTGATCCCTCTGCAGTAGCGATCTCACAGCACGGGGGCAGTGATCCACAGTGTGGATCACTGCACCGGTGCTGTGAGATCGCTACTCTGCAGTCCTGATCCTCCTTCAGGGGGATCGAGCTGCAGAAAGCGATCTGACAGCCCGGGTGCAGTGATCCACACAGTGGATCACTGCACCTGTGCTATGAGATCGCTACTGCAGGGGGATCAGGGTTGCAGAGTAGCAATCTCAAAGCCCGGGTGCAGTGATCCACTGGATCACTGTGCCCGAGCTGTCAGATCACTTTCTGCAGCTCGATCCCCATGCAGGGGGATCATCCCGATCCCCCTGCAGGTGGATCAGGCTGCAGAAAATAGATCTCACAGAACGATGGGCAGGGGGAATTACAGACATTGGACCCTGGAACTGATGATGGTGGAGGGGACTGTAGCGCACAGGATCAGAAGTCTGAAGACCGGAGCGGTGGGGAACACTGACGGCCGGAGGTAAGTGAGAGGAGGTGGCGGTGGGAGGAGGTGATCACCGGACTGGTGACCGGTCCGGTGATCTAACAGGGGCATGAGATCAGCGGCGGGGAGTAGAAGAAAGCCGGGGACAGGGGAGATCAACGGCGGGGAGCAGGAGAAAGCCGGGGACAGGGGAGATCAGCGGCGGGGAGCAGGATAAAGCCGGGACAGGGGAGATCAGCGGCAGGTAGCAGGAGAAAGCAGGGGACAGGGGAACTGAGTGGGGTAGGGGGTACTGGAGGAAACAGGGGGGATGATCAGAGTAGCAGGAGGAGCCAGGAAGAGAAGCAGGCAGGAGGAGACCGCACAGTCAGTAAAGCCGCAGTAATTGACGGTTTTACTTTCAACCGCCAATCACCACGGCTGTAGCCTCGGGGGGGGGGCAAAGCGACCCCATGTATCTGCAGCTCGAGTGACACTCAGTGAGACCCTCACTCAAGCTGCAGGAGTGCGATCCCCAGATATCTCAGACACTGAGACATCGGTCAGGAACGCACTGGTTTTCATGTCTCAAACGGTGAGACATGTGTCAGGAAGGGGTTAAGTTCTTTTGACCTCCAAACTGTGTGTGTATTATGGCTTCCAAAGAATTCAGTTTTGATTTCATCTGAATATACTATATTCTCACAATATAGTCTAAATGTTATTGAGAAAACTTTAAATGTGGTTGCATGTGCTTTTTGCTCAGTAATGAAGTCTTACATGGTGAGCGTGCACAGGGCTGCCACTAGGAATTTCAGGGCCCCTTACTGGCAAAATTTTGGGGCCCCCCTGAGACTCCACCCATGCTCTGCCCCGCCCTCACCAAGCTCCACCCCACCAGGAGGACTATGTGGGGACCATTATACAGTGTCGCCTACAAACAACATAGTAATGCATATGATATCATTACAATGCATCCCATATTTAATAACATCATAGTGCATATAATTGTGCATATCACACTCCTGAGTATAATAAACAGCAGGTGAAATAAGTATTCAAGACATCACCAAGTTTCTAAGGAAATATTTTTCTAAGGCTGCAATTGACATGAATTTCTCCCCAGATGTCAGTCACGGCTCATCCAATCCACACAGGCAAAGAAATCAAACCATAGATGTCCAAAAACTATGTGCAATAATGAGAAATAACATAGGGAAAAAGTATTAAACACATGAATAACGAGATGTGCAAAAAGCCCTGGAAAGTCCTGACCCCAACTGAAATCTATCAGTAATTAGAAAGCAATCCTGACAGTGATAATAATGTCAGCTGGTTTAACTGATGTCTCATTACCAAGGTGCCACACAAGAAACCTCTCGATGGGTAAAACCAGTGAACTGTCTCAAGTCCTTCACAACATGATTGTTACAACTGTAGGAGAGGGGGTCTCCTCAAGCCCCACAGCCTCTGCACCTCCAGGAGAGGGGGTCTCCTCAAGCCCCACAGCCTCTGCACCTCCAGGAGAGGGGGGTCTCCTCAAGCCCCACAGCCTCTGCACCTCCAGGAGAGGGGGTCTCCTCAAGCCCCACAGCCTCAGCACCTCCAGGAGAGGGGGTCTCCTCAAGCCCCACAGCCTCTGCACCTCCAGGAGAGGGGGTCTCCTCCAGCCCCACAGCCTCTGTACCTCCAGGAGAGGGGGTCTCCTCCAGCCCCACAGCCTCTGTACCTCCAGGAGAGGGGGTCTCCTCCAGCCCCACAGCCTCTGTACCTCCAGGAGAGGGGGTCTCCTCCAGCCCCACAGCCTCTGTACCTCCAGGAGAGGGGGTCTCCTCCAGCCCCACAGCCTCTGTATCTCCAGGAGAGGGGGTCTCCTCCAGCCCCCCCCACCCCCCCAAGCCTTATGAGTTGCCCTACAAGCCATGACTCTAAGCTCTGACATGACCGATGCCTCTGCCCTGGCTGATGACACCAACATAGATGTGGTGGGAGAGGGGGAGGACAAGGAGCCCATGGGCTGCCACTATGCTCAGGAGGAAGAGGAGGGGGAAGAAGAGGAGTTGTGGTGGCAGAGGACCTGCTGATGTCTGGGTCTCCGCAGTGCTCATCAACCAAAAAGCCCTCGTACAAGCCGGGGAGCAGCAAGACCACCCTGGTGAAGCCTCCCCTACTCATACATTGCCTTAATCACCATGGCCATCCTGCAGAGCCCCAAGAAGTGGTTGACCCTCAGCGTGATCTGTGACGTCATCAGCCAGCGTTTCCCTTTATTAACGGGAGAAGTTACACGCCTGGCAGAACTCCATCCGCCACAACCAATCCCTCAATGACTGGTTCGTCAAGATCCCCTGGGAGCTGGGCAACCCCAGCAAGGGCAACTACTGGATGCTGGACCCCGAATCTGTCTATGTTTGATAACGGGAGTTTTCTCAGGAGGAGGAAACGCTTCAAATGGCAGCAAACCCCCGAGCTGGAAACTTTCAGCCAGCCTATGGCTATGGACCCTACAGCTGTGGCTATGGCATCCAGCTGCAGCCCTATCATCCACATTCTTCCTTGATTGCCTTCCAGTCCCAACAGACAGACAGCTAATGCCACTGCCATGCCAGCTCCAACCTTCCTCCCAGACCTGCCCAGGACATGTACATTCTACCCTCACCAGCTCACCCCAGCATTGCTAGCCTCCCTCCAGACTGCCAATACCTCCAGCTCAGCACTCAGCAGATCCTCCTTCTACATTGAGAGCATCATAGGTGGAGACATGGGCCCAGTCCACTCAGTGCAGCAACTCTCCTTCCAAAGCCTCTGGGGTCCCAGTTATCTCCAGGGCCCTGGTGACATTTTCCAACACTCCTGCTGCTGCTGCCGCCCTGCAGCCTGGAATCATTCTTACCAATGGGGAACCATCTGTCCCCCTCACATTCACCTGTGCCCTCTCTCACACACACAAACGAGCCAACCCCTCTCAAACTCACCTGTTCCCCCCCTGTCACTCACCTGTCCCCTGGGCCCTCCCACTCTCTCACCTGTGCTCCGCTCCCGACTGGCGTCATCCCTCCTCTTGCCGCATGACACTTGTCCCTGCACCAGTGCCTGCAGGAGGAGCTCGGCTCCGAGGTGCGGGTAGCAGCGGAGTCTGGCAGTGCAGCGCGCACTGTAGACACCGGACGTCTCTCCCCCTCCTGATGGGTGCACATGGAGGAACAGCAGCTGCTGCCTGGACCAGCTACACATAGGCCGGTGGGCGGCGGGTGGCGGGGGCCGGGCAGGCGCTCCGAGTTAGTGGGCGCCGGCCACAAAGAACATGGCGCCCACCGCTAGCTGCCGCAGCTTCTCCCCGCAACTCCAGGGCCCGGTGGCGGTGATAGTAGGGGGGAGGGGGCCCTGCAAGACATGGGGGACGGGGCCCGGAGAAGCCTGCTCCAAATGGCCACGCCTCCTGTAGTCACGGCCGGGCCCCCCTGGGCTCGGGGCCCCTGACTCCAGGCAGGGCTGTCACCCCCTGATGGCGGCCTTGAGCGTGCACATGGGCTAAGCAGCTTGAGTACATTATTGTCTTCTTTGAAACAATTGTATCTGCTGATTCAAGATCTTTCCAGGTGGTGGCTCTCCCCAGGTGGTTCTTGGACCATAAACAACTGTTCTGATAATTCTTTTCATTCATCAGTCTGAAATCTTGTGGTCTTGCGGGTGGCACCAGATCATAGCCGGTTTATGGTGAAACAATGTTCTTTCCACATCTGCGTTATGGCCCCAACAGTGCTCACTTTAACCTTAACTAGTTTAGAAAGTCTTCTGCAACCAATGCCATCAGTATGTTTTGCAACAATAAGGTTGCAATGGTTTTGAGACAGCAAACTGGTTATACTTATCATGAGATGTTTCTTGTGTGGAGCCTTGGTAATGAGACATAATATTATTTTTCACTAAGCGGCAGGATTGCTCTGTTTTTACTGATAAATTTCAGCTGGTGCCATGGCTTTTTGCACCTCTCTTTTTTCATGTGTCATTTCTCATTATTCCATATAATTTGATTTATAGACACTTATGGTCTGATTTCTTTGCCTGTGCATATTGGATGGGTTGTTACAGACAGCTGGAGAGAAATTCATGTCAAAAGCATCTTTAGAAATATATTTCTGGTACTTAGAAAATTCGTGATGTGTTCAATACTTATTTCACACTCTGTAAATGTATGTAATACTTATTATTCAATTAACAATTACAGCAGTACTGTTCAGTTTCAAATACCGTATATACTCGTGTATAAGCCGACTTTTTCAGCCCAAAATTTGGGCTGAAAAGTCCCCCCTCGGCTTATACACGAGTCATATACTGTGTACACTGGTGGGGGCTGTGTCCGGGCACTGCAGGAGGCAGGAGGAGGCAGGGGGAGGCTGCAGAATGAGCGGCACGTCACGTGGTGCCGCTTATTAATTATGCATGGGGAGCAGCGCATAGTACATTGCTGCTCCCCTGCACAAAATAGCCTCCCCCGCTGTCTCCCCGCCCCCCCCATGTATACAGAGGCCCCCCCTCAGTATTGATCCATCTCACCCCCTCGGTCTGCAGGCACCCGGGTCCTCCAGCTGCTCCGTCTGCGTGCGCGGCTTCTAATACCGGCGTCCTCCCCGCTCTTCCTGTTTGAATGCGATCATGTGACCGCGGTCACATGATCACATTCAAACAGGAAGTGCGGGACAGACGCCGGTATTAGAAGCCGCGCACGCAGACGGAGCAGCTGGAGGACCCGGGTGCCTGCAGACCGAGGGGGTGAGATGGATCAATACTGAGGGGGGGCCTCTGTATACATGGGGGGGGCTGTATTACCACTGCTGGGGGCTGTATTACCACTGCTGGGGGCTGTGTTACCACTGCTGGGGGCTGTGTTACCACTGCTGGGGGCTGTATTACCACTGCTGGGGGCTGTATTATCACTGCTGGGGCTGTGTTACCACTGCTGGGGGCTGTATTACCACTGCTGGGGGCTGTATTACCACTGCTGGGGGCTGTGTTACCACTGCTGGGGGCTGTATTATCACTGCTGGGGGGCTGTGTTACCACTGCTGGGGGCTGTGTTACCACTGCTGGGGGCTGTATTACCACTGCTGGGGGCTGTGTTACCACTGCTGGGGGCTGTGTTACCACTGCTGGGGGCTGTATTATCACTGCTGGGGGCTGTGTTACCACTGCTGGGGGCTGTATTACCACTGCTGGGGGCTGTATTACCACTGCTGGGGGCTGTGTTACCACTGCTGGGGGCTGTGTTACCACTGCTGGGGGGCTGTGTTACCACTGCTGGGGGCTGTGTTACCACTGCTGGGGGGCTGTGTTACCACTGCTGGGGGGCTGTGTTACCACTGCTGGGGGGCTGTGTTACCACTGCTGAGGGGCGCTGTGTTACCACTGCTGAGGGGCGCTGTGTTACCACTGCTGAGGGGCGCTGTGTTACCACTGCTGAGGGGCGCTGTGTTACCACTGCTGAGGGGCGCTGTGTTACCACTGCTGGGGGCTGTGTTACCACTGCTGAGGGGCGCTGTGTTACCACTGCTGAGGGGCGCTGTGTTACCACTGCTGGGGGCTGTGTTACCACTGCTGGGGGCTGTGTTACCACTGCTGGGGGCTGTGTTACCACTGCTGGGGGGCTGTGTTACCACTGCTGGAGGGGCGCTGTGTTACCAGTGATAGGGGGCTTTATAACAGGACGGTGCTCTGCTGCATTGGTAGTTTACTGTTTCTATTTAAAATAAAAGTTCAAAATTTTATTCGTATCTATTTTCATTTTTAAAATTTTTCAGTACCGGTAGCTGCTGCATTGTCCACCCTAGGCTTATACACGAGTCAATAGGTTTTCCCAGTTTTTGGGGGCAAAAGTAGGGGGGTCGGCTTATACACGGGTCGGCTTATACACGAGTATATACGGTAGATCATTTTGATGTTACCTTTGTGACTAATGCAGGGTATGATATTGACTACTCAGTCCCATCCAGTGCATTTCAACTTTTCCAATGTCCTTTTAACCAATATTTCTTTTCAACATAATATGTTGAAGAAGTTCGGAAGGAACAGATGATTCGCTTTCTTTTACATTTACCCAGATGAAAGTCAAGAATTCATGAATTACAAAGTGACTAGTAAATATTTTAAACTGTGGATTGTTTAGGAAAGGAAAAGTCACAGAGGTACATCAATTATAAATATCTTACATGAACAGAGTTATTCTGAAAAGTAATGTCTAGCCAGAAACTTTACGTTTTTGCTACTTACAAATATAGATTTTATCTTTAGAGGGATGAAGACATAAAAGGTTTTTCTCCATACAGAATTCTTCATCCCATAGGCTTGCAATGTTAAAATAACAAGTACAATTCTCACTCTCCAGTGATGCATTGGTGCTGCTGCTCCCAGTGACAGCTCATGGCTGAAGTGGTGAAGTATCAAATACAGCGCAAATGACCACTGCAGCAATTCACTGGGCTCCGCAGCTCTGTCAATGTCATGACATTACCAATTTAAATAAATCTGTTAGCAGATTTTTGCAATGTACGCTTTTGAAAGAATCCCCGATCCTGGTGATCTTATTTCAATGTACAAATGGGACGATACAGAGACCTTTCTAATGATCTTTTTACACCTAGGCCTGAGACAAGGGGGAATCCTCTATGTCTAGAGTAAAGAAGGTTTGTTCATAAGAGAGTCAGAAAGAGGTTAGGAGGATCCAATGGCTGGATGTCCTTAAAGAGGACCTGTTACCCCCCCAGCTGCATGGCAATCTAAATGCAGCACTGAATGCAGCATGTCTGCTGCATTCAGGGAAGGGGTCCCCCATGTGTCTGTGTGATGTGTACCCCGAGATATAGCCTTTGTAAAACCTACAGTTAGAAGCCATGGAGGCAATTACCAGTAGACACGCTCACAATTATCAGTTAAAGGTAATTAACACGATAATCCCCCTGATATAAAATGTGCTGGGGGATTGAATTATTTGACTAGCATGGGCATCTTTGAGTTCTTAGGCTTATTGATGTGAATTGACCGTGAGTATGTTTCCAGCATAAAGTTAATATCCTGGGCACTATCTCTTTCATACCTGCAGTACATTTCAGTGCAGGTGTGATGACTACCTATTAGACCCTATTTGAGCTAAGTCTGGATGGTCATTGTTTACTACTAGGTTAAAATTTTGTGTGCCCGTCACTTGCTGCAGGTCAAACTTAAAAGGATATCTGATTATAATAATAATACCGAACACATTCTCATTCGTATTTATTCAGGTTCCTTGGTTTCCCTGGCCACACAATTTTTTTGGTACTGGCTGTGGGTAAATGTAAAAGGATATCTGATTATACTCAGTATTGAACAGATTTCCATTCACGTGTTCCCAGGTTCCCTATCTCCCCTGGTTACATATCTTGTGCCTTCAAATATACAACTCTCCATGCTAATCTAGGGCATATTGTAAATTTGAGTTACCGTATTTTTCGCTTTTTAAGACGCACTTTTGTTCCCCCCAAACTGGGGGAGGCAACGGGGGTGTGTCTTAAAAGTGCATGTAAAAAAAATAAAAATTGAATATTACTGGGTAAAGGGGATTAAGGGTGCAGCTGCTCAGCTGGGGTGCCGGAGGCAGGTTCTGGTAGATTGGGGGCACAGCTGCAGGACCGGAGCAGCGGAGATGTACCAGCGGCAGCGAGCTGTGGACGCCACCATGTTTTTTATAACGAATAAACTAAAAGAAGGAAGCAAGCGCAGATAGGGTCTTATCTTTTTAACAATCAGCGGCTTAAGAGCTGTAAAGAACACTGCTCACCTGGTCTAGTTGTGAAACACACAACCAGTATGAAAAACATGTAATGGCGGCTGCTGCTGGACCCACACCTCCATGTGCTATGTGGTCGAATTCGAGAAGTTTCCAGGGACAATGTGTCGTTGGTCCGCGCTGCCACAAATGAACCTCATACACTCTCTAATGAAGGAGCATAGCAGGCTCCGAAACGCATTGGATGGATCCAAGTAAATGTTTAGAGTGAACTTTTGATTCAGTTATTTGTGGCAGCGCGGACCAACGACACATTGTCCCTGGAAACTTCTGGAATTATACCATGTTTTTTGTGGCAGCCTGCCGGTAGAGGTAGAGGCTTCAAAATGGCCACAGGTCTCCATTGTGGTCGCTGCCATTTTGTTGACGCCTCTACTGCTGGCTGCACAGTTAATGAAAGCAGCTGGCCATGAAAACATGGCGACGCCCACCGCTCGCTGCCGCTGGTACATCTCCGCTGCTCCAGTCCTGCAGCTGTGCCCTCACCTACCGGAACCTGCCTCTGGCACCCCCGCTGAGCAGCTGCACCCCTCCTTGGTAAGCCATGGGGCTCTGGGGAAAGATGGTGGCCATATACCATACACAAAGGGATGGGGATCGGGGCATAGACACAGTCTGGGGACATATATATAGGTTGGGGGGCATATATACAGGATGGGGGCATATATGTAGAATGGGGGACATATATACAGAATGGGGGACATATATACAGGATGGTGGGCATATATATAGGATGGGGGTATATATACAGGATGGAGGCCATATGTATAGGATGGTCACATGTATACCAGGATGAGGGACATACCGTATATGCCATGATGGGGGGCATATGTACCAGGATGGGGGCATATATAGAGGATGGGGACTTATATACCAGGATGCGCAATATACATACCAGGATGGGAGCATTTACACAGGATGGGGACATGCATACCAGGATGAGGGACATATATGCCATAATGAGGGATATATATACCAGGATTGGGGGGTTTATGTACCAAGATGAGGAACATATATACTGAATGTAAGACGGATACTGGCATTATAAGACAGACCCATTTGACATTAAAAAAATTTTTTTCCTCTTTTCCTTCACCAAATTTGGTTCTGTGTCTTGTGTGAGCACAACTTATAAAACAATTACACCTTAATCACTTATATGGATGTCTGATCATATTTTTTGTGTTGGGTAATCTGTAAAACCTGCAGGGCACGCATGAAATTAGCTAAAGCTGATAATGAATTAAGGCTTACAAGAGATATCAAAAGCAATTGAAAAAAAAGGATTTGGGGGTATGTCAATAGTAAAAGAAAAGTCAAATATACTATACGATTTTTACAGTATGAAAATGGTGAAGTGGTCAAAAATGATGCTGAGAAGACTGAAATGTTAAATTCTTATTTTGCACCTGTTTTCCCTCAGGAAGTATATTTAACATCAACTGATCTTCACTGTACTATTGGAGGCATAGAAGATTCCTAGCTATCTATAAACATAGAGATAGTGAGGTAATACTTACATATATTAATTCTAGTCTCCAGGTCTAGATGAATTTCACCCCAGGGTACTGAAGGAGGTAGCAGAGGAAATTTTTGATGAAACACTCTCCATAATCTTTGAAAATCTTGGAGAACTGGAGAAGTCCCAGAGAACTGGGGAACAGCAAATGTTGTCCCTCTGTTTAAAAAGGGGAAAAGGGTGAACCC
Source organism: Allobates femoralis (assembly GCA_033576535.1). NCBI lineage: Eukaryota > Metazoa > Chordata > Amphibia > Anura > Aromobatidae > Allobates > Allobates femoralis. Next base: position 382,689,703 of record JARQOC010000004.1, read on the forward strand.
AGGGAACTATTGGTCTGTGAGTCTGACTTCTATACCAGGAAAGATCTTTGAACAAATTATTAAACAACATGTATGCAAGTACCTGGATGAGAATGAAGTGATTAACCAGACTCAGCATGGATTTGTAACTAATAACTTATGTCAGACAAACTTAACTTCCTTCTATGACAATATCACTGACTGGATGGATCAGGGAAATGCAGTAGATATAGTATGTCTTGACTTCAGCAAAACATTTGACTAGCTGTCTCATATCATCCTTATTGAAAAAATGACCACGTGTGGAATGGACAAGGCAACTGGCTTAGTGATCGGACTTAAAGAGTGGTCATAAATGGCCAGTTGGAGGAATGTCTCAAGTGGGGTACCACAGGGCTCTTTCCTGAGCCTTGTGTTGTTCACATCTTTATCAATGATTTAGATGAAGGAATTGATGGTAAACTGATTAAATTTGCTGATGACACAAAGCTAGGAGGGATAGCTAATACTAGAGAAGAGAGAGGATTTAAAAAAAACTAAGTTAACTGGAAAAGTGGTCAGCAAGTAACAGAATGGTTTCTAATAGGAAGAAATACCAAATCCTACATCTGGGCAAGAAAAATGAAAAAAGCATATATAGAATGGGAGGAATAGGGCTATAAGCAACAGCACATGTGAAAAAGACTTGTGTATACTAATAGATCACAGACTGGACACAAGTCAACAGTTTGATGCAGCTGAAAAAAGCAAACACAATTCTGGGATGTATTCACAGAAGCATGCAGTCTAGATTACGTGAAGTATTTACTACCCTCTACTCTTCTGTGGTCCGACCTCATCTTGAATACTGTGTTCAGTTCTGGGCACCACATTTTGAAAAAAAGACATTAACAAATTGGAGCAAGTTCAGAGAAAAACGACTAGAATACTCACTGGTGTGTAAGCCATGTCTTATGAGGAACGGTTACAGGATTCAGGAATGTTTAGCTTGCAACAGAGAAGGCTAAAAGGAGACTTAATAGCTGTCTACAAATATATCAAAGACTGTCACACTGTAGAGGGATCAGCTTTACTCTCATTTGCACAAGGAAAAACTAGAAGCAATGGGATGAAACCGAATGGGCGGAGACACAGATTAGATATTAGAAAAAACATTTTGACAGTGAGGATGATCTATGACAAGCTGCCATGAGAGGTGGTATGTTCCCTTCAATGGAACTCTTTAAACAGAGGCTGGACAGACATCTGTCTGGTATAATTTAGTGAATCCTGCTATGAGCAGGAAATTGGACCAGATGACTCAGTAGGTCACTTTTAACTTTCGTTTTATAATTCTCTGATTCTATAATTCATAGTCACAGATTCTTTAATGTAAGAACAATGAGACTATGGAACTCACTGCCACATGATGTTCTAATGACTGATTCATTACTAAAATTTAAGAAAGGCCTGAATGACTTTCTTGAAAAATATAATATTACCCGTTATGTGCATTAGATTCAGTGATTGCTCATTGATCCAGGGAATATATGTGGCTTTGGGAAAATTCTGACCCCTAATTTGAAGCTTAGGGGCTGTCCTGTTGGGGTTTTGCTATCCTCTGGATCAACATGTTAGCTATAGATTGAATTTGATAGACTTAAGTCTACCTTCTGTGACTCTAAATCACTTCCTGGAGGAGCCATGAGTCAACAAAGTCAAGAACTGTGAGGAAACCAGGTGGGTACAAAAGCGTAGCCAGGTAATAGTCCAGAGTCAGAATTCCAAAAAGTATCAAGTATAGTATATCAAGACAAAAAGTCTAGGCAAACAGATGGTCGAGCAAAAAATTCAAAGATAGGCAGCAATGATCAGGATTTACAAATTCAGAGCAAATAGCAAGCACACACCACTTGAGCAAAACTACAACTGACAATGATTGAAGGTAGAGGTGCAGTTAAATAGCTGAGTAATCACTCCAAACAAGAGTCACAAGGAGTAAATGTGGCACCCCAGGGTTCATGAGCCACAGTAACACCACAAAGGGTAAGATTCCCACAACACTACACTAGCGCCTCCAGGCCAGAAGGGGGAGCTAAAACTGCTTCCCTATATATTCTGGTGTGGAGAGGAAGTGGGCAGTTCAGTTCCTAGGAGAACTGAGGAAGAAGAACCTGGGTGTAAAAGAGCTGCATTAGGCTCACCCCACGGTCCGCTGTCCAGTTCCAGGCCAAGCCAGGGTCTGAGGAAAGGAGACAGGAGAAGCAGAGGAACACACCTGGGAGACCCTGACACTCACTCCAGAGGAGTGCACAGAACGGATACCGGATCCGAGATTGGGCCTGACACAAACAGCACAGTGAACACCGGACTAGTGAAGGTCCCATATCTTCACTGTACCACAGCGAAGCTACATGGCGGGGTCAGGAGCACAGGACAAGACTCAAGTTGCCTAGCAGATTAGTACCTGTGAGGGAAGACAGGGCCGGCAGCTTAGCTAAAGCGGCAGCAGGGCCACACACACAGCGCAGAAACAGGGAGCCAAAGGACCCGGCCATGGTGGGAGCAACCTGGCCCCTGTACAGACCCGTGGACAGTATTCAGCTGAATTACCATCCCAGTAAAAGACCTGGAAAACTACAAAACTGTGAGTCTGTATAATTCTTGCGCTTGAGTCCCGCTCTCCCTCACAAACTGTTTTCATCACTGCTGCCCCGGGTACCAAGCTCTGCCCATGGAGAGCCATCACATCACAGGCTGCCATCCATCATCCCTAGAGGTTCTGCAGCAGTGGTGGTCACCCTGAACACATACAACGGGTGGCGTCATGACTTTATTTCCTGTAAATAACCCCCAACCTTTACTTGTGGGCTCGGGACACGGTCCGGACCAAGACCACCGTGATACCCCGGTCCGGTACTGAGCACCCCGTCCCAGTGGGCTCCACATAAACCTTGCATGCCTCAGCCTTGAGTGGATGGCCAAGCTGTCAATCACCATTCTGACAGCTCAACATGCCCCTGTCAAAGAATGTAAGGCTGAACTCTCACTCACCAAGTCCAATACCTGTATGAGGAATAGTGACACCTTCAATCTTCAAAAACTATGAAACTATGAATTATGATCCTACTGTGGCCTAAGTTTTAGTCTTGCAATTAGTCCAAAACAATTTCATAACTATATTTTTTACAGTGGCTAAAGTTTTAAAATTGGAGGTCTGTTAACTCTTCCCACCCCAGGGCGATTTTCCGTTTTTTGGTATTTCTTCTTCCCTTTCCTTCTTCCAATAGCCCTAACTTTTTTCCCATCAATATAGACATATGAGGGTTTGTTTTCTGCGGCAAGAGTTGCAGTTTTAAATGAAAATATTTATTTTACCATATAGTGTATTTGAAAATGGGAAAAAAATTGTGCGGTGAAATTGCAAAAAAAGTGCAATTACACATTTGCCTCTTAGGATTTTTATTCATCATGTTCACTATATGGTAAAACGGATGTGTCAGTATGATGCCTTGATTTGGTGCAAGTTCCTACATACCAAACATGTATACTTTTACTTTTATCCAAGTGGTGAAAAACAATTCAGAAGTTTATAAAGAAAAAGAATTGCACTTTTGCGCCATTTTCTGTGACCCATAGTGTTCTCAGTTCTGGGGTGATGCAGCATCAGAACACAGGGAAGTGACCACTTTCTGCTGGTGACATCACTGGGAGATTACCAGCAGGGAGTAATTGCTGACAGCTTCCGGGGTTATCAGAGGACCCTGGGCTGTCAAGGTAACAGACGGAGGTCCTGTGATCACATCACTGAACCTCCGATCATGGCAAGGAATGGCACGATCCCCACCGCGGGGTTTTGAATCTCGCTTTCAGTGATTGACAGCATGATCCAAAGGCCTAACACCACCGATTGGATCACTGATCCAATCGTTGGTGTTAGCTACACATCTCAGCTAATGACATCAGCTGAGATGTAGGAGGGAGGATGCAATCTCAATGTGTGAGCTCGCATCAGGGGGTGGGACACGGACAAGGATGTACATGTACATCCTTAGTCATGAAGGGGTTCATGCTATCATGACAGTTTTAAATAAAGGTGGTCCAATGAAATTAAAAAGTAGGATAACTTTGTATGGGTGAGAACCCTGTACTAAATGTACTTTCTTAATTTTGGATTCTTAGTATGCTTTCTATTTCCTCTTTTACCAATCTATCCCCCTCATTTTAGGGTTTTATTCATGTCACCGATACTAGTATCATTGATCTGTGATTATTTTGTCCGTATTACCTTCACTGTACCTAAACAACTTCATGAAATTGTACACAGAACTCCAGGTAAAAAGTTCTGATTGATCTTTTGTTGCTTTCGTGATTCTCATGTGATTATCAATAAAACCTTACTATTGTAAACATATGTAAGGCCCCTTTCACATCAGCGGTAAACGCTGATTGCGGCAGTTGCGGTAAAAAAACCGCAACTGCCGCGATTACCGCATAATGGCCGCGATTGCGGCACACTTGCGGCAAACCCCATACAATGTCTATGGGGCTTGCGGTAAGTAAGCGGCAGGTGCGGCAAGTGCGGTTTTTGAACTTGCGGCAGATGCGGCCGCGAAAAAAAACGCGGCTGACCGCATTTTTTTCGCAGCCGTATCTGCCACAATGCCAAAACCGCAACTGTACCGCACTTGCCGCACCTGCCGCAAGCCCCATAGACATGGCATGGGGCTTGCCGCAGGTGAACCGCAAGTGCGGCCGTTATGTGGTAATCGTGGCAGTTGCGTTTTTTCCACCGCAACTGCCGCGATCAGCGCAAAACGCTGATGTGAAAGGGCCCTAATGTTCCCTTTTCCCATGAGACCTTAAGTTATGACTGTTCACACTGGGCAAAGACATTTTACCCCTCCCAAATACAATTCACCGAAAAGGAAATAAATTAAAAAATATCACATGAAAATGGATTTCCACTACTAGGACGAACTCTTCTCATTCTTTATGTTTGGCCCCATTAAAATAAAATAAATCTTATATGCCCGCGCTTACATTCCTGGGGCTCAGATGAGCCTGTGACCCCCTGACAATCACTACAGGCTTCTTTCTCCCCACCTTCAGACATGCATAAAGGTAAAGCTAGCATAAGCCACCAGTTTTGCAAATACCGTATATACTCATGTATAAGCCGACCCGTGTATAAGCCGACCCCCCTACTTTTGCCCCCAAAATTTGGGAAAACCTATTGACTCGTGTATAAGCCGAGGGTGGACCCCAGCACAGGTATACAGCCCCCAGCAGTGTGGTATACAGGCCCCCCCCGTGGTATACAGGCCTCCCTAGTGATAGTATACAGCCCCCAGCAGTGTGGTATACAGAAGCCTCCCCAGTGGTATATACAGGCCCCAGCAGTGTTACAGCAGCCTCCTCAGTGGTATATCCAGCAGCAGCTCCAGTGGTAGTATACAGCAGCCCCAGTGGTAGTATACAGCAGCCCCAGTGGTAGTATACAGCAGCCCCAGTGGTAGTATACAGCAGCCCCAGAGGTATATACAGCCCCAGTGGTAGTATACAGCAGCCCCAGAAGGTATATACAGCAGCCCCAGTGGTAGTATACAGCAGCCCCAGAGGTATATACAGCCCCAGTGGTAGTATACAGCAGCCCCAGAGGTATATACAGCAGCCCCAGTGGTAGTATACAGCAGCCCCAGTGGTAGTATACAGCATCTCCAGAGGTATATACAGCCCCAGTGGTAGTATACAGCAGCACCAGAGGTATATACAGCAGCCCCAGTGGTAGTATACAGCAGCCCCAGTGGTAGTATACAGCAGCCCCAGAGGTATAAACACCCTCAGTGGTAGTATACAGCAGGCCCAGAGGTATATACAGCCCCAGTGGTAGTATACAGCAGCCCGCCCGCCACCCCCATCAGTATACAGGCCCCCCATCAGTATCCAGGGCCCCCCCCTTGCTCCGCAAAACCTGCAAAGTAAAATCATTATATTTATCACTGCCCTGTCGCCGCCGTCCCCACAGCTGCCATCGCGCTCCTCCGTCTTCATCCAGCGTCTTCCGGCTTCCTGTGGTCAGCGCATGCAATGATGTCATTGCCTGCGCCGACAGGAAGCCGGAAGAAGACGGATGAAGCCGGGGAGCGCGATGGCAGCGGCGGGGACGGCGGCGACAGGACAGTGATAAGTATAAAGATTTTACTTTGCAGGTTTTGCGGAGCAAGGGGGGGGGCCCTGGATACTGATGGGGGGGCCTGTATACTGAGGGGGGTGGCGGGCGGGCGGCTGTATACTACCACTGGGGCTGTATATGACTCACGTATAAGCCGTGGGGAGACTTTTCAGCCCAATTTTTGGGCTGAAAAACTCGGCTTATACGCGAGGATATACGGTAGGTCTAATGCAGTTTCTGGCTTACATCCTATTAGTGACACCCATACAATTAGATCAAGCGGGCTGTCCAGCACTATGTAAGTGGATCCTGAAAGGAAAGACACCCCAAATTACCCAACCAAGCATTACAGAGCCTGGCTGCATTCTGCATGAAAATTGAAAAATGTGCACTAAATAAATGAAAAAAGATGTATAAAATACATATGGTATTGGTTAATATTTTGGGCAAAGCTAGCAACTTATATTAAAGATCCTCATTGTCTTGCGCGTCCCTACAATAAAATTAAGTGCAACTCCACAAAAAGGACATAAGAAAGAGAAATAGCTGCCTTATTTATCAATACAAGGTCATACAACTAATGCATTTCAGATTACAGCATAATCCTATGATAAGGATGGGGGCAGCACAGGTGCATAATACCAATGAAACATATATCGTTGAATAGCATTAGGAATGCTAACAGATGAAACTTCCAGTGGGCGCCAGTCACACAGATACATGTGGTGCAAAATGTCTGGTTTACATCCTTTCAGTGAAGTCCATACTATTAGATTGGGCGGGCTGCCCATCACTATATATGTGCACCCCACAAGGATAGACGTTTTTGAAATTTCATACTTCTAAATTGTAAATGTCTGATTACTAGAGATGAGCGAACCTTCCCCAAACATGTTCACCAAGTTCAAATTCGACCCGAACGTGGCTGATTCAGCTTGGGATCGGAAATAAAAACAGTTTCCCCAAAATTCGGCAACAGCGGCTATGTTCGGAAAATGAGTCTGAAATTTAAAATAGCCCGGGAACTTTGCCAGTTGGTTGGGGCCAAAATGCTTGCCGGAAGACCCACTGGCTTGGGACAACACCTAACTTTATGGTTAGGAGTGTACCCAGCCACCCAACCATCGGGTCTACGGCTTGTATCAAGCTGTAGAATTGTTTGGAGCAGTATATAAAATTTTTAAGCTTCCTAGAGTTTGCAGGTGTTTTTACACCTGCAAGGTATACATTTTGGAAACAGTGCTAGATGTTGCAGCAGCTGTAAAGTCCAGAAAGCTTACAATGTCCTTAAAACATCTGTTTAAGAGAGCTTAATATTTTTTAGGGAATTGATTTTGAATACTTATTTCTTTTTTATTTTATTATTTTCTTATTATTATTCTTAATATTACTATTTTTTTTTGGGGGGGAAAGCAAACTGTTATTATTGCAGAGGTTTAGCAGTGTGCAAGGCCACTTCTACACTTTATACAAAATTATGAATAAAATTCATATAAAAATAGCATATGGCCAATACATGCTTCACACGCATGTTTTTACAGGTTTGTTCATGTTCACACTCAAGATACACCATACTATGGATATTGCTTCTTGAAAATGTGCAATCACTATTTCATGTCATTCCATACATTTACTATACAGATTTTTGCCAAGTGCACAACTGTTTTCTTATATTTGTAATTCACATTGAATTTGTCGTTGCATTGCTGCAGTGTACTGCCCACTAGCTTTACTCATTAGCATTCCAGATAAATTTGTGAATTGGGGACCTGAATAAAGTTATTTGTTTTTATCATTATGTCTCCTACAAATTATGTTAGTCTTCAACAATCAGTGCACCTGGTTTTTACAAGCCAGTTTTTACTTTGTGGCATGGGGAATTGGTTGTCTGAGTGACATTACTTCTGCAGCCCAATGAGGGCAGCTAGTCAACAAGGTTGCGCAAATAGTAAGATCTACCACTGATTAACTGATTGCGTCTGACTCAGGCCTAGCAGTGGACTAGGCAAACTCCTAGGAAAACCTAATAGAACCATACCTGGAGCAGCGTGTACTTGAAGAGAACATGGACACATGTGTGACGTGGAGCACTATCGCCCTACCTACATTGGGCCTGCATTGCAGCAAGGTGCACATACAGTGCTGTACTCTGATGCCAAAGCATGACCTAATCTCATGGTCTGGAGGTGACCCTTTCCCCATGGCATATAGGAGCATCACAAGTTACACTGCAGCATGCCTGTCTGCATTCAACTTTCATGCAGTGCCACAGCTACTGGATCAACAATACAACCAGGATCATTAGTATGATGTGGAGCCTGAGGAGGATGCCCGAGGAGGTAGAAGAGGCAGAAAGCCCACTTTCCCAGCCATGTGTATCAACCCCCACCAGGGGCCTTCAACTGGGACAATGCCATCTGGGGACCTGCTATTCCCACTAACCAACACAGCAGAAATCACCCCTTCTGACTCCTGTCTCCTTTATCGAGGAGATTTGTTTTGCGGATAACATGGCCAGGGACTGGTTGCATGGGCTTAAGACCAATAACTTCTACAACCAGTGTATTAGAGGCAAGGTGGTGGCATTCTTGCAGGATAAGAAGTTTGTCTTCCTAATGGATCAATGTACTGGACATCAGTCCTAGGTCAACTGGTCCACCCTGCTGCGTGATAATAAACCCAAAAGACTGTGCACCATCTTTGTCAGGGAGAAGAAGATATGGGGCAGCAAGGGGTGGTTCGTGGTTGACATATGTCGAGTTGCCACCACTGACCATTTTAAGAAGTGGCAGGAGGAGGCTGACAAGGAGAGAATATGACATCAGGTGGAGGACAGGCCTCTCTTGGTTAGCCTGCCAGCTGCACCCAAGCAACAGGGCATGTCAGTGTGCAAGAGGTTGATCCTGTCTGACCTTTAGGGCATGCTCGTCCCCTAGTTTCTTCACTGTCTTCTCCAGCAGTGGCTATGATGGAGTGTGCCGGGGGAGGCAAGTGGTGGCGGAGAATGCCCCAGCAGCATTTACCCATACTACTTCAGCCCGTGAAACACTGAGAAACTGCAAGGGAGTTTTTACGACAAGTACAGTGGACTTTCCTGAAAGAAAGTGATCTTGTTTGGTTGATGACCAATTCTTTAGTTGACGTTTTCACTAGAGAAGGACTTTTTTGAGTTGTTTTTGTTAACGTTATATTTCCCCTTCCTGTATTTTGCACCATTTGCGCTTCCCCTACTGGATAAATGGGCATGCATGCACCCTTTGGGGTCCAACTTAAAAAATCTTAATGGCCTCTGCCCTTCAAGGACTTTTCACCACTTTAAAACTCTGTGTGCTGCTGATCCCTGTGGGACTTTCGTTATGTTTATATATAATGTACATTGTTATGTTTGTGTGAGGATTAGGCTACATTCACACGGTGCGTAATTGCACCGTTACTGTAGTGTTCCTTTTGTATCTGCTAATTGCAGTGGAATGCAGTGAAACACAGTGACATTAGCTGTCCCAGCCAAGGCAATGCATTTCACTATTTGGCATTCAGACCACGTGTTTTTTAGCCAATCCGCTTTTGGGCTCAAAAGCGGATCCGAAAAAGAATGAACATGTCAATTTCTTGGCTGAGCTATTTACTCATCTAACCGCGCTCCCTCCGTGACCTCCTCTCATACTGAGGCTATAAGACCTGTGGAAGGACCTGGCTCTGTACCATGTGACCATGTGTCATCACCCAGTTACATGTTCAGGCCTCATGGTCCTAGAGGCAGTGAAGCCTCTGCCTCTGGGGATGACAGGACACTGCTGGAGATCACTGGGGGAGCGCGGCGAGGTGAGAATAACGCAGCAGCATAAAACAGCAGCTTTCACACACAGAAGGCTGCACTTTGTGAGGATCCGTTCTTGGTGAAGTTTTAGGCTACGTTCACACATTGCGCATTTTTTGCGCTTTTTATGCGATTTTGCTGCAAAAAGCACAAGTGCTTTCGCATACTGCGCTTTTGTGCGTTTTTTCTCTGCGTTTTCCCAAAGCCCATTTTATCATGTGGGCTATGGGAAAAGCGCAGAGGCAACTGCGCAAAGAATTGACAGGTCTATTCTTTTTACGCACTCACTTTTGCAGTGAAAGCGCATGCATAAAAAAGCGCAGAAAAGCGTAATATCTGAACGCATTTTAGCAAAACCCATGATTTGTTGAACTGCATTTCCATAATTGCGTTTCACTGCATTTACGCGCGCGCGCAAAAAAGCGCTGTGTAAACGCAGTAAAAAGCAGGAATATGCAGCAAAGCTCTGCAAAAATGCAGTGTGAACGTAGCCTTACACCAAAAATGGATCCTGACAGAATGTAGCAATAACGCTGTGTGTGAATGTAGCCTATGTTTGTGTTATAGTAAAGTTTTTTGAGTTCATGCCTTTCATGCTGGACTGTTTATGCAAACAGGTGCTTTGATAGTGCCCTACAAAGACTGGTGAACAAGCGGAAGGCCTCTGGCCTGACGGTCTGAGGTATGGAAATGCAAGACACTACACACACTCCTGTACAACAGGGCTGACCAAGTGCAGCATTCTTTAATGAATTCAGGATTTACTTAGCATGGTACAAAATGCTGGAATCATCACCTCTGCAGTTGATGAAATTAGCATCTGTTGAATGCTAAGGAAATCCTGAAAACTTGCACTGTTTCTAGACCTTGAGGACTGTAGTGGGCCAGTGGAAGTTGCCTGGGGGCAAGAGGAATCTTCCAGCCCTTTCACCACAACTACAGCTCTCCCTGGACGCTCTTAGGCCCTGTGACCATGGTGCGGTTTTTTTGGTGCTATTTTTGAGATTTTGCATCAAAATTGGGCAGCATGGTGGCTCAAGTGGTTAGCACAGCAGCCTTTGCAGCACTGAGGTCCTGAGGTCCTGGGTTCAATTCTCACCAAGGACACTAAAGACAACATCTGCAAGGAGTTTGTATGTTCTCCCCGTGTTTGCATGTGTTTCCTCCCACATTGCAAAGACATACTGATAGGATGTTTAGATTGTGAGCTCCAAGAGGACAGCATTACTGATGTATGTAAAGTGCTATGGGATTAATAGCGCTATATAAATGAATAAATAAATATTATAATATTATGTCAATCCTGAGGCCAGCAAAGTTCTATGACAGGTCAGAAGTGCTGTGCCCTCTTTGCTTTTTTTTCCTAGCACATATGATTTAGATTTCTTTTTTTATATCTTCACCAAATCTGTGAGGAAAAAAAAACACTTTGGCAAATCACTTCTTAACAGTCATAGACGTTGCTGGTTTCAGGATAGACATACAGATTTTGATGCAGATTTTCAAATTCTGCATCAAACAACATACCGTGGGCACAGGACATTACAACAATATGGTGGGGTCACTGAAAGCATCCCTCATATGCTGTGAGAGCAGGCATACATGAGAGTGTGACAAGTGGTCAAATAACAAACATTACTACACTTCAGACTCGAGGGGTGATATAGGGGCTATTTCACAAGTTTGAAGTGCTTGCACTTCCTGACCACTCCTCACACACGCTGTCTCAAAATATCGCCGAGATATCACAGCTCTCACGAGACAGCTAGTGTAACGAGCGTTGACTCCACTGAGTTTATCTCAGGGACACAGCGGGATTCCCTGCTGCATGATTCCTGCTGTGTAACCTGAGACAACCTCAGGGAATTCATGATGATGTCTGAGGTTCATGAGCAGGCCCAGAATCATGGTGAGTTTGACAGTGATGCTAAAGCTTGCTAAGTAGTGGAGTAGGAAGTTCATGTCTCTGTTAAAACTGCGGGGCTCCACTGTAAAATGGTTTGAGCCGTGTTTAGCAGCTTTTGGCCCCTTTTAAGGTGTTTTCTACGGCCTTGATTTTGCCTCCCATTTACCTGAATGGGCTTTGGATGTCCGGCAAGCTGTTCATTGAACTTGTCCATTGCCTGTTTGGCGAACCAATCCGAATTCAAACTTCCAAAGGTTTACTCATCTCTACTGGTTACACACCCTCTATTATGAAATTGTTAAACAAAAGTTGGTCAAATATACTGTATATGTTAAACAGGTAGGTCAGCTGAGAAATAAAAAAAAGTAGGATAACTTTGTATAGGTGAGAACCCTGTACAAAAAACAATTTCTTAATGATTGTTGCTTGGTATCTTTAAGGTTTTTTTTTTTTTTGCAAATTTCAGATACCAGTATTAATGATCTATGATTATCTTGACTTTATTAACTTTATTGTACCTAAACACCTTCATGAAATTGTACCCTCAGAACCCCATTTACAAAGTTCTGGTTGATGTTTTTTCATATTATTTTATGATTCTCATAGCAATGATGTGAATATCAATAAAGGCTTTTTATTGTAAGCAAATGTAATGTTCCCTTTATCCCATGAGATCTGAAGTTATGACTGTCCGCACTGGGCAAAGTCTTTCTACCCCTCCCAAGTAATTGGATCACAGCATGATAATATTTATTATGCTGTTAAACGTCTCTTCCTAGTTAGCCTCCAGGGTATTTACTGCCATGCAACTTCAAAGACCAAGCTATTCGGCTATAAACAATAAAATAATATAAGCTTAATGGAAAGCTACATTTGTATAAGAAGTGATAAAAAATATATTTATATACTTCTTTCACTGCTTTAAAATCAGCAGCCATGTGATAAAAAACATGGTGGCAGCAGGAAAATCAAATCAAATTTCCTTTGATTGGTCCATATTGTTAATGGTGTATCTTCGAGAGTGTAAGGCTATGTACCCACTGTGCATTTCTGCTGCGTTTTGGCGATTTGTTCCTGCAGCAAAAATAAATCTCTCACAGAATTATCATTTTAGTCTATGTGATTTGTAAAATACTGTGCCCACATGTGCGTTTTTAGGTGCTCCCTTTTTGTTGCTGGAAACACACAGCAAAAAAGCACCAATTGCTCATCCTCCCTGGTGATCCTACGTGATGGTGATGTCCTCCTACCAGGCACCACCAGGACTTGTGCACAATGACTTAGAGGACCTGGACGTATGACTCAGCCTGAGAGTCAAGTGCCATATCCTGTCAGCACTGTACCCATAGGTCTTACCGGTGCCTGGAAGGAACGCACTCCATGGAATTACCGGGGAGAGTAATAAAGTATGTGTGGCACCCTGGCACCTGTTGGGCACCACAGAACTCCTTGGGACATGAATGGAGTAGTAACAGCAAAGCAATACGCACAAACAACACAAAACACAACACCTTAGAACACCTGGTTTCACCCCGAGCCTCTAGGGGGAGCTCCACTGGTCACTTTGAGCCAGTTCCCCTTATAAATAGGGTCTTAGAGGGAGAAACACCAGAGTGTGCAGACGCTAGGAGAGCTGCAAGTTGTGTGTAATCTCTGGCTTATGAGACACACACTAGGCCCAATCAGCCTATCTAGCAAGTGAGGAGACCCTTGCAATTGGGGTATTAGGAAAGGAGAGCACCTCTCAGGGACATCAGAGTTACCCTAACTCTCCCTCATCATCCGGTTACTGGAACCGAGCTGTGAGAGCTCTCCAGCCACCACAGAGAACCAGCATCCTGCACAGGGAGTCTAGCCCCCTGTTCCACCTGAAGCACCCACCTACGAGAGTCCAGGGAAAAGTATTGATCATGCTTAACCCTCTTGACAGTGCCCTCAGTGCTGATACCCAGGTGAATCAAGTTCCGTTGAACATGCTGACCGGGCCAGCTGGATTCCATATCCACCCGACCTTACCCAGAGAAACAGAGAAAGGGAGCCAACACTAACTGCTTGCTGTGAACCTCCAGGAGTGTCAACTTCACTATCCTGGTCTGAGTGTACCTGCTTTCCACCAGTAAAGGTACCTAAAAGACTTTGATGTGTCTGCTTCTGATTCCTGGACTCAATAGCAGGTTTACTCAGCTGCCTCACAACATTTTGTGCAGCTCCTGGCTCCGGGGACTCCCGCTCATCCTGTGGGGAGCGTTCCATCTTGCTGCATAACATCCCCCGGGAGGCCTAGCAGCGCCGGTGAAATCACTGGAACACCCGCAGGTGGCGTCACGAAACAAGATTTAACCCCTACTGTTCAGCCATCCCCCTATTGATCTTGACCACCGGGCCCCACAGCCGCAGGCGCGGTTCCGTGACAAGGAGAGTCAACGCCTGCGACGTGCAGAACCCGGCTACAGTGAGTCATATGTGAGTGTCTCAGTGTGTGTCCCCTTATAACATGCCCGTCTTTAAGCTGTGTTCTACCCATTGAGAAAACACAGCCCAAGCAATACGTTTGTGCTGCTTTTTGTTTAACAAAGCTGAGTATGTACAGCTAAATAATGCAGCATAAGCGCATCCCAAAAATAAAGCAGCACAAATGTCCAGTGAGCACTAAGCCTAATAACAAGAATAGGCTTTTAAAAATTAGGTTGTATGTGTACTGCTTGACGGTGCCCACTTTACTTTACCATACTCCCTTCTGACACAGTTTTATGAGGTGCAGTGATACCTGTGTCATCCAGATTTACTTAAGGGGGTCTACAGACACCTCACTATGCAATGTAAGAGGACACAAGCATTATTTATAGCACATGGTAAGTTAGCTCTGTTACAGATTTTGCTTTGGGGTCCTGGAGTTTTAAGCTATGCTTTGATGCCAGTCCTCCATTGCTCATCACATTCTACCTTGAGAAACAGATACATAATGTACATCAAGAGTATTAATTTCAGACCATGACTGGTGAAAATAATCAGAAATGGATCTTTCCCTGAATTCTAAATCTGCAGAATTAGGGGGTGCTCTTTGTTGTGTCCTTCCTCTTCCTCTCCTCTCTGTTATTTTTGCTGCAGTAGCACTTGACTCCCCACAACACTGTTGACCACTGAAGCAAGTAGCAAGCCTGGGAAGAAGACAGAACCTGTGAAGCAGTGCTTTAGATCAGAAACAATTTAATAATAGGGAGGAACACTTAAAGAGAATAAATCAGCATGTTTTTGTTACCTGATCTGACAGAAACATAATGCAGGCAAAGAAACCTTGAATCCAACAATGTATCACATAGTTTACTGACTGAAGCCATTCTGACACAATCACAGAATTTAGTTCTAGAAACACAGCAGTGCTGATATATCTTCCCCCACCCACACCAGATTCTCAGATGAAATTGTGCATTCACTCTGAGGTGTCGGTCACAGCAAGGGGCATGTCAGACTGCTGTTCATGTGACTTTTTAGTCCAGTAATGGCAATCACAGGGGCTAAACCCTTAAGATTAAATAAACAATTTCACAGACCTTGATAAGGGAAGCACGGTTGATTTTTTTGCTTTTTAACCCATCCAGCATGCTTTCCTCAGCTTACCGATTCCTTATAAGAGTGCATGTAGTGAGTGAGCATGAAGCCTTGTTG
Organism: Allobates femoralis; assembly: GCA_033576535.1. NCBI lineage: Eukaryota > Metazoa > Chordata > Amphibia > Anura > Aromobatidae > Allobates > Allobates femoralis. The sequence continues at coordinate 382,705,225 of JARQOC010000004.1, forward strand.
TCAACATAAGTCTTCATTATGATGCATGTGATTTTTCATGTACGCAGAAAATTGGTGTTTCAGCAATTTCATTAATATATAGTCAATGTTTCAGCTTTTATCATCAGCTATTGTGTTGGTCACAAGAGTCAAGGTGCTCAGCAGCTGGACCAGGGGTTAAGTTCAAGGTGGGGGTGCCCAGCAGCTGTGGTCCTAACTGCACATGTAAAGGAGGGTTGGAAAATGGAGAAATGAATAAAAGAAAAAGATAAGTTTGTGACGCCAGTTGGGGCCTTGTAGGGATTTTCCCATGAACAAAGTACATAGATTGGACATATATATATATATATTACAAGAATATCTCAGCATAGGAACATTATTTTTAACAAATCCAATTGTAGAACTTATAATTACCTTTGTTCATGCGAAAAGCCCTTTAAGAAAGGCACCTCTGTACCTTATATAGCAAGAAGCAGCAATGCTAGAGTGGTGGAGTATTCAGAGAGTAAGTAATGCTTATTTGCATGTTTTAGAACCATAACTAACCTAGAGAAAATGTTATAAAGTAACAGAAATTCCATTAAGGTAACATACTTTTTGAATTATTTCTTTTTATATTTTACCTTATTAGTCCTTTATTTCTCTGAGAAACTTTCTGCATTTTTTTCTAGGAAAAACAGATATAGATTTACATTATTTCCTGTAATAAGATTTTCAGGGCGTATTTTGTGATGAATCATCAAGTTGCTTGGACAGCCAGAATGATACCAGTAGGTCCATTAAATCTCCATGCCCATGTTACTACTCCATTGAACTATGAAGGTTTATGTATTATCTCCTCTACTAACTTAAGAGGTCTCAAACTGGATAGATAGTGGCTATGTAATAGGTCCTTGTGTGAAAGACTATGTGGTGTATTACTAACCTTTTGAATCATATTATTTTACAAATATATTGAAATAAAAGATAGATTACAGTATCCTTTTCAGCTAGATAAGCACTATATAGACATAAGTATTTGGACACATCTCTCAATCAATACAATTCTGTCTTTCATTCAGTCTTATTGCCACAGTCTGCCATTGCAAATATTTGTGAAAGATTGGTCCATTGTAAAGAGAGCACAGAAATCGATGATCGTTCAGTAATACAATGCCGCCATTGTAAACCAGTTGATTTATACATTTTTTCATTTCCTAAATATTTCATAATCCATTCTGTGTAATATTATGGAAAAATGTAACCACAGGAACACCATGTGGAGTTACAAAGTGGGTTTCCTGATTGCCAATGTGCATAGCGCATACAAATTGGCCACACTCCAGTGACTCAATAACTGCAAACTTCCAAACCTCCTCTGGGTTTATTATTGGCACAAAATTACCTGCAGCCAAGAGGCTGCCGGCTGGCCTTACATAACGGAGTGCAATGTTAAGCATAGAGTGGAATGATGTATGCTGCCACTGGAGTTAAGTCTTCATTTGGCAAATGTCAGGAGAACATTCACCAGCTGAATGCATTATGCCAACTATAATATGTAATGAAGGAGGGATAATGCTATGGAGTTATGTCTCATTGGTGACCTAGACCCCTTGGTTTCAGGGACTTCAAATTGCGTGCTTTAGCATATCAAGACATTTTGGACATTTGTAAGCTTAAGACTTTGTGAAAACTATTTGGGGAGAACCCACTGCACGAAGCAAGATCCAAAAAGGTATGATTGGTTGTGTTTGATGAGGAAAAATTTAACTGACCACACACACCCCTGTCCTCAAGCAGAATTTAGATTGTGAGTTATGTTCTCTCCTCCATTATCAGTGTCTGACGTCACAAATGCTTCAAAAGATGAATAAGCAAAAATTCTCATGGACACTCCAAAATCTTGTTTAATCCCTTCATGACATATAGCATATAATTACATCGTGTGTTAAGTCCCTGCTTTTGATGTGGGTTCACTTGCTAAGCCTACATTTTAACCCTACATATGATGGCTTCGTTCAACCATGGGTGGATTGGAGATCAGCCCACAGCTGTTAACCAGTTGAATCCCGCTGTCAATCTCCAACAGCGGGATTTAACACAGTCCAGCAGGAGGCATGTCAATCACCGCTCGCATCAGCACGCAGGACACCAATGTGTTGTCATGACAGCCAGGGGTCAGTTGATGATCCCTGTATGTGTCATTATGATCTTCCTGTGAATGCCATCTGGGAGTTGGCATTCACAGGAGTTCGTGATTTCTGCTGTACAGAACAGTGGTGATGCACCGCTCTGTATAGCATAAACAATTGTATGAGGAAGCTGCCTAGTGCAGTGGAACGCGTGGGGCCCCTGGACACCCAGCTTGCAGCCTTCCCATGGTATGGGCATAATGATTGGTTGACTATGGGTCATGGCCAGGTGAGGAGCAGGTTCAATTGCAGGAACATTAGGAATAATATTGATTGCATGCAAGCTCCTTGTAACATGTTGGAATTATACTAATCTGATGTCTTGGATTGTGCTCCGCTTTGTACAATAAGTTGTTTCCTCATTTGACTCTTGTCTCAGCACCTTATTCATACGTTCTTTATTTGCCTAATACGTACAGCCTGGGTTATGGGACCTACTTGGTTTTAAATGTTTTTATCTTGTGTGGTTTGTTTGCCCTTTTTTTGATATAATAAAATTCATATATTTTTCAACATTTGGGTGTGCATAATTGTTTCCGCATGAGCTTTCCAGTTTCAGTGATGATTTATGTCATGTGGTATTCTGCACCCCTCTTACTTGGAAGCTGTGCATCACCATATCTCTTATTATTGATGGTAAAAACAGACATTGATCAAACCCGGATGAATAGCGGACACAAAATACAGCTGACCAGTGGCAGATTAAGGGTAGCTTAGGGTCCTAGGCAGTTTAGAGGGTGTGGGCACCTGATGCATCACATGACATGTGTCATGATTTGCTTGCGAAATCCTGTTAGGTCACACACAGGCGCTCTGTTGTACATCTGCAAATGCAAAAGCCACAGAGAATAGCCTGTAGCACAGCACACATTGTCTCCTTATGTCTTCTACTATAAAAAACATCGCTTTACATAATAGAGGATTCCATGTAATAGTAAACTATGTTATCTATAACATGAGGACCCAATATAACTAAGGCTGGCTTCACACTGCAGTTTTTCACTGATCAGTAGCCATCAGTATTTGTGTGCCAAAACCAGGAGTGTCTCCAAAACTCAGAACAGGGGTCAATCTTTCAATTATAGTTTTTCTCTGCAAGCTCCTCTCCTGGTTCCTCTCCTGGTTTTGGCACACCAACCTGATCGAACCTGATCAGTGAAAAACTGCAGTGTGAAGCCAGCCTAAGATGGTGCTCACCCACACTTCAGTTCATTATAATATATTATCCTCTCTTCTATCCCCCACCCTCTATATTGATTACATACCCTATCCTCTCTCCCACCCCCCATCCTCAATTCATTAGAATATGTCTTACCATCTCTATTTCACTCACTTTATTGAAAAAAAAAAGAATCAATACTTTTACAATCCATACAATTTCTCACAGCTCCACTTTGCCTTGGGACCGGCACATACATGCCAGAGCAATGATGTGATCATGCTAGCGCTGTATGAATGACAGAGAAGGGCTTCCTTGAAGTTGTGGTGCCATTATGTTTTACCAGCAGCAGAGCTTCAGGAAAGCTCCCTACCTGGTGAGAAGCACCACTGATGGTGGAAAAAAATCTTATATTGAGAGCAATCTGGCAACGGGCCCCCCGGAGACTTATGCCCCGTGTTGTAGTTTAGATTGCCCTCACTATAATTCACCTATTCTAATGAAAACTCGTGGCATTTACATGAAAAATCACTGATGTCTGCATGAGACTTTACACATTAAATGCTATATTCTGAAATATATAACAAGTAAATAAACTTTCTATTTTTTGTTGTTCATTACTGTGTCCAGCAGGGAAATGATTGAATATTTGTAATTAACTTTATTAGATGATCGGACTTCTTTGATATTCAAAAATATGATAAAAGTGGAGTCCATACTCCTTATTTCAGTTTCTATTTTTATTTAATTTCAGCATAGATTCTGTCTGCAGTGGCGTTTGGACCTCAGGTGTGACCATGATTGAGCTTGTGTGGAGAGTCCACTAACATATTTCAGCTGGATGTGTGATTGAAGATGTACTGTACATTTAGCTGAAATACATTGGGGCGCAGAAATTCACCAAGTCCCTGTACTGCAATACATGCGCTGATGTGACAGTCACGGGCGGCAAGTAGCAGTCATGACATGCCTATCCCATAGCAGGCACAATGAAGATGTCAACTGCCAACCTCCGCGCCAGCTATAGAAGGGGATTCTGCTCATCGTGGATGGTGAGAATAATTATTTTTTAAAATGTGTTAGAGAACAGTGGCAGTGGAAGAATGGGGAACATTATTACAGGATGGGTCCAGGGAGGTAAATTAGTACTGTAAAGGGTACAGGATACAATGGGCAGGATGGGGGACATTATTACATTATGGAAGGAGGAACATGTATGTCTTTATAGGATTTAGAACGTAAAAAGGCCTCATACATCCGATCCGACCAACATGCAGGTAGGGGACCAGGTACACATTTTTAACCAAATTCTATTAACGCCACTCTTCCTGCATTCTGGCATTGTACTATGAATGAAAGCATTAATTTACCCATTGTTGCACCTTTTGTAACATTTGGGTGAAAATTGCAGCAAAATTTCTGTACTTCTACTGTGATCTGAGCAAAAAAATGCAAAGTGTCAACACAATGTAATGCTATTTCTTTCATTTTGGCATCATCCTATGAGACCCACAACTACAGATATGCTCCTTTCTTGACGTTGTGTCACTGTCTTTCACTCACAGTGTGATTCCAGAATACGGACACAGTGTGCTAGACACATAAGAGCATTTTTTCCTTTGGGAGCAATCAAAATGATAAGGTGCCACTTGAATAGTAAAGACGTTTAATTCAAGTCAATTCTATAACTTTTCATGCTGGACAAAATAATGAAAAATAAATGAGTTTAGTTACTGTTTAATACTAGAACATTTTTACTTATAGAAATAAACAAAGAAAAATTATGCAATATTCTGTCTTTAAATTATGTTTCCCTAATCAGTATATATAGGAATATTTTGAATGCCTTTTAAAAATATACAATTGATTGTGACATTCATAGTAAACAGGTCTTTAAAAGCAAGACTTGTCTTGTCTATTTTTTGTCTAGCAAAGATTGCAACATATTCTCCGGAGAAAGAACATAAAGTAGGCAATGCTTAAGAAAGAATTCTAAGAAAAGGAAAGTCGGTGAACACATATTCTCAAAACGGACGCTGCATTGAAAAAATAATTCCCACTAAATCTTAAAAATATCTTTCCAAGTATTCCACTTAATACAGATTTTCCTTGTTGATTATTCTTTCAAGCATGGGTCATTGAAGTGGAAACTCTCTCTAGAATGCTATGGTACAGTGGCCTAAGGAAGGCACTAGACAGAGGCTTAAACACATTTCCCTGTACACACTATGTATGTCTTAATAAAAATGTTTGAGGATATCTTGGACTCTTGCCTTACTTAAGTAGCACTCTTAAGGCCGCTTTACACGTCGCAATATCGTTACGATATTGTATATAACGGCACGGGAGCGCACACTTTTTTGGCACTTGTCCAAAATTGCGTAGGAGATGCTACACAGGGAGATATCGGCAGGCAACGTAACTGCGATGTATACGCCCCCTCGTACGAGCGACTCAGGGAACGACCATTTAACTTGGGAGTGAATAGGGGAAGTTGTGCTCCAAATCGTAGTTGCGCTGTCACACAGCACGATCCTGCCACATCGCCTAGCCAATATTGCACGGTTGGAGAGCATGCACAATTCAAAAACGATATCGTAGTTACATCGTTTTTGAGTTGCGTTGCCCATTTACACGACGCAACGCACGAACGATATCAGCGGCAACGCCCGAACCACGTGACTTTTTTATCGAAGTTGGGTTACAATATCGTGCTGTGTAAAGCGGCCTTTAGTCTCCTATTGGCCTTTATTAATTTTTTTATTTTGTGATTCCATAAAATGAAGTTGACCTCACCCAACTGGTTTAATGGGAGGATCAGCTGCTGATAGTCTACTGACAAAGCCTTGACAATTGTGCCTGGCTGTAGCCCATCTCCTTAGCGCCTATCTGTCCCTGACTTTCTCACTTTGTAGCACAGCACCCTGTGTTTTTCTCTTTCACATTTTGGTATTTCCCTTCAAAATCAACATGTACCTGTGTGAGGATCACATGACTACAACAGATTTCTAGCTTTTGAACGTAAACAATTAAGGTTTCCTTTCAATAATAACCAGCAGGGATATTAAAAACCAAGAGGAATTATTATGAAAAGTGTAATAGTAATATTTATTCATTTATATAGCACTATTAATTCTATAGAACTTTACACACATTTGCAACACTGTCGCCATTGGGGTTCACAATCTAAGCATCCTATCTGTATGTCTTTCGAATGTGGGATGAAACCAGAGTGCCCGGAGGAAACCCACACAAACATGGGGATAACATACAAACTCCTTGGTGGGAATTGAACCCAGGACCCCTGTGCTGCAAGGCTGCAGTGCTAACCACTGAGCCACCATATTACAATGTTGAAATCTTCTTCTTTTACAAAAAAAATAATCTTTTATAAAAATACATTTTCCACCAGACCTAACTTTTAAGACCATGAATGTGTCAGACATGAAATCCCACAGAGTGGTTAAACTCTCTTGGGACATCTACTATTCTTTGGAATCAACAAGCCGTCTGAATAGTGTTTATTGTACGTGAGTTTCTATCATTTGTTTTCTTTACTGTGTTTTCCTAAGCTTAAGAATAGGTTGGTGATGGCAGTGTTATTATGTTCTAAAGACTTCTTCCTGTAATAAGACACACAGGCACAACATGCAATTATTCTGAAAAAGAACATGTGTGATTGTCACACCAATCTTTTGAGTGGTTGGAAAGCTGTAAATTAGCTGAAATGTTCTGTTCTCTTCCACTGACCAACCAAGAGGTCAAAAGTAACCTTAGACTGCAAAAGTTGGCAAATTCACACCCTACAGCTGTTGTGTACCTGACATGTTGATCTGTGACGTGTAGCAGGTGTCTTCACAGGGGCTTTTGTTGGCTTCATATTTACTGCCAGATAATCTGAAAAGCTTTATATTCTCACAGCTGTGTACAATATATCAACAGTAAAGAAATCCTAATCATTATCAAGCCGGTTGGGGGTCGAGGTCTATGACAAATGCCTGCTCTTTTTTTCATTACTTATACTATGTTTCATACTGGAAACAATAGGTCATTTCACAATGACACAATGCCTAGAGGATTGGAAGAACAATACATAAAAATAATTAGTAGTGTGAAAATTCAATTATACAGCTTTGTATATTGTTGCCTCTAGAAATTGTGGGTATACATGCAAAATGCCGGAAAATAGAGCAAAGCAGGCATAAAAGTGACAGTAACACCAAATGTCATGAGTAAAGTTACTGGCATCAAATAAACAAGAGCTCATAGCTTTATTAACAATACCAACTAGAGATGATCAAACCCTGGAAGTTCGGAAGAGAGAGGTAGAAGTCCTAATTTCTCTTTAAATTGGGTACACCGAAGATTCATGAGCTCTCTCTCTCCCTCTTTAGATTGACTCATGCTTAAAAAGCCATTCCTACATTGTTTTTCACAGTAAGTACACCAGCCTTACCTAATCAAAGAGATTTAATGTATTGTAAAAAGATTGGTGACAGATCGACTTTAAGCAATTTATCCAAAATTAGCATTTAATACTTAATGTATTGTGGAGAAACTTTTGATAAGTAAATATAAAATAGGTTGATTTTGATGTTTGATACATCCTAAGGTATGGAGAGTGAAGCCAGAGCTGATTGGGCACAGGACCCATGTGACATACCAACATCACATGTACCCAGTAGAGCAAATGCCAACACTGCTGCAACAATGCTGACACCAGGTATTAGTGTGTTTTTATTTTAATAGATATCTAAAAAATGAGAATGCGCATATGGTCTTATCCTTAATAGAAATCAAATCCCATACAGTATGAAAACTGCTCACCTGACACGGTTGTGAAACCCACAACCAGCTTGATCGCTCAAACACAGAAGCCGCAGCCGGGACCGCACTTCCACAAACGTGGGGGTGAAACTCTATCAGGGACCAAGTGTCTTTCAGTCCGCGCCGCTGCTCAGATAAGTACCAGAACCACTGGAGTGCTTTAAATAAAAGATCTTCAGTTTTATTTTCCGACGCGTTTCGGAGCTAAACACCCAGCTCCTTCCTCAGGGAGTGACCAGGTTATTCCCTGAGGAAGGAGCTGGGTGTTTAGCTCCGAAACGCGTCGGAAAATAAAACTGAAGATCTTTTATTTAAAGCACTTCAGTGGTTCTGGTACTTATCTGAGCAGCGGCGCGGACTGAAAGACACTTGGTCCCTGATAGAGTTTATTTTAATAGAGGCAAACATTCAGTTTGAGAATAGGTTATCCACATAGTGGACAACCTGTCTAGTTGACAATTAGACCAGAATTATTGTGCGCATGTCAAGCCACCACTGCTAGACTGCAGCCATCGCACTCATAGCAGTGCAGGGGGCAAATCCGCTTTTTCATATAAGGTGAATTGTAATGTCCATTCTCCAGTCAGATTACATTGGATATAGCTGTGTGGCTGCGCTCCATAGATAACCAGTAACTCACATTCACAAAAATGTGACAGCTTTTTTATGTATAGCTGTCTATCTGTAATAAGGTTCAGAATGCAAAATAGATTAGCAAATGTTCTAACAAGTGAGGATATATCAGTCACTTGCAGTCCTCAGTTGCTCTTAGCTTCGTTCAACTGGCCCTGCCCTCTACTGCTTGATCGTCACAACAAAGCAAAGATGGCGTCTTGCAACAGAGCCTCACATTTGGCTGGTAATCAAATAATCAAGGCCAATGACAAGAGGTGGAAGTAAAGAAGACCAAGGACTGCAAGTGCACTGATCTGCCCACAAAGGTATTTTCAAGATTAATTTGCATAAAAAAAATTAATCTCTGTGCAACGAAGAACCGAATAGTGGTGAAATATCTATGGAAATGTTTTCCACTGCCCTATCCTGCATTACGTTTGCTAGCCTAGGGAAAATGTTCTCACAGAGTTCTCTTAACCCGCTTTTCTGAAAAGTGGAATCTACTATATAATTGCCGTAGGCATTTTCGTGTCGGACCCCGACAACGTGCCGTGGCTTTGTCACTATTGTGACGTCATCACGGCGAAGCATTGGCCGCGTAGCGGCCATTGCGAGCCGCTGACGTCACCACGCACTCGCGATGGCCGCGAAGCGGCCATTGCGAGCCGCTGGCCGAAAATAGAACCAGAGGCTCGGCCACAAAAGCTAGCGATTTCCCGCTCAGGTAGCGAGTCGCTAACCTCAGCGGGAAATCGGTAGCTTTGTGGCCGAGCCTCTGGTTCTATTTTCGGCCAGCGACTCGCAATCCCCGCTTCCATGAAGATTACCGCATCCGCGCCGCATTGCGACTCGCTGGCTGAGTGCGAGCACTTGCGGCGCGGATGCGGTAAAACCCATAAGGATTACCGCAACCGCGCCGCATTGCGAGTCGCTGGCTGAGTGCGATACTTGCGGCGCGATTGCGGTAATCCCCATAAGGATTACCGCAACCGCGCCGCAAGTGCCAGTTGCGGCGCGGTTGCGGTAATCCCCATAGAAAGTATAGGGGGACTTGCGGCAGGTGCGGCAAGTGTGGTTTTGCCGCACCTGCCGCAAGTCCCCCTATACTTTGTATGGGGATTACCGCAATCGCGCCGCAGATGCGGTTTTTTAATAAAATAAAATAAATTAAATAAAAAATAATAAATAAATTTAATAATAATAAAAATAGTAAAAAAAAAATAAATAAATAAATAATAAAATAAAAAATAATTAATAAAAAAAAAAAAAAAACCCCAAAAAAAGTATTGGACCCCCAAAAAAAGTATTGGACCCCCCAAAAAATGCTATTAATGGTAATAATTATGCTATTAATGCTAATAATAATGCTAATAATACTAATAATAATGCTAATAATGCTAATAATTATGCTATTAATGCTAATAATAATGCTAATAATGCTAATAATTATCCTATTAATGCTAATAATAATGCTAATAATGCTAATAATTATGCTATTAATTCTAATAATAATGTTATTAATGCTAATAATAATTCTATTAATGCTAATAATAATGCTAATAATGCTAATAATTATGCTATTAATGCTAATAATAATGCTAATAATTCTAATAATTATGCTATTAATGCTAATAATAATTCTATTAATGCTAATAATAATGCTAATAATGCTAATAATTATGCTATTAATGCTAATAATAATGCTAATAATGCTAATAATAATTCTATTAATGCTAATAATAATGCTAATAATGCTAATAATTATGCTATTAATGCTAATAATAATGCTAATAATGCTAATAATAATGCTATTAATGCTAATAATAATGCTAATAATGCTAATAATTATGCTATTAATGCTAATAATAATGCTAATAATGCTAATAATAATGCTAATAATGCTAATAATTATGCTATTAATGCTAATAATAATGCTATTAATGCTAATAATAATGCTAATAATGCAAATAATAATCCTAATAATGCTAATAATTATGCTATTAATGCTAATAATAATGCTATTAATGCTAATAATATTGCTAATAATGCTAATAATAATGCTAATAATGCTAATAATTATGCTATTAATGGTAATAATTATGCTATTAATGCTAATAATAATAATATTAATGCTAATAATAATGCTAATAATGCTAATAATAATGCTAATAATGCTAATAATTATGCTATTAATGCTAATAATAATAATATTAATGCTAATAATAATGCTAATAATGCTAATAATAATGCTAATAATGCTAATAATTATGCTATTAATGCTAATAATTATGCTATTAATGCTAATAATAATGCTAATAATGCTAATAATAATGCTAATAATGCTAATAATTATGCTATTAATGCTAATAATAATAATATTAATGCTAATAATAATGCTAATAATGCTAATAATAATGCTAATAATGCTAATAATTATGCTATTAATGGTAATAATTATGCTATTAATGCTAATAATAATGCTAATAATGCTAATAATAATGCTAATAATGCTAATAATTATGCTATTAATGCTAATAATAATGCTATTAATGCTAATAATAATTCTAATTAATGCTAATAATAATGCTAATAATGCTAATAATTATGCTATTAATGCTAATAATAATGCTAATAATGCTAATAATAATGCTAATAATGCTAATAATTATGCTATTAATGCTAATAATAATGCTATTAATGCTAATAATAATGCTAATAATGCAAATAATAATCCTAATAATGCTAATAATTATGCTATTAATGCTAATAATAATGCTATTAATGCTAATAATCATGCTATTAATGCTAATAATATTGCTAATAATGATAATAATTATGTTATTAATGCTAATAATAATATTAATGCTAATAATAATGCTAATAATGCTAATAATAATGCTAATAATGCTAATAATTATGCTATTAATGCTAATAATAATGCTATTAATGTTAATAATAATGCTATTAATGCTATTAAGGCTAATAATCATGCTATTAATCCTATTAATAATGCTTTTAATGCTATTTTTAATTCTATTAATGCTATTAATTTATTAATGCTAATAATGCTATTACTCCTCATAATAATGCTATTAACGCTATTATTAATGCTATTTATGGTAATAATGCTATTCATACTAATAACAATACTATTATTAGTACTATTATTGCTATTAATAATGCTATTAATGCTAATAATAATGCTGGTAATGCTAATAATTATGCTATTAATGGTAATAATAATGCTATTAATGCAAATAATATTGCAACGTTCTAGAATCCCGATGCATTTGCATCGGGCTCACAGCTAGTTTTCCTATAAAATCCATCAAAAGAGTTATTACTGGAGATGAGTAAACCTTTCAAGGTTCGGTTCGGTTTGGGTTGCCGAACTTCCCGATGTTGAGTAAACCTGTTGGGTTCAGAGTTCAGGTGCTTTATGTTTCCAAAGCACTGGAGCGAGCATCGTTGTGGTCAGGTACAATTAAAAAGGTACCAACTTATGCTTTTTCTGAGTCATTTATGCAAAGAAGGAATAGCATCGTAACACAGTGTTCAACGGAGGTGATAAATCTAATTGTATCTGAGGAGGAGGAGAGACTATCTTAGCTTGATGAAGAGATTGAACAAGTGAAAACAGATCTTTCCAAATATAATGACACAAATGAATATGACACTTTGCATGCTAAACTATTGCTTAACCTGGAAAAACCTGAATCCACTATTATAGGTACTAAAAAAAATACATTTTCATTGAGACACAGTAGATTGCAAACAGGATAGAGTGTACGAGTGGAAAAAAAGAAAGATACATTCTCCTCCATAAGCCAAAACCTATCTTAAAAATGTAATTTGGATAACGATAAGCAACAGAGAAAACTCAGTTTTACCACTACTGAGAGTGAAACTAGCGAACCTTCCACTGATTGCTCAACAGCAAGTGACATAACATTTAATAGCATTTATGCTTCATCTTCATCAAAAAACAGAAAAAGAGAAGGTTGAGAAAATGCAGCCACATGTCCTGAACCTCCAAGATACAATACGAGAGTGGCGAGGCATTAAATATAACTAATAATATTTCTAGGGTGATAGTGTTGACACCTATCATACTTTCAGGGTCAGAAATTACAGTTCTTGATAGAGGTATGAATTCTGTACCATGTCAGAACTTTGCCTTATTTCAGACTATTCAGCAAGTAAGGTTCCGGACACCACACTGCCGAAGAACCTCTCCACCTTCTCTCAGGCCTGACTGGGACTGGACAGTGGCGGCGGTCCCCGTCACAGGAAATAGAAGATAATATTCAAGCACAGGACTACTGCGAAACGGCACTGTAGTCCTGTGCCTCCTGCACCTCCTCCCTCTCCCCGCACAATGCCGACACTTGCTGTCTCTGAGAGTTTTAATGGTGTGAACTGTCAATAAAGAAGTTGGACGATTGGTGAGTGCATCCTTGTATTCTATCTTAAAGGAAAACTGGCAGACCAAAAATCCATATGTAACTGCTATCATTTTCTAATTCTTTTTTCTACACTCTCTATTCATGTATTTCTATTATTTATATTTCCCTCCTATCTTCTCTAAACTGCAAAACAAAAGATTCATTCATTCCATCTGTCATTCATAGTGATTTCTCTGCTGCCCACTCCCACTCAATGATTGAATATTCATGCTTCATGACACTGTCCTGCCTTGTCTCTGATCTGTCTGTTGTGTGACTCGTTCACTGCAGACACAGAAGGGAGGGGGGAGGAGGAGTGATCTTTGCTGCCACTGTGAGCTCTTCATGTAATTGTGTGTATGAGACGTGTGTAGTGTGTGCAGTCTGAGAGTTTTCTATGCGATTATAAGAACATTTGATCATTTGATCACAGGAGAGACCATGTGACTGTACCCAGTTTCCTGTGTCTGTGCATGAGAAGAGAAGCAGCCTGCTGATGCTGCACACAAGATACAGATGTGGCCAAAAGTATTGATACCGCTGCAATTCTGTCAGATTATACTCAGTTTCTTCTGAAAATGATTGCAATCACAAATTCTTTGGTATTATTATCTCCATTTAATTTGTCTTCAATGAAAAAACACAAAAGAGAATGAAGCAAAAAGGAAAACATTGATCATTTCACACAAAACTCCAAAAATGGGCCAGACAAAAGTATTGGCACCCTCAGCCTAATACTTGGTTGCACAACCTTTAGCCAAAATAACTGCGATCAATCGCTTCCAGTAACCATCAATGAGTTTCTTACAATGCTCTGCTGGAATTTTAGACCATTCTTCTTTGGCAAACTGCTCCAGGTCCCTGATATTTGAAGGGTATAATATACAAAATGGGCGCACACCTCTAGTGGTGGGTGCTAGCATGAAAAAATACATACTTACTAGAAGGAGATTCTGCTGCACACCAGCACTTCATGTCTTCAAGGAAAAAGCGTATGGCTAACAAGTACTATTGCATTGTGTGAACAGGAACCAAGAACATATTGGAAAGCTACTGAAAGCTTTCTAAGAATAAATGTGAAAAATTAGTTAGAATGTAATGGCCATGACATCCGGAAGCCCAGTAACCACTTTCAAGGTTTTTTCACTCTACTGGGTCCTATCTAAAAACCTCATGTCTGCAGTCTGGATGTGTGAATGGGATAATGCCCTGTGTGCAATTAAAACCTGCTAATAAAGGAAATTATCAGGACTATGTGTAGGTTCTCATAGCAGCTACTGGGTGGGGGGGAGGGTGCTGCAACCAAAATAACTATATAATATAATATACAAAATGGGCGCACACCTCTAGTGGTGGGTGCTAGCATGAAAAAATACATACTTACTAGAAAAAACCTTGAAAGTGGTTACTGGGCTTCCGGATGTCATGGCCATTACATTCTAACTAATTTTTCACATTTATTCTTAGAAAGCTTTCAGTAGCTTTCCAATATGTTCTTGGTTCCTGTTCACACAATGCAATAGTACTTGTTAGCCATACGCTTTTTCCTTGAAGACATGAAGTGCTGGTGTGCAGCAGAATCTCCTTCTAGTAAGTATGTATTTTTTCATGCTAGCACCCACCACTAGAGGTGTGCGCCCATTTTGTATATTATATTATATAGTTATTTTGGTTGCAGCACCCTCCCCCCCACCCAGTAGCTGCTATGAGAACCTACACATAGTCCTGATAATTTCCTTCATAAGCAGGTTTTAATTGCACACAGGGCATTATCCCATTCACACATCCAGACTGCAGACATGAGGTTTTTAGATAGGACCCAGTAGAGTGAAAAAACCTTGAAAGCGGTTGCTGGGCTTCTGGATGTCATGGCCATTACATTCTAACTAATTTTTCACATTTATTCTTAGATAGCTTTCAGTAGCTTTCCAATATGTTCTTGGTTCCTGTTCACACAATGCAATAGTACTTGTTAGCCATACGCTTTTTCCTTGAAGACATGAAGTGCTGGTGTGCAGCAGAATCTCCTGATATTTGAAGGGTGCCTTCTCCAAACTGCCATTTTTAGATCTCTCCACAGGTGTTCTATGGGATTCAGGTCTGGACTCATTGCTGGCCACCTTAGAAGTCTCCAGTGCTTTCTCTCAAACCATTTTCTAGTGCTTTTTGAAGTGTATTTTGGGTCATTGTCCTGCTGGAAGACCCATGACCTCTGAGGGAGACCCAGCTTTCTCACACTGGGCCCTACATTATGCTGCAAAATTTGATTGTAGTCTTCAGACTTCATAATGCCATGCACATGGTCAAGCAGTCCAGTGCCAGAGGCAGCAAAGCAACCCCAAAACATCAGGGAACCTCCGCCATGTTTGACTGTAGGGACCGTGTTCTTTTCTTTGAATGCCTCTTTTTTTCTCCTGTAAACTCTATGTTGATGCCTTTGCCTAAAAAGCTCTACTTTTGTCTCATCTGACCAGAGAACATTCTTCCAAAACATTGTAGGCTTTCTCAGGTAAGTGTTGGCAAACTCCAGCCTGGCTTTTTTACGTCTTGGGGTAAGAAGTGGGGTCTTCCTGGGTATCCTACCATACAGTCCCTTTTCATTCAGACGCCGACGGATAGTACGGGTTGACACTGTTGTACCCTTGGACTGCAGGGCAGCTTGAACTTGTTTGGATGTTAGTCGAGGTTCTTTATCCACCATCCGCACAATCTTGCGTTGAAATCTCTCATCAATTTTTCTTTTCCATCCACATCTAGGGAGGTTAGCCACAGTGCCATGGACTTTAAACATCTTGATGACACTGCGCACGGTAAACACAGGAACATTCATGTCTTTGGAGATGGACTTGTAGCCTTGAGATTGTTCATGCTTCCTCACAATTTGGTTTCTTAAGTCCTCAGACAGTTCTTTGGTCTTATTCCTTTTCTCCATGCTCAATGTGGTAGACACAAGGACACAGGACAGAGGTTGAGTCCACTTTAATCCATGTCGACTGGCTGCGAGTGTGATTTAGTTATTGCCAACACCTGTTAGGTGCCACAGGTAAGCTACAGGTGCTGTTAATTACACAGATTAGAGAAGCATCACATGATTTTTCTAACAGTGCCAATACATTTGTCCACCCCCTTTTTTATGCTTGGTGTGGATTTATATCCAATTTGGATTTAGGAGAATTCTTTTTGTGTTTTTTCACTGAAGACAAATTAAATGAAGATAATAATACCAAAGAATTAGTGATTGCAATCATTTTCAGGAAGAAACTGAGTATTATCTGACAGAATTGCAGGGGTGTCAATACTTTTGCCCATAACTGTATGTATATTCATGATCCACAAAGCCTATCATATATGTACCTTTTTATTGATAATTAAAGCTCTGTGCTGTTCTCAACACGCTTTGAGATTATCCTGAATGATCTGCTGAAAACAGGTTATGGGCCCAGCGTGACACAGAACCCCAGACACAGAGCACAGAGTGACACATAAGAGTATTACAGCAACAAAAGCCCAAAGCAAAAGCAGGACAGAGCAACAAAAAAGATGTCCACAAGCAGAGATCACTGCAAGTTCTCAGTCAAAGTCTCACCAATCCGAATTATCAATCCTGAAAATTCAAGGTGAAGATGTTGCTCATAAGAGAAGGTACGTAGAAATATACGCAGGAAGAAGTGCCTCATCCATTACCAGATGATTGGCTAGAGAAGGAGCAGAAAGCACAAAGTACTATCTCCCTCAGTGTAGATGATGATCAGATTGTGCATATATGCAAGTGTACAACAGCAAAAGAGATGTGGGATGAATTACAGAAAGTGCATGAAAGATCATATATCAGCAATAAGCTTTATCTCATGAGAAAGCTGTACCAGTCTAAGCTAAGTGATGGCCAGAATAAGAAACACCCTAGAGATTGTGGAGCGTCTCAGGGGTATTGGAGAAGAAATTAAACACTTTCATGTTGCTGCACTACTATTGAGTAGTCTTCCAAAAAGTTATGACACACTTGTCACTGCACTAGATGCACGGCAAGATGATGAGCTCACACTAGATTATGTCAAAGGCAAGCTTGTAGATGAATTCAAGCAAAAAACGCATAATGTAAGCAGCAGTAATCAATCCACAGCAGAAACAACATTAAAGGCATAGGACTTTCCTAAAATAAGAGCAATCTAAGAGAAACTCTGGGATGTTTTGTGTGTAAAAAGCCCGACCACCTTAAAGCAAACTGCAGAATTTGGAAAGCAAGAATGAGTCAGCTTAAAAAGCAGAACAGTGATCAAAGTTAAAACAGCTGTAAAGGAAACGTCTGCATGTGTTGAAGCTGCATTTAATACCAGTACAGGCTCATCTGCAAGGCATAAATGGTGTATAGACTCTGGTGCTAGCAGTCATATGACGAATAACAAGGATTTCTTCACTGACCTTGATGAAAGCAAGTCAGAAAAGGTCATCTTAGCTAATGGTCACTATATGACTTTAGAAGACGTAGGAGATGGCTACCTCCACTGTCCAGGTTCCTTAGCACAAAGCGGAAAGATCCCAGTAAAGGATGTTCTCTATGTTCCCAGTCTTGAAAGCAATATTCGGTCAGTAAAAAAGCTTACGCAAAAAGGGAATGTAGTTACTTTTAAAGACAACAGATGCATTATATCAAACAAGAGTCACGGTCTTGCAGAAGGAAAAATTGAAAATTAACTTTATCAGCTAAAATGCAAAGTAAGAGTGTACAGTGCTAGACAAGATCTGCATAAGAACTGTATCCATGTATGGCACAGACGTCTTGGGCACAGAGACCAAGAAGCAGTGAAGAAGCTAGGTCAACTTGTAAATGGTGTTGAAATCAAGCAATGTAATCAAATGATGAAGTGCACTATCTGTCTTAAAGGAAAAATGTGCAGAAAATCCTTTCTTAAAGTAAACACCACTAGATCTGCACAGCCACTGGATTTGATACACACAGATGTTTGTGGTCCAATGAGTGTTCAAACTCCAAGCAAGAAAACATATTTCCTCACATTTATTGATGACTATTCCAGATATAAAGTCACCTTAGTATAAGGGGAAAGGGAAAGGGGGTATTTTGCTCACCACGGCTTCCAGAGGCTGTTAGTGCTCGAAGTAATGGCTGGTTCCCATTCACTTGAACAAATATTGAAGGAACTCCGGCACCAGACTTGTTGCAGTTAAAATTCCAGATCTTTATTCAGACATCCTTAAAAGCATTAGTGGGGTACGCAGCCCCCTACCTCCACGCCTGACGCGTTTCGGATACAAAATCCTTAGTCTTAGGCATGCTTGCAAATGTGAACATCACATATTTATAGAGAAAATAAAAGCATTCATACCACCCCCTATCACATGTGCCATCATTCACCATTAATTAATGTCTGGATAAGTTGCTTTTCAGCAGTCTTTTCATTTTAACTATATCAATACTGGACTAAAAACTGCTAACTTGATATAAACAGATAAATATATTGCACTAGTAGATATAATATAAATCACTTTTGCAAAAATTCATACAATATTACAAAAATATATGATTCACATTGAGTGATAAGGTTCCCCAAATAACTCGTTTTTACAGAGTATGCCAAAAAATTGGAGAAACATACCCACTCACATGAAACACAATTTCTTTATACCCATGCAATACATCATTTTTACTCTTTGGATACAGCTTGTTACATCTCAGGTAAGCTCACTGAACATGTCTCAGTTGACTCTTTTCTCACCACATCTACTATTATTATTCTGCAAAGGACAACCAAGGATAGTGTTACTATTGGTTTCTACATAGTTCTCCCCTATATATTATATTCACCTTAGGAGCATGAAATTGCGTCCCTATAAACATCTAATAAAAATACATTAGATCCGTGCGGAAATTTAAACCTTCGGGGAAGCGAGCATTCAGCGCTAAAATCCAGCGCGCTTCCTGACATAACACTGCTCGCTCCCAGTCTCCGCCCCTTACTGGTCTGGGCACCCTATGTATGCCCTTCACTAGAAGGGACTCCATAGCCCCTCCATGGACTTCTAAAAAATGTTTAGATAGTCCTGAAATATTACGACGGCTCGATGCATTATTGGGGTTCGCAGCTGTAACATGTTCACTGATGCGCTTTTTTAGGGACCGCGTAGTGCACCCCACGTAGTATTTCTGGCAGCTTGTACATGTCGCCATATACACTACGTGATGCGTATTGCAATTTATATACGCTCTGATTTTATAGCTCTTCCCAGTTACTGAATTAACAAAACTATCAGTCCTGTCTATATGGCGGCATAGATTGCATTTATTCCCTCCACATCTATATGATCCTACATGCTTCAACCAAGTGGGGGTTCTCGGCTCACTTAAGAACATGCTAGGTGAGAGCATGTTCCCCAAGGTCCTAGACCTCCTAGGCACACACCTGTACCCTTCGCTCAAGATTTTAGATAACTTTTCGTCCTGATATAACATGGGCACGTATTTTTTGATAATAAAGTCACCTACCTGCTTCACAGTAAGGATGAAGTTCCACAGAAACTTGAAGAATATCTTGTCGTAGTGTTTAACAAATTTGGAAGAATGCCAAAAGCCCTGCGTGCAGATAATGGGACTGAATATAGAAGTGGTAAGGTGCAAACCATTTTGAAAAAGAATAGAATCGTGTTCCAGACTACCATTCCATACAACCCAGAACAGAATGACATTGCAGATAGAAAGAACCGCACTCTCTTTGAAAGTGGAAGAAGTATGTTGTTTGATGCAAATTTACCTACAACATATTGGGGAGAAGCCATCATGACAGCTTGCTATCTTCAAAACAGACTGCCAGGTTAATAAAACAAATAAAACTCCATATGAGCTATGGCACTGCGAGAAGCCTAACCTGAAGCACTTCAGGATATTTGGAAGCAAAACGTTTGTGAATGTTACCAAAGAAAAACATTCCAAGTAGGAATCACATGCAAAGCAACAAGTCCTGGTGGGCTATAGCAAAACTCAAAATGGATACAGAATCCCGCATCGAGAGACCAACACAGTAACAATCAGCAGAGATGTAGTGATTGATGAGAACTCTGTTTCGCTCAAATTCCATGAAGTTACACCAGTCATTCA
Organism: Allobates femoralis; assembly: GCA_033576535.1. Taxonomy (NCBI): domain Eukaryota; kingdom Metazoa; phylum Chordata; class Amphibia; order Anura; family Aromobatidae; genus Allobates; species Allobates femoralis. Next base: position 382,725,529 of record JARQOC010000004.1, read on the forward strand.
AGCAAAGAAACAAGAAAAGGAATCTCAATCACCAAATCCAGACACTGATAAAGAAAACACTGAAGTCTGGATAAGCTCTGAAGTCAGCAAGGAAGAAACAGAAGAACCAAGTCAACCTCCAGTCATGAGATCAGAAAGTTAGTAAGTAAGTAATCTTTATTTACATAGCGACAACATATTCCGCAGCGTTTCACAATTCAAAGGGTATACAATACAATAATATGATAAAACACAACACAATACAAAAACAATACAATACAGTTATCAGAAAATACAATACCAAAAACAATGCAATACAATAACAAAGCATAATACATTACAATAATTTGAGCAAAATAACGACAGCCTTGCTCGTAAGAGCTTACAATCTAACAATAAGGTGGGGGTGACACAAAGTACAGGTGCTTATTTACAATGATGGTATAGTCAACTTGAGGAGTTGGGAAACAGTATAAGTGGCCACCAACCATTATTTGTGATCCACTTGAGACTGGTGGAGCGGGTAGGCTATGTCTAGATGACTTTGACTAGGGATCATGGTAGGCCATCCTAAAAAGATGTGTTTTTAGGGATTGCCTGAAACTATCTAAGTTGTGGATACACCTAATTTCTTGTGGTAGAGCATTTCAGAGAATTGGTGCAGCTCGGGAGAAGTCTTGGAGACAGGAGTGGGAAGTTCGGATTAATGTAGAAATGAGTCTGAAGTCACTTCCAGAGCAAAGAGAACAGGTGGGGCGATAGACAGAGATAAGGGAAGAGATCTAGGGAGGTGCTGCATTGTGAAGAGCTTTGTGGGTGAGAACAAGAAATGGATCCTATTGTGTATAGGCAGCCAGTGCAGTGACTCGCATAGAGTAGAAGTGTCCAAGTAACGGTTAGCTACATAGTTGATCCTGGCTGCTGCATTAAGGATGGACTGGAGAGGAGAGAGTCTGGTGAGGGGGATGCCAATTAAAAGAGAATTACAATAGTCAATGCGGGAGTGAATCAGGGCCACAGTGAGGGTTTTTTGTGGTTTCCAAGTTGAGAAAGGGGCAAATTCTAGAGATGTTCTTCAGTTGCAAGCGGCAAGAGCGGGTGAGAGATTGTATATATGGGGTGAAGGAAAAGTCAGAGTCAAACATAACACCCAGACAGCAAGCCTGCTGACTAGGCAATATTGTGGTGCCGCACACTGAGAGATGTCAGATTTAGGGAGGTTAGTGGAGGGCAGGAGCAGAAGAAGTTCAGTTTTGGAAAGGTTGAGTTTCAGATAGAGGGCGGACATGATATTGAAAACTGCAGTTAGACAGTCGTTGGTGTTCTTTATTACAGCGGGAGTAAGGTCGGGGGCTGAAGTGTATAATTGTTTGTCATCAGCATAAAGATGGTACTGAAAACCAAATCTGCTGATGGTCTGTCCAATTGGGGCCGTGTAGAGAGAGAAGAGAAGAGGTCCAAGGACTGAACCTGAGAGACCCCAATAGTGAGAGAAAGAGGGGAGGAAGTGGAGCCAGCAAATGATACACTTAAAGAGCGGTCAGAAAGATAGGGAGAGAACCAGGAGAGAGCCGTGTCCTTGATGCCGATAAAGTGCAGCATAGAGAGTAGGAGATGGTGGTCACCAGTGTCAAAGGCTGCAGAGAGATCAAGAAGAATAAGCAATAAGCAAAGAGTGGTCACCATTACATTTTGCTGTCAGAAAGTCATTGGTCACTTTGGTGAGAGCACTTTCTGTAGAATGTAAGGGACGGAAACCAGACTTTTATGGGTCTAGAAGAGAGTGAGTGGAGAGGTAATGAGTAAGGCGGGAGTAGATCAGGCGCTCCAGGAGTTTAGAGATGAAGGGGAGGTTGGAGACTGGTCAGTAGTTGTTTGTGCAGGATGGGTCGAGAGAAGATTTCTTTAATAATAGAGTAATGATAAAGTATTTGAAGGAGGAGGGGAAGATGCCAGAAGAGAGGGAGAGATTGAAGTTTTTGCTTAGGTGAGTGGTGACTACCGGAGAAAGATACTAGAGTAGCTGTGAGGGGATGGGGTCAGTAGTGCATGTGGTGGGACGAGGGAAGAGAGGAGCTTGGAGACTTCCTCTTCTGTGACCGGGTCAAAAGTAGTGAGTGAGACGCAGGAAATGTGGGGAGAGGTAGGGGTAACAGCAATTTGAGGTTGGGAGTTGATTTCCTGACGGATGTTTTCTATTTTCTCTGTGAAATGGGAAGCCAGGTCATCAGCACAGAGGTCAGTGATGGGGGCCTGCACTTTAGGACTGAGGAGAGAGTGAAAGGTGTCAAACAGTTTTTTTGGTTTGTTGGATAGAGAAGAGATCAGGGTGGTGAAGTAGGTTTGTTTGGCAAAGTGAAGGGCAGAGTTGTAAGTTCTTAGCATAAATTTATAATGAGTGAAGTTTTCTGGTGTGCAGGTTTTCCTCCAGAGACGTTCAGCACTCATAGAGCATCGCTGGAGGAATCGAGTTTGCGGTGTGAGCCAAGGCCGTTTCACTCTGTGTTTGGAGGTTCTGAGGGTAAGGGGCGCTACTTGAACCAGGGTGCTTCTGAAAGAGTCATTTAAGTAATTTACTGCCAGATCGGGACAGGAGAATGAGGAGATTGGGGATAGTGGTGAGTATAAAGAGTCTGTGAGTGTATGAGGGTTTATGGCCTGTAGATTTCTGGATGTGTGATAGGTCAGACTGTGCTGGGGTGGGCGAGGGTTTGTGAGCATGAAGGAGAGAATGTTGTGGTCAGAGAATGGAAGAGGTGAATTATCTATGGAGGAGGTTGAGCAGAGCCGGGCAAAGATCAGGCCAAGGGTGTTACCATGCTTGTGTGTTTCAGAGGTTGAGAGCTGAGAGAGGCCAAGAGATGTTGTTAGAGACAGGAGCTGGGATGCAGATGGGGTTGTTTATGGGCATGTTAAAGTTTCCCAGAATAAGGGTTAGTAATTATGAGGACATGAAGTGTGGTAGTCACACGGAGAAATGGATGAGGAACTGGGTGGGTGACCCTGAGGGGCACTATACTACCACTACTCTGAGGGGAAGGGGACAGAAGAGCCTAATTGTGGGGACCTCAAAAGAGGGGAATGAAAGTGATGGGGCCTGGAGGGATGACCTGGAAAGTACATTGTGAGGACAGGAGTAAGCCAAGTCCACCACCATGTTTGTTCCCAGGTCTCGGGGAATTAGAGAAATGTAAGCCGCCATAAGAAATAGCAGCAGGAGACACTGTGTCTGAATCCTGGATCCAGGTTTCTGTGAGAGCCAGGAGGTTAAGAGAGTTAGTGAGAAAGTGGTTGTGGATTAAGGGAAGCTTGTTGCATACAGACTGTGGATTCCAGAGAGCGCAGTTAAAAGAGGGAGATGAAGGTGAGCAGGTAATGTTAATAAGGTTAGCATGGTTTCTATGTGTGGTGGGAGAGGGGTTGACGTCGGTGGAAGGTGGACCAGGATTTGGAGAGATATCGCGAGAGGAGCAGCAGTGAAAAGAGAAAAGACAAATAGTTTTTGTAATTGTGACTTTGTTTCTGATCCCACATCCTGGAACATGATGGTTTGAGATCACTCAGTACATTGAAGAGAGTATGGGAGCTCAATAAAGTACAGGGAAGGAGAGAGGGGCTTATGTGGATGAGAGTTGATGGAAGGGGGATGGGGCAGTAAAGGTGAATGGCAAAGGCACATAGAACAATAGACATTGAAATAAAGGACATGGGAAAAAAAAAAAAAAGATTGTTGAAAGTAAAGTAACAAAGACAGTTAGCAGACGGGTATTGCTAGTACCTTCTGGTTACTTCTGTGTTATTTCTGGGATATTTCTGATGTGACACTTTAAAATGTCACACTTCAATAATTGCAAAATATAAAGGGAGGGGGCAAGAGGCGCAATAGTGCCCTATCAAAAGTGACACTAGTATGTAGATGGTGGTGCTGTGTGGCCGCTCACCTGATCCAGTTGTGGTCCCCACAACTGGTTTGACTGCGTTTCGGAATCAATGTTCCAAGCTGCTGCAGGACCTCCACCTTACCACTGGATCGTGGTATGTTCCAAGAAAGATGATGGGAGTGATGGTGTGTCACGGTCCGCGCTGCTTCTGGATAAAAAACTCACCAAAGAGCCCAGCAAACTTTCATCCTCTTTATTCCTTATTCCAACGCGTTTCAACGCCACAACCCGGCGTCTCAGATCCCTCAGATCCCTGAGGAAGACGCCGGGTTGTGGCGTTGAAACGCGTTGGAATAAGGAATAAAGAGGATGAAAGTTTGCTGGGCTCTTTGGTGAGTTTTTTATCCAGAAGCAGCGCGGACCGTGACACACCATCACTCCCATCATCTTTCTTGGAACACTTCAATAATGTCACATCTGCCCAAGCTTATATCTGATCTGCTCCATTCAACTTATACCATTCAAATGACCAAGAAATGAGGCCAGGTGAAAGAGAGAGAGGGGAGGAGGAGGGAGCAGGAGGACAGCTCACAGCAGGGAGTAATTAACAAGTTGCAGTTAAGAGAGCATTTGACTAGCATCAAAGCTGCAGAAAGAGATATAAACCAAACAAAGGTATCCCAGCTAGACGGCTTTCTTATATGGTTAGAACACTTCCTGAACCAGAGCCACAGTCATGGCAAGAAATGTAAAAACTGCCTGCCCATGAAAAGCAGAAGTGGATAAATGCCGCTAATGAAGAGATGGAGTCCCTTCACCAACTCCAGACATGGGAGCTTGTGGAGCTACCACAAGAAAAAAGAGCTCTCAGAAGCCAAAGGTTCGTCAAAACTCCAGCAATAAGAATTACAGACAAGCAGTGGCAGCACGTCTGTATATGAAGACAACCAAAGATGTATTAAACTAGCCAGCAGTGAGAAGATTAGTGCAAGGACTAAGCACATTGACGTTAAACATCACCACTTACGTGACTTAGTGGAACGTGGTGTACTTGAGTTTGTTTATTGCAAATCTGACAAGATGTTAGCTAATGGTATGACAAAGCCATTGCCAAAAGCAAAGTTTGAGGACTTCAAAACCACAATGTGACTAACATGATAAGTAGTTGCTGAGTGGGGGTGTTAGAATATGTTTAATTCAACAACTTCTTTTCTGTATATCTAAATGTTCTATTGCTAATTATAGCTCTGTTCTGTTGTCAAAATGCTTTGAGAGTATCCTGAATGATCTGTTGCCAACACTCCCTCCCGCAAAACTATCCATTAGACCACCAGGGACGTCTCTCTATTTTTTTTTTTACACACAGGGACATCTCTCTATTTTTTTATTTTTCCAGAGATAATAGGTTGGCAATCAGTGCTGCCTCCTGTGCTATAAGGATGCAGGACTGTGTCTGCCTACAGGACCACAGTGCTGCAGCCATCACTGTGTATCTGTGTGCTTATGCCAAGCTGCCATTGCCATTAATGACCCTTGGTCTGGATTATTCTGTGAGATTCTTGTACGTATGTGTGATGGCAGTGAAATACTTCTGTTCGGGAGGGGGGGGGGCGCCGTTGTGAAGTTCGCCTCAGGCAGCAGAGAGGCTAGGTTCACCCCTGGATGTAGTGTGTGTCCAAAATGAATTTAAAAAACTGCTCAACTGCTATATGAAAACTCCGGAAGGACCAATTCACATTAGTGTTTTTTCTAATATGGTTTTGTAAAATCATCTGATCACCATGCATCAAATGACAGCTTGCTGGTAACAAAAATTGCATGTGTGAGCAAGAGAAAACCAGCATTTTACTCGACTTATATGTTAATTAAATGCAAATCAGATCTATCTAGATGGATATTTCTGAGCGCCTTATGAGTGCTTGTTTAATTTTGTCCTGTTATAGCCTGTGAAACTGCGTTTGCATGCTTCATCATGCATAAGTAATGCTGGCCTTTAGTTATGCTCTGAGCTAATGTGGGCTTGTAGTAAAATATAGAACAGAAAAGCAAAAATAATTTATAAGAAGAGACCTAAAAAAAAGGACAAATTCTTGTACATATATCTCAGGCACTGCAACATTACTTATTGGGCAGTGCATGGGCGAGATTTAAGTTAAATAAGTCAGAATATTTAGTGTTTCAGATTTATTATGTGTTTTAAACACTTTTTATAACTCGTTTGACAAAAAGGTTGCAATTTAATAGAAAAAGATTGTTGCCTAATATTCAACATGGTACATAACAAAAGAGCTCTAGAATCCTTGTGGAAAGCAAAGAGAACAGAGGGCACAATTGAGCAGAACCTGGGGGCTAGTTAAGTGATGCACACGGGGTGAGCAGGGATGGCCTCTCACCTTAGGTGGTCGCCTAGCACAACCACAACCATGGTCAGCGCATCCTCCACTACCAATTGCGGTGTTTACAGATCCGGGATCCGGCGATGTGCGAGGGTCACGTGATTCCGGTCAGCTGACGCCGCTTCCCATGTGTGCGATGTCCTGTTGGATGAGCTCACGGGTCCTGTGCCAGGCTGCTTCACACAGTCTCCACGTAGGAGATGAGTAAATAAAGATCCAAAGCAAATTCTGTGTTAAGAAGTGCTCCAGACAGGGCGAGCAGGGAAATGAATGTTATACTTAGCTTTTTATTAAACCACAATGCGTTATGCCATCTTCATCAGGTGGGGATTACACAGGAAGGAGGGGGGGTATTAAATACAGCTACTGACCAATCATACTCCTTTCACATTAACCCTAACCTGAACATTTCTAGTATTTCAATATAAAGCCAATAAACAATAAAATCGATGGAAACACATTACTATCACTCTAAAATACGCTAAAAAGCATAACAAAACACACATTAAAATCACCAAAATAAAAACACATTATTAAATTCATCAATCTCAAAAATCATATACAATTACTAGAAAATGTTTTACTTACATCACATGTTGAGGTTTTCTATAGGTAAAAAAAGAATAAAATTACATATCACCATATTATCTGTATAAATTGCACAGCCCGTTTTCTCTCTTTCATAATCACTTAGCCACATTCTCAATAGATACGTTCAGACTCTCTGGAGTTAATGTTCCCAATTTATATATCCAATAGCTCTCTTTTTTGATGAGGGCATTATACCGATCCTGGATAGATGACGGAATCCAATCGATTATATAGAGCTTCAAACTACTGGGGTCTTTTTGGTGATATAAATAATAATGTTTGGAAACACTATGCTGCATGAACCCGTTTCTTACGTTTTGCCGATGTTTGTTCATCCTCACATGAACGCTTTGGATGGTTCGGCCAATGTATTGTAAATCACAGGGGCAAACGAGCAAGTATACCACATATGATGACTGGCAATCCATATGGTATCTCATTTTAAAATTTCCACCTGTGGTAGATTACCGGAACTCAGTCATGCCTGTCATCACCATTTTGCAGCACAAGCATTTCACGGATTTGCATGGATAACAGCCAGGAATCTCATCAGAGTCACCTCTCTCCTCTATTCCATTTATTTTTAGCTCCGTAATACTACAGGAAACTAAATTCTTCAAATTTTTGCTCCTCCTATATGTGATCATAGGTTTATCTGGTATGTACTTTGATAAAATCGGGTCGGCTTTCAAAATGAACCAATTCCTCTCAATCAGTTTTCTTATGCTGGCTCTTCATTGATTGAAATTCATTACAAGTCTTACATCTTTACTTTTCTTATCCTCTTTTATATGTTCTGACTGTTTATTCAGACACATTTCCTGAGAGAGAGGCTGAGTTCTTTTATATGCATCAATGAGGATGCTCTTGGGGTAACCTTTCTGTGTAAATCTATCTCTCAAGATTCTTGACTCTCTAGAAAAATCCTGGGCCGTAGAGCAATTTTTTCTAATCCTCCAGTATTGCCCGTATGTTATGTTTTTGATCCAGCTAGGGAGGTGTCCACTGTCAAATCTTAAATAACTGCTGACATCCACCAATTTGAAATGGGTGGAGGTGGACACCATTCCCAGCTGGTCACGGGCAACCTGGAGGTCCAAAAACTTTATCGAACTCTCAGAAATTGTTGTTTAAAATTGCAAACCCCAAAGGTTGTTGTTTAATTCATTTACAAAGGTCAGAGCCTCAGTTTTGGACCCATCCCAAATAAAAAATAGATTGTCGATGTAACGACAATAGAATTTAATGGGCCCTATTGCTGAAAGGGACTGTGAGATGAAGACAGACTCAAAACGAGCCATAAGTTGGCATAACTGGGTGTGAATCGCGTCCCCATCGCACAGTCCCTGATCTGTCGATAGAAAGTGCCCTAGAAGGAAAATACATTATTCTCCAGGGTAATTTTAATCACTGTTAATTAGAAGGAACACTGTCCTTCAGGTAAGGTCTTGTCTGCCTTTAAATATTTCTCAACAGCCTGTAAACCCAAATTATGTGGGATGATACTATATAGTAATGTGACATCCATTGTCATAAAAAGACAATTATTAAGTGGTGGTAAAGTTTTCAAAAGTCTAATCAATTCAGAAGAATCTTTAAGATATGAATCCAAACCCACCACAAATTTCTGTAAGAACAGATCTATATAGTTGGAAAGATTGGCCGTTATTGATTGAATGCCGGATATGATAGGGCGACCCGATGGATTATTTGGGTCTTTGTGCAATTTAGGCAAGAAATAGAAGAAGGGTATCCTATACCTCGGGATATCAAGAAACCTCCTCTCATTTTTATTTAGTATCCCTTTTTCCCATGCTTGTTTGATTAGCCCATTGTAATTCAAAAATATAGATATAGAGGGGTCGGATTCCAATCTACAATAATAGTCGCGGTCCCTTAGGATCCTTAATCCCTCTTCTATGTACCAATTCCTGTCCATTACAACAATCCCCCGCCCTTTATCAGCACTTTTTATTACTATTTCATTGTTTTCTTTCAAAGAAATAATAGCTTCCCTTTCTGTTCTTGATAAATTATCATATCTTTTATGATGTACAAAGGATCGTAGTTCTTTTAACACCACCTGCTGAAAAGTTTCAACATGTGGACCTTTGTGATGGAGGGGATAAAATCTATTATCACCTCCATTTACCGATACATGTTGGAATTGAGATATTGTTTGGGGAGTAGTGTCTGAATTCTCTTTTTGTTTGGTACTTCTCTCTTCAAGAATAAAGTGTCTCTTAATGGTAATCTTCCTAATGAATTTGTTCAAATGTACAGTTCAAAGGCATTCAGTGTAGAATTTGGGCAAAAGGTTAAGCCTTTCTCCAAGAGTGAGGTTTCCCATATTGTTAATTCGTATTTAGAGATATTAAAAATTCAATTTTTTGGGGGGGCCATTAATTTGTCCGTTTCTAGTCCTGCTGTGGGACTGCCTTCGTTTTTTGAAGTTTGAAGGTCTCCCTTTTCCATAATTAGACTGCTTTCTTCCTCCACCCCTACACCCACGTTTTGTCTTTTTCTTTTTGGGTGCCGTCCTTGCGCCACCCGAAAAAAATGTGTCATTTTACTATCTTTTAACATGACTGACCCAACATCTTTTGTCGGTCTCTCTTGATTTAAATTATTGGCTGTATCCTTAATCATAACATGTTCTAAAATAGGTGGTCTTAATTCAAGAGTAGAGCACACATTAGTTAGTGGTGGTGGGTTGTGATGTTGAGACCTCTCATCAATTTTATTCATGGATGCGGGGCTTAAATCAACCGTTGTTATCCTAGATTCAGCTTCCTCAATCGCAGAGTTTATTGCATCCAGTTTGGTAACTGATAAAATGACTGACTCAACCTCTATCGACTGTTGATTTCCAGAAGAAGGGGTATCTATCGTCTGTGAGGACATACCTAAATTATCCACCATGTTTCTATTATTGATTGTTTGTGGGGGTGCATTACTTTCAATCAGAGGGAGATCACTAGATGTTATATCATGTGAAACACACCCACCAGAAGTCGTTTTCTGTTCAGGGGGGTCCGATGTTATAACGGCAATCATTTCATGTGAATTTACTGGTCCCTCCGAAGGGCCATCTTGGGTGGGTTCAAGATGGAGCGTTAGGAGGGATAGATCAATCTGTGTTGTCCCTTCTTTTTGCAATTTTTTAAATCATTACTCAAACCAAAGTCTAATTGGGGGATTTTCTGAACAGGATTAATGTTATTTTTAAAATTATTCAGAAGGGTTTCTTGTGATACAAACATTAGCGGTGAAGTGTTATTTAATACCATTAACCTGTTAACTTTAGGAGTTGGTATATGAGACTTTATAGTGTTACCTTTCTCAATAGTGTTTCCCTTTTTCCTCTTAGGGTGTATTTGTAATGTTCCCGAGGTCCTGGGTTCAATTCCCACCAAGGACACTAAGGACAACATCTGCAAGGACAAGGACACTAAGGACAACATCCGACTTAGCGGAGGATAACAGTTCCAAGGGGCAGTTGAAGGACTGGTGCCAAGAGCTCAATATAGGAACTGACCACACTCCTTTCCACCAAAATTATGGTATCTATTGGGTAGTTCAGGAGTATGAGTGGGTATTCAGTAAGCATCCACTTGATTTTAGGAGGATAAAAGGGGTACATCACTATATACCCACAGGAGACCATCCATCCATCAAAGAGTGATATAGACCTATTTCACCAGCTCACTACCAGCGTGCTAAAGAGATGTTGCAGGACATGAAGGACGTAGGGGTCATAAGAGATAGTTGTAGTCCCTGGGCAGCTCCATTAGTCCTAGTTAAAAAGAAAGATGGCAGCATGAGAATGTGTGTTGATTATAGGCAGATAAATCGCATAACACATAAAATGCTTACCCATTACCCCGCATAGAAGTGTCACTTGCTGCATTAAAGTCTGCTAATTACTTTTCAACCCTAGATCTTACTAGTGGGTACTGGCAGGTCTCAATTGCACAAGAAGACCGTGAGAAGACTGCGTTCACAACACCAATGGGCCTCTGTGAGTTTAACAGCATGCCATTCGGACTCTGTAATGCATAGGGAATATTCCAAAGATTGAGTGTTGCCTGGGGCACTGAAATTTTGAGACTGTGCTATTCTACCTGGGTGGCATCATAGTGTATTCCAAAAAAATGAAGAACACCTGAAACACCTGGCAGAAGTTTTCAAAGCATTGTCCAAGTTCGGGATGAAGCTGAAGCCATCAAAATATCATTTGAAAATATAAAATAGCCATCAAAGCCGAAAGTTCAGTATCTCAGGTATGTGGTCAGCTCAGAAGGAGTGGCACCAGACCCTGACAAGATCACTGTAATCAAGGAATGGCCAGAACCAACCAACGTCAGAGAGGTACATCAGTTCTTGGGGCTGGTAGGGTACCACAGGAGGTTCATAAAGGGCTACACAAAAATAGCAGCACCCTTGCAAGATCTCCTGGTAGGCCAGGCCAAGAAGGGCAAGTCCGGAGGTCCTCCGCTTGCATGGGGTAAGAAGCAAGAAGAGTCCTTCAAACAGATGACAGAGGCCCTGACTAGAGAAGACATCCTGGCCTATCATGACTACAACCAACCGTTCTTGCTGTATAATGATGCCAGCAATGTGGGATTGAGAGCGGTTTTGCCACAGAAACAGAATGGCAAGGAGAAAGTGAACGCCTATGCCAGCAGGATGCTCCATCCTACGGAAAGGAACCCAGAGAACTACAGCTCGTTCAATCTGGAATTCTGGCTTTGGTCTGGGCTATCACAAAATGGTTGAAACACTACCTGACGTCTGCAAAATTCACCACCTTCACAGATAATAATCCTCTTACACACCTGGAAATTGCGAAGTTAGATGCAATGGAGCAATGCTGGATCGCCTGGTTGTCAAACTACAACTTTACCATCAAGTACCGGGCAGGCCATAAGAATGCCAAGGATGCCTCACCTACCAGATGTGGGAGAAGATGTGGATGAGCTAGAAAAGGTAGAGTTACCCGCCTTTCACCGCCACAGTGCATCCTAGTGTCAACAGGCTCGTCGAAAACGTGGGGAGATAACAATCAACCCATTGCCTCACCATCAATGGAAGGAGACACAAGACAGTCACTCGGCTGTCAGTCTAGTTAAAAAACTGATAACCCAAGAATACTCACGTCTTAATCCAGTTGCTCCACCAGAAGCACAACACCTGTGGAATGAAAGAAGAAAGTTGTTCATCTACCAGGGCAAGTTGTGTCGATGCTACATTAATTCCAGAACACATGAGATGAGATGGTCTGCCAAATAGTGGTACCTGAAGAAAGATGTCAAAATGGTGTTGGACGCCTACCATAACAAAGCAGGACACTTTGAATGGAAGAAGCTCGAGATGTTGTTACGTGATCGATTCTATTGGGTTGGCATGAGAGGCGCTATAGAGAGATGGTGTATACATTGTGGGCCATGCAACTTAAGAAGGAAAGATCGTGAAAGCCAAAGAGGACCACTACTACAGCCAATTGTAACTACACACCCACTTGAGATCGTAGCCTTGGATCACGTGAAGCTACCACCCAGCAGGTCAGACTACACCTACACTTTAACCATGGTTGACCACTATTTAAGATTCCTAGTGGTAGCTCTAGTAAAAGACTTAACTGCAGAAACAGCAGCAAAAACTTTCAAGCCTACTTCTGTAGACCACACGGGTATCCAGAGCAGGTATTGACTGACCAATGTTCTTCATTTGAAGCTGAGATATTTCAAGAGTTTTGTCATTTATATGCATGCAAGAAGATTCATACCCCACCTTACCATCTGCAAACAAACGGTATGTGTGAGAAAATTAACAATATTGTAATAGATATGCTGAAGACTTAGCCTTTGTAAGAGAAAAATCAATGGTCAGAGAAGCTAGCAGACTTAGTGGACATGTATAACAATATACCCGTACGTTCCACCAATTTTACACCAGCATACCTTATGAGAGTGAGACCTGAAAGATTACCAGTTGATCTCGAAATGGGAATTGTAGTACCAGAAATGGATTCACCTGAAACTGATCGGAACTCCAACCACCAAGAGCAATACAAAATGGTACAAGCATGTGTGGAGAATAGTCTAAATCCAAACCGAGAAAAACAAGAGAGAAACTACAACAGAAACGCACAAGATGAACCTCTGACACCTGGAAAGATTGTACTCAAGAGAAAGAGAAGAAACCATAAACTCAATGATAAGTGGGAACAAGAACCCTACACTGTGTTAAATTTCCAATTTTGACAACAGCAAAACTTGTGTCATCAGTAGAGATGGAGGAAGCACTACTGCGACAGTTTCAAGAGATCACCTCAAAATATGTCCTGAGCAATTGAAACCTCAAGATGAAGAAACACCCTGTATAATTGAAGAAGAGAAGAAAGTAAAAGTGATACATACAGTACTAGGAGACTTTCCTGAGGACATGCCTCAATGGGAAGGAGCTGTAATAATATCTGTAATACATTTTTTTCAACCACCAGAAGAACAAGGAAGACTGGAAGAACCTGTAAGAGTTCCAGAAGAACCCATTCAAGTTCAAGAAGAAGCACCCGTGGTAGCAGAGCTAGAGGATCCTGCAATCGGTGAACTTGCCAGTCCCATATGAAGACTACGGCAATCTGCCAGCATCACGTAGGTCTACCCGCATATTAGTGGATACTGCATGCACCACACTAGAAGTAGACACTAGTACCACAGCAGTACTACGCAGATCAACCCGTAGCAAAATTTGGCAACCACCACTCAGATACAGAGAGTAAGGTGAAGTAAAATGTAATTATGAAACATTAAATGTAAATATTAGTGTACAGAAGGGTGGAGGAACTAGGCCTAGCCCCATGAATATTGAGTTAGGAAAAGAAAGTTCCTGGGGTTGGGAGGTAGAAACCAGGACTCCTAAGCCGAGATGCTCACAGGAAAAATGTTTATTGTGTACTTGTAATTTATTGGACTTAAAAGACTTGAATCCCTAACCGTTAAAAGCGTTGAGCCTACAGAGACTATACTGTATGAACTCTAACATTTTCCCTGGATTCCCCTACTTTATTTAAAAATGGACCATAGACATAGGACTGCTTATGGCAATTTACAGCCTTTACAGCCTGCGGCAGATGGACTAGCACCGTATGGACTGCACCTTACCTGTTTTCATCATTTTTCAGTGGTTTTTGTAATTTTTCATTTTTGAGACTGTTATCATTCCTGTTATTGTTGTAAATGTTTTGAAAAATTGTCTTCTCAGTCCAGGAGTACTGAAGTTAACTAGGGGGGAATGTGGTGCCCTGCCGTACAGGCAGCCACAGGAACACCTAGTACATGGAGGGATTTCCACGTCAGGTGTCCATACACACACAACACCTTCCACTCCAGGCCTGTAGGGGGAGCCCTACTTGCTGCCTTAGGCAAGATCCCCTATAAATACAGGTGCTGGGGCAGAGTCAGTCAGTCCATGCAGTATGGAGTAGTATTGTGAAGACAACCTGGTAGCGGAGCTGTGCTAGGCCCGAACCAGAGGGCAGCCTACCAGAAATAGGAACCCAAGAGTGAGAGTCGGAGGCAAGGCGTGAGACAGAGTGGGGGCAGAGGAACCATACCGGTTCACCCCAGGAAGCAACCCGGACATCGGAGTCCGAGTCTGCTAAGGAGCACTTATCCCAGCAGAAAACACCGATTCACTGAGGAGACTCCAGTCTCCCGGACACCTGTATCAGCAACCAACACAAGAGCCAGGAACCACAAGAGAGCGGTTATCCACAGAAGGTTCTTACTACCTAACATATAGGTGAGAGACACAGAGGAGGCCAGGCCAGGTTTTACACAGGTCAGGGCTTCAACACAAGTAAGACAGAAACAAGGAGGCCTTCAAATGCTAGGCTAGGCCCTGTTCCAGACCTTGTGCCATGTATGCAGGCTGCATCATTATACAATTTCTATTCTGGGTCAATTGATGCCACTTTAGGGGTATCTGGCCCTAATTTTTAGAAATGTGGAGACTCTTCTTGGGTTATTTTTGTTGTGTGATTTGTGAATAAAGCAGGGCTCTCTGAGCTCTATGCCTACACCTATGACTCATCTCCCTGTTCCTGATCAATGTTGAAGCTTAAAATATTGGGCCAGGCTTTGTCCCATGAATCCATAATGCACAATGATAAAAATGTTGCCTCCCATTGATTTGAATGGGATTCTTTGACAAACAATTCAGTGAACATATGCCAATTCAGCGAACCAAACCCAATTTCAAAAGATTCTCTCTTCAATTTTGACACCCTTCAGACCGGGACCAAATTGAGAATTCAATATATAAGGGCTTATTAGTAGTGGACACACTTTATATGGGAACAACCTGGTGACAGGTTGACTTTAACTTTTGACATGTTCCAGATAACATTTTCATGGAAATAATACTCACAGGCTAAAGTCACAATGGTCTGCTAATAACACATTGCTTTAATTAAATTGCATGGTTTGGCAAAAAAAAAATGTCTCCAAGACAAAAAGTGGACTTTGTCTAAAAGTATTTCTCCAACTTTCACAATCTTAGGGTACTTTCACACTAGCGTTTTTTTTAAATCGCGGCAGATGCGGTGAAAAAACTGCATCTGCCGCGATTAACGCATAACCGCGACACCTGCGGCACAGTTGCGGCAAGCCCCATGCAATGTCTATGGGGCTTGTGGTAAGGGTGCGGCAGGTGCGGCAAGTGCCGATACCGCACCTGCCACACCCTTACCGCAAGCCCCATAGTCATTGCATGGGGCTTGCCGCAACTGTGCCGCAGGTGTCGCGGTTATGTGTTAATCGCGGCAGATGCGGTTTTTTCACCGCATCTGCCGCGATTTAAAAAAAATGCTGATGTGAAAGCAGCCTTAGGCTGATCGCGGCAGTTGCGGTGAAAAAACCGCAACTGCCGCGATTACCGCATAACGGCCGCACTTGTGGTTCACCTGCGGTAAGCCCCATGCAATGTCTATGGGGCTTGCGGCAGGTGCGGCAAGTGCGATACAGTTGGGGTTTTTTCGCGGCCGAAACAGCACTTGCCGCACCTGCTGCACACTTTCCGCAAGCCCCATAGACATTGTATGGGGCTTGCCGCAAGTGAACCGCAAGTGCAGCCATTATGCGGTAATCGCAACTGTCGCGATCGGCGTTTACCGCTGATGTGAAAGGGGCCTTACAATGTCAATAGAAAAACGTCAAGCTTGATTATAATGAGTAGGTAGGAAAGAAAAACAGAAAGTTATAAGAAACCATCAGAAATATTGTAACCCAGTGATTATGTGAAGTCATAGAGCTTATGTAGCAGGGGAATCCCACAGTAATAAAAGAGTCACAGGCTTAACAGAAATACTTACGGAAACTACCGGTCTGGAACACGCACCTCTAAATAAAATAGTTACTTTCAGAATCAAAATGAATAACAATCTAATTGTTGTGAACTACCAATGATTTCAGTTAAGCCCTCCTTTTTTTCTAATGTGAAAAATGCAGGGATTGGAAATCTATCAAAATGTGTTAAAATATCAGTTCTACATTCAGCTGTAAAAGCAAAAAAAGTGTGCAAACAGCTGTTTCACTTGCCCACATCAGGGTTTGACATTAGTCACATCCTGTTTTGACAATTTAGATTTATATTCATCTGCTCTTGTAACCACACATACAAGTTTATCTATGGTGAATCTTACCTGTGCTGTAATATGGAAGCATATGGCAGACAACACAAACTGTGACAGGTGTCATTATTTCTGTACAAAATAATCAGCGGGTATTCAATTGCTCAAAAGGACAAACACTGTGTACTCCAAACCATAGCAAATCTAATAAAGCTGTCAAAAAGACTGACAAGCATTTATTGTTGCCTTAGCATTTGTAAACTTGTGACTTTTCAATAATTCCAAGACCATGTTCTAGCAGCATTTTTTTCCGTTGCCGCAAGTGCTGGATCTGGCAAAACTGCATATGCCGCACATGACCACAAGTCCAATAGAGGATGAATCGAGCTAAATGCAGGCTTGCCACAAGTGAGGCATTATGCGACAAATACGGGAAAACTGCCAGATCTACCACGAATGTCAAAAATCGCTGATGTGAAAGTAGTCTAATAATACTGTTAAACTGTACTGTTTCTTAGGTGCTTTTTTTTACCTATTTGCTGCTGTGGAGAACATGGAAAAAATGCTATTGCTTTTCTAAAATGAAAAGAAAAATAAACACTACTTCATATGTACACAAGAGTCACATCATATTGTCATGGCAATAAATAGTTAATAACTTATATAACCTATATAACTCTTATAGAAGTCATTCAGAAATCTTCCAGTGTACTAAGGCTGGCTTCACATTAGCGTTTGTGTCTGCATGCTGATGGCATGCAGACACAAACGCTGTCAAAAGCAGGGTCCAAATGATGTGTCCGCAGCGGATAATGTCCGCCTGCAGACACATCACTAGGGAGCCCGGCCAGCCAATCGGCGCTATCTGGGGACGGGCCGGGGGCGGAGATCAGCGCCGGAGATCTCCGCCCCCCCGGCCGCCGGTAAGCATCGGGACGTGTCGGCGGGGAGAACAGCTGATTTGACAGCTGTTTGAATCTTCCCGCGCCGACACTGAGAGGAGATGTCGGCGCGGGAAGATTCAAACAGCTGTCAGATCAGCTGTTCTCCCCGCCGACATCGCTAGCACATTAACAGCGGCCGGGAGGCGGAGGACAGCAGAGGCTCCAGCTGATCTCCCGGCGGCCGTCGGTGATCTCCTGTGACATCACTGCCGGCCACCGGGAGATTTTTCAATGGGTCCGCACCGTTGTCCTGCGCTGTCAAGCACAGAACACTGCGGACCTATTGAAGCCAATGCATTTTTTGTGCGCTTGGGGACGCTTGCTGATTTTCCAAGGTCCCCAAACGCACAAAAAAAACCAACATGCTGCGTCCCGGGTGCGGATGCTGGACACCGGAAGCAGCAGATATCGTCCGCATCCGCACCCGAACTCAGCAAACGCAGGCACCATGCGTTCCTATGTTAAACATATGAACGCAGTGCGCATGCGTTTGACTGCGTATGGGAACGCAGCAATACGCTGCCTTCCCATACGCAAATGTGAAGCCAGCCTAACAGCATGTTATGTTTATAAAATCCTTTGCTCCTCTTTCTCTCCATATCCTCCCCCTTTTCAGAATTCCACTGTCATAGAATTAGCTGTGCAAAAGCTCCTTATCAGCATGGACTGAATGTTCTGTACTAATCAAGGCTAAACTGAATTGAAATACTAACACACAGAATATAATTCAATGTTCTTTTCAGAATAAAATGCAACACCCCTTTAATATCCCTTTAAGGAGCCGTATAAAACTGGCTACCACTCCCTTAATAAAGGTCTTTGTCATAAGCTCTACTTTGACTTGTTGTCAGTGTGGTTCTTACGGTGGCGTGCAAACACTTAGACAAAGCATCAATTTGGTGGCAGACACTTAAGACGATAGCCCACCCGAAAGGTGGGCATCCATTACAATATAAAGGGGAAAAAGCAAATAAAAAATCTCAGGAAAAAATGCAATAAGAAGAGAAGATCATTATTGTGTATTTTGGTATGGACACCTTTAAAAAATATTCATGAAATCAGATTAACTGCACAGTCCAGAAGGGAAGCAAATGTTTATATGTTTATTAATTTAATTGAAATTTTACACAGTAATTTTCTCTTACCTGTATGAAATATCGATTAAACGAATAAAATTCTTCATATTTGTTTTCCCTTCTGAAGTGTGCAGTGAATCTGGATACATGAATTGAGTGGCTCATGTTAGTTCACTTCCATCCCAATTCATTAGGCTGGAAACACATTGGCGTGTAAAAAAATGGTCCGATTGACGTATCTGAGAGTCGTATGAGTGTCGTCCGTTTTTTGGTCAGTGTGGCTTCTGTGCGCTGTCCGTGTGCAATCCTTTTTTTCTCAGCAGCTGTTTACTGTATAAACATTAACAGAAACAGTTTTTAGCTATGAATGATAATGTATTAGTGAAAAATCACATCCGACTCAAATAGTCCGTGTGCGGTCTGTAATTTTAGTCGGACCCATAGACTTGCATTGGCGAGTCTCGCACATGAATCGCATACTGTTGCAGCATGTCGACACTCGTAAATGTGCTCTCGGACATTGAGTAACATTGGTCCAACTGCAATGCTAGAAAAACTCGCATTGCAGTCGTCTGACTTTCACGCCAGTGTGTCCGCACCCTTAGATACTGAATTAACTCCAAATTATTTCAATAGCACAAAAAAAAAATCCCTCCTAAAAGAAAAACATAGAATTTTATTTTCATGTGAACTCGGCTAAACCAGTAAAGGAAGTTACTTATTTATTTAGTTACATTTATTGGATGTTTATGGTAACATTGTAATGTCATTCAACAGGCTATGAAGTCAAGAAAAAACACAGCTGCAAAATACTGATGCGACAATCATTCTTAGCCTGCCATAACATAGCAGGGGTCATTGGTGGTATTTTATATGCACACAGATGAGGTTTCGATACGGTGTCAGGCACACAGGTATGTGTGATGCAGAGGGTCTGTATACAGCCTATTGGTCGCGCTCATGCTATTAGATCAGGCGGGCTGCCCAGCACTATATAAATGCACTGCCCAGGAAAAATATCCCAAAGGGCCTTGCTGCATCCTGCATACAGATGAAAAATGAAAAATATGCAATAAAAAATTATATAAAATCTGAATAATAATGTGACGTATTGGTCGATAGTTTGGACCAAACTATGCAAGCTCATAACCCAACGTCAAGGGTCCCCACACTTACGAGTCCCTACAATATATTCAAAAACAATTCACAGAAAAGGATATAATTTCAAAAAACTCAGACAAAACAGCTATAAAGTCAAATACTAAATGCACTGGCAGGCTGCACTCGGCCACACTGATAAAGGTGGGGCAGCACAGGTGCAAAATACAGATGCAGCAACCACTCTCAACCTACCATAACTTAGAGAGGGCAATTGCTGGTATTATATGTGGAGACCGATGAGATTTGCATAGGGCATCAGTTACACAGGTACATTAGGTTGCAAGCTTGCGTATTTTGGTCCAAAATATTGACTAATACCTCACATTATTATTAATATTTTATATCTTTTTTAAAAAAAAAATTATCAGTACGCAGGATGCAGCCAGACCCTTTGGGATATTGTTCATGCCTTGTGTGGGACATTTATATAATGCTGTAGAAATGGTTGTAAAAGCGGTCAATTGGAGCACTAGGGAGATGCAAAGGAGGGAGAAGGATTTGGTTTAACAGACCTTTATTAGTCCTCCACAGGGCCACAGCGTGTTTCAATCGAGTAAACTGTTTTTCATCAGGTGGAATCTCCCACCAACGTTAGGCGGAACTGCTCCCCCAACCAACGTTAGGCGGAACTGCTCCCCCCACCAATGTCTAAACTGGGGTTGCACCTCTGCACAGAGGTGCACAACCTCAGTAGGTGAGTGAAATTACCTATTTTAATCTTTTCCAGTTTGCAGTTAGGTTTACACATTGTGCTCCTTATCTATTTATTACATTTATATAGTGCTGGGCAGTTCGTCTGATCTAATAGTATAGGTGTGATCAATAGGCTGTATACAGACACTTTGCATCACATGTACCTGTGTGACTAACACCCTATGCAAACCTCATCTGTATGCATATATGATACCAATAACCTCCTCCATGTTATGGTAGGTTGAGAGGGATTGTCACATCGGTATTTTGCACCTGTGCTGCCCCGCTTTTATCATTGGGGCTTGCTGGATTTAGTATTTGACCATATGGTTGTTTTCTGTGAGTATTTTTGATAAGTCAATAAGTTTGTGTTCAATCTCCTAAAGGGTATGTATCACGTTCCCAAATGCTATTAACCTTCAGATATGGGATTGCTCCACCAAATGAAGTACGCTACCATCAGATTCCTCCAAAAGTCTTCCAGAAGTAAAGGACATGGTAGATAGGATGTTCTAAAATCAAGTCATACGAGAGAGCCAGAGTGCCTTGGTGGTACTGGTGGTCTTGGTGCAGAAGAAAGACAGGACTCGTCAGTTCTGTGTCAACTATCAGAATGCTCACACAGTACTGGATGCCTATCTATTGCCCCAGATTGAAGAGTCGTTGTCTGCATTGGGCTGAGCGAAGCACTCTTCCACCCAAGACTTGGCCAGTGGGCATTGGTAAGTGCCAGTAGCCGACAAAGACAAGGTGAAGATGGTGTTTATTCTTCCAATAGGACTTTATGAGTCCATAAGAATTCCATTCAGTCTTTCTAAGAACCCAAGAAACTTTAAATTTCAAGAGGCACTCCTTTAGAGCCTAGAAATCATCCCATCCAGTGATGACTTCCCCAACAAAAGGCATTTGAGAGTGTGAAAGCTGCCTTGACTAGTCCACTGATTCTGTAATATGGCAGGGAATATGTAGTTGACGATCCCCAAATTCATCTCCGGTGACTATAGATAGCAGTAAAGTACAGCAGTTCACATGCGCTGGGTAGTGATGACAATGCTCATCAGAGCCGCTAGATCTTGCTTGGTGAGCACAGTGTTGAGCTGGTGGCACTGATGAGAGTTATAGTCACTACTCGCTGCCTGTAAATAACTACACTTGACAGCTAATCATAGTTGCCGAAGCTGTATTCAGGGATCATAGACTATAATAGAGGAACTTCATGGGAATATTTTTGATAATAAATTGTTAAATGAGAGATAGCGTGGGGGAGCCTTTATTTAAACAAAATGTATTTGTGTGTGACTTTTTTTTCTTTTTACTCACCAGGTTAGTAATGGGGGTATCTGATAGATGCCTCTCCATTACTAACCCCTGGGCTTAATGCCAGCTGACATTACACAGCTGAGATCAAGCCCCAAAAATATTACCCTGATTGCCCACACACCATAGCAATTGAAAAGAACCAGGAAAAGCGCCATAATTGCCACATCTAATGTGCTGCGACAATTATGGGATGGTTGCGAGCTGGTATATTTAGGCTGGGAAGCGCCAAAAACCCATAGACCTTCCCATCCTGGTAATACAAGTCCCCAGCTGTCTGCTTTACTTGGCTGGTTATCAATAATGAGGGACCCTGCTTCATGTTTTTAAATTATGCATTTATTTAATTCCCAGCAGTGACCTTGGAGTCAGAGATGCGTCCAGGCATTCTTCCTCATGTTTTTCTGTTCCATTTGAGCGCTGATTCCATAATTTCAGTGATATTCAAGCCCCTTCTAGCCCTCCTGGGATGGTTTCCGGAAAAAAATTTCAGTTTCTAATTGACTGTACATCTGAGAGTCCAACCAGCTTGATTTGAGTAACAAGCACTCGAGCATTTTAGTGCTTGCTCATCACTAGTGAACAGTGCTGCAGTGGAAAACATTAACAGTGAGTGGTACTATGGTAGAATCCTAAAGTTAAGTATATTTGGATGTATGTGACTGAATGTAAAAAGGTTTTGATAAGAATGTGGGAAAGTAAAAACTAAAAAATCTCACAACATAAGACCATCCATAATTGAGGCATGTCCTCAAATTAGATAACATTTGGCAATCCAACTGATCTCAATGGTATCCTTTGAACATCTAATTTGTATAGGGAGCTACTCACTCCTTTCTGACAGATGATGTATGAGTTGCAGGGGGCGTAAGGATTAAACAGTTAAAACTCAAATACCCATCATTTTATTCTGTGACATGAGTGTGGAGACACGGGGGTCAATGGGTGCTCTCGTCTGCTGGCCCAGCCGCCTTTGGAAAGACAACGTGGACCAGGGCTCATCCCCAAACTGAACGTCCGAGCTCCTTAATCGTGGGTGGAACACTACTCAGACAACACAGGGTGAGGGAATCACAATATTAAGTCTTTATTGGATCCCCAAACAGTTAACAGCATATAACCCATAACCAGCAAAACACAATAATGTAACAGGCAACAGAGTCTCACCCTTCCGCTGGCTCACCAGGGATTAGAATATAGCACAGCAAAGTCTGTAACCAGGTGACTGGATCGTCCCAACCTAGGTTGCTTCCTTATGCAGTCTTTGTTACCCCAGCTGAATCCAATCATTCGATGCTGAAGTCCTTGTGGTTTTATAATCCCAGTTCTGATCCCCTTGGTCGGAACCGAAGTACCTAGGCCTGGGGTTATGGCTTGCCAATCGGACCAGAAGATCCTATATTAACAGCCTGTATCCAATCTGCTGGTCAAAATGAACAGTCCTCCTTATATACCCTCAGCCCTCATTGCAGGATATTAGGGACTTCATGATTGGTGGAATAAGACTGTCTTTTCATTGGCTGGATCTCAAGCTGTTTATAAGACTACCTCCAGTTTTGTATTGCAGGCAAGGGAGAGCCACATACTGATTGACATAGCTATGGAATGTTAGTAGGATTAAGTTCTGTCAAGGGAGAGCCACATACTGATTGACAAAGCACCTAGCAGGATACGTTTAGTCTGCAATCCATGACATTAAACAATGGTGGCTGAGGCCATTTACATAGAGTCAACAATCCACATGGTAATACAATGGCATTCTAACAGGATTAAGTTCCACTGTCTTTACAGAAGAGAGATAATTGCATTACATAAGTCCACATCACTAAACATCTACAAGACTTGTATTTACAATGAGTTGCTTATAACAAGGTAGATAATTACATTACCCACTTTAAATACTAGCAGGGTCCTAGAAATCTTGTGTAACCCATGAGTGGCATAGTACAAGTTTGCAAATCAAAATACAATAATGACTGGGTAAATAAGAAATCCTCATAGGTTATACATTAAAGGGGTTCATTTTGTCACAATGAGCCTAAAATAAGGCACCCTCAGACAGCAAGATTTTATCTTTCTCACACACGTCACCCCAGCAACAAGCATGATGGAGGAGTTGTTTTTCTCCCTTTAGCTAAATGCTCCTTCACCCCAATTCTGCTGCCACCCTCCTTTATTCTCCCCTCTTATGAGGCGCACTCTGTCCGCATCTACTGTCCCTCCAAACTCCAACTGGCTGTCATTTACCGCCTTCCAGGGCCAGTCACCATCTTTCTTTACCATTCACCACATGGCTACTTCATTTCCTATCGACCGAAATCCCCACCACCATCATTACTTTAACATCTTCAGTGACACTTCCTACTCAGCTGTTTCTAAACGTTTAACACTAACTTCCTCTAACCTTTCAAACTCACCTCTCCTCATGTCTGACCACAACCTACTTACATTCTCTTCCCTCTCCTCTTCTAGTACACAACCCCCACTCCACAAACTTTCACTTCTTCACAGAAATCGCAAACACCTTGGTTTACACTCACTCTGAGTCCCTTCTCCCTCTTGCAGACAAAACGTCCTTACATGATGCAGATGCTGCTTCCACTTTATATAACAATGAAATAACTACAGATCTTGAATCAGCTGCCCACCTCCACACATACCAAAACCCACAGAATCAACAGGCAACTGTGGCATATCAGCCTGACTAAAGAACTGAGGCAGGCAGCTAGAATTGCTGAGTGGAGATAGAAGACTTCCCATTCCACGAAACATTTCATCGCATACAAGTATACAATCAGGCACTCTCCAATTTCAAGTCCACACTCATTGCTGTAAAACAAACCTACTTATCTCTCAAATCCTCCCTGTCTCAAAACTACAAACAACTATTCAACACTTTAAATTCCCTCCTCCATCCCCGAACATCTCCTCCTTCTACTCTCATGTCAGCTGAAGACTTTGCCCCATCCTTCAAGTCGAAGATCAACAGCATCAGAGAAAGCTTTGGCTCACAGTTCTTACAGCCCTTTCTCTTAACTAATCAGCCCTTTTCTTCCAAAACCAGCTTCTCTGCCATAACAGAAGGTCAGCTCTCCTCTCTACTCTCCAGATCACAACTCCCCAACTGTGCACTTGACTTGCTCCCGCCACACCTCATCCCCAATCTCACCACAGTCTTCATCCCGACCTTAACCCATCTCATCAACCTACCATAAGCAACTGGTGCCTTGCTTTAAACATGCCTCGATCACACCCATACTCAAAAAGCCCTGCCTTGACCCGTCCCCAGCTGTTTTCCCTTTACACCTTCGCCCTGGAACAGCTCATAGAGTTCCACGGCTTTCAGTATTATCTCTACGGTGATGACATGCAGACTTACTTCTCTGGGCCTGATATCACCTCCTTACTAACCAAAATTCCACAATGTTTGTCTGCTATTTCATTCTTATTTTCTAAACCTGAACATGGACAAAATAGAATTCATCGGCTTTCCCCCATCTCACTCTACCCTTCCATCAGACCTATCCATCAAAGTCAATGGCTGCTCAGTCTCCCCAGGCCCGCATGGTTGCTGCCTCAGGGTATCTATTGATTCTGCTCTATCCTTCAAGCCACAAATCCAAGCTCATTCCACCTCCTGCCAACTCCAACTCCAAAATATATCTGTGCATTCCTTACTCAAGAATTTGCAAAAAAAAGTAGTGTATGCCCTCATTATCTCCTGCCTCGAATACTGCAACCTCCTATTCTCTGGCCTCCCTTCCAACATTATCACACCCTTACAATCTATCCTAAAGTCTGCTGATTCTAATTCACTTGTCCCCTCACTATTCCATGGCCTGTCCTATCTGTCAATCCCTTCACTGGCTTCCTATTGCCCAAAGACTCCAGTTCAAAACCCTACTCATGACATGCAAAGCCATCCGCAACCTGTTTCCTCCATACATCTGTGACATGGTCTCTTAGTACTTAACTGCACATAACCTCTGATCCTCATAAGATCTCCTTCCCTATTCCCCTCTTATCACTTTGCCTCAAAACATCAGACTCTCACCTACAGTGGCAACCTGCAAAAGGAACCTGAAGACAAGCCTACAATCTGCAGTAACCCTCAGTCCACTATACCACATGACCACCTGACCACCTCTTCCCTCTCCTACTTTATCCTCATCCATCCATTGTAGACTGTGAGCCCTCATGGAATAAATGGAGCTATAATAATAAATAATATTAATACCTAAAATTGTCCTTACAGCGGATCTGTCCCTAACTTTCTCAAATCAAATAACATACATTGCTATGTATGCAATCTCTGCTTTACTAATCTGTCAGTTGCTCAGTATCTCTCCTGCTGCTGAGATGTCGCACTGATAAGTACAAGCTGCAAATGTCAGTTAGTTTTGGTTGGGTGATACTGAATATAATTGGAGCAATTGCAATCTATAGTCAGACTCTTAAAATGTTGATCCTAATATGACGCTTATGCTGCCATTGTTAAATGGATATGCAAAGTAAATACAACAGTCTCATCAAGTCTAAGGGCATTATTTAAAAAAGTGTACAACTTGTGTTGTGTAATCTACTGACAGATCCAATTAAATAAACTGTGCTAAAGTGTCAGGAAAATATGGATTATATTTATTGTTATAGAGATACAGCCAGAGCTGTCTTACATCTCCATCCCTTGTTGGTTTGTAGGGGAATTGTGTCCATCTCCTCTCTGCTACCCCCAGTCAGGAATTTTTATGACCAGGCGTTCCTGTCAAACTAATCTGATAAGCTTCTATGAAGAAGTAAGTTCTGCACTGGACCAAAGAAATGCAGTGGATGTGGTGTATATGGACTTTTCAAAAGCTTTTGATACGGTGCCACACAAAAGGTTGATACATAAAATGAGGGCAATGGGGATAGGGGAAAATATGTGTAAGTGGGTTAAAAACTGGCTTAGTGATAGGAAACAAAGGGTGGTTATTAATGGAACACTCTCAGAATGGGTCACAGTTAACAGGTACCACAGGGGTCAGTGTTGGGCCCCCTTCTATTTAATATATTTATTAATGACCTTGTAGGGGGCATACAGAGTAGAATCTCAATATTTGCAGATGACACTAAACTCTGCAGGGTAATCAATACAGAAGAGGACAACTTTATATTACAGGAGGATTTACGTAAACTAGAAGCTTGGGCTGCTAAATGGCAAATGAGCTTTAATGGGGATAAATGTAAAGTCATGCACTTGGGGAGAGGAAACAAAAGGTATAATTATGTGCTTAATTGTAAAACACTGGGCAAAACTATCACTGAAAAAGACCTGGGTGTATGGGTAGATGACAAACTCACATTTAGTGGCCAGTGTCAGGCAGCTGCTGCAAAGGCAAATAAAATAATGGGATGCATTAAAAGAGGCATAGATGCTCATGAGGAGAACATAATTTTACCTCTATACAAGTCACTAGTGCGACCACACTTAGAATACTGTGTACAATTCTGGTCTCCGGTGTATGAGAAAGACATAGCTGAACTAGAGCGGGTGCAGAGAAGAGCGACCAAGGTTATTAGAGGACTGAGGGGTCTGCAATACCAAGATAGGTTATTAAACTTGGGGTTATTTAGCTTGGAAAAACGAAGGCTTAGGGGTGATCTTATAATAATGTATAAATATATGAGGGAACAGTACAGAGAACTTTCTAATGACCTCTTTACTCTTAGGCCTGAGACTGCGACAAGGGGGCATCCTCTACGTCTGGAGGAAAGAAGGTTTAATCATAATCACAGACGCGGATTCTTTACTGTAAGAGCAGTGAGACTATGGAACTCTCTGCCACATGATGTTGTAATGAGTGACTCACTACTAACATTTAAGAAGGGCCTGGATGCTTTTCTTGAAAACTATAATATTACCAGTTATATGTACTAGATTCTTTGATAGGGCGTTGATCCAGGGAACTAGTCTGATTGCCATATCTGGAGTCAGGAAGGAATTTTTTTCCCCAATGTGGAGCTTAGTGTTGCCACATGGGTTTTTTTTTGCCTTCCTCTGGATCAACATGTTAGGCTATGGGTTGAACTAGATGGACTTAAAGTCTTCCTTCAACCTTAAAACTATGTTACTATGTTACTATGTTAAACCTGAGCTAAGCTAAATGCCAGCTAGTTTGTTCTGGATTTTCCCTTCAGCATCCACATGATAATCTTTAGTTTGCAGTTACAATCAACGTTGAATTTAATAAGGCAGCACATTCATGCCACAAACACATAAATCATATTTTTGTAATACTTACATTTTTGCAGATCTAATAGTACCTCTTATATTTATGAAAAATGGTCAGAAACCTGGGAAATGAATTCTGACCACCAGCACATCACAGACCTATCAAATTTGGATTCAAACAGTGCCAAAAATCACGAGGGAAAACATGATGTCCATATCGTTGACCTGGGAGCGTCCCGGCCAAAGATATGGAAAAATTGAGGTTTTGAGAATTGTGGAGCTGGGTAGTTTTCCAAGAAAACAGCCCACATGTGACGTAAGCAACGTGGGAATTTCTAGTTTTAAGGCCATAAGCTTCTATTTTGGTGCCTCATTCCAGCTTAATCGAAGGACATAGCAACGCTATCGCTGTGAGGCTGGAATCTTAATCCATTCCTGGGGTGCCTTCCCCCCTTAAATCTGTGACTGTCACCGTGTGGCCCAGGTTTACTGTAATATCTGTATTTTCATCCCTTTTTTTTTTATAACTGTTTATGCATATATGTAAATTGTCTCTTTTGTAATATCTTTTATATCTTTTTGTAAACACTGCCAACTTTCTGGAGTAAAATGTATAAATTACTAGTTTCGTTCTTCATGTTCAATGAATGGGTTGAATACATTCCTCTCTGCAAATTCAAGTGACCAAACAGTTTACCGATCCACCTGAAAGAAGTCATGGTGGCAGCATAATTTTTGTATTAATGTGATATTGTGGCTTGAGGGTGGCTGGATTGAGGTATATATACGTTCCTCACCGGAACTGGTGGTATATATACAGTACATCCCATCACATCACGTGTCACAATAGACGACATAAATTAGAGCAGCTGCACTCCTTTTCTTATCCTCTGGCTATACCGTGTTTGGCCAGCAGGATAAGAGGGTGCCAGAGAGCCTCATGTCTTGACGAATTTCATGACAAGAGTTTAAGGATTTTTTTTTTCATATTTAAAGTTATGTACTATGCAATAGTGACAGATTGCTAATAAACCAATGATTTGGTGTTAGTGTCACTGAGCATATGCTATACAATAGGGCTTATTAAAATAGACAATTTTAGAATTGACTCACACACAGACTTTACATTTATTTAAAGAAATGCTTGGAATGTGTGTTTATTTTCAGTTGGAAAATGGGAACATATGTTGCTGCAGATGCTGGGTTTTGTTTTCTAGCATGGAAATTTTAACTATGTTGTAAATTCACGCAGAGTATGGATAAAATCATATCCAATATGCTGCTACTGTAATATGCTGTGTATTTTCAGTCCAAAAAATGTTGATGGAAAATAGCCCTAGTGTCAGATACAACAACATTTTTGAAATCACACAATATTGCGCTAAGTATTTCTCGGAAACTAAACTGATTGCCATACATGGAGTTCAGCTGAAAATTTAGGGTATATTCAGATGTTTCATTTTTGCAGTGTACAATTTGCATGTTTTTGTAGCATTTTTACGTTAGTTTTTTTTTCAGAGTTTTTAATTGCCTTTATTTGAGCTAGGCAAAAATGTAGCAAAAAAAAACAAAAAAAAAACGAGTGTGTGAATAAAGTTTTAGAAATCAAATTGATTACCATATTTTTCACTTTATAAGACGCACCCCAAATTTGGTGAAGGAAAAGAGAAAAAAAAATTTTATGTTAAATGGGGTCTGTCTTGGGGTTCGTCTTATAATGCTAATGTCTGTCTTACAATCAGTATATATGTCCCCCATCGAGGTATATATGGACCACTTAGTGATAAATGGGCCCCCTCCTGATATACTGTATATATGGTCCCCATCCTGGTATCCATGCCCCAACCCTTGTATATGTACCCCCTCCTGATATATATGTCTACCATTCTGGGACATAAATCTCCCATTCTTGTACATAGTCACCCATGGCTTAACGAGGGGAGGTTGCGGGGGTGCATGAGCTGGTTTTCACAGGTCCACAGAGGGTTGGGGAAAAGCTAGGAGCTGTGTGGGGGGGTCATGCGAGTGTCCACCATTATTGATGTCCCAGCATGCATTGGCGAGCTGCAATACATGCTCGTGTCCAGACTTACAGAAAATGCGCCACCTCTGCGGCCGTTTTTTTGAAGTCCAGACACTTGAGCATGTCTAGCAGCTCGGCAATGCATGCTGGGACATCGATAATGGCGGCGCCCACCGAATGCTGGTGCGACTTCCCCCTGCTCTTGGCTTTGTCCCAACCCTCCGTGGTCCCATGAAAACAGATTCATGCACTCCACCTCTGGAACCTCCCCACCTCGGTAATATTTTTATTTTAGATTCGTATTTCAAGATGCACCTCCATTTTCACCCCAATTTGGAGGAAACAAAAGTGTGTCATATAATCCGAAAAATATGGTATGCTGACACTAACACACATACAGCGTACATAAATGGAACAACACAATATGTGAACTACATTCTTTTTCACAATAAGTATTTGGTGAGTTTTTGATTCTGCTCTTATTAGGTAAAACTTGACATTTTACCATTGCATTTTTTTACATGCATTTTTGTTTAATTTTTGATGCTGCATTTTTTCTCTTCTTGGTATGTCATGTTTTAAATAAAAATACTTTGTTATTGATACTTCCTGGTATTTGGCATTGACAAATCTTTATTGATATAGTCATTGGTATTACATGCTTTTTCAAAGTATTTCTGCAGTAGAGAGGTACCAAAAAACCAATATATGCTTTTAACATGTAGTTTTTCCAGATTTAATGCAAATCTAGGGGAAAAACCTGAACACATAAAACTAAACATAACTGCAAGAGAAATTGACATGTTGCAGAATTTAAACACGCATGGCAAGTCAGTTTACACAGATTTCTATAAATCCAATCCTTGCTAGAAGCATGAGCTTGTTTGCAAATTTACAGACAGTCCGTAAAACCCCACTGCTTTTCACTGTCAGCCGTAGCATCTGGCAGGAAAAAAACACCATCCGTGATTTATTAAAAAATTTTAAAAATTTGATTCTGGCCATACACTAAAGATGCTGCCATGCACAATACAAACAAGACCTTATTGAAAGAAGAATGACATTGTGAGCGGATAGAAGACCTTCCAATCACTACTGAGCACAACAGGACGCGCAACAGGACTCCGAATGATCCTTCAGTGTAGGAGACGCCCATTGCTGGTGAGAATGGGCGTCTAGGAATTTCTAGGAATTTCACTGGCAACTTACTGGATGCAGTGAAATCATGGAGACATTGTTCCATATGTACACAGCAACAAGATAGAACAATGTGTCCATGATTTCACTGCAACCAGTAAGTTGCCAGTGAAATTCCTAGAAAAGTTGCCCCGTGTAAAGGTACCTCAACAGTTGTACTGGCAACTTCTGTCGTGTTGTTGTTTCGGGGAACGGTTGCCTGCCTTCTGCCTGTGGACACCACCCTGCTTCTTCCGGCCTGTTGTGATGCTATGCCTAACTCCCCCTGTGCACTGCTGTCCTCGCTCTGCATGTCCTCTTGCCAGGTTGGGTCAGTTACTGGATCATCCACCACGTCGTCTTCCACTTCCACACCCTGGTCCTACTCCTGAATTTCTGTCAATTGTGTCTCATCATTGTCCACCTCTTGTTGAGACACGTTCCCACCGTTGCCTTCGTGAGACCGTGGCTGCTCAAATATTTGTGCATCGGTACATACGATCTCCTCATTACCCACTTCAACTGGAGCTGGCAAGAGGCCAGAATCTACGAATGGATAAGTGAACAGCTCTTCAGAGTGTCCAAGTGTGGGATCAGTTATATCCGGGGCCGGGCACTCGGCATGGTGGGAGGAAGGAGGATCAGGGTGTGGAATGTGCAGTCCAGTCTCACGGCTACTGACACTTGACCGTGTGGAAGACAGGGTATTTTTGGTGGTGCCAAACTGACTGGAAGCATCATCCGCTATCAAACTAACAACCTGTTGACACTGGTCTTGGTTTAATAGTGATGTACTGCTGCGGTCCGCTAGAAATTGTGACAGGAAGGTCAAGCAAGATGATGTGGGCATTTGTCGTGGCGTAATTCGAGCTTGCACATGGTCTCGGCCTCTGCCTGCACCACCATCACGTCCAGTTCCTTGTCCCTTGCCACCGGCCTTGCGCATTTTCAATGTTGTGCTCCTGTGTACAGCTAAATGAAAGTGTCCAAAAGATGGTTTTTAGCTGCACAATGAGATTACAGATTACAGCGGTTTAATCCCGGCAGCTGGAACGGTCAGACACAAACGCTGATGCGTATATTGTGTTTTGGCATATACTACTTGGAGCTACAAGCCACTCCTGCCGCACTAAGATGCTAAATGAATGCAGACAAGAGTTGTTTTTTAGCTGGACACTGAGATTAGAGATTAAAACCCAGCAGGTGGACTGATCAGACATAAACGCTGACGAGAATACAGAGTGTTTTGGCGTATCCTAATTTACGCTACAACCTACTCCTGCCGCACTAAGATGCTAAATTAATGCAGACAAGAGTTGGTTTTTAGCTGGACACTGAGATTAGAGATTAAAGCCCAGCACGTGGACTGGTCAGACACAAACGCTGACGAGAATACAGAGTGTTTTGGCGTATCCTAATTTACGCTGCAACCTACTCCTGCCGCACTAAGATGCTACATTAATGCAGACAAGAGTTAGTTTTTAGCTGGAAACTGAGATTAGAGATTAAAGGTTAAAGCCCAGCAGGTGGACTGGTCAGACACAAACGCTGACGAGAATACAGAGTGTTTTGACATATCCTAATTTACGCTACAACCCACTCCTGCCTATAGAGATCTAAATTAATCCCTAAAAGCACTGTTTTGGGATGGAAGAGATTTCCAGCCTGTACACCAGCCCCAGATTTTATGCAGGCTGGTATACTGGCACAACGAAGTTTGCTATATAACCTGAGTCCCTGCCTGTATACAGCTCTATTAGTCCTCAGAAGGACTGTTGTGGTAATTAGATTGTCAGCCCTGCGCCTACACTAGCTGAAAGGCCACAAATCTGTCCCTCAATCAGCAGCACCTCTCCCTACACTGACTGCCTGTGGAGCAGAGGGACGAGCACAGCACGGTCAGGCCTTATAAAGACCTGATGACGCTGTGCGGCCAGCCAATCGCTGTGATGCCACAATCAACATGGCTGTGGCATTACAGTGTCTGTCAGCCAATCCCTGCATGTGGGCTGGCTCTGTAAAGAGCGCCAACATGCAAGGAGGTGGACCCCGAGCATAGCAAGAGTATCGCGAGAATACTCGGTACTCGCCGAGTACCCCGAGTACTGAGATATTCGTGCGAGTACTGAGTAGTGACAAGCATACTCGCTCATCCCTATTTATCTCCTTTTATGCCCATATCAAGCAATGACACAGAGGTATTCTTTGCAGCATGAGATGGTGCATTGTCATGCATGAAGATGATTTTGCTCATGAAGGCACGTTTTTGCTTTTTGTACCATGGAAGAAAGTTCTCAGTCAGAAACTCTATAGTTTGCAGAGGTTATTTTCACACCTTCAGGAACTTTAAAGGGCCTACCAGCTGTTTCCCAATGGTTCCGGCCCAAAACATGAATCCTCCACCTCCTTGCTGACGTCGCAGCCTTGTTGAGACATGGTGGACATCCACCAACCATCCACTACTCCATCCATCTGGACCATCCAGGGTTGCTCGGCACTCATCAGTAAATAAGACTGTTTGAAAATTAGTCTTCATGTATGTCTGGACCCACTACAACCGTTTCTACTTATGTGCACTGTTTAGGGGTGTCCAAATAGTAGGCTTATGCACCAAACCAAGCCTTTGAAGGATCCTACACCTTGAGGTTCGAGGGACTCCAGAGGAAACCAGCAGCTTCAAATATCTGTTTGCTGGTTTGTAAGGCCTTTTTAGCAGCTGCTCTCTTAATCCGATGAACTTGCCTGGCAGAAATCTTCCTCATTCTGCCTTTATCTGCACAAACACGTCTGTGCTCAGAATCAACCACAAATCTCTTCACAGTACAATGATCACACTTAAGTTTTCATGCAATATCTAATATTTTCATCCCTTGTTCAAGGCATTGCACTATTTGTTGCTTTTCGGCAGCAGAGAGATCCTTTTTCTGTCCCATGTTACTTGAAAACTGTGGACTGCTTAATATTGTGGAACACCCAGTTTTCCTTTTATTGGGTTCACCTGCCAAACTAATTATCACAGGTATCTGAAATTGATTTCAGTTATCCAAAGAACCCTGAGACACAATACCATCAATGGGTTTCATTGACAAAAAAAAAACCCTATGACACTTAAAACCAATTTGCACAATAATTTGGAACACAGTGTAAAGCCAAAGTACCCAGGAATGGTTAATAACAGCAATATTATTGTCTTGGCATGGCCAAGTCAAAGTCCAGAGTATAACAACAAATAATCCTACAAAATCCATTTCTTTTCAGCCTAGAATCTATCATTTCTGTCCTATTATACACATGCTGTGATTGCCCACAGATTTAAATGCGTTTCTCCAAGTATTGAATATTCATGAAGACATTTATATAAGAAAACTCACTCGCTATGTATGGGTTATGTAAGGTTTTAGCCATAATACTGTACTTTCAGAAGAAATCTGGTCTTCCACTTGAAGCCATTAATACTTTCAGAAAGGATATTATATCCCAGGAAAAGGCTTTGTGTACTTATAATGTGGTTCTTTATTTCGGCTCCCTCTAACATGCCAAATCGCTCTGTGAAAAGAAGGGTTTGTTTCTTTGCTTTTGGTACTTTCTAAAATGTCCTCAAGTATAAGAATCTAACAAAGAGAAAAGGTAATTTCGCATTTCTACAAGCATGAAAATGAAAAGTCTAAAGAGAGTTCAGCTTAAATAGAGAAATGGGAATAGAATAGATGAAATGTACTTATTTTGGGAGGTGAAGTCATTATTCTAGAAATTCAGAATTTCTAACTAGACTCTTAGGATTTTAAGTTACTTTGTTTGATTGGCCTTTAGCTAAATGCATGTCTTTTGTAATGGTTCCATTTGATGTCCTGTATACACCACGGTGAATGATGAATACAATAAATGGCAAAAGTAGACCAGTGCTTCAAAGTAATGTGAAGAAGAATTGTTTCTTTATCTTCTCAGAGGTTTTTTCTATCTTCTTTTATATTACTGATTAATACATTTTGCCCTAGTTTCTTTCTGTCATTTCAGAACTCTCTTCTTTTCAAGGTTTTTCTGATGTAATTATAAATGGCGACATTATAATGGCAAGACATTTCCCCAAGGGAAATTGAAGATTTTGGTGCGGTGCCATCACTTCAATGCATAGTTCATCTGAATGTAGGAAGGTGCTAATTGAATTTTTAGAATGTGACTACCCCGATGACAGTTTCCACTTACTGGAATATTAAATAGCATGATTTCTCACCTTGTATGATGCAGTTTTATTATCCTTTAATTTATTATACCATCTTCGTAATTTTCTAACCTCATATTTATATTGTCTATTTTTTTGCCATGCAGACAAGAATGTCAGTAATCAAGAAAGTGTATTATTTTTCATATGTGCCTCAGAGAATATTATTAACTTTACAATACGAGATTGTATAGACGGTGTAATGCTGTTTGCGTCCTTGCACTCCACAAGACAGGGACACCAATGCATTCACTGCTTCAGCTTTTCTCCTCATCTTGTCTTCCTGCTCCCAGGGCTTGCACATGTGCCACAGGTCTCCCGGGAGCATGATTAGGACAAACCCTTGCCACACTCCACTCTTTTAAAGGGCTAACATTCCCTAATCAGTAAGTGCCTCCTGGTCTGTGGCTGAGAAGTAGAGTATTTATGGCACCCTTCCCCTTTGGGAGGTGCATGAGCAATGAGTCCGTATCCTGTGCCAGTAATCTGTATCTGTGCTCCTATTCCTGTCCAGTGTACCTGTCTGTCCATACATACCAGTACCTGTCAGTATCAACCAGTACTTGCCAGTACCTGCGAGAACCCACCTGCACATCCCAGAACATTCCAAAACCTGCCATTACCTGCCAAAACCCACCTGTACATGTTAGAACCTTCCAGAACCTGCCTTACCTACCAGTATCAGCCTGTCTGCCTCTTCAGCTGTCCTGCCTGCACCTGAGTCAATTCCAGCATTTCCGACCCCTGGAATCAGTTGCGCCTGTACCAAGAGTTCCACTGGAGTGATACCTGGTAGCTACCTTTCAGCACAAACGTAACCTCACCATCAGAGTCTCTAGTGAAGATGAGGTAGTCGATTAGTTATACCCCTCCATTGTGTAGCTAAATATCTTCTTTTTCTTTATCTCCTTTAGCAGAACCTATAGAGGAAAGGCAACTTTGTATTATTTTAAAGGCAACTTAAAGGCAACTTTGTATTATGTCAACCCCACCTGATTGTTTATCAAACTCTTCGGTATAGTTTACTAACTTTTGGCAATTTAACCCTGTATTCCCTCCCTCTCTGCTATGCTCCAAATCCCTTGAGGTCTTATAAACACAGTATTTATCATATTTCTCTTAGAGATGAAATTTTTTTTTTTCCAAGAACCAAATGTATTTTTGCAACCTATCACTTCCTTTCCAGACAAAAGTGATATCCATCTTATATCAACGCCAATTGCAATCATCTATAAAAAATAGAGAATGCTTC
Organism: Allobates femoralis; assembly: GCA_033576535.1. Classification (NCBI taxonomy): domain Eukaryota; kingdom Metazoa; phylum Chordata; class Amphibia; order Anura; family Aromobatidae; genus Allobates; species Allobates femoralis. Next base: position 382,762,082 of record JARQOC010000004.1, read on the forward strand.
ATAGGGCAAAATTTCTGTAATGAAGGGAACTAAAACTAAATCCTATGTCCCCCTGAGTCGGTCGACAGGGTAGGGGGTACTCGGATATCGGGAGAAGTGGTTACCTCAGTGAGGATCACGGCTGGTCGGTTCCCGGTTCCATGCCCTGGACACTCAATGGCAGGTGGGCGTGATGATGATGGGGGAATTGTAAGGTGACGCCACCTGTGGTACATGGTAATAGGGTTACCAGCGCTGCAGCCGGCCGCTGAGGTGATGGGAATGCAGCTTTGGTAGTACAGCTCCCCACAGGTGGAGCTTTACCTCATGGCAGCGGTGTGGATGAGGGGAGTAGTAGTAGCAGTTCTGCTGAGAATGCTGCAGGCGGCGGCGGTGAAGCAAGCACACATACACACACAATAGTCTCTGTTTCGGTACCATTTTACTGATGTTCGGTAACAGGCCCGGTCCAGGAGGTTAACCAGATTATTGGTGCAGTTTTGGACGTCCACCTTGGAGAGTTGCGAGGCCTCCTCTGTTAGTGTGTGTGGTAATTGGGGTGAGTTCTGCTGAAGCTGAACCTGCCACTCTTTCTCCTCCTCTCTCAGGATGCTACGCCCCAACCGACAGTGAGGACCTTTCTGTAGGGGGTCCCTATCTTCTGCTTGGGTCCCTGGTCCTAAGCTTCGTTAGGCTTGGGGTATAAGTTTTCCTTAGCTCCAGGGGAACTAAATCCTCCTCATCTGTCTGGCCTTTCTCTACTATCACTGAATTAATAGCAGCTTCGGACTCCAGTGTCTGGGTGAGCTAAAGGGATCACAACTAAGTTCCCTTCTTCTGTTCTCTTAGTTCTCCCACTGGCCTCCGTCCCTCTCTCTAGGGCGCTGCACAGCTGGGTCAGGCTTCCTGGTTCTGGGCCTGGCTTGGTCCCAGCAACCAGCTCCTTCCAGTACCTTCTTCTTTGCTGTCTCTCTGGAACTAACTGACTCCTCCCCTCAGGCCTGGATCTTTGTAGGGGATCTGTTTTAATGGCAGCCAGTGGAGCTCCCCCTTCAGGCCTGGGGTGGAAGGTGTTGTGTGCTGTGTGTGCCAAGTTGTACATCCCTCCCTGCACCAGTGGGTCCTGTGGCAATTCTCCGCAGGGGTGCTACACCCCTATGCCTCTCAGGAACAGTTCTCACCTTTATTTGTGTTCCTAACACTACATCTTGTAACACCTTCAGTAGTTATGTGGAACTTGTGACAACCATCTCCAATCTGGTCCTTATAGGAATTCAGAATTACAATTAAAAAAATAAGGGATAACTTGCCGTACGAATCCACTCAAATACACTTCACCGGAATGATTGTTTAAGTCTCATTATGTAACTGTTTATGCATTTTGCGGTCACACTGATCCCCTCATCAAGACAGTAACATATGTAACTGACCCAACAAATGAGTTGGTGCAACCCTGTAATGACTGCTCTCTTGAACTGGTAAACTCCCTGTATTAAAGTGCCTACACGTTTCAGGGTCATACTGTCCTCTTCATCAGGACAGTAATATAACTGTTCTAAGGAAGGAGTCAACACCATTACCAATCACTTCAGTGGAGTGAATTTAGTTTAGCAATTATCACCCTAATTTTACTATTTTTGATCAAGAATTACATCAAAGCCAAGCCTTTTTTTCCACATCTTTTTCTGCAGTGCAGTTTGTTTATTGGAAACATTTGGATTTTATAAATGAATATGTTATGCTCACATGCCTTTGCATGTCTATATTTTAATTAAAAAACAACATGTGTTGATTGAAGTGTTTTTATTTAAATTAATTGCCTGAGATTGGAAATGTAGAATGTATGCAGAAAATGATACACTGGGTGATCTGTGGAAAAGTCATAGGCTAGGACAGCTGACTTTGCTTAACAATTTTTAATTTTGACACTGACAAAACTAGGATGATTATACAACAGATTTGCGGGGCTCAATAAAATAATATCCATGAGATGAAAATGATGCACATTTAAACTGGCATATTAAATGCGTTTGAGGTGAATGCAGAAGTGAATCCAAAAGAGAGGACGAGTCAAAGACTTTTCTTTATAGTTTTCACTAGGTGTGGGCCTGATGCTATTGCATCAGGAGGGTGGTGAGATCACGATGGGGGCGTGCCCTGTGGCGCTGGGGCCAGAGGCCGTCTCTCCCCCTGTGTGGTCTGTCCCTTGTCAGCTGTCTCTTTCCCCTCATGCTCTCTCCAAATGTATGTAAATAAATTAATTTTTACTCAAAAACCTGTTTCTGTGTTTTTTGTTTATTTTTATTAAAGTGCTCAATTTCCTGGTAAAAATAAAAAGTGTGTAGGGCTTCACTGTATTTTCTAATGCCAGCACAGGTAAACCAAGCAGCTACAGGCTGCCAACCCCCACTGCCTCGTGTTAACTTTGCTGGCAATGGAAAATAGGGGGAAGCCCTATTGTTTTTGTTATTTAAATAAATAATAAAAAAAATTGGTGTGGGCTATTTTTTATTGCCAACCAAGTTAACCCAGGCAGCTAGTTGCTGGAATTCTCAGCATTGTGAGATCTAAGGATTCTGGGCCTCCATGCTGAAAATTACAGTCAGCAGCTGCCCCAGAATTAGCGCTTCCATGAAAGAGACCAAAATTTGCAGTTAACCCATTTTTCCAGCTGCCCTGGTGACTGTGGCAGACTGGGTAATAAAGGGATTGATGTCAGCTTTTTTTGGCAGCTCACGTCAAGTCCTATTGCTAATGTCAGCCGTCAGTATGACAGCCATTAGCAATACTTTCAGTAAAGAGAACAAAAACACACACACACAAAGAAATCTTTTTTTGCATACAAAATATATGTGGAGCCCACTGGGACGGGGTACTCGGTATTGGACCGGGGTACTGCTGGGGATATCACGGCAGTCTTGGCCCGGACCGTGTCCCGGGTTGCCCAATAGATGGAGGTATATTTACAGGGGAGTTTGTCGTGATGCCACCCACGGGTTGTGCTCAGGGTGACCACCGCTGCTGCAGAACCTCCGGGGATGATGTTGGGCAGCTGAGGATGTAATGGCTCTCCGCAGGTAGAGCTGGGTTCCCCAGGGTAGTGGTAGTAATAGTCTATAGATGGTGCTATGGATGTTGCAGGATAGGGGTAGTAGTAGAGATGATGGGAGTTTGTGAGGGTACGCAGGGTTTGAGCACAAGGATCACACACTCACGGTATTGAAGTTTTCCAAGGCTTTACTGCAGATTTTGGTAGCAGAGTACTGTCCACGGAGTCTGTACAGGGGCCGGATTGCTCCCACCCTGACCAGGTCCTCAGCTTCCTACTCCTGCGCCTTGTGTGTGGCCCTGCTGCTGCTTTAGCTAGGCTTCTGGCCCTGTTTCTCCTCACAGGTACCCTTTTTTGCTAGGCAACTTGAGTCATTCCATGTGCTTCTGACCCCGCTGTGTTGCTTCGCTGAGGTACAGTGTAGATCTACAACCTCCACTATCCCGGTGTTTTCTGTGCTGCGTGTTTCAGTCACAGATTCGGATCCGATATCCGGTCTCTGCGCTCCTCTGGGGCGAGTTATGAGGTAACTCAGTCTCCCAGATATGTTCCTCTGTTTCTTGTACTCCTCTCCTCAGACCCTGGCTTCCGGCCTGAAAGTAATCAGTGGTCCCTGTCAGGAGCTCAGCACTGCTCCCATTTGAAGGTCCTCCTCCTAGTGCTCCCTGCCCTAAACTGAACTGTGAACTGTGAACTATCAACTAACTACTTCCTCCTCAGACCAGAATATATAAGGGAGCTTCTTTAGCTCCCCCTTCTGGCCTAGAGGTGCTAGTGCAGGGTCAGGTGTTGTGTGGGGAGTGAACCCTTGTGATGTTGTTTCTGTGACACTTAACCCCTGGGGTGCCACATTCCCCCTAAGTGAAAGACAGTACTCCGGGACTGTGGAAAAACAAACAGTTAATAATACAATTAATACTTACAGAGACTTAAAAAGTAAAAAGTACAAAAATCACTAAAATGCTCAAAAAGAGTCCAAAGTTCAAAATAGCAGTCTTTCCGGGGATTTAGTCTATGGCCTCCGTGCTGATGAATATTTACAAATAAGTCTATACCACAACCAGTCGGTGGTAGTATGGTCCATAAATTAATTAGAAAAGTTCAAGAATATGCAAGAAGTTCGTACAGGATAGTCTCTGTAGGTACTGGGCTTTTTTAACGTTGCAAACAAATATAAACACATACGGGTGTCTCTGGTTACAAGTGCATTAGGCCCCTAGGCCCTCGGGTCACCGCATAAGAGGCCAAGTTCTTACTCTCCGTGGCTGCCACCTACACCAGGCTATCCTCACTCTTTCTATACACTTTACACAGTAACGGGTTCAATTTACTTTTACACAAACATATTTACATTTTACATTTGATTTTACATTTTAATCTTTGTACCTAGCCGGTAACTGTCCCTGGGTACTACGCTCTGATCTGCGTAATGATGGTGTACTGGGTGTACTTAGCCTGATGGTGTGGGTGGACATGTACCTACTTGGAGTGTCTGGTACTATTGAGGATGGAAATCTGACTGCAGGACTGGCAAGCTCACTGGGACCAGGAATGGGTTCTTCCACTTCAGGCTCGACTTCCAGTTCTTCAGGTCTTGGGACTTCTGGTTGAACAGGTGTCACGGGTGGCACGGATGACAGGGTGGAGGCCACGCGCAGACGATCCCGGCGTTTGGCCACTCAGCCATAATGTTTGGGGATGTCCGTCTTTTCAGGGGCATTTACCTTCTGAGTAAAGGGAGAGATGGTATGATAAGATCTCCCTATTACAGGGAGACGGCTGGGAAGGTCTTGTGCTTGGTCTGGCTTCTCCACCAGTATCCTGGGTCACTAGGACCCAGCAGGTTCTTCCCTCCTTTATAAGAAGTTTCATTGCCCTCCCTCGGTGCAGGTGATATTTCCTTGTGCACTCATCATCTTTGCTCCAGCAGAAGCTGAGGTTGTGGAGGCTGCTGTGTTCTGCTGCAAGATAAGTGTTTTCCTTCCCCAATGTCTGTTTTTCCCTGGTGTTTGTCTTTAGTTGTTAGTGGAGGGGTCTAGTGAACCTCTCCATCTGATCCTTAGATAAGGTAGTGCGAGGATCAGAGAGGGACGAGGTTCGTGGTCGGCGACAGTTGAGGAAACTGTATAGGGACGTCAGGGCAGACAGGGTCAGCTCCAGTAAGTCTAGGGGTCACCCTCTCCCTCTGGTGCCCATAGCTTTAGGGACTCCTTATTCCCCCCCCCCGTCGTTATCCTACGCTGAGTGTCTCTCCTACTCCCAGCGTGACAACAGGTTCCGGTGTTGGTTCAACCATTGGAGGGAAAGCAATCATTGGGACTACAAATGCTCCGTAGTAATTTGGCCATGTTTTGGGGAAATATCCTCAGATATGGAATACTCCTTCTTCTTTAACAGGTTGGACCTGTACGGGTACGATGACTTCTGGTGTCTTCAAGGTTTCAGGACACGGTTTGAGATGGTCTCTTGACACAACTGCTGACGTTCTTCCTTCGTCTTTGCTAATTAGATACATTTTAGCATTGTTTAAATTGGATGGAAGGATTGTATATAGGGTGGTTTCCCATTGATTATCCAATTTGTTGGTGAGTCTCTTTCTCTTGAGAACTTGTTCACCAGGTTATAATGGGGTTGCTAGAGCACATTGGTTAAAGGTTCTTTCTGGTCTTTCTCTAGCTTGCTGGAGACTTTTCTCTACGCACTCCTGTACTTGGCAATACTGCTGTTGACGTAGGGTATCCCAATTGGATTCTTCAACTTCTGCGTCTGGTTTTAGAATTCCCATATCTAAATCAATTGGCAGGTTACCGGGTCTTGCACGCATAAGGTAGGCTGGGGTGCAGCTTGTAGAACTCACCGGGACGTGGTTGTACAAGTCTACCAAATCGGGTAATTTCTCTGGCCATTGGTTTCTCTCAGACTCTGGTAATGTTTTCAACAGGTCAATCACAATATGGTTCATCTTTTCGCATAAACCATTGGTTTGGGGATGATAGGCTGTCGTGCAGATCTTCTTACAGCCGTACATGTTGCAGAATTCCTGGAAAATCTCTGACTCGAAAGCTGGACCTTGATCTGCAAGGACTTGTTCCGGATAGCCATGAGGTCTACAGAAATGCATCTGAAATGCTCTTGCAGCTGTCTTCGCTGTCAGGTCCTTGATGGGTACCACCACTAAGAAGCGGGAGTAATGGTCCACGATGGTTAAGGCATAGACATAGCCTGACCGGCTTTGTGATAAACGCAACTAACTCCAGTGGTTACTTGGTTACTATGGACTGGAGTGGGGCTCTCTGTTGATCCTTTCTTCTGAGGTTGTATGGGTCACATTTTCTACACCAATCTTCAATTGACTTCCTCATACCAACCCAGTAGAATCTCTCTCTTAGGAGCACTTCCAACTTCTTCCATCCAAAATGACCTGCACCATCGTTTTAGGCTTCTAAGATCATTTTGACGTCTCGCTTGGGTACGATTATCTGCCAGACTAATTCTTGTGTTTTAGGGTTGGTATGCCTTCTGCAGAGCTTCCTGTGATACAGGAACAACTTGCTTCTCTCCTTCCAGAGGTATTGGATCTCAGCTGGGGCGTTCTGGCTAGGGTACGCACCTTGTTGTGTAAGCAGTAGTGATGAGCGAGTACTAAAATGCTCGAGTGCTCGAAGCTCGGGCCGAGCATCCCAAGATACTCGTGTACTCGGCCCGAGCACCGAGCCCAATGTTATCCTATGGGAGACCCGAGTATTTTTATGAAATGACTGCCGGCAGCATGTAGAAACCCTAAAAATGTCACAAAAGTCTCAGAAGAGTGCTCAAATGACATGGCAACACCATGGGGAAGACCCTTGGAAGCATTTCTCACTCAAAAGTCACAGCTGTGAACAATGTTGTCCGAGTTTCACGCCAATTTTACGGAGTCACCAGAAAACCTTCCAAAATGACACCAAAATGAATATTCAGGGTGGAAATGTTAAGGGCACATACCCAATAGTGAGATACAGTTGGTGTATGTTACTTTTTGTGATTACATGAAAGATTTTACGTGAAAACATTGTGCGGCACTCCGATGTCCCTGAGAAGAGACGTACATGAAGCCCTGTCTTGACATAATGTGCCCATTTTGAGGAAGTGGGTCTATTGTAGTATTTTCCTTTGCCAGGGCAGTCCAAAATTGGGAGGTTCACCAATGCCCCTGGATAGAGACGTGCCTGAGGGCCTGTAAACCTGAAGTGCCCATTGTAAGGAAGTGGGCGTATTGTAGTATAGCCCTTTGGCAGGGCAGCCAAAAATTGGGAGGCTCCACATTGTCCCTGGATAGAGACGTGCCGGAGGGCCTGTAAACCTGAAGTGGGTGTATTGGAGTATAGCCCTTTGGCAGGGCAGCCAAAAATTGGGAGGCTCTACATTGTCCCTGGATAGAGACATGCATGAGGGCCTGTAAACTTGAAGTGGGTGTATTGTAGTATAGCCCTTTGGCAGGGCAGCCAAAAATTGGGAGGCTCCACATTGTCCCTGGATAGAGACGTGCAGTAGGGCCTGTAAACCTGAAGTAGGTGTATTGTAGTATAGCCCTTTGGCAGGGCAGCCAAGAATTGGGAGGCTCCACATTGTCCTGGATAGAGACGTGCAGTAGGGCCTGTAAACCTGAAGTGGATGTATTGTAGTATAGCCCTTTGGCAGGGCAGCCAAATATTGGGAGGTTCAACAATGACCCATGCATACAGACATGCATGAGGGCCTGTAAACCTGAAGTGGGTATATTGTAGTACAGCCCTTTGGCAGGGCAGCCAAAAATTGGGAGGCTCCACATTGTCCCTGGATAGAGACGTGCAGGAGGGCCTGTAAACCTGAAGTGGGTGTATTGTAGTATAGCCCTTTGGCAGGGCAGCCAAAAATTGGGAGGCTCCATATTGTCCCTGGATAGAGACGTGCATGAGGGCCTCAAAACATTTTTCCCATTGAAAAGGAGCGGGTCTCCTGTCGTTGTAATGCCCATTCTAAAAGAATGGGCCAAAAAATTTACCACTGGGGGTATACCTGAAACAACAGCCTAACTATTGTAACGGTCATCATGGTGGCACATGAGGAGAAGGAGGAGCACTCCAGCGATTGGAGGTACATGGCAAATTCCCATGACAAAATTTAAATTCAGTTGTTATTTGTTGGTGGTGTGGTGAAGTCTGGCCCAATCCAACCCTTGTTCATCTTGATCAGAGTCAGCCTGTCAGCATATTCAGTTGACAGGCGGGTGCGTTTATCAGTAATGATTCCACATGCGGCACTGAAAACACGCTCTGACAAAACGCTAGCGGCAGGGCAGGCCAGGACTTCCAAGGCGTAGAGAGCCAATTCATGCCACGTGTCCAGCTTGGAGACCCAATAATTGTAAGGCACAGAGGAATGTCGCAGTGCAGTTGTTCGATCTGCAAGGTACTCCTTCAGCATCTGGCCAAACTTAGCATTTTTTGTGGCACTACCCCGCACCTCAGGGGCTGTGGTACGTGAGGGGCTGAGAAAACTGTCCCACATCGTAAAGACTGTTCCCCTACCTCTGGCGGATTGGACTTGTGCCCCTCTTGGCCGTACGCCTTGGTTGTCCACCGATTCCTGACCTATGCCGCTAGTGTTTTGAGAGGGGAATGATTTCACTACTTCCATGACTATGGCCTTCTGGAACTGCTGCATTTTGGCTGACCTTTCCGCCTCAGGAATGAGAGACATAAAGTTCTCCTTGTAGCGTGGGTCTAAGAGTGTTACCAACCAGTACTGATTGTCGGCCAAGATGTTCTGAACACGAGGGTCACGAGCCAGGCAGCTTACCATAAAGTCAGCCATGTGCGCCAGACTCTTAACAGCCATCACTTCAGTATCCAGACCAACACAATGACTGAACATGCTGTCCTCCTCCTCCTCATCTCCCCTGTCCTCTGGCCAGCCACGCTGAAGCGAGGGTATGACTGGTGTGCATGTCATATCCTCAATTTGGCCAGAGAGTTGCTCCATGTCTTCATCCTCCTCCTCCTCCTCCTTGTCATAGTCCTCCACTGCACGTTGTGATGAGATGAGGCAGGGCTGTGTGTTATCACCCACACCCACTACTGTTTCTTGCTCAAACTCATCGCGCTCCGCCTGCAACGCATCCTCTTTGTTATTCAGCAGAGACCGTTTTAGAAGGCAGAGTAGCAGTATGGTGACACTAATAATGGCGTCATCGCCGCTCACCATCTTGGTGGAGTCCTCAAAGTTTTGGAGGATGGTACATAGGTCCGACATCCATCTCCACTCCTCAGGTGTTATGTGTGGAGTTTGACCCATTTCCCGACGGCTTAGGTGATGCAGGTACTCAACAACTGCCCTCTTCTGCTCACATATCCTGACCAACATGTGCAGAGTTGAATTCCAACGCGTGGGGACATCACACACCAGTCTGTGGGCCGGAAGACACAAACGGCGCTGAAAGCCGGCAAGGCCGGCTGAAGCAGCAGGTGACTTGCGAAAATGTGCAGACAGGCGGTGAACTTTTACCAGCAGATCAGACAGCTCTGGGTATGACGTTATAAACCGCTGAACCACCAGGTTGAGCACATGGGCCACGCAGGGAACATGCGTCAGCTGGCCTCGCCTCAAAGCTGCCACCAGGTTCCGGCCATTGTCACACATGACCTTTCCTGGCTTTAGGTTCAGAGGTGTGAGCCAGTGATCTGCCTGCTGTTTCAGAGCTGTCCACACCTCTTCTGAATTGTGGGTTTTGTCACCTATGCATATTAGCTTCAGCACAGCCTGTTGCCGCTTTGCAGAGGCAGTGCTGCAGTGCTTCCAGCTTGGGACTGGTGTGGAGGGTAAAGTGGATGAGGATGCACAGGAGGAGGAGGAGGAGGAGGCTGAGGAGCATGACATTCCGGAGCTGTAGAGTCTAGGTGAAACCATGACTGAGGTAGGGCCTGCAATCCTTGGTGTGGGAAGGACGTGTTCCGTCCCTCGCTCAGACTGGGTCCCAGCTTCCACAATATTAACCCAGTGTGCCGTGAAGGAGATGTAGCGGCCTTGCCCACAAGCACTTGTCCACGTGTCTGTGGTTAGGTGGACTTTGGCTGAAACAGCGTTGTTCAGGGCAAGTGTGATGCTTTGTGACACGTGGTTATGCAATGCGGGGACGGCACATCTGGAGAAATAGTGGCGGCTGGGGACCGAGTAACGTGGGACAGCAGCCACCATCAGGTCGCGGAATGCTTCCGTCTCCACCAGCCGGAAAGGTAACATTTCTAGTGCAAGCAGTCGCGAAATGTGATAATTTCGGACTGTGGCATGTGGGTCGTTGGCAGCGTATTTGCGCCTGCGTTCAAAGGTTTGCTGAATGGATAATTGAACGCTGCGCTGGGACAAGGACGTGCTTGATGGTGGTGTTATTTGTGCGTGGGCAACGTCAGGTGCAGGGTCGGAGGCTTGTTCACGGCCAGCATGGACAGGGGATTGGCTTGCACGCACAACACGCGAAGACGTAGCAGTGACATCAGCAAGCACCCCTCCTCGACTAGGTTGTACTTCCCACAAAGTCGGGTGCTTGGCTGACATGTGCCTGATCATGCTGGTGGTGGTCAGGCTGCTAGTTTTCGTACCCCTGCTGATGCTGGCATGCCAGGTGTTCCAAATGGCCTTTTTAGAGTCATCTGGAGCCAACTTAAAAAACTGCCAGACTCGGGAAGACCTAACATTTGCACAGGCACCTTGTGTCGTGTTGTTGTTCCGGGGAACGGTTGCCTGCCTTCTGCCTGCGGACAAGACTTTGCTTCTTACTGCCTGTTGGGATGCTACGCCTCCCTCCCCCTGTGCACTTCTGTCCTCGCTCTGCATATCCTCCTGCCAATTTGGGTCAGCTACTGGATCATCCTCCACGTCGTCTTCCTCTTCCGCACCCTGATCCTCCCCCTGACTTCCTGGCAATTGTGTCTCATCATCGTCCACCCCTTGTTGAGACACGTTGCCAACGTTCCCTTTGTGAGAACGTGGCTGCTCAAATATTTGGGCATCTATACATACCATCTCATCACCCACTTCAATAGGAGCTGGCGAGAGGCCAGATTCTGCGAATGGATACGTGAACAGCTCTTCCGAGTGTCCTAGTGTGGGATCAGTAATGTCCGTGGACGTGTACTCGGCCTGGTGGTAGGAAGGAGGATCAGGTTGGGAAATGTGCGGTGCAGTATCACGGCTACTGACACTTGACCGTGTGGAAGACAGGGTGTTTGTCGAGGTGCCCATCTGACTTAAAGCATTATCCGCTATCCAAGTAACAACCTGACACTGGTCTTGGTTCAAGAGCGGTGTACTGCTGCGGGCCCCAAGAATTTGGGACAGGACGTGCGAGCGAGTAGATGTGCCACTTTGTTGTTGCGAAAATAGTGCTTGCACACGACCTCGGCCTCTGCCTGCACCACCATCACATCCACTTCCTTGTCCCTTGCCAACGCCCTTGCGCATTTTTCCTGTATACAGCTACAACAGTCTGGTGACTGTTCTGGTCACAGGAAAGCTGGATTTTAGACCCTGCCTGTATACAGCTAGTCAAGTACAACAGTCTGGTGACTGTTCTGGTCACAGGAAAGCTGGATTTTAGACCATGCCTGTATACAGCTAGTCCTAGTCAAGTACAACAGTCTGGTGACTGTTCTGGTCACAGGAAAGCTGGATTTTAGACCCTGCCTGTATACAGCTAGTCAATTTTAACAGTCTGGTGAATGTTCTGGTCACAGGAAAGCTGGTTTTAGACCCTGCCTGTATACAGCTAGTCAAGTACAATAGTCTGGTGACTGTTCTGGTCACAGGAAAGCTGGATTTTAGACCCTGCCTGTATACAGCTAGTCAAGTACTACAGTCTGGTGACTGTTCTGGTCACAGGAAAGCTGGATTTTAGACCCTGCCTGTATACAGCTAGTCCTAGTCAAGTACAACAGTCTGGTGACTGTTCTGGTCACAGGAAAGCTAGATTTTAGACCCTGCCTGTATACAGCTAGTCAATTTTAACAGTCTGGTGACTGTTCTGGTCACAGGAAAGCTGGATTTTAGACCCTGCCTGTATACAGCTAGTCAAGTACAACAGTCTGGTGACTGTTCTGGTCACATGAAAGCTGGATTTTAGACCCTGCCTGTATACAGCTAGTCAAGTACAACAGTCTGGTGACTGTTCTGGTCACAGGAAAGCTGGATTTTAGACCCTGCCTGTATACGGCTAGTCAAGTACTACAGTCTGGTGACTGTTCTGGTCACAGGAAAGCTGGATTTTAGACCCTGCCTGTATACAGCTAGTCAATTTTAACAGTCTGGTGACTGTTCTGGTCACAGGAAAGCTGGATTTTAGACCCTGCCTGTATATAGCTAGTCAATTTTAACAGTCTGGTGAGTGTTCTGGTCACAGGAAAGCTGAATTTTAGACCCTGCCTGCATACAGCTAGTCAATTTTAACAGTCTGGTGACTGTTCTGGTCACAGGAAAGCTGGATTTTAGACCCTGTCTGTATACAGCTAGTCAAGTACAACAGTCTGGTGACTGTTCTGGTCACAGGAAAGCTGGATTTTAGACCCTGCCTGTATACAGCTAGTCAATCTTAACAGTCTGGTGACTGTTCTGGTCACAGGAAAGCTGGATTTTAGACCCTGCCTGTATACAGCTAGTCAAGTACAACAGTCTGGTGACTGCTCTGGTCACAGGAAAGCTGGATTTTAAACCCTGCCTGTATACAGCTAGTCAGCTCCAACAGTCTCCTGAGGACTGTTCTGGTCACTGTAAAGCTTGGACTCCGATCTGGATCACCCTGCCTATATCCTCCTAGATTAGTGCTGAGAAGGACTGTTGTGGTCAGCAGCAGTTTGCAGCCCTGCTCCGGATCTACCTATGAGGGCCGCAAATCTGTCCCTAAGCAGCAGCAGACACTCTCCCTACACTCACTGTCTGGATAGCTGTGTGCAGAGCACATCGTGGCCGGCCAATCACTTCAATGCCACAACTAACAGGGCTGTGGCATTGCAGTGACTGCCAGCTAATCCCTGCAAGTGGACTGGCTCTCTAAAGAGCGCCAACATGCAGGGATGAGGACCACGAGCACAGCACGAGTATCGCGAGATTACTCGGTGCTCGCCGAGTAGCCCGAGTACAATGAAACTTGTGCGAGTACCGAGTAGAGCATACTCGCTCATCACTAGTAAGCAGTTCTTTCACTAGCTTCACAGCTGGGTCACTATCTTGGGTGTCAGCCCATCCATGGTGTGCTAACGGGTTGAGATTTGCTTCCTGTTGTTGTAAATGCCGGGTTGATACTTTTTGACCATGGAACGATGAAAGGCCGGTAGCTCAATTTCTTCCAGCTCCTCCGGTTCCTCTTCCACGTCTTTCAGGTGTGAATGATAGAAGGAGCGGTGTTAGAATGCGGCGCTAGGTAACACAAGATCAAGCCTTCATAGAATTACCTTAAGTTTATTACACAAAGCTGCAGGGTGCGACCACAACGCGTTTCGACACACAAATCGGCGTCTTTCTCAAGTGGACGCCGATTTGTGTGTCGAAACGCGTTGTGGTTGCACCCTGCAGCTTTGTGTAATAAACTTAAGGTAATTCTATGAAGGCTTGATCTTGTGTTACCTAGCGCCGCATTCTAACACCGCTCCTTCTATCATTCATACCTATTCTCCCTTCGGGGAGCGCGGTGTAGCGAGCAGCTTGGGCAAGTCCATAGGACCTGGCACTGCATCATCCAAACTCCACCTGTGTTCATCACATGATCAGCCGGCTCTGAGGAGAGAAGCAAGTGATTTCTACCAACTCAAGGAGTGTAAAATATCCTCTCTTCACACAGAGGTCTGATGATCATCAACTTTATGGACCCTATCTCCCTATACGCTGAATCTGGTTGTGCGGATTCATGCACAACCTGGAAAGGTTAGTGTTCATTTAATAGAACCACATTGTGGTGAAATTTAGTGGTGTGGCGCAACAGTGCTGTTTTTTTTTTTTCTCTGTTTCATACGTCTTTCAGGTGTGGCATACGGGATAAGGCATCTGCGTTCCCGTTCTTGCGGCCTGCCCTATATTTGATGACAAAATTGTAGTTAGACAGCCGGGATATCCATTGCTGCTCCAACGCGCCTAATTTTGCTGAGTCCAGATGGGTCAATGGGTTGTTATCCGTGTAGATGGTGAATTCTGCAGCTGCCAGTTAATGCTTGAAACGCTCAGTTACAGCCCAAACTACTGCCAGTAGTTCTAACTTGAAGGAACTATAATTCTCAGGGTTTCTTTTCGTAGGCCGGAGTTTCCTGCTTGCAAAGGCAATGACTCTTTCTTTGCCTCCTTGCTTCTGTGACAGTACTGCTCCCAGTCCTACGTTGCTGGCATCCGTGTATAGAATGAAGGGTTGATGGTAATTCGGGTATGCCAGGATCTCTTCTCCTGTCAGCGCACACTTCAGCTTGCTGAAGGAGTCTTCCCTCTCTTCATTCCACTAGAAAGGAGGATTACGGGTTGAAGACCTTTTCGACTGTCCTACCAGGATGTCTTGTAGGGGAGCTGCTAACTTCGTCAATCCTCTGATAAATATTCTATAATAGCCTACCAGGCCCAGGAATTGCCTCACCTCTTTCACGTTGGTGGGTGATGGCCAATCCCATATCACGGTGACTTTATCAGAATCCGGTGCTACTCCCTCTGAACTCACGATGAATCCCAGGTACTGTACCTTTGGCTTGAGAAGGTGACACTTGGATGGCTTGATTTTCATGCCATATCCGCATAAGGCCAGATCTTGTAGATGTTGCTCATACGTCTTTGAGTAGACTATGACATCATCTAGGTGCAGGAGGACAGTTTAAAAGTTCTTATGTCCTAGGCAACTCTCCATCAGGCGTTGGAAGGTACCGGGTGCGTTGCAGAGTCCAAACGGCATACAATTGAACTCACAGAGGCCCATCGGAATAGTAAACGCTGTCTTCTCCTTGTTGGCCTCGGCCACAGGAACTTGCCAATACCCACTAGTCAGATCAAAGGTAGAAAAGTAGTTAGCAGATTTTAATGCAGCTAATGACTCCTCAATCCTAGGTAACGGGTATGCGTCCTTATGTATGATGTGGTTGATCTGCTGGTAATCTACGCACATTCTCATGGTCCCATCCTTCTTTATAACCAAAACTAATGGTGCTGCCCAGGGGCTACAACTGTCTCTTATTACCCCTGCAGTTTTCATCTCTTTGAGCATGTCTTTGATGGTTTGGTAGTGAGCTGGTGGTAATGGTCTATACCTCTCTTTTATTGGCTGATGGTTACCTGTGGGTATAGTGTGCTATACCCCTTTAATTTTCCCAAAGTCTAACGGGTGTTTGCTGAATATCTGCTCATATTCTTTCACTACCCCGTATACTCCATGCTTGTGATGGGAAGGTGTAGAACTGGTACCCACATGTAGCTTTTGGCACCTATCCTCCAGCTTTTCCCCTGAGCCATTGTCATCCGCCTGACTTGACGGGTTCAAGGGCTCAACGGCTCTGATGGCATTGTTATCAACTGAGAACAATTTAGCCATGGTAGCATACTTTGGTAATGTGACCTCATCTTCCCCACAATTCAGAAGGCATAATGGCACTCTTCCCCGCTGCACCTCTACTACCCCTCTGGCTGTTAGTATAGTGGGTCTACTGTTCTACCAGGGCTTGATAGTCTTGCCCTTTAATGCCTATTGCGGCTCTACACCAGACCAACATTTCAGTTTTGGGAGGTATTACAATGGGTATTGGATCACTTACTCGTACACTGCCGATTTCACCTCCGGATATGTCTACCTGTTGTTTCATCATCAGGGCTCTTATTTCCTTGTGCAGAAGCATCTGCTGTTCAGTTCTGGCCGTCTCGGCGATCTGCTGTAAGACAGTAGTTACCTCGGAAAAACACTTTTTCCCCAACCTCCCCGGTGATGTCTATGGCCTTAGAAAACCTGGAATAGCAGTTAGGAAGCAACATGATCAATATCACCTAACATCCGAGCTGCACCAAAGAGAAGCCACTCCAGCCACCACATTAGGCGTGAGTTAATTGTTTAACTAAATATGGAGGGTAATTTCATAGTTGATAATTTTGTGCGGCCCCTGAAGGATGGTATAGATTTTCAAATAGCTTCCGACAGGAAAAAGGTTTCCCACCCCTTCCTTAGAGTAACCAGGAATTATAGATAATAGTGTTGGCAAGTATTTCCATAAATCCTATGTCCTATATGGTGGTGAAATCTTTTCCTGCAGATTTCATGCAGGCATCATAAGTGTTTATCGATAGATGATATAACAAGAGGGATGTTTTATAGATAGACAGGAGAAGACAACACTATAGGGACTTTATAGGAAATAGAAGCTGGAGGATAACTAAGATGTAGTTAAACACAGGCCCATATGTGTAAGGGGACAAAAAAAGGGTCCCTGAGTAGAGATGAGCCACCACTCTAGTGTTCAAATTCGATTTGATTCATCAAATTGGGGTGGTGTCCGTCGAATGTTCGTCGAACACCGTCGAACATCATTGAAAATAATGTCAGGCAAACACAAACACATACAAACACATAGAAAACACCTTCCAAGGTGTCCAAAAGCTTACAAACTACTCAAAAGACACAACAAACACAAGGAAAAGTGACAAGTACATATAGTCATGCGAAAAGAAAAGAGGTGGAGGAGCAAAAGGAGGAGGAAACACAGATATAGGCATGTCATGCCCTTCTAAAAACATGTAAAACACTGCAAGGGGACTCCAAAAAGAGTCCCCATTTTTTCCAAACATTTGGGCACAGACACCACTTAAGTGCAGGGGCGTAACTACAATAGGTGCAGGGGTTGCGATCGCACCCGGGCCCTGTAGCCTAGGGGGCCCCAAAAGTCCCTCTGGCTTATAGAAAAAGACTAATACTATTAAAGATTTTCAATGATTGGGGGCTCCGTTGAAGCTTTCGCATCGGGGCCCCTGGGCCTGAAATTACGGCACTGCTTAAGTGGCATCAATTGCTCCAGAGTTGCAAGCTTAAAATGATTGGTGAGGTGACTTTCAAGCAGCACATTCAAAAATCCACAAGCCTTTAGTCTCCCAATGTTATCTGCAAGATTTATCACCAAAATCTAAATAGAGGCCAAAAAATCAATAAATTGAGTACTTCATGCATGAACCGTCACATGGATATGAAGCATAAGTCGCAGTGGGAATCTCACTGTGCTACAATGCGGCCTAGCGGGCCGAGCCAACCACCGTCTGCCCCATCAAGTGCATCCGTGGCCTCTTTATCCTCTGTGACTGTGGGGACAGCAGTCCACAAATGCTTTTGGACGCAGACCTTCCACCTCTTTACCCACAACAGCCAGTGTGATTGGCAGGTCGTCAGTTCTTTTGGAAGTGGAAACACCTGCTGTTGTTGAGCGCTCTCCAACATCGAGAGCACCACCTTTGGATGAAGGCAACATAATATCTCTGCTTGCACCTTCCTCACAGACCAGCAGTTTGCCGGGGACACCCTACTCAACCCTGTCTCAGCACAGCAGCCAGCCCTCAGTCCCTCAGATGTGTACAAGTAAAAGGCCATTTCCTCCTAGCCATGATAAAGCTAAGAGGTTGAATTTCACCATCTGCAAGCTGTTGGCTACAGGAATGATGACTTTCCACCTGGTGGAAACAAGGGATTTTCGAGACCTTATGTCCGTCGCAGTGCCCCAGTACCAGATGCCCAGTCGCCACTACTTCTAAAAGAAAGCTGTGCCTGTGCTACACCAGCATGTTGCACACAACATCACCGCTTCCTTGAGAAATTCTGTGTGTGACAGGGTGCATTTCACCACAGACACTTGGACAAGTATGAATGGACAGGGGCGTTACATGTCAGTGACTGGGCACTGTGTAACCATGGTGACAGCAGGAGAAGGGGCTGCTATCCAAGTCTTGCCATCCCCACGAGTTGTGCGTCAATCCTCTGTATGTAGAAGTTCCTCCACTGCTTCTGCCTCCTCAACCTCCTCTCGGTCCTCCACCTGCACCCAAAGCTTGTCTGGTAATGCCACCCGAGTTCTAACTGCGCAGAAGGTA
Organism: Allobates femoralis; assembly: GCA_033576535.1. Classification (NCBI taxonomy): domain Eukaryota; kingdom Metazoa; phylum Chordata; class Amphibia; order Anura; family Aromobatidae; genus Allobates; species Allobates femoralis. The sequence goes on from JARQOC010000004.1 coordinate 382,780,203, forward strand.
TCCTGCACACCTCCTTACTATGCTGGCAGCAGGGCTCAATGGCATCGAGCGGTGTTTACGTTGAAATGTGTGGGAAATGTGAGTCACACAGCTGTCTGAGGAGTTGTGGTTAGCTCTGGAGACTGAGTTTCATCAATGGTTGTCTCCACTGAACCTGCAGCCAGGGAAGGCTATGTGCGACAATGCTGAAAAACCTGGGCGTGGTCCTTCACAGGGGCAATGTGACACATGTGCCTTGTATGGCTCATATCTTGAACCTGGTTGTCCAACAATTTTTAGCCCACTATCCCGCCCTAGATGGGCTTCTGCAGAGGGCACGGTCGCTGTGTGCTCACTTCCGCCGTTCGCTTCCCGCAGCTCAACGACTTGCATCTCTACAGAAGTCATTCGGCCTGCCAGTTCATACAAGTTCATACAGTTGATACAAGAGTACAGGAGTATCAGCAGAAGCTGTTACAGAATCTTAGATCTGCTTTTCCACAAAACACCAGTGGTGCACATAGTGAATCTCACAGGAGTATCTCCAAGTGAACATTGATGCCATGACTGGGGAACTGGACCCTTGCTCATTTTGGGCTTACAATCTGGAAAAATGGCCTGAGTTCGCCACTCACGCCTTGGAGATCTTGTCGTGCTCCGCAACCAGCATTCTCTCTGAACGTGTCTTTAGCGCTGATCAGTGGCGTAACTAGAGTGTGAAGGGCCCCGGTGCAAAACCTTGAACGGGGCCCCCCCCCCCTTCCCCCGAGCACACACATTGGTCAGATGTACGGGCCCCATGTAATGTTCTAAATCCTACAGACTCACAAATTGACCCCTCTCCCCTTCATTGTATATTAATGTCCCTCATCCTGCTATATATGGTCTCCATCTGGGAATATGCCCTTATTCTGGTATATTATTGGGAGTTAGGAGGAGAGATGGAAATCTGCAGGCAGGTGGGGCAGGTATGCAGGGGAAAGGAGTGGCGGCCAGGAGGCACCACAAACAATTGCAGATACAGGGCCACTGATGTCAGCACAGAAGATACAGAAGAGGATAAAGTCTGCAGGAAAGAAGAGCACACGGTGCAGGTAGCACAGGCCCTTTTCCACCCAGCACAATGACTGGCACCTGTGACATGAAGGTCAGGGTGGGCTCCTTGCAGAAAGTGAGTACAGCTCCCATCTCCAGAAATCCTGGGACAGGAAAACTATAAAACACATGAAAGTAAAAGTTGTGCTGCTGAGATCAGGAAGAAGCGGGGAGAGGGCAGAGACTGGGGGGGAGCAGTCTCAAAAGAGGGAGGTTGCAAACTGTCACACAGTGAGTGTCAGACAGAGAGTAAGAGCAGGACACAAGTGACAGGACAGGACTGAGGTCACATACAACAGTCCTAAGATTCATATAGGACAGATTCTAATCAAAGGATGCAATAGGATTAGAGAGCCAGCAGTCTCAGGGGAAGCTGGGAGCAGTCTAATGAGAGTGCAATAAGATAAAAGAGCAAGAAGACTCAGGATAGAGAGCTGGGAGCAGTCTAATGAGAGTGCAATAAGATAAAAGAGCAAGAAGACAGGATAGAGAGCTGGGAGCAGTCTAATGAGAGTGCAATAAGATAAAAGAGCAAGAAGACTCAGGATAGAGAGCTGGGAGCAGTCAAATGAGAACTTGCCATCCTATAAGAGACAGGCTGGGAGCTGTCTAATGAGAAAGGGTGCAGTGGAGTTGTACAGAGCATGCTGTCTCCCCAGGTAGTGTTTGGGAGCAGTCTAATAATAGAGTGGTGTACTTCATAAGAGCTTGCAATCTTATAAAACACTGGAACAGTCTACTAAGATAAGGTACAATATAATTAGAGAGCATGTAGTCTAATGAGAGAACATGCAATGACTGCCTGGAGGTCTGGGACCTCATGTTGGCTGTAACCTTCATGTGAGGTGACTCCAGGTATGAGATATCTGGCACTGGGTGCTGTCACCCTGAGGACACAATGATGAATGTTAGGATGTCCTCTCCATTACATCAATGCCCCATATTGTAAACCTCTGAATTCTCTGCTCCCAGTCACTGGTTTCAGCACTGTTTATATATCTGCATTGCCACTCACCATCCCTCATCCTCGTCACTTCTCCACTCCTTGTGCACAGGTCTGTTGTTCTCATGTCTCGCCCACTCCTGCCCCCCTGTCACAAGCACTTGGTCTCCTCTGCTCCCCTCCTGTTGATTGGTGGCTCCCGCACGGCTGAAGCTTGCTGCTCATTTTATTAATGAATAGTGATGGGAGCAGCAAATGGCAGTTCCAGGCGCGGGGGAGCGGGACACACATGTGCGGGGGAACAATGAGGGGAGCAGGAGGTAGCTGCGGCCAGCAGACATACCAACAGGGAAACTTGGTGCATCTTACCTATTATCATCGGCACCGCTCTCATTTCCCTTGGATGCCGTAAGTGTACGGGGTCACTGTCCCGGCCAGTCACATGCCACGAGCTGCCTGGGCAGCCAATCACAGACCAGAAGCTAACGTCATGTGTTGACTGGCCTGTGATTGGCCAGGACAGCAGTGGGGGGCAGGGAGAATTGACTTTATGCATCCGGCGGCCGTGATCAGGCGCTTGGGGCATTGGATGGACGGACATCCATGTAAAGCAGGAAGAGCGGTCACAGGGGTCGGCGGGCGCCGGGCCCCTGTACCTCCAGGCCCGGTCGCACTTGTGACCCCTGCGACCGCGGTTGTTACGCCACTGGCGCTGATGGTGGTGTGCTGACAGATAAGCGCACACAACTGTGCAGTGACAGTGTAGACAGACTAACGTTCATCAAGATGAACAAGTCATGGATCCGTAAGGACTTTTCTACCCCTGTGTCATCCTGAGTTGGGTCATCCTTTGCGATCTCAAAAAAGGCCCAGGCTAGGCAAGGGTTAGAGCCCATGTGACCTGAAGAAGAGACACCAAGACTTTTGCTCAGAGGCAGAGCTGTGATTGAGGATGCAGTTGTTGACGTGCTTCCAGTACTCTGTCTCTGTCCAGGAAGGCGTAACCTAACCTCGTCATCAGTAGCATCCTCCTCCACCTCCTCTGCTGACTTCATCGACTGTCTGACTGTGGGTTGACAGTAAGTGGGATCTCCAACCTCATCATCACCCTGTGTGCTCTCACACCCGTCGTCCTCAGAGCAAACCTCTTCCTGCCCTGACCGAAAAGTCAAGTTGTCGTTCCAATCAGGTATCTCAGTCTCATCAGCATCTTCCTCATTGTCTCCACCAAGAGGAGTTACAGTTTGGGAATGAGGGTCTACATTATTCTCACAACCTTCTTCATCTGGGCCTGGATCTGACTCACAAAGCTTCTGGGCATCATTGCAGATTATTTCCTCATCTGGACTCACTGATGTTTTGGAGCAGACCTCTGATTCCCAGGTTATAGTATGAGTGAACAGCTCTGCAGACACAACCATCTGTGTTAGCCCATACTCAGACCGGCGGCTGGAGACTTGGGAACTGTGGGGAAGCTAGTGCGATTGGGGTGACACCTCTGTGGACTGGAGTATTTGTGAAGTTGAGGTGGAGGAGAGCCCACTTGATGGAGCGCTTGATATCCATTCAAGCACCTGTTGTTTTTGTGCCTTATCTGCAATTGGTAGCGATGGTCATATCCGTAAGAAAGGGATCATATCAGATTGTCCACATTAGTTTGGCTGGAAGATGGTCTTTCTTCTACAGATGTAACCAGGCTCGGACTGGGCCGCTGGGTAACCGGTCAAAAGTCATGGTGGGCCCCCAGGTATTGTAGCCCCGCCCCCTAGCCCCGCCCCCCAACAGGTCCGAACGCAGAGCCGGCGGCAGCACCTGGCATATCCGGGCAGTGCCGGGGCCCTGGCTGACCCAGGGGCCCACCCGCATCGCGCCAGTATTATTTTACCGGCCGCGCGTACCGGTGGCTTCATTAGCCAGTGGCTGGCTGGCCGCCAACCCAGTGAGCCCACGCTCCGCCCCCGCTTCCTGCCCGTCATTTCCTCTCCTTTTGTGGTCCGTGTGGAGCAGGAAGATCACTCACCCTCCATGTGCTCCAGTAGTTAGCACTCGCCACCCGGGGCCCTGGTCTGGCAGGTAGGCCCGCCCCTGGTAGCTGTCTGTGTATGTTTTATCCCCTTGCAGGGGCTCCTGAGCACTGCCCCCCTTCTCTCCCTCCTAATCTGAGCCGAGCATCAGCAGCAGATCTCTACTTCCTGCACAGCAATGATGCCGGAGACAGAGTCAGAAATCAGCTGCTGCTGCTCGGCTCAGATTAGGAGGGAGAGAAGGGGGGGTGGAAAAACGGCACTAAGAGGACCATAACAAGGGGCACGTCACACAGGGGCCCCCCTGTCAGGGGCACATCACACAGGGGCCCCCCTGTCAGGGGCACATCACACAGGGGCCCCCCTGTCAGGGGCACATCACACAGGGGCCCCCCTGTCAGGGGCACATCACACAGGGGCCCCCCTGTCAGGGGCACATCACACAGGGGCCCCTCTGTCAGGGGCACATCACTCAGGGGCCCCCCTGTCAGGGGCACATCACTCAGGGGCCCCCTGTCAGGGGCACATCACACAGGGGCCCCCCTGTCAGGGGCACATCACTCAGGGGCCCCCCTGTCAGGGGCACATCACTCAGGGGCCCCCCTGTCAGGGGCACATCACTCAGGGGCCCCCCTGTCAGGGGCACATCACTCAGGGGCCCCCCTGTCAGGGGCACATCACACAGGGGCCCCCCTGTCAGGGGCACATCACACAGGGGCCCCTCTGTCAGGGGCACATCACGCAGGGGCCCCCCTGTCAGGGGCACATCACTCAGGGGCCCCCCTGTCAGGGGCACATCACTCAGGGGCCCCCCTGTCAGGGGCACATCACACAGGGGCCCCCCTGTCAGGGGCACATCACTCAGGGGCTCCCCTGTCAGGGGCACATCACTCAGGGGCCCCCCTGTCAGGGGCACATCACGCAGGGGCCCCCCTGTCAGGGGCACATCACGCAGGGGCCCCCCTGTCAGGGGCACATCACGCAGGGGCCCCCCTGTCAGGGGCACATCACGCAGGGGCCCCCTGTCAGGGGCACATCACTCAGGGGCCCCCCTGTCAGGGGCACATCACTCAGGCGCCCCCTGTCAGGGGCACATCACTCAGGGGCCCCCCGTCACGTGATAAGTGCACAGCGTGCATTGGGAACACACAGCGCACAGGAGGGAAATGGGTGCTGGGGAGAGTGAACGGAGGGAGAGGGAGAGAGACTGCGCACAGGTGGAGACATACACAGGAGGGGAGAGAGTGCATGGGGTGACAGGCACAGGGTGGAGGAGACTGCACAGGGGGAAAAGGTATGCATTGGGTGGGAGAGACGGTACACACGGTGGGGGGGAGAGGCAGCACACAGGGTGAGATGCAACACATGGGGGGGAGAGACTGAATAAGAGGGATTATATCTGTGGGGGAAGATGTGTGTGTGTGTGTGTGTATATAATATATATATATACTATATATATTTAGTCTGCAGTGCAATGTTTATAATATGATATATTTACACATAGAGCAGTATATGTTAAAGGGGGGCCCACTAAGACTCTTCCGCCCGGGGCCCACAAAAACCTGGAGCTGGCCCTGCCCGAACGGGTTCCCCTAGTCCAGGTGGGGAAACAGTGCTCAGGGGGCATCATGTTAGGTCAAGCCTGCAGGGGCCCCAGCTCCAAAAAAGGCTCCCCCTCTCAAGAAGCCTGCAGGGGCCCCAGACCCCAGCTCTCAAGAAGGCTCCCCCTGCTATGAAGCCTGCAGGGGCCCCAGCTCCCCTCCCTCTGTGCTCTCCGATCTGTCAGTCTTGTCAGCAGCATCAGTTAGGGGGAAGGGATGCCTGCAGTTCTTTGACTACAAGAAGATGAAGTGCTGTCCTGAAGACCAGGAAGGAAAAGACCTCCGCATAGATAAGTATAGTGTGTAGTGTGCAATGTGTGTGTAGTGTGTGGTGTGGTGTGTAATGTCTAGAGTGCAGCGTGTAATGTGTGGCGTGTAATGTGTAATGTGTAATGTGCAGTGAAAGAGGGGAGAGACAGTGCACAGGGGGGAGACACAGCATGCGAGGGACTAAATTTATGGGGGATATATATATATATATATTACAGTCTGCAACTTGAACCTTCATAATATATATATATATATATATATATATATAATATTTATATATACAGCAGTATGTGTTAAAGAGGGCCCACTGAGACTCTTTCGCCCGGGGCCCGTAGAAACCTGGAGCCGGCCCTGGGTATTACTATGTGGAGGGCACAGTGGTGACATTATTATGTGGGGCAGTAAGAGGAGCGCTGTTTTTGTACCACGCAGCATGTGCAGTAATAGGGACAGCAGCAATGGCTCAGTATTGGGGGATCAGTAGGATGAGGAGTTGGTCCAGTTTGGGAATAGATCGGGCTGGAAATGTGAGATGTCAGATGTGTCTTTGTTGTAATCTATGTAGATGGCTGGAGAAGTTGTCATGTCCGTCTGGGGACCTAGAATGGGGGACTATGGGGGCCCAAGACGTTATTACTATATGGGGGCCAGAATGAGGAACATACATTATTGGTTTACGGTGGGAAGTGGGGACATATTTACTGTAGGGGCCAATCAGGCGACATTATTACTGCTGTAATATACGGTAATTTACTTTTCCATGAGGGGAACCAAAGGGAGGCCTTGTTACTGTGCGAGGCGGCACGATGTCGCTTTTTTGGTCGTTTGATGTAGTGTAGAAATCTTGGGAAAAGTGTGGAATGTGCTATGGAAGTGATCAGTTTTATACAGTAGATAACTGTGTTATTTTCTGCAGAGATGAGTCCCTGGCTAGAAGACGTGATATTTGTCTGCGAGAGGGGAAGAAGAAACCTGAAGATGAATGACTTCACCAAGATACATCTCTGGTGAGTAGGTGTATTACCTATCCACGCACACTATACACTATATACAGAGCTCCTGTGTATAATGTCACTGGTGATTTCTGCATCACCTGTACTCTGACACTATATACTGAGCTCCTGTGTATAATGTCACTGGGGATCTCTGCATCACCTGTACACTGACACTATATACAGAGCTCCTGTGTATAATGTCACTGGTGTTCTCTGCATCACCTGTACACTGACACTATATACTGAGCTCCTGTGTATAATGTCACTGGTGTTCTCTGCATCACCTGTACACTGACACTATATACTGAGCTCCTGTGTATAATGTCATTGGTGTTCTCTGCATCACCTGTACACTGACACTATATACTGAGCTCCTGTGTATAATGTCACTGGTGTTCTCTGCATCACCTGTACACTGACACTATATACTGAGCTCCTGTGTATAATGTCACTGGTGTTCTCTGCATCACCTGTACACTGACACTATATACTGAGCTCCTGTGTATAATGTCACTGGGGATCTCTGCATCACCTGTACACTGACACTATATACTGAGCTCATGTGTATAATGTCACTGGTGTTCTCTGCATCACCTGTACACCGACACTATATACTGAGCTCCTGTGTATAATGTCACTGGGGATCTCTGCATCACCTGTACACTGACACTATATACTGAGCACCTGTGTATAATGTCACTGGTGTTCTCTGCATCACCTGTACACTGACACTATATACAGAGTTTCTGTGTATAATGTCACTGATAATCACTATATTTACACTGACCAAATATACAGAGCTTTTTTTAATCTTCATTATTGTAGTATTATTGGTCACTATTCACACTGAAGAAGAAACAGCTGGGCACCACAGAATACTGACATGTAGTAGTGGGTCTGGACCCAAACTTGTGGTTTATCAAGTAAGAGGAGAGGGGAAGGAGCAGACGACGGCAAACCATTTTGAGCTGGTTGGTGCTTCTATGGGTTGACCGGATTTTATTGGTCACTATGTAGTGGCATTATGTGCTCTGGTCATGGTGTTGTGTATTTGTCCCTTGAATGTGGAATTACTCAATTACAATATGTTGGTTATATGTGGTCTTACCATGGTGTGGCAGTATTTATACCTTGCACGTGGTAGTATTTGATCACAGTTTAGTAGTAATATGTGCTCTGATCACCGTGTGGTGGTATGTCTCCTTTATATGTGGTATTACTGGTCTTGGTATAGTGGATTGTGGTTGATTATTAGTTTTTTTCTGAGATCAGTAAGGGGAAAATTCTTTATTTCCAGTAGATATTAAAAACTTGGTTGCTTAACCCCTTTCTGTCCTGTGACACAGCAGCAGCAAAATGCACTTACAGAGGTTCTCCAGAGAAAGCAAGTAATTATCTCGTGTAAGGCCACGTTCACACAGTATTTGGTGAGATTTTCACTTCAGTAGTTATAAGACGGAGATGGTGAGAAATGCAGAACATATAACCTCTGATTGCTCCACTCCTAGTTTTGTCTTACAAATACCAAGGTAAAAAACTCACCAAATACTCAGTGTGTGCACATGGCCTAAGGATGTGATAAGGTATTAGTTGGTGGGGGTGTGACTGCTGAATGTGCAGCTTTTATCCCCATTATGTGTCCAAAAAATAGAAAAATATCCAGCATAGAGTTTTGAGATCTAGATCCTTCAAAATTCATTATATTAGAAAAGTATTAAAAAGCACATTTACATCAATGTCCTTAAAGACAGTCCTTAGTCATAGGTTTGTTTTGTCCCCATTAGACTGGAGGTGATGTACAGCTCGCCCATGATCCCTTCACTCCCTCAGTGGCTGTGAGCGCTGGGTTTACCTTTTTCTGGGAGCTCCAATGATACATCATTACCGGCCGCTGCAGTTAATAAAAGGGGTAAAAGTGCCACATTCTTCTGACGATGTGGTTTTGATTGGTCGGATTCCACCAATAACTAAGTGATCACCTGCCGAACCTGACGATCGTTGGTAACTTGTTTTCACCAAAGTATCCCTTTAATGTACACTACAGTAATGGTACATCGCAGTAATGGTGAGCGCAGAGTGATGTGCAGGAGTAACCGCTATAATGGGTATTTGCATATAGCGGGTGAGTGGGCCCCTGGAGTCAATTTCCCTGGTGGGCCCCAGACACCCAGTCCGACCCTGGATGTAACTGTTGCTTTATCACCTACCCCACGGACACAAACATTTTTTCCCTTTCCAACACACCTATTCCCCTATCCACCAGCAGCAGGCTTTGTGCCACTCATTTTGGAGGTTAATTAATTGGCAACTCTGTGGTTGTTGGCGCAAAAAAACTATGCATAGAAACCGAGCAGAGCTGAGTGGCCAAACTGTGGTACTAGCCCAAAACGATTGCCTGGGTTAGATGCAGTAAATAATTGTTATTAGATACACAGACGGTGTAGCTTGCGTCACAGGTGGGCTACTCACTGACTACCAGACACTGCTACTAGGCCCAAAGGATTGCCTGGGCTAGATGCAGTTAAAAATTGTAATTAGATATGCAGGCGATGTAGCTTGCTTCACAGGTGCGCTACTCCACTGACTACCAGACACTGCTACTAGCCCAAAAGGATTGCCTGGATTAGATGCAGTAAATAATTATTATTAGATACACAGGTGCGCTACTCCACTGACTACCAGACACTGCTACTAGCCCAAAAGGATTGCCTGGGTTAGATGCAGTAAAAAATTGGTATTAGATAGACAGATGATGTAGCTTGCTTCACAGGTGGGCTACACCGCTGACTACCAGACACTCCTACTAGCCCAAAAGGATTGCCTGGGTTAGATGCAGTAAATAATTGCTATTAGATACACAGGCGGTGTATCTTGCTTCACAGGTGGGCTACTCCACTGACTACCAGACACTGCTACTAGCCCAAAAGGATTTCCTGGGCTAGATGCAGTAAAAAATTGTAATTAGATCTGCAGGCGGTGTAGCTTGCTTCACAGGTGGGCTACTCCAGTGACTACCAGACACTGCTACTAGCCCAAAAGGATTGCCTGGGTTAGATGCAGTAAATAATTGCTATTAGATACACAGGCGGTGTATTTTGCTTCACAGGTGGGCTACTCCACTGACTACCAGACACTGCTACTAGCCCAAAAGGAGTGCCTGGGCTAGATGCAGTAAAAAATTGGTATTAGATAGACGATGAAGTTTGCGTCACAGCTGGGCTACACCGCTGACTACCAGACACTGCTACTAGCCCAAAAGGATTGCCTGGACTAGATGCAGTAAAAAATTGTTATTAGATAGACAGGTGGTGTAGCTTGCTTCACAGGTGGGCTACAACGCTGACTACCAGACACTGCTACCATGCCCAAAAGGATTGCCTGGGTTAGATGCAGTATATAATTGCTATTAGATACACAGGTGGTGTATCTTGCTTCACAGGTGGGCTACTCCACTCACTACCAGACACTGCTACTAGCCCAAAAGGAGTGCCTGGGCTAGATGCAGTAAAAAATTGTAATTAGATCTGCAGGCGGTGTAGCTTGCTTCACAGGTGGGCTACTCCAGTGACTACCAGACACTGCTACTAGCCCAAAAGGATTGCCTGGGTTAGATGCAGTAAATAATTGCTATTAGATACACAAGCGGTGTATCCTGCTTCACAGGTGGGCTACTCCAGTGACTACCAGACACTGCTACTAGCCCAAAAGGATTGCCTGGGTTACATGCAGTAAAAAATTCTTATTAGATAGACAAGCAGTGTAGCTTGCTTCACAGGTGGGCTACACTGCTGACTAAAAGGACACTGCTACTAGCCCAAAAGGATTTCCTGGGTTAGATGCAGTAAAAAATTGTTATTTCATAGACAGGCGGTGTAGCTTGCTTCACAGGTGGGCTACAACGCTGACTACCAGACACTGCTACTAGCCCAAACGTATTGCCTGGGCTAGATGCAGTAAAAAAATGTTATTAGATAGACATGTGGTGTAGCTTGCTTCACAGGTGGGCTACACCGCTAACTACCAGACACTGCCACTAGCCCAAAAGTATTGCCTGGGCTAGATGCAGTAAAAAATTGTTGTTAGATAGACATGTGGTGTAGCTTGCTTCATAGGGGGGCTACACCCCTGATTAGCAGACAATGCTACTAGCCCAAAAGGATTGATTGGGCTAGATATAGTAAAAATTGGCTACTAAAGACAGGTGGTGTAGCTTTCTTCACAGTAGTGTTACACTACTAGCCCATAAGGATTGGCTGAGCTAGATTTGGCCAGATGCTGTGAAAAACACTTGCACAGCACTGGCACACACCTGCCTGGAAAAAAGTGATATGAACTGCTCTAACCTAGCCCTCAAAAGGGCTGATATTACAACTAGTCCCTACTTCTCTGAACTAGCATTCAAAAGGGCTGATATTACAACTTGTCCCTACGTCTATGAACTAGCCCAGTAGCCCTCAAAAGGGCTGATATTACAACTAGTCCCTACTTCTATGAACTAGCCCTCAAAAAGGCTGATAGTAAAACTAGTCCCTACTCCCTAAACCTATCTCTCTATCTAACTTGAAATTCGCTCGTTATCTGGCTGACTAACTGACACTGTAATACTGTATAACGTCCACACAAGCAGCGATGCCATCAGACACAGAGCGGCAGCAGAGAGGAAATGGTGGTGATGGGGAAAATGGCTGTGTCTCATAGGGCAAGGACATGTGACATACACAGCCAATGACACATGCCCTTGCTTTTGTACAAAAAATGCACTTTGCTGTGTGTGCCCTGATAGGCTGACAGACTGCACCGCCCCACTGTAAATGCGGGAACGAAAAAAAAAAATGGAGTTTGACATTATTTCAACACAAATCTATCCCCCACCCCCCTCCACCCACCAAACACTGAAACTGGATATTAACATTCATTAATAGTATTACTGTGAAAATCCAGTTACGCTTTTGGTGAACGAAGCGTTATCGAACATAACCTCGAACTGCTGAATTTGAAGCTAATTGTTCGCATTTGTTGAATGACTCGAACACCGCCCAAAACAGGTCGAATTTGAGATTGGCGAACATTTTGAATCGAACACCGCTCATCTCTATCCCTGAGCAAGCCATTCACTATGATTTTGGGATCTGTTACATATTCTATAATGGGACCCAAGAATTTTAGGTCACTTATCTGAATGCAAGGCAGAGGTAGCTAGGTCAACCCAGACTTAGGATATTGGATGCAGCATGGTATGAAGATAAACCATGTTAACACAGCCAACAAAATGTCATGTATTCTGAGAGATGGAAGCCACTGTAAAAACATATATTGCAAAATGACTTCTTTGCTTCATTTCTAGATAATGGTTAGTGGAATATCTTACAAGGAACGAAGTGTTTGATTATCTGGTATTATGCAATATCCCCCTTACCGTTTAGATTAAACATTTCATTTTCTCCATGTACACACAAGATATAGAACATTATACCCCTAAAAATGTTTCTACATGAGTACGGCTTAATCCTGAAGATTTCATTCTAGCTTTACAGACTCTACTCAGAAGTAAGCTCTGTTTCTGGAAGACGTCCAGTTCAATTTGAGCTTATGTGTCACATCTGTTATGTTTGTAGAGCTGATGTTATATTTGCACTAAACATGCTCAACTTTCTCATTGGTTCCAGTGTCTGTACATAATCAACTGCTTCTAATTAAAAGCGTATATGGCTTCATGCAGTTGCCCCTGGAGAATTAACTATCAGACCATAGTAATAGTAGGAGAGCTGCATAGTAAAGGAAGCAATTTTCTGATCTAGTTTCAGAAGACCGCTTTTTGATATTGTAGCTAGACTATTCTCTAGTGATATACCAATATAATAGACGAGGAGGTCTATTATAGTAAAAGGCCAGATGAAAATGCACTTAAATGGAAGCTATGCAGAAGATAACTGCAACAGCTGAATTGTAAAGTGAGGCTATCATTTTGCTTAAAAACAGTTGTTTCCCCAGAAAAACAAGGTGGTGCATTATAGTATAGTTTAAGCTGGTTTCACATGTCCGTGAAACATGGGACATGTCCACAAAGCACGGCCTATAGTCACATGTGTCATTATCTCAGGTCAGATAATCCGTGATCAGACTGCACTGTGAACATGGCCCGTGTTTCTCAGACTTGCGAATCACAATATTTGTGCGGTTTGGTGGTTTTCACGTAGAATTGTGTGCCCACTTAATCAATCTAGAGACTACAGTGGCTGTATTCTGCTGGGATTCGGCTGTATAACCGCCACGCCTGTGCTGCTCCATCTGGCGTTACTTTTATAGCAATAGATCAGAATTAGATGGAATAATCTCAGCTTAATCTAACTCCTGCAGGTGAAGGTCTTTAAAAATGCGACTATTGCTAAGCATCACCATTAAATTGCAAAATTCCTAAAACATATACAGTACAGTTTGTCCTTAGGGCTTTCAGATTGCGTAATCTTTTCTTTCACATTTTCCTCTTATAGCACTTGCTTGACAAGGGCTCCATGAAATTGCACTCTTTTGGAAATCAATACTACTTGAACTTTCAACAGTGAATAATAAAATTTCAGTCCCTACACAATAGAAGAGACATCCTTTCTGCTCATGTATTGAGGGAAGAATAGCAACTGCCCAGTATATGAACAATACAATCACTTCCCAGCTCCCCTTGATTGGCTGCTTCTGAAAACCAATGCTTCAAGCTAATCCCTGGACATCCCTTGGGTGACATTTCTCATTTCTTATCATTTTTACAGCACACAACCCAAGCTGGATAAGAAGGCTACAGGGTAGAAGATGACTGGTATTAAAGCAGCTTTTTCTGCTGCTGGAAAAAAAGGACTTAACATTTTCAATAACGTATAATGATTGTTTGTGTTCTATGAAATATGGATTTACTGTAGCTTAAAAATCAAACATTAATTGGAAATTCAAGGATTCACTTGACATCATTATAATAAATTAATATGAATGAAAAACATTATTAATATTATATTTGCACATATTATTTTTGTAAATATTATTTCATATTTACTTCCATGGTTATACAGTCATGGCCAAAAGTGTTGAAATTGCACCAAAAAATGAAATATTTCTCCCAGAAAATGTTTGCAACTACTTATGTTTTGTTATACACATGTTTATTTCTTTTATGTTTATTGGAATAACACAGAAAAACCACAGAAAAAAGGAAATTGAACATCATTTCATACATACCCCAAAAATGGGCCAGACAAAATTGTGGGTAAACAACTTTGTTTCAAGTATGTGATGCTCGTTCAAACTCACCTGTGGCAAGTAACTGGTGTGGACAATGTGAAAATCACACCTGAAACCAGATAACAAGAGGACTCAATCTTTGTATTGTGTGTATGTGTGTGTGACAATAAGCATGAAGAACAGAAAAAGGAGAAAAAACTGACGACTTGAGAACCAAAAACTGTTGAAAAATGTCAGCAGTCTCATCGTTACAAGACCATTTCCAGAGATCTTGATGTTCATTAGACCACTGTGTGCAACGTAATCAAGAAATTTACAACCCATGGCACTATTGCTAATCTCCCTGAATGTGGACAACAAAGGAAAATTGATGAAAGGTTGCAATGCAGGATAGTCCATATGGTGGATAAGCAGCCCCAATCAAGTTCCAAAGTAATTTAAGCTTTCCTCCAATCTCAGAGTACATCAGTACTTGTATAGCATACTATGGCACTTCACAGAAGTAGGTGCTCAAGTAGGGTCCTTAAACCATGAGTACACTAGAGATAAACTTGGCACACATGAAGTTGCTTTCAAAGTCATGTATTTATTTTTGATAGATGGTAACTAGGTAGCAATGTTACCGATGTTTTGGTCTTTAATTCAGACCTTCATCAGTTGCATACTTAGTTCAGGTAACTGCTTGGATAAGCTGGCACTTTGATCAAGCCACAGCATCCACCGCATGGCTTATTTTATAAACATTGTACACATTGCTACCTAGCTACCATCTTCACAAAATAAATATGTCACTTTGAAAGCAACTCCATGTGTGCCAAGTTTATCTCCAGAGTACATCATTGTCAGTGTGAACTATTTGCCAACATTTGAATGAAATGAAACAATGTGGCAGGAGTCCCAGGAGGGCCCCACTGCCGACTCAGAGACATAAAAAAGTTAGACTGCAGTTTGGCAAAAGATGAGTAAGCCAAAATCCTTCTGGGAGAGTGACTTGTAGATTGATGAGACCAAAATGGAGATTTTTAGCAAAGCACATCATTCTATTAATTACCAAAAATGTAATGCGGCCTACAAAGAAAAGAACACAGTACCTACAGTAAAATATGGTGGAGGTACACAGATGTTTTTGGGGTAGTTTTGCTGCCTCTTGCACTGAGTGCCTTGAATGTGTGCAAGTTATCATAAAATGTGAAGGTTACTGAAGGATTTTTGGTCGCATTGCAATGTCCAGTGTCAGAAACCTTCGTTTGTGACCTAGGTCATGGGTCTATGGCTATGGCTAAAGCTGGACAATGACCCCAAACATACTTCCAGAAGCACCCAGAAATGGATGGAAACAAAGCACTTGAGATTACTGAAGTGGCTAGCACAGAGTCCAAATCTACATGCCAATGAACACCCGTGGAGAGATTTTATAATCACTGTTAGGAGAAGGCACTCTACAAATATGGGATACTTGGAGTAGTTTGAAGCCTGTTAATGGTTATAGGAAGCGATTGATTGCAGTTATTTATTCAACATGGTGTGCAGCCAAATATTAAGTTGAGGGTTCCAAGAATTTTGACCAGCCAATTTTTTGAGTTTTGTGTGAAATTATGCCCAATTTGCCTTTTTTCCTTATTTATTTGTGTTGCTCCAATACACTTAAAGGTAATCATATGTATAACAAAACATGAGTAATTGCTATCATTTTCTGGAAGAAATTGTTCCAGAAAATGAAGTAATTTCTAGATTGTTAACACTTTCAGCCACAACTGTAAAGTTTAAAGAACAGTATCCCTGCAAATTTCACTTTTGTGCCCCTGTCCTGAGCACATTGAAAGCACGTAAGTTACAATGTAATTTAAACTGTGAGATGCCACAGTGACCTATAATGATCAATTTCTGCTCATGTCTTACTTGCACCAGTCTCTTATTTTGAAGGATATTAGGCTGTTAATATGCTTATTTTGATGTTTTAAAGAAAAAAATTAAAGTGAATAACATTATTAATTTTCTATGAAGTTTGAACAATGACATTACCATGTTCTGACTATGAGGACCATGTGGAAAAAGAGTAGATGTCCTAACGATTTCTCCTGGGTTCTCATTACATGGGCTTAGAGAATGTCTGCCAACCAGTAGTTATTATATAGTAAGAGTTTCTGTAAGATGCTTTACGAAATAGAAGTTAATAAATGCCTGTAAATGGTAACCCAACCTCCACTTATTGAACAGCAAAATTTAACAATCAATTTGTTAATTAATGCACCCAAGCATGCTTGTCCAATTTCCCCAGACAGGACTCAGGTGCTGACTTAACATCATAGGCTTTGCCATGCGACAGATGCCCTTTGAAACAGAGGAACACACACTGGACAGCTTAAATCATGTTTAAAAGGACATCTGATTTGCAGGAGGGATGTTATAGACCAGGAGGAGCTGATTAGAATAATATAGATTTTTGTCAGAAAAGTTTTAGTGTAACTTGTGTTTTATTTATTAAATACATGAGTCCAGTGGGGGTCCCTTTCAGTGATGGAAAGTCTTCCTTGTATGACTACTAGATAAGTAACTTGGCACTCATAGTAGTTATGTAATAGTAGTGTAGTACCAGGGCCAGCGTCAGCACCCGGTGCACCCAGGCAAATCTTGGAGCCTTGAAGTGCCTGGGGGGCCCCACGCTGTCTGCCACAGGACAGTGTCCCCTGTCCTACGCATGCATCTATTCCTTGCCCTGATGGCTGTGGACCCCTGGTCGTTGTGTATTTTCCCCTGACAGGGGCCCCCTGTGTGCCCCCCCACTGTCCCTCCTAACTTGTGTATCAGCAGACGCTGATCACAGTGCCCGTCTGCCCAACTGTACTGAGTCAGGAGCAGATCTCTAAGATCTCCTGCAGGAAGTGCAGGTGGTGCAAGAGATAGAGATCTGCTCAAGTCTCAGTACAGTTGGGCAGATGGGCACTGTGATCAGCGTCTGCAGATACAGAAGTTAGGAGGGAGAACGGTGGGAGAACACAGGGGGCCCCTGTCAGGAGCAAATACACAGTGCCCAGGAGCCCACAACCATCAGGCAGCCTGTCTACAAATCACCCAACATATGGGCCAAATTTAGGAACTGTTCACCTGCTGGAGCAGAGGGGGCACCAGTGCTCTGCCCAGTGCTCTGCAGATCATGCAATGTGCCCAGTGCTCTGCACAGTATGTCCAGTGTCCAGTGCTCTGCAGAGTATGTCCAGTGCCCCATGCTTTGCAGATCTTGTCCAGTGCCCAGTGCTCTGCAGAGCCTGTAAAGTGCCCAGTGCTCTGCAGATCATATACAGTGCCCAGTGCTCTGCAGATCATGTCCAGTGTCCAGTGCTCTGCACGTCATGTTCAGTGCCAAGTACTCTGCAGATCATGTACAGTGCCCCATGCTCTGCAGATCTCCTCCAGTGCTCCAAACTCTGTTGATCATGTCCAGTGCCCTGTGCAGGTCATGCCCAGTACTTAGTGCTCTGCAAAGCATGCCCAGTGCCCAGTGGTCTGCAGAGCATGCCCAGTGCCAAGCAGATCATGTTCAGTGCCCAGTGCTCTGCAGATCATGCCCAGTGCCCAGTGCTCTGCAGAGGATGTCCAGTGCTCTGAAGAGCTTGCCCAGTGCTCTGCAGATCATGCCCAGTCCCCTTTGCTCTGCAGATCATATCCAGTGCCCAGTGCTCTGCAAATCATGAACAGTGCCCAGTTCTCTGCAGAGCATGTCCAATGCCCACTGCTCTGCAGATTATGTGTGCCCACTGCTCTGCAATTCATGTAATGTGCCTAGTGCTTGGCTATTGTGCTGTTGTTATGTGCATGTGATGAGCATGAGCTGAAGAGTATTGCACCCCACCCCACCAGCCCTGCCTTGTGCACTGGCTGCTGCATTGTACTGAGCATAGGTGTAGACTGTAGGACTCTGCTGCCACTGATGGGCTCTGCTGTCTGTGCTCTGCCATCTGGGGTTCTTTGCTGTCACTACGTTCTGCTGTGAGTGGTCTCTGTTGTCTGTGTTCTGCCATCCAGTGTGCTTTGCTGTCGCTGCAGCAGAAAAATGGCTGTGCCAACAGTGCAGGGATTTTTGTTTGCTGCAGATAAGGTGGGTATTTTGTTTCTAATTATGTTCTAGACTCTACCAAATGAATGTTTTTGGGAGAGAGAGAGAGAGAGAGAGAGAGAGCGCAAGCGAGCACACAGGAAGGAAGGAGATGGGCGGACAGTGTACAATGGGGAGATAGACACAGAGAGGGAAAACAGCACACAGAGGGAGAGACATCGTAAAGGGAAGAGACAAATGCAGGGGTAAGAGAGTGCTCAGGGGGAGACACAGAGAGGGGGAGTCACAGCATACAGAGGGAGAGAAGCACAGAGAGGGGAGACAATGCACAGGGTGGAGAGACATCAGACAGGGAATAGACAGATTCATGGGAGAGACACACCACACAGGGGGAGACAGGCACAGGGAGGAGAGACACAAAACACAGCTCACAGGGGAGAGACACGGGAGTAAGCACACAAGAGCGATTATACCTGTTGGGATGTATGTATATATATATATATATATATATATATATATATTATGGTCCCCAGCCTTTATATTATCTATATACAGCCAGTATGTTTTAAGGAGGCCCACTGAGACTCTTTCACCCAGGGCCCACGAAAACCTGGAGCTGGCCCTGTGTAGTACCCTGCAGAGTTAAAGGGAACCAACCACCCCAAATGACCCCCCCGGACTGTTAATATGTGTCCCTACACCCAGCACACACATTTGGGGCAATCGTTTTTGCTAAAAAAACTGTTTAGTAGAAGCTAAGATATAGCTTTATAAAGTTTAAAAAATGTTGCCGGTGTTACCTAGCTTGTCCTCCTGCAGTGTTCATGTGCCTGTCAGCCTCCTCTCCCCCCTCCCTTCAGTAAAGCCCTGCCCTTTCAGCCTCGTCACAGGCTGCTGCACGGAGTCTCATTGTTTATGATAACAGAAGGCAAACCTGAAAGGCTGAAACCTGAGAGGCTGAAAGGGCAGGGCTTTACTGAAGGGAGGGGGGAGAGGAGGCTGACAGGCACATGAATACTGCAGGAGGACAAGCTAGGTAACACCCAGTCGGCAACATTTTTTAAACTTTATAAAGCTATATCTTTGCTTCTACTAAACAGTTTTTTTAGCAAAAACGATTGCCCCAAATGTGTGTGCTGGGTGTAGGGACACATATTAACAGTCCGGGGGGGTCATTTGGGGTGGTTGGTTCCCTTTAAGTGTCACAAATTACTGTGAGTTCTGATGGTGTGAGAAACCAGGTCTTCAGCCATTTTTACACTCACAGATGTAATTAGTGTAAGAGCTGCTGTGAAGTCTGGTGGGTAGCAGCCCTTAGAGAAGAATTATGAGCCCAGGAGAGGTAACCCTGCTTCCCTGAGGCTGAATGATGCAGGAGACCAAGCAAGCCAGCCAGTGCCTTCAATGTGGTTGCTGTCAGAACTCAGCAAATTTGTGGAGCCATGTAGGACATAATGTCCTGCATGGTCCAAGACAGCTAGGCAATGTCCTGTTAGGGATCAGAAGAGGCATGTTGATATGATCCTTAGTTGTCAGTGGTGGGAAAAGAGCTGAATTACTTTTTCTGTAAGCCCGAGGTGTCTTGGATAGCTGTCAATCACAGATTCAAAAGGATTTCAATTAATAAAATAGAAGTTGTACCGTGTCTTTTCTCACAAAGCTATATATCTTTCCGCCCAGCTTCTCCTTCTCTAAAAACTCAGCATCTGGGAAAGTCCATACAAGGCACAATTTGAGGGAGGTTGCACAGATGGAAACTACATTGACCAATAAACAATGTGGATCTGCAGTGTGGAGTGACGCAGAGTCAAGTAGGGTTAAGGCTGGTTTCACATCAAATATTTTCTCCTGTCCGTGGGATCCTACTTTTTGTAGGACCCCACGGACAGGAACGGACACCACAGGATGTGACCTTTTCTGTGTCCGGGTCTATGATTATCACGGGTCCAGACACAGAAA
Source organism: Allobates femoralis (assembly GCA_033576535.1). NCBI lineage: Eukaryota > Metazoa > Chordata > Amphibia > Anura > Aromobatidae > Allobates > Allobates femoralis. Next base: position 382,800,350 of record JARQOC010000004.1, read on the forward strand.
TAGCTGTGCGGGGCCCTTTCACTTCCGCAATGTATAGACATACATTGCGCAAGTGAAATGTAGTAAATTAAATGGTTAAAAATAAAAAAATCTCTATGCTAACCTGTCCGGCAATCCACCGACGCCTCCAGGACCTCCTGATGCCTGTAGGACTTGCTGTGATGTGACAACCCGGCAGCTTCATCGGGTCACATGACAGCAGTTTTCGAGGTAACTGGTCATGTGATCCGATTAGCTGATCAGGTTGTGACATCACGGCAGGTCCTGTACTGGGAGCGAGATAGAAGTATCGGTGGATCGCCGGACAGGTGATAATAGAAATTTTTTTATTTTTAACCCTTGCTTTTACTTACTTTCAATTCTGCAATGTATGTATATACATTGCAGAAGTAAAATTTGATGGTTAGGAGCAATTTTAGTGTACTGAGCATGCTGAGTACACTAAAATCGGGTCCGAGGAACGATCAGCTGTTTCCTCGGACCTGTGCTCCATAGGCCCCATGATATTTTGGTGCGGATCATGTCGGATCAGATTCTGTCTGATTTGATCCACTATGCCCAAAATTTGATCAGTCTCCGATTTCGGGTACAGCTAAAAATCGGACAGAATCAGATCCTACACAAATCGGATGCCATTAAGGGAAAATCTGATGTGATCTGTGGCCCATAGGATAACATGGGGGCCAAATCGGATCTGTGGCTGTCTGTTTTACGTGATGTGAAAGCACCCTAAAACATTTTTTTCCCTCCACATTTTAATGGGCTTGAAAATTTGAATGTATAGGAAATTAATCTACTTGATCCTAGTCACATATTACTTTTCTATATGTAAATGTGAACAGAAACTGTTTTAATATTGTCTTGTACCTTATTTCAAAGATAGAACTATGAAACTGAAACAGGCCAAAAGCAAACACACCTGCTTCCTTCACATGCCACATCAAACATACACCAAATATTGTAGAACTACTACGCTATCTGTATCACATGTCAGTGCTGATTTATTACTATACTGAAAATTTTTTTACCAGCTGGTGCAAATGTAATAATAGGTTATGCTCCTACATTGTAGAAAACTTGACTTTTGCTCTTTTTAACAGTTACGCCATAAAAAGAGCTGGACAAGTGCATTAAAAATCAAAGCCATAATTATCAAGTGCAGAGTATGGCCATGTTCACACACATGCGTTTTTTTGCCCATCCCTGCGTTTTTTGGGCTGTTAAAAAAATGCAGGTGCGTTAACGCAGGGTACATTTGAGTGTACATGCGTTTTTCAGCCCCATTTGCGTTTTTTTCCCCCAGTCCAAAAACCGCTGCATGCAGCGTTTTTGGGTGCTGTAAAAAAACGCATGTGGTTTTAGGAGTGCTAAAAAAAACGCAAATTGTGTGTGAACAATGCCTATCTCTTTTAACCTCTTCCCAACGTGGTGATTTTCTGCTTCTATTTCCCCCTTTTACCTTCCGTTCACCAATTTATTAGAAAGTGAAGCTCCCAGGTCCGATTTAGTCCAGCAGTTCCCACAATATCCCTCGATTACCTAGATCAAAAGCTTTGAAGCATTAGAAAAAGGCTCCATAGGCTTTTAGTAGCAGCCACTCATGGCTCATGCTGCACTCAAAGACACCCGATGACATCAGGAACATCATTGCTCATCAATCTGATGACCAGTGAAGTCAAGAATGACAGAGTGATGGGTGGTAATGTTCTTGACATCACCATTCACCAGAGTTGCCAGGTGTCATGGGCCACAGCATGAGCTGTGACTGGCTGTTGCTCAAAGCCTATGGAGCCTTATTGTGGAGCTTATTAGCCTTTGATCTCTGTAATCGAGGAATGTAGTGGGAACCTCTAGACCACTTTGGAAGTGGTAACTTTGCTGTCTAATAAATTGGTGAATGAGAGATAGACTATTGGTTTTACTTCTCTCTTTTCATGTCTACCAGGTTTCCATTTATCTACTGCATCAAATTCCCTGGACTACATCAGATCCTATAGACGTTGTTGAACCCACATGGCTTTTTTTTTTTTCAATAAATTGGTGAACTAGGGAAAAAGTCTGTTAGTGGTTTTTAAAATAAAGTATTTGTGCTTGTATGTTCTTTTCTTTTCACTTACTGGGTCAGTAATGGGGGTGTCTGAAAGATACCTCAACATTAGCAATGCTAGGACTTGATATTGGCTTACACTACTACTACTACAGCTAACATCAAGCCTACAATGCATTATCATGATTGCCACCGTACAGGACAATCGGGAAGAACTAAGGTGAAGCACCAGGGTTGAGTCATCTTATGTAATTTGCCACTTCTGAAGGCTGGTATTTTTAAGCTGGGAAAGGCTCAATAACCATGGACCTTCTAAGCCTAGTAATACCACCCCACAGCTGTGTGCTTTACCTTTGATGGTTGTTAAAAATAGGGGGATCCCAAATTATAATCTGCAGGGGAGTTGTGATATTATATATCTGCATGATATCTATCTATCTATCTATCTATCTATCTATCTATCTATCTATCTATCTATCTATCTATCCAGTGGCAGACCTATAGCCTGGAGGGCCCTGTTGCAGCCATCCTGAGGAGCGGGGGATGGGTGCTGGCGGCCGTCGACCGTCGGCCGTCGGTGAGGAGCGGGGGGCGGTTGTTGCTGATGCGGCTCTCCTACCTGCGCTGCTGAGCGGGCATATGCATTCCTGGGAGCCGGGATCCTGGGAGCCGGGACGGCAGAGGAGGGGGGGGGGCAGGATCAGGCGAGGGAAGCAGGAAGCTTCCCTTGCCTGACCCTCCTCTCCTCTGACATCGGGATACGGGGGTCGGCTGTGGGCCCCACTGCAGGCTTCAGGGGCCCCCAAGCCGGTCAGGGCCCTGGTGCAGCTGCACCAGCTGCACCACAGTAGTTCCGCTCTGTCCTCATCATCTCCAGTCTTGAATACTGCAACATCCTCATTCAGCTGCACCACGGTAGGTTCGCCCCTGTATCTATCTATCTTTTTTTCTATCATCTATCGATCTATCTCTATATAACTTTCTTCATTTTTTTGTTATTGGCTGCCAAGGGCGTTCTATATATGAACTGTGCGTAAAAATTGGATGGCATTTGGATGATCTGTATGCCATCCATTTTTTTTAATCATATCTATATAGTCTTGCATTGGTGAATCTCGTCCGATATACACGGTCAATCACAGCATGCTGCGATTTTTTACCCATGCTGATTAGACCTGAGAAAAAAAATGCACATGAGACCTTTGAACATCATTAAACATCATTGATCAGAGTGCAATGGAATTTTTCTCGCATTGCACTCCTTCTTGTTATACGCCAGTGTGAGTGATCCCTAAATGTGATTTACTAAATGGGTTTTTATTCTACAATTTATTTTGGTTGTGGAAGTGATTATCATTACCAAATTGCTAGGAAGTGGGTCTCAGCATCTGACGGAATCATTAAATGCGATTGGTAACATTCAGAGATAAAGGAACTGTTAAGAGCTGCTATTATTTCTGATTAGTCCTGGCTTCAATAAGAGAACTATTCATAATAAGATACAATAAGGAGATTGAAAAAAGGTGATGTAACTGTCTTCAGAAACGATAATGATGTAAAATGACCTGTTTTATGTAACTGCTAGTTAATATCAATGAGAACAACAAATGGTATCATTTATGTTTTGGAAAACTAAATTATCTCAATGAAGATGAACTTGTAGATTGTTGGATTATTCACAGACATCCTGTTTTCTTTTTCAAATACAGTGGTGTTCAAAAGTCCTGCATAGGCATGAAGAAAACTATATATTTCATACTTCTGCATCTCTACAGTGAAACTGGTGGAACATATATGTTTATGTAATCCCTCATTGTATGCCATACTCATTTTTGAATGTCCCAAGTGTATAAATTGTTATGGTATGCGCATTTTTGATAATTTTTTTTACAGCATAACCATACCTACACCAGTACAGTGTGTAGAATGGTGAACAGGTTTCTAAGTTCATTAACTTCCAATGCAAGTTCACACAAACTTAAATTTTACTTTTTAAGATTTATTATTTTTTATTTACTTCAGAGTCCTGGGAAGGGCCTTTTGAGTGCATCTTTAGCTTCTAATACTTTATTGGCCAGCCTTTGCTCTTGGCATTGAGTGAGCAAGCTTCTGCAGATGTTCACGAGTCATGATGTGCTTCCAGGCCTGTATCAGAGCCTCAATCAACTCTTTCTTGGTCCTTGGCTGTTTTTTAGATATCTCTATTGATACCTTGTGCCACAAATTTTCAATTGGATTGAGGTCCGGGGACTGGGCTGGCCAGTCAATAGTAGCCACCTTGTTCTTTTTTTTCCATTCCGTTACTGTCTTAGCTCTGTGACAAGGAGCATTATCATCCTGGAAGATATACCGTATATACTCGTGTATAAGCCGACCCGTGTATAAGCCGACCCCCCTACTTTTGCCCCCAAAAACTGGGAAGACGTATTGACTCGCGTATAAGCCGAGGGTGGACTCCAGCACAGGTATACAGTCCTCAGCAGTGTGGTATACAGCCTTCAGAACAGGTATACAGCCCCCAGCAGTGTGGTATACAGCCCTCAGCATAGTGTATACAGCCCCAATCACAGTGTATACAATACAGCCCTCAGCACAGTGTATACAGCCCTCAGCACAGTGTATACAGCTCCCAGCACAGTGTATACAGCTCCCAGCACAGTGTATACAGCTCCCAGCACAGTGTATACAGCTCTCAGCACAGTGTATACAGCTCTCAGCACAGTGTATACAGCTCCCAGCACAGTGTATACAGCTCCCAGCACAGTGTATACAGGACCCCATCCCTGGTATACAGGCTCCCCCTCACAGTATGGCACCCCCCCTCACAGTACCGCCCCCCCATGCTGCGGCTGCTCACTGTACAATAAATACAGTGTTATTAGCTCTCACCCGCCGGCGGATTGCTCCTGGCTGTGCATCTTCCCTCCTTCCTGCTTCTTGTCCTGTGACCGGGGCTCACTGCGATGAAGTCACCGGCTGGTCACATGACACGCAGGGTGGAGGGAGGATGCTCTGAGCGATCCGCCGGCGGGTGAGAGCTAATAACAGTATGCATTGTACAGTGAGCAGCGGCAGCATGGGGAGGCCTTACTGTGGCGGGGGGTGCCATACTGTGATGGGGAGCCTGTAATGCGATATGCACTGCTCCCCCCGCGGATGGGCAGGGGATGCAGTACATATCATGAATAAGTTATGAGCGTCTCCACGTGACGAGCCGCTCATATTACAGCCTTCCCCCACCTCCTCCAGCCTCCTCCTGCATCCTCCTGCTCCCGGACACAGCCCCCACTCAGCACAAAAGTATATGACTCGTGTATAAGCCGAGGGGGGGACTTTTCAGCCCAATTTTTGGGCTGAAAAAGTAGGCTTATACACGAGTATATAAGGTAATCCCCTGAAAAGAGGTGTTGAGCAGAAGGTAGCATTTTCTTATTAAGGATGTCTATGTATTTTTTTGCATTAACCATACCCTCCACAATATGAAGCCTTCCAACACCATTGGCAGCCATACAGCCCCAGACCATTACTTTCATCGGATGTTTCACAGAGAAGCTCAAACACTCTGGCTTGTCTCTTCATGTGGAAACCTTCTCACATAAGACTTGCCATCATTTCCTAAAATGCAAAAAGTGCTTTCATCACTAAATAGCCCTTTTTCCCACTCCTCCTTCCTCCATTTTGAATATTTCAATGCCCACAGTTTTCGCCTTTGTCTTGTATGGCTGTCATCAATGGCTTCTTTCGGGCCTTGCACCCTCTCAATCCTGCTTCCACACATCTCTTCCTAACAGTTGATGTTGCTACCTCAATATTGCACTTTTCTTGCCATTCTCGCAGAAGCTGAGGAGAGGTGAGCTTTCGATTGGCAAGGGATGTTCTTATCAGTACTCTATCCTCCCTTTTAGTTGACTTTCTGGGCCGACCAGATCTGGGCCTGTCCTGGGTAATTCCAAGCTGCTTATGTTTCTGCAAAATTCTTACGACTGTACTCTGATTACAGCCGACCTTCCTTGCGATCTGGGGGCCAGTATAACCCTCTTCATGTAGCACCACAACTCGCACACGATCCTCCGCTGACAAAAATCTGAAGGCTCCCATCATAAAGCTCTACAGTATGATTCACTAGATAGACCAACAGATAAAACAAACAAACAAAGCAGCAGATGTGATGCAATGTAATGGAATGTGATTGGCTGCCATATCCAGGTTATGATTGGTCACAAGAACCTCATCTGTGATTGGCTAATTTTGGATCTGAAGCTGTACAATATTTAGTTGTGCTTTCAATTCCCATATTGTTGCAATAATTTCAGGCAAAACTGCTTCAAAAGCTAAAAATATTACAGGGAGAGAATGCAAAATTATATTCTGAACAAAATATATAATATGTCATATTAGCATCGAAGATATTCCACAGAAAACGTTTAAAACTTGAAAAATCAATTTATCCTATGCCTATGCAGGACTTTTGAACACCACTGTATATTCTGTGCAAGACCTGCAGAAAGTGTGAATTAGGCTATGTTCACATATAGAAAATCTGAGGTGTATGTGCTATCTGGATTGACAGAGAACAATCAAAAGGTGTTAGGGCCACGTCACATGCATCAATCTTGTGAACGATATCGGCTGAAAAGTCACGTGATTGATATCGTTAGAACAATGTATTGATATCGTTTGTGCGGTGTCACAACCATCGATCTGTTTAGCGATGTTAAATTTGGCAACGCGCCAGCAATTGTTCGCACGACTCAGCGATCGACACCATGTTGCGTCAGGAATAGGCAAAATCGTGAATGAGATCGCTTGAGAGGTGTCACACAGCACGATGCAGCAGGTTGAGTGCAGGTTAATTGAACGATGAACGATGGATTTGAGGTCCTGCTCACAAATCTTCCACCAAACAATCAAGCGATTTTTCACTGAAAGATCGCTCATTTACACGCAACGACGCACAAACAGTATCGCTCAATCGATCAAAATTCCGGATCGCTTAAACAATATCGTTCACAAGATTGATGCGTGTGACGTGTAAGGACACTATCAGCAAAGAATTTTTAGCACTGTGGAGAAAGATCTGTGTGTAAATTGACACACACTCAGATCTACCTCTCTGGCCCAGATGTCACCTCACTGCTGTCCAGAATCCCGGAGAGTCTGTCAGCCATATCCTCCTTCTTCTCCTCTCGCTTCCTAAAACTCAATGTAGACAAAACCGAACTCATCATCTTCTCTCCATCTCATGAATCTTCTCTACCCAATCTATCTATTATGGTAAATGGCATCACACGCTCTCCCGCACGTGAAATTCGCTGCCTCGGGGTAACTCTCGACTCTGCCCTGTCCTACCGCACGTCCAAACTCCTGCTACCTCCTGTTGCTTCCAACTCAAAAATATTTCCAGAATCCGTCCCTTCCTCAGCCCTCAATCTACTAAAACTCTTGTGTATGCCCTCATCATCTCCAGCCTTGATTACTGCAACATCCTCCTCTGTGGCCTCCCCGCTTACTCTCTAGCACCTCTCCAGTCTGTCAACTAATCCACCTCTCTTCTTGCTACTTCCCTGTTTCTCCCCTCTTCAAATCCCTCCACTGGCTCCCAATTCCCCAATGAATCCAGTTCAAGCTACTAAAACTGAACCTGCAAAGCTGTCCACAACCTCTCCCCTCCCTATATCTCTGAGCTAATCTCCCAATATCTTCCCTCATGTCATCTTCGATCCTCCCAAGACCTCCTCCTCTCTTCTACACTTATTCCTTCCTCATACAACCGCCACCAAGACTTCTCCTGAATATCCCCCATCCTCTTGGAATTCAACGCCTCAACACGTCCAATTATCCACTTCCCTTGGATCCTTCAGACAGAATCAGAAAACCCATCTCTTCAGGAAAGCGTACAGCCTGCAATGACCGAGCTGCCGCCTCACCACTACCTGAGCCGCCGCCTCACCACCACCAGAGCAGCTGCACCCCGACGTTCTGTCTTCCCATTATCCCATAGAATGTAAGTCTGCAAGGACAGGGACCTCTCCCCTCTTTACCAGTCTGTTGTTAATTTGATTTCTGTAAACTATATCTATAACTTTGTATGCAACCCCTTCTCATGTACAGCACCATGGAATTAATGGTGCTATATAAATAATAATAATAATAATAATGTGGATTTTAGATCTGCAGCATGTGAACTTTCATTAAGAAGGTCAATTAGAAGATCAAAATTTGCAAGCATGGAAAAAAAAATATTTTTTGTCCTCTGACAATTTTTCATGATCAAAGATGGTAGAAGTGAGAAATGGTGAAAACACAGTACTACTGTGTAGAAATCATGATCCAAAAGATCTAATTATTCATTAACAAGTGATTTATTTGCTACGCTTTTCGGAGCAATATGCTCCTTCTTCAGGTGAATCACCAATGTACATTGAAGAAAATGATTGGGAAGAGATGCTCTTGCAGTAGGCAGGTATAAAAATAAATTCATTAGACCAAGGAAGGGAGCCACAGAAGTAGCAGGGAGGTGAGCATCAGGGGCGTACATACCATTGGTGCAACTTGTGCAGCCATACAAGGACCACTTCTACCTCATACACTGGTGGAATTGTGCAATATGATGAAATTTTGAATGGCAAGGAACCTATATATATTTCCTGTACCCAAGTCATTTTCTGTCTTGTGAGCATTCTATTTATTTTATTTTACAAGATTCTTGCAGCAAGCCTACAACCAAATAGGCTTTAGTTTCTATATCTATTATATAATCGCGAATCGCAAAAGCGCCCCTTCACGCGCACTTTGCGATGTCGTCATGTGGATACGAATTTAACATTGGGCGCGAAGCGCCCAATGTCGCGCGAGCAATGGCCGTTAGGCCATTGCGAGTCGCTGGCCCAAAATCGATCCACAGGCCCGGCCACAACCTTAGCGAGTTACCGCTCAGGTAGCGCGAGCAATGGCCGCCAGGCCATTGCGAGTCGCTGCCTAAGCCGCAACTCGCTGCGAGTTACCGCAACTCGCTCCCCGGGGACCATGGAGCGAGTCGCTGACTAAGCCGCAACTCGCTCCCCGGGGACCATGGAGCGAGTCGCTGACTAAGCCGCAACTCGCTCCCCGGGGACCATGGAGCGAGTCGCTGCCTGAGCCGCAACTCGCTCCCCGGGGACCATGGAGCGGAGGCGGCCCCCCCATGTCCGCACACCTACCCCCATGTCCGCATAGCCGCCCCCATGTCCGCACACCTACCCCCATGTCCGCTCACGCTACCCCCATGTCCGCTCACCCTACCCCCATGTCCACACACTCACCCCTGCCGCTGTCACCCCCTAAGCCCCCGCCGCCGTCACCCCCTAAGCCCCCGCCGCCGTCACCCACTAAGCCCCCGCCGCCGTCACCCACTAAGCCCCCGCCGCCGTCACCCACTAAGCCCCCGCCGCCGTCACCCACTAAGCCCCCGCCGCTGTCACCCCCGCCGACGTCACCCCCTAAGCCCCCGCCGCTGTCACCCCCTAAGCCCCCGCCGCTGTCACCCTCTAAGCCCCCGCCGCTGTCACCCCCGCCGCCGTCAACCCCTAAGCCTCCGCCGCTGTCACCCTCGCCGCCGTCACCCCCTAAGCCCCCGCCGCTGTCACCCCCGCCGCCGTCACCCCCTAAGCCCCCGCCGCCGTCACCCCCTAAGCCCCCGCCGCCGTCACCCACTAAGCCCCCGCCGCCGTCACCCACTAAGCCCCCGCCGCTGTCACCCCCCGCCGACGTCACCCCCTAAGCCCCCGCCGCTGTCACCCCCTAAGCCCCCGCCGCTGTCACCCTCTAAGCCCCCGCCGCTGTCACCCCCGCCGCCGTCAACCCCTAAGCCTCCGCCGCTGTCACCCTCGCCGCCGTCACCCCCTAAGCCCCCGCCGCTGTCACCCCCGCCGCCGTCACCCTTTAAGCCCCCGCCGCTGTCACCCCCGCCGCCGTCACCCCCTAAGCCCCCGCCGCTGTCACCTCCTAAGCCCCCGCCGCTGTCATCTCCTAAGCCCCGGTCACCAAGCCACCCCCCTGCCGCTGTCACCCCCTAAGCCCCCGCCGCTGTCACCCCCTAAGCCCCCACCGCGGTCATTCCCTAAGCCCCAGCCGCCAAGCCACCGCCGCCGGCACCCCCTAACCCCCCGCCGCTGTCATCCCCGACGCCGTCACCCCCTAAGCCCGCTAACACCTAATGCCCTAAGCCCCCGCCGTCCCCTAAGCTAACGTCCCCGTCGATTACTTACATGCCTTCAAGTCATCTGATCGTCCGATCCACAAGTCCGCCCTCCGTCCGGCCAGGCGTCCTCTTCCTCCGGCCCCGGGGATCTTCTTTCTTCTTTCCGTCATCTCCGCTTCTTCGTCCGGCCCTGGAGATCTTCTGTCTTCTTTCCGCCATCTCCGCTTCTTCGTCCGGCTCCGGGGATCTTCTGTCTTCTTTTCGCTAACTTCCACCTTCGACGTCCTCTTCTTTCTCATTAACATACAATGGACGACAAATCCGCCATTGCATCTCAATGAGATCTAAAGGACTGTTCTGATTGGTTGCTGGAGACTGCCCTCAGCCAATCAGAAGAGCCCCTCAGCAGTTCTCATTCAGGTCCGCCTTTTTTTTCCCATTCACTTACATTACCGGTGTGTCGGCGATTTTATGGCCGCCCGCCTGGTTCTATTTCTCGGCCATAAAATCGCGGATACACCGCTAATGCATGTCTATGGGATTTTTAAAAATGGCGCCGCGATTCTGATTGGTCGCTGTCTGCTAACGCCGACCAATCAGAAATCGCGGCGCCATTTTTAAAAATCCCATAGACATGCATTAGCGGTGTATCCGCGATTTTACGGCCGACAAATAGAACCAGGTAGCCGGCCATAAAATCGCGGACACACCGCTAATGCATGTCTATGGCATTTTTAAAAATGGCGCCGCGATTCTGATTGGTCGCTGTCTGCTAACGCCGACCAATCAGAAATCGCGGCGCCATTTTTAAAAATCCCATACACATGCATTAGCGGTGTGTCTGCGATTTTACGGCCGACAAATAGAACCAGGTGGCCGGCCATAAAATCGCCGACACACCGCTAATGTATGTCAATGGTAAAAAAAAAAGGCGGACCAGAAAGAGAACTGTGTGTCACTTTAAATAAATAATAAATTAAATAATAAATAAAATAATTTAAAAATCATTAAAAAATAATAAAAAATAATAATAAAAAAATAATAAAAAATTACATAAAAATAATAATAAAAAAATTAAAGATATGTGTGTCACTTAAAATAAAAAATAAATTAAATAATAAATAAAATAATTTAAAATAATTAAAAAATAATAAAAAAAATAATAATAAAAAAAAAAATAATAATAATTAAAAAATAAAAAAAAAATTATAAAAAATTACAAAAAATAATAATTAAAAAAAAAATGCTAATAATAATTATATTACTACTAATAATAATGATATTAATGCTAATAATTATCCTATTAATGCTAATAATAATACTAATAATGCTAATAATTATGCTATTAATGCTAATAATAATGATAATAATGCTAATAATAATGCTAATAATGCTAATAATTATGCTATTAATGCTAATAATAATGCTATTAATGCTAATAATAATGCAAATAATGCAAATAATAATCCTAATAATGCTAATAATTATGCTATTAATGCTAATAATAATGCTAATAATGCTAATAATAATGCTAATAATGCTAATAATTATGCTATTAATGGTAATAATTATGCTATTAATGCTAATAATAATGCTAATCATGCTAATAATAATCCTATTAATGCTAATAATAATGCTATTAATGCTAATAATAATTCTATTAATACTAATAATAATGCTAATAATTATGCTATTAATGCTAATAATAATGCTAATAATGCTAATAATTATGCTATTAATGCTAATAATAATAATATTAATGCTAATAATAATGCTATTAATGCTATTAATTCTAATAATAATGCTATTAATGCTATTAATAATGTTATTAATGCTATTATTAATGCTATTAATGCTAATAATAATGCTATTAATGCTATTAATAATGCTATTAATGCTATTAATTATGCTATTAATGCTATTAATGCTAATATTTATCCTATTAATGGTATTATTAATGCTATTAATGCTAATAATAATGATATTAATGCTATTAATGCTAATAATATATGCTATGAATGCTATTAATAATGTTATTAATGCTATTATTAATGCTAATAATGCTAATAATAATGCTATTAATGCTATTAATAATGCTATTAATGCTATTAATAATGTTATTAATGCTATTATTAATGCTAATAATGCTATTATTAATTTTATTAATGCTAATAATAATGCTATTAATGCTATTAATAATGTTATTAATGCTATTATTAATGCTAATAATGCTATTATTAATGCTATTTATGCTAATAATAATACTATTAATGCTATTAATAATGCTATTAATGCTATTATTTATGCTATTAATGCTATTAATGTTAATATTTATCTTATTAATAGTATTATTAATGCTATTAATGCTAATAATAATGCTATTAAGCTATTAATGCTATTAATAATGTTATTAATGCTATTATTAATGCTAATAATCCTATTATTAATGCTATTAATGCTAATAATTATGCTATTAATGCTATTAATAATGCTATTAATGCTATTAATTATGCTATTAATGCTATTAATGCTAATATTTATCCTATTAATGGTATTATTAATGCTATTAATGCTAATAATAATGCTATTAATGCTATTAATGCTAATAATAATGCTATTCATGCTATTAATAATGTTATTAATGCTATTATTAATGCCAATAATGCTGATATTAATGCTATTAATGCTAATAATAATGCTATTAATGCTATTAATAAATGCTATTAATGCTATTAATAATGTTATTAATGCTATTATTAATGCTAATAATGCATATTATAATGCTATTAATGCTAATAATAATCCTATTAATGCTATTAATAATGCTATTCATGCTATTAATAATACTATTATTGCTATTAATGCTAATAATAATGCTATTAATGCTATTAATAATGTTATTATTGCTATTATTAATGCTAATAATGCTATTATTAATGCTATTTATGCTAATAATAATGCTATTAATGCTATTAATAATGCTATTAATGCTATTAATTATGCTATTAATGCTAATATTTATCCTATTAATGGTATTATTAATGCTATTAATGCTAATAATAATGCTATTAATGCTATTAATGCTAATAATAATGCTATTAATGCTATTAATAATGTTATTAATGCTATTATTAATGCTAATAATGCTATTATTAATGCTATTAATGCTAATAATAATGCTATTAATGCTATTAATAATGCTATTAATGCTATTAATAATGTTATTAATGCTATATTAATGCTAATAATGCTAATAATAATGCTATTAATGCTATTAATAATGCTATTAATGCTATTAATTATGCTATTAATGCTATTAATGCTAATATTATCCTATTTAGCTATTAATAATGCTATTAATGCTAATAATAATGCTATTAATGCTATTAATAATGTTATTAATGCTATTAATAATGCTAATAATGCTATTATTAATGCTAATAATGTTATTATTAATGCTATCAATGCTAATAATAATGCTATTAATGCTATTAATAATGCTATTAATGCTATTAATGCTAATATTTATCCTATTCATGCTATTAATAATGCTATTAATGCTAATAAGATTGCTATTAATGCTATTAATAATGTTATTAATGCTATTATTAATGCTAATAATGTTATTATTAATGCTATTAATGCTAATAATAATGCTATTAATGCTATTAATAATGCTATTAATGCTATTATTAATGCTAATAATGCTATTATTAATGCTATTAATGCTAATAATAATGCTATGAATGCTATTAATAATGTTATTAATGCTATTTTTAATGCTAATAATGCTATTAATAATGCTATTAATGCTAATAATGCTATTAATGCTATTAATACTGTTATTAATGCTCATAATACTGCTAATAATGCTATTAATACTGCTATTACTGCTAATAATAATGCTATGGCTTATATTATTGCTATTGATAATGCGATTATTATTTAAAAATCTTTAAAAAAACAATAAACATATTTTAGATACCCGATGCATTAGCATCAGGCTAACAGCTATAACTACTATAATCAAATTAATGCACGTTCTAGAATCCCGATGCATTTGCATCGGGCTCACAGCTAGTGTGCACATAATCCTAAATAAAAAATAAAACATTGTGGGCAAAAGGACTTAAATTTCCTGGTCCACAAAATATAAGCTGTTACAGTGGGGAAAAAAAGTATTTAGTCAGCCACCAATTGTGGAAGTTCTCCCACTTACAAAGATGAGAGAGACCTGTAATTGACATTATAGGTGACCTCAAATATGAGGGACAAAAGGAGAAAACAAATCCTGAAAATCACATAGTCTGATTTGGGAACACATTTTTTACAAATTTTGGTGGGAAATTATTTGGTCACCTACAAACAAGCAAGATTTCTGGCTCTCACAGACCTGTAACCTCTTCTTTAAGAGGCTCCTCAGTACTGGCACCTGTTTGAACTTGTTATCCGTATAAAAAATACCTGTCCATAACCTCAAACAGTCACACTCCAAACTTCACTATGGTGAAGACCAAAGATCTATCGAAGGTCACCAGCAACAAAATTGCAGCCCTGCACCAGGCTGGCAAGACTGAATCTGCAATAGGCAAGCAGCTTGGTGTGAAGAAATCAACTGTAGGGGCAATAGTTAGAAAATGGAAGACATATAAGACCACTGATAATCTCCCTCGATCTGGGGCTCCACACAAGATCTCACCCCGTGGGGTCAAAATGATCTTAAGAACAGTGAGCAAAACTCCCAGAACCACACAGAGGGACCTAGAGAATGACCTGCAGAGAGCTGGGACCAACGTTACTCAAGCTACCATCAGTAACACACTATGCTGCCAGGGACTCAGATCCTACAGTGCATGACATGTTCCCCTGCTTAAACCATTATATATCACTGCACATATGAAGTTTGCTAGAGAGCATTTGGATGATCCAGAAGAGTATTGGTAGAAACACATTCATCGTGTTTGGAGAAGAAAGAATGCTTAGTTGCATCCAAAGAACACCATACCTATTGTGAAGCATGGAGGTGCAACATCATACTTTGGGGCTGCTTCTCTGCCAAGGGACCAGGATGACTGATCCATGTACATGAAAGAATGAATGGGGCCATGTACTGTGAGATTTTGAGTGCAAACCTCATTCCATCAGCAAGGGAATTGAAGATGAAACATGGCTTGGTCTCTCAGCATGACAATGATGCCAAGCACACCATCAGGGTAATGAAGGAGTGGCTTCATAAGAAGAATTTCAAGGACCTGGAGTGGCCTAGCCAGTCTTCAGATCTCAACCCTATAGAAAACCTTTGGAGGGAGTTGAAAGTCTGTGTTGGTGAGCGACAGCTCCAAAACATCACTGCTCTAGAGGAGATCTGCATAGAGTAATAGGCCAACATACCAGCAACAGTGTGTGCCAACCTTGTGAAGGCTTACCGAAAACGTTTGACCTTTGTCATTGCCAATAAAGGATATATAACAAAGTATTGAGATGAAGTTTAGTTATTGACCAAATACTTATTGTCCACCAAAATTTGAAAAAAATTTCTTTCCAAATCAGATAATATGATTTTCAGGATTTGTTTTCTCATTTTGTCTCTCATAGTTGAGGTCTATCTATGATGTCAATTACAAGCCTCTCTCATCTTTTTAAGTGGGAGAACTTGCACAATTGGTGGCTGACTAAATACTTTTTCCCCACTGTACAAGATTTTCAACTGCAGATGTAGACATGGCTAAAAACACAACACTGTGATTTTACAGTGATGGAAAGTGTAATACAAAGGTATCGTCACATGTAGCGATATGGCTTCCTTATCGCTGACGATTTGACGTAAGTGCGCACGTTGCGGCCACTTTTTTTCACACAGCCATGGAGCTGTCACACGTAGTGATCCCGCGGGCGATCTCCGGCGATCCTGCATTCCGGAAATCGCCTGGCACAGACAGGAAGCAATTTCATTTTTCCACATCGTCGCGTCACACGTCTCCACCTCATCAGCGATGTGGGCATAGAGTGTGAGTGCGGCAAGTAGACAGGCGTGCCAGAGTGTTTCTCATCGTGCCCCTACCACTCCGATTGGCCAACACAACTGCGTTACCATTGGTCAGCTTGTCTGGACGTCTGCCCACTACATGACGCATTTGCCCTTTCTACTAGCTCGCTACTGCACGCTTGTGTCATGTGTTGCGGCTTCCAAAAGGCACTTTGGCATCGGCAAAGTGCCACACAGGACGGCTCGTGTGTTGCTCTGTGGATTACACTATGAATGGCTATGTGTGCGTCTGTTGTTTACGTAGGTAAGCTGAAAACAACACTCTGGACATATGTGCATGGATTGTGTGTGGCCCTGGCTGAACTATGTGTGTGCACACATGTTGTCACGTCCTACTGACGGACCCCACACGTGGACCCACTGGACCGCGTAGAGCGAATGCTGATACCGGGTGATAGAGAGACGGACCAGTATAGTAGAGTCAACAGGTTTATTTGAACAACACACACACCCACGCCCCAGGGGAGGGCCACACGGCCACAGCACCGGAACACCACCTAAGGAGGCCCCGGAGCGCTTAACCCCTATACAGGGATATCGCCGGTACCAACCTCGGAGGGACCGATGAAGCGGACACGGGTGTTAAACCGACCCAAGGCAACGTGGGAAACAATACAGCACCCGGGTATAGGATTGGAAACGGGGAACCGGGAACACGGGAAATCCGGAGCCAGGCTTGAGACAGCGATCCGCTTGGAAGAGATCCGGGAAACCAGCCAGTCAGGTAACAAGCCAAATAAGGAATGACCTGACCAGACCAGAAATGGCAACTCCACTAGGGGGAAGTTGCCCTGGCCCCGACTGACTAGAAACAGGAAGTTTATATCATAGCAGGGCAGTCCTGATTGGCAGGACACAGAGGGATGGTGATTGGCTGAGGGGAGGAGCATGCTCCCTGCAGTTTCTCCAGCAGAAACAGGTTTGGAGATGTAGTTTCATGTGCTCAAGCAGTAGCCCCGGAAAGGGAGGAGAAGAGCAGCGCTACTCCAGCAGAGGGTGCTGGAACCCTGCGGCATACCCCCGAGGGGTAACACATGTGTGTGTGTGCGGTTACTGATGACTACCTCCATCCTCATCAAACACAATATAAATGTTCATGTGTGTGGACACATACCCATGTGTAAATCCATATAATATGGACATGGTGACCCAGTCTGAGCATATAGTGTGGACCAAAGGCCTGGACCCGTGTACTACACATTAGCAGACAATGTTGCTGGGTCTCACATACCTCTGTGCACAGCTTAATGTTATGTGCAACTGCCCTGTAGTTAAAAGTAAAGACAGACACAGGTAGTTCTGATAAGATTTCTTATTTGTTGGATTTGTGCACACAAAAAAAAATTACAAGAACATACCGAACAAAAACACAAGTGTTAACATCACACAAATAATGCAAAAGTGAGCTCAAACAATGGCCATAACAACAACAATAAAGGCAAATTAAACAAATACATAAAATTTAAAAGCCAGCCAAAAAACAAAAAAAGCCTCCTCCTGGTGCAGCCACAATGGTGACTATACACTCCTGGTGGTGCTGCCTGACAACACCAGCCACCCTACACCTGTTGTTGCTGCCAGGCCACTGCCCCAGGGCCATTGAAGTAGGAGCAGTAGCTGTCTCTGCTGCTCCTGGCATCCTGCAAACTCTGACCCTGGCTCAGCGGCTGGAGTGGAGCCAGACTTGGGTCGGTTGCATGCCATGCCCCGGGACTGAATTCTCCTGTTGTGGAGTCCACTGAATCCACATAACTTGCCGACACATATGATGCAGTATTCCTATGACGCAGAAAGTTATGGAGCACACAGCATGCCAGCACTACTATATTTATAGATTCCAGTTTCATATTCAAAAGCTAAATGAAACACGCAGAATCTATTGGCCATGATCCTGAATGCATTTTCAACAACCCGGGGAGCCCGGAATAGCCGGTAATTGAAAATGCGCTGCTCAGAAGTAACAGTCCTCTGTGGATATGGCCGAAGTAGGTGAGCATGAAGTGGAAAGGCTTCATCCCCCACAAATGCAAAGTTTAGATGACCGGTTGTGTCATCATTTGAGGGTAAGTTTAGAGCACCTCTCCTCAGCTGTTGCCCAAAGGAGCTGTGTCTAAACACACCCCCATCTGAGACACGACTGTTCATCCCAACATCCACGTAGAGCAGGGGTGGGGAACCTCAGGCTCCAGGGCCGAATGTGGCCCTCGATTACTTTTTTGCAGCCCCCCGGGTAGATTCCTGGGGACCGCAGTACTCAGGCTGGTAGACGCATTTCGCCGACTGTCTGCCCTTTAAATCCAGCTCTCCAGTGATCTCTATGCCCAGCCTTGGCCTCCCCAGTGAAGTATATGCTCCCAGCCTCTCCTGTGATGTCTAGGGATCTAGCAAACCTGGAAAAGCAGTTGAGAAGCAACATGACCAATATCATCTAACATCACAGCTGCACCAAAGAGAAGCAGCCCCGGCCACCACAGTAGGGGTACGTTTATTGTTTGACTAAATATAGCGGGTAATTTTCAAGTTAATACTTTTGTACGGCCCCCGAAGGATTGTAGAAATTTCCAAATGGCCCTCGGCAGAAAAATGGTTCTCCACCCCTGACGTAGAGGAACTCATAGTGACCATCCACAAGGGCCATGTGGATCACACTAAAATAATCTTTATAGTTGTAAAAAAAGACCCGCTCTTGGGGGGTTGAGTGATCCTCACATGCTTACCATCCAATTCCCCACCGCAGTTTGGAAATTGCCAGCGATCACCAAAACCACTGGCAACGTGCATCCATTCTGCGGTGGTTGTTGGGAAATGCATGTAGGATGGCACCAGGCACCTCAGGATGACGTCTCGAGTATGATGCGGCTGAGCAGTGGCTGCGACACAGCTGCAGAGTATTGCAGGTCCGTCATCGATCGAATTGTTGCCAGGAACCTCAAAGTTACAGCCAACCGCTCCTCAGCTGGCACAGCTCTACGCATCACAGTATCCTCAAAGGCTATCCATGGCCGAATGCGGTCCAATAGGAACTTGAATGAGTCCTCGGACATACGGAGACATTTCCTGAAGTCATGCGGACTCCTGTCCTCCAGCTGATGGACCAGCCGCATGTAGCTCAGATTGTCTCTTTGCAACATGGTGTGGTCTGCGAGCCCGCAATTTCTCAGCTCTCTCATCCAGCCACAAGTTCTCATCCACCAAAGCAAGAGCCATGAGAAGTCTCTGTTCAGTATCCATGATGAGCAGATGAACCAATCCCTGTGGAACAGGAAAAAACTATTGTAACAAATAAATTACATGTCACAACTCAGCCAAAGCCTACAGTATTTTCTTGCCGACAGACATGCTACACATACAAGTACCAAAAACAAGGTTCTGATGCAGTGGCCATCCCCCTCTGAAATATCCACCATTCACACAACATACAATAACATTGTTTTCCTAACATACACACACAAAGAATATGTGGGCAAAAAACACATTCCCCATTAACTACATGAACTTCCCAAATATACATACATATATGGGCCGTACATGTAAATATGTAGGACACACCATGCAAAACCATATTGGCACCATGTAAAACATGCATGGGTTATGAACATAGCCATGTTAAGACAACATCACACCCTGCAGGAATCACCATTACCAAACTACATCCCTATTGAGTGGCAAAAGCCGGATATTGACCCGCACACATTCACAATACTGCAAACACACTCAAGGTGTCCGCATCACCACAACACATCCCTTTTGCGTGTGCAAGTCAGGATACATTCCTCATCACTGTATATGTTGGGCACGCACCATCAGTGAGCCAACTTGTGTACACATTACACAATTGATATCTCAACATATAAGCTCAATGAGTAGGGGACATCTCCCATTGTCTAACCATGGCTACACGTTGTGAAAGATATCACAACAAGGTCACACATCCTGAGTCAGGCCTGCACACACCTGGAGGTGTATTTGTGCTGAGCAACACACTAGACATGTATGTTACCTAAAAAGCCTCACAACAAAAACCACTCAACCATTGTAGAAGGGACGTCAGAAGAGTGCTATTTACCCAATGACTCTGGCCAGCTAGATTGAGCACGCATTGGTGTAGCTGCTTTTTATATGCTATGCAGCCAATCACAACGCGATGGCATCACCAAAGACACGCACCCGCCTCGGCGTTGACACACCCGAATCCTGTGATTTGCTGACTCAGGTGCATTATAATTGGTTGGCGGAACCTTAAGAATGGCACTGTTGAAAGCACTTGTGTGTTGCCAAGTTATATTCAACATCGTGGTAGCGTCTCTTCAAGCACACTCTGCTGGTCAGATGGTAAGTATAGCGATGCTCATGCCTTGATCATCTGTACATGACTGTGTTTTTGGCTCCTACCCCTACCTACTGCCCTATCTGTAATGTTGTATAGAATCCTGTTGTCTATGTAGCCTTACATGGATGGTGTTTGTGAGGTTTATCTAGCCGCGTGTTGACGGTACCTATAGAGTGCGCCCCCACAATCGGTACTGGTGTCTGTGCTGGGTTGCCATATACATTAGTGTATGGCAACCAACCTGTCATACTATGATAATTGCATCAACTGCCAGGAGGCACAGCTGAAACTCTTGGTGAGTTGACACAGTCTACGGTCAGTTAACACAATTACAAAGATGGCACAGTCACTGTGGTTATCATCATCACAAAGCATTCACTGATCTCACGGAGACCATTCCAAGAAAACACTGCGGGCAACTGGCTAAAGCGCTCAATACAGTGAATTCCTAGGCGCATTGCCCCCTGGGAATTATGAATATGCAAATAGAGTCTGTGGAGCGTCGGTTAGGAGTCTCAAACACAGGACTAGCCAGATATCCCTCCAGGGAAGGACCCAGCCAAGGGGTGGCTCCTTGCGGAGAACACCATAACCACCATGTTAAGTGGCCCTTTTAGTCAATATCCAGCTTTTACAAGCTTAGAGATATGACAAGGGAATACCGAGGCCAGGTATCCATCCACAGACAGCTGTTTCAGGGTGTTGCCCCTCATCATTGTGGAGTAGGATTCTGGCTAGGTGGAAGCAATGCCTAGTAGACCAACATCACAAAGCATTCACTGATCCCAGGGAGACCAGTCCAAGAAAACACTGCGGGCAGCTGGCTAAAGCGCTCAACACTGTGAATTCCTGTGGTTATCATGTCAGCTGACCGCAGATATGATAATTATGAGTAAGGGTGCTTGCACTGAAACGCATAGCTGTGTCTTATGCCTATCATGGTCAAACCTGCCATGTAGATGCATGTTACAAATCTGAAATAAATCACAGCAAAAAGAAGCAGGATTATCTTCTTTCTTTGAAATTTTTGTGTTCCTATTATACGTTTCCTCTGATTGTCCGACTCCTGGTTTTGGCTTACAAATACTCAGATTAAAAAAAACTCACCAAATATTCAAAGTGCGCACCTGTCCTAAATCTGCCCCCATGTTTCTAGGAAAAAATGTTTTTGTGATAAATCATGCATGTCACAAATTGTTTCTCACAGATTCATACCAAATCAATAGAAAAATAACTTGTTTCCATAAAATTGGAGAATTGACCTTGCGTACTTCTATGACTGTTGTATTATGGCTTTGTAATACAAACTTGAAACAGCCATAATGCAACTGTATGCTTGGGCCAACTAGTTAATGGTGGGAGGGCATAAACTAATAAAGGAGCAACTTAATGCGCAAATCTTGGTTTCAGGAGACCACTGCTGTCTAATATCAGCAAGCACTTATTAATTATTGTATTTTATATTATAGCACCATTTATTCCATGACTCTTTACATGTGAAAAGTAATATACATAGTAAAGACAAGTGCAATAATCATAAACAATACAAGGCACAGACAGGTACTTGAACAGAGAGAATCCTGCCCACAAGGGCTCACAGTCTGTAAGAAATGGGTGAGGCTACAGTAAGTAAGGGTGGAGCTGGTCACTGCTCTGTGTAGTGGAATGAGGGTTACTGCAGGTTGTAGGCTTGTCGAAAGAGGTGGGTCTTCAGGTTTATTTTGAAGGTTTCCATTGTAGGCAAGTCTGATGTGTGGGGCAGAGAGGTCCAGAATATGGGGGATGCACAGGAGTAATCTTGTATATGATTATGGGAAGAGGTGATAAGAGGAGTGGAGAGAAGGAGATCTTGTGAGGATCACAGCTTGCATGCAAGTAAGTACTGGGAGACTAGGTTACAGATGTACAGAGGAGACAGGTTGCAAATGGCTTTGCATGTAATGGCTAAGGTTATGAACTGAAGTCTTTGGGCAATAGGAAGCCAGTGAAGAGATTGGCAGACAAGAGAGGGCTGTGAATAGCAGGGGACAGACAGATTAGTTGAGCAGCTCAGTTTAGGATAATTGTAGGGGTACTTAAGTGTTAGAAGGGAGGCCACAGAGCAGACGATTGCAGTAGTCCAAGCGAGATATTGAGGGCATACAGATTCTTGGTTAAGGAATGTTCGATTCTGGAAATATTTTTGAATTGGAGTTGACAGGAGATGGAAAAAGTTTTGATATGTGGCTTGAAGAAAAGAGCAGAGTTAAGAGCTACCCCAAGGCATGCAGGAGTGGAGAGAGTGAGCAGCCTTTGACTTTCATGTTTAGGTTTGTTGAGGGTGTAGAGTGAGAAGTTAGGAGAGATGATGAATTACATTTTGTCCATGTTAAGTTTTAGAAATTGAGCAGAGCAAAAGGACAAAATAGCAGACAGACATTATGAGATTCTGGTTAATAAGGAAGTGATATCAGGTCCAGAGAGGTAGATCTATATGTCGTCAGATAGAGTTGATACTAAACACTGTGGGACTCTATGAGCTGTCCCAGACTGAAGATGTAGATAAAAAAAGCAGGGGTCAAAGAACAGAACTTTGGTGGACACCAATATACAGGAGGCAAGATGAGGAGGTGGTGTGAGAGTGGGAGACACTGAAAGTCCACTTGGTTAGGTATAAAGAGATCTAAGATAGGACCCACTCTGTGATTCCAATAGATGGGAGAATCAGTAGTAGGAGGGAATAGTCCACATTGTCAAAGGCAAAGGACAGGTCCAGGAGAAAGAGGAGAGAGTAATGTATCTTGGCTTCAGCATTTAGTAGATCATTGGTGACTTTATTTAGAGAATTTTCTGTTGAATGACACCGTCAAGAGCCAGATTGTAAGCGGTCAAATCAGGGGAAGGCGGAAAGGTGGGAGGATAGCTCAAGATGTCGTTCCAGTAGTTTTGAATCATTAGGGAGATGTGACATTGGGCAATAGCTAGACCCAAAGAATGGGTCAAGGGAGGGCTTTTTGAAAATGGGTGTGATCAAGCCATGTTTACAGTAAAGCATTAGGGGAAAACACTATTTGTTAGTGATAGGTGGAACAAAAGTGGGTCAAGTGCACAAGTGGTCAGATATGAGCTGGAGAATACATGAAAAGTTGATTTTCTGTCATGGTGGGAAGCTGGTTTTGAAGGAAAATGGCTGAGAAGTTATAAGGAGGGGCTGTGGGGACTGAAGGCCAAAGCCTTCTCTGATGTTATCAATATTTTGCTTGAAGATTGAGGCAAAGTCTTCTGCTGAGATTAATAGAGAGGGTGTTGGAGAGTGGAGGAGAATTGAGGAGAGACTTGAAAGTGTTGAATATCTATTTTGGGTTGTATATGAGAGATAAGAAATGAGTTGTTAGCAGGGACTCTCAGCAGCAGAGATGAATTGTGGTCACTTGGTCTCTGGAACACTGCAACTACAGATATGGTTATTATTCCCTTATTTCTGTATGTGAACTTGAACTTTATAATTATATTGTTGTAAACTGTAAATAGCAAAAAAAATTCCAGCTGTTCTAATTAGATATCGTGTGCTCATTTAATTTATGCTGCAGTAACGCACACCGATAACATCGGTGACTTTCTGTGAACACTGCTCCATAGTAACCCGATGTTTACTATGGATACAGCTACATGTGGAGCCCACTGGGACGGGGTACTCGTTACCGGACTGGGGTATCACGGGGGTTATCACAGTGGTTTTGATCCGGACCATATCCCGAGCCCACAAGTAAAGGTTGGGGGTTATTTACAGGGGAGAAAGTCGTGACGCCACCTGTGGTATGTGGTCAGGGTGACCACCGCTGCTGCAGAACCTCCGGGGATGATGGGTGGCAGCCTGTGATGTGACGCCTCTCCACGGGCAGAGCCTGGTTCCTGGGTCAGTAGTTATGAAACAGTTTGTGAGGGAGAACGGGGCTTGAGCGCAAGGATTACACAAACTCACGGTTTTGTAGTTTTCCAGGTCTTTTACTTCAGATGGTAATTCAGCTGAGTACTGTCCATGGAGTCTGTACAGGGGCCGGGTTGCTCCCACCCTGACCGGGTCCTTTGGCTCCCTGTTTCTGCGCTTTGTGTGTGGCCCTGCTGCCGCTTTAGCTAAGCTGCCGGCCCTGTCTCCCCTCACGGGTACCAACTTTCTAAGCAACTTGAGTCTTGTCCTATGTTCCTGACCCCGCTGTGTTACTTTGCTGTGGTACAGTGAAGATGTGGGACCTTCACTAATCCGGTGTTCACTGTGCTGTATGTTTCAGGCACAATCCCAGATCCGGTATCCATTCTTTGCGCTCCTCTGGGGTGAGTTTCAAGGTAACTCGGTCTCCCAGGTGTGTTCCTCTCTGCTCTGTCCCCTTTTCTCAGACCCTGGCTTGGCCTGGAACTGGACAGCGGACCATGGGGTGAGCCTAACGCAGCTCTTTTACACCCAGGTCCTTCTTCCTCAGGCCTCCCAGGAACTGAACTGCCCACTTCCTCTCCACACTAGAATATATAGGGAAGCAGTTTTAGCTCCCCCTTCTGGCCTGGAGGCGCTAGTGTAGTGTTGTGGGTTGTGTGGGGAGTTAACCCTTTGTGGTGTTACTGTGACACATGAACCCTGGGGTGCCACACACACAGGAAACCCCAGGCAGTGCGCTTTTGCAGGATGCACAGGAAAACGTTGTTGAAAACATTTTCCTGTGCGCTCTGCTAAAGCGCAGTTCCTGGGGCTTCCTGTGAGGCTGTATCCATAGTAAACATCGGGTTACCATGGAGCAGCATTCACAGACAGCCCCCGATGTTAGCGGTGTGTGTTACAGCAGGCTGGGCTCTGCTGTAACTGCATCCGCTAAATGTAAGGGCACTGTTCAGTGTGGCCCTAGCCTAAGGCTATCTGCTGATGGACTAAAAAATGATGCAGAATTTTAAGCATCAAATCTGCATTTGCCTTTAGCAGTTATTGCGTTGTGCTTTTGCTATGTAATAGCTGTTTTTTGCTGCAGAAAATTTGTCCCTGAGCGCCAGCTGTGTGATACGCCGCTTACCTTGCATAGTGGCAACCTCCTGGTTTCCACGTTGTCACACCTCATGTTGGTCACATGCCCCCTACCCACGTGATGTGTGATGTGGTCAAAACCAGGAAATGTCTGCCAGTACACAAGGTAAGCAGAGTAAATTAATTGACATGCTGCAGATTTTTACGGATCAATTATCCATAGAAATCTGCAGCTATTACGCTGCGCAAAAATGCGCTGCTATCAACATAGCACGGCCAAAGTCACATTGACTTACTGGCTGGCCAAAATACCATGCGCATTTGCTGCTCACAGTTTTACAATACGCCGTAAAAATGAGCAGCAAATGCGCCCTTGTGGGCACAGGGCCTAAAGGTGCTGGACTGGCCAAGCATGTCTCCAGAGCTAAACGCTATTGACCATTTATGGGGCGTCCTCAAACTAAAAGTGGAGGAGCGCAAGGTCACTAACATCCACCAGCTCCTCGATGTCATCATGGAAGAGTGGAAGAGGATTTTAGTAGCAGCCTGTAAAGTTCTACGCAGCTACATGCCCCATAGAGTTAATGAAGTGTTTGAGAACAATATGTCATATTTTAACTGTTGTCCCATAAAAAGGTGTCATAAAATATTTACAAAAGTGTGAGGGCTGTACTCAATTTTTTTAGATACTGTATGTGTATTTGTGTATACATTTCTATATATATCATATACATAAATGTACGGTAATAGACAAATATGATACTGTAATACTGCACAATGTAAAGGTTTGGAAGCTATACACACACAATGCTGTAATATGGGAAATGAGACAGAACCCTAAAGAGTTAAGTGATGTAAAACAGTATTTTAGGAACATTATAATTAATTAAACATTTAATGCTTTGCTAGTTCAAAGATTCTCTTTCCTCCACAACATATTCTGTGGTGCTGGAGGCAAAAGAAGATAGACATTTGCCCAAATTCACAAGGGAAAAGAAGTCACACTGGGATTCTAGCTGGGTACATCTGCTTCAAAGGCTGCAAATCTCAATGATTAATATGTCCCTTTTATCAACGTCTGAGGCCTCTCATACAACAATGAGAAAAGTACGATGAGGCAAGGCTTGACATTAAAGCACAAATGGAAGTTGAAGCAATGGTGTTGGCCAGATGTTCCTCTACTTTGTCTTGTATCATTATATAAGTAAATGTGTCATCTAGGCCTTCAGAATATGTTGCTACTATATATGCAGGCATAATAAAAAAATATATCTGGATAGACATAACAAAAGATGTTTAACGTTGAACCATTGTATACATAGATACTCCCCACTAGGATGCTGAACGAATAGTCTGCGTCGGCTACCGTGATTAGACATGTCCCTTCTGGAATAAGGTCTACCTTGGCTCCTAGACATCAGTGTTATAGTAAGCAGTACGGTTAATGCAGATTAAAGGAATTCTTCACATTCAAGACCCTAATGTGTGGATTATTGCAAGCTTCTTGTTGACTTTTATCATAAATCCCTTTGTTTCTGCTGTTTTTGAAAAGCCACATATTTATAAAAGGAGACATTTTATTGCTGATAGACATAACAAAGCATTGTGTTCTGTAAGTGCTCATTTTCTACTCTAATTACAGCATATCACAAAAGTGAGTACACCCCACACATTTTTAGAAATACGGTATATCTTTTTATGGGACAACACTAAAGATATGACAGTATGGTACAATGTGCAGTAGTCAGTGTACAGCTTGTATGACTGTAGATTTGGTGTGGTCTCTAAATAACTCAACACTCAGCCATTCATTTCTAAACTGCTGGCAACAAAAATGAGTACACCCCTAACTGAAAATGGACAAATTGTGCCTAAAAAGCCTTTTTCCCTCCCCAGTACTATGTGACTCATTAGCGATACAAGGTCTCAGGTGTATCACACACTCTCATATTGGTCACTGGAAGTTCAGCATGGCACCTCATGGCAAAGAATTCCTTGAGGATCTGAAAAAAGAATTGCTGCTGTACATTAAGCTGTATTAAGCTATAAGAACATTTCCAACACCCTGAACCAGAGCTGCAGAACGGTGGGCAAGACCATACATTGGTTTAACAAGACAGGTTCCACTCAGAACAGGTGTCTCCATGGTCAACCAAAGAAGTTGAATGCAAGTGGTCAGCATCATATCCACAGTTATCTATTCAAAATAGATGTATGTGTGCTGCCAACATTGCTGCAGAGCTTACAGGGGTGGGGTGGGGGTCAGCCTGTGAGTGTACACAGTGCCACACATTGCACCAAATTGGTCTGCATGGTTGTTGTCCCAGAAGGAAGCATCTTCTAAAGATGATGCACAGAAAAGCCTGCAAAGAGTTTGCTGAAGTCAAGTTCATGGAGTACTGGAATCATAACACGTGGTCTGACGAGACCAACATATATGTATTTGGTTCAGATGGCGTCAAGCATGTGTGGTGGCAACCAGGTGAGGAGTACAAAGATAAGGGTGTCTTGCCTACAGTCAAGCATGGTGGTGGGGGTATCACAATAACAGTTGCACTCTTTTTTAAATTAGTTACTTTGCAGATAAATATGGTCAATTTTATTTGAGCCCAGTTTCCACTTCACGGTTTACTTTAAAACTGGATCTCAATCTCATGAATGTCTCTCTTTGTGTCAAAAATGACTTTATATATAGGCTGGGAAAGGTTCTGCTAACAGAGAATTAAAAACACCCAAAGTAACTGGGAGGAGTGCACAGACAGAGGTCATAACTTCATGATACAAAAATAGATAAATTGCCAGCACTTCCTAACCTGAAGGTCTGAACTGGTGCATACTGAACATAACATATACCACTACAATAACAGTTGCACTCAAGCAAGGGGTGAAAAAGGCTGAAGGGTGCAAACAGTGAACACAGAGAGTATGCACCAGTTCAAACCTTCAATTTAGGAATGTCATGGTTTGGGGCTCCTTGAGTGCTGCCAGCAAGCTACAATGCATTGAGATAACCTTGAATGTCAACATATACTATCATATATATAAAAGCCGAAGGCCACTTCCGGAATAGCCGAAGGCTACTTCCGTGACGGCCTCCCGACTCATGGTGCTGGCGTCACCACTGCGCGGTCCCCAGGGCTACAGGGAGCGGTGGAGGAACGTTCCGTTCTCGGAAGTTCCGTCCGCCCTCCAGCCTCTCCCCTCCACCCACTAACGTACCTAGCGTGGAGCAGGGGGGCCGAGCGCCCTCTGCCCCAAGGCATGAGGGGCCCCTTGCCCCCACCCCCTGGGGGGCCCCGTGCTGCCACCCGCCCGCCGCCGCGCCCGGAGAGGAGGGACTGAGGACCGGACTTCCTGTCCTGCACCTCTGCCCGGCCCTCCTCTCCTCCGCACGCCGGCCGCGGTGAGTCTACACCCCCCACCCAACTACTCCTCTACCCTCCAGCCTCCACTGCCCTCCAGCCTCTCCACCCTGCCCTCCACCCTCTCCAGCCTCCCCTGCCCTCCAGCCTCTCCAGCCTTCCCTGCCCTCCAGCTTCTCCAGCCTCCACTGCCCTCCACCCTCTCCAGCCTCCCCTGCCCTCAACCCTCTCCAGCCTCCCCTGCCCTCCAGCCTCCCTGCCTCTCCAGCCTCTCCAGCCTCCCCAGCCCCTCCAGCCTCCCCTGCCCTCCAGCCTCTCCAGCCTCCCCTGCCCTCCAGCCTCTCCAGCCTCCCCTGCCCTCCAACCTCTCCAGCCTCCCCTGCCCTCCAGCCTCTCCAGCCTCCCTGCCCTCCAGCCTCTCCAGCCTCCTCTGCCCTCCAGCTTCTCCAGCCTCCCCTGCCTCCCCAGCCTCTCCAGCCTCCCCAGCCCCTCCAGCCTCCCCTGCCCTCCAGCCTCTCCAGCCTCCCCTGCCCTCCAGCCTCTCCAGCCTCCCCTGCCCTCCAGCCTCTCCAGCCTCCCCTGCCCTCCAACCTCTCCAGCCTCCCCTGCCCTCCAGCCTCTCCAGCCTCCCCTGCCCCTCAGCCTCCACTCCCTCCCCAGCCTCCCCTGCCCTCCAGCCCCTCCTGCCTCCCCTGCCCTCCAGCCCCTCCAGCCTCCCCTGCCCTCCTGCCCCTCCAGCTTTCCCTGCCCTCCAGCCTCCCTTGCCCTCCAGCCTCCCCTGCCCTCCAGCCTCTCCAGCCTCCTCTACCCTCCAGCCTCTCCAGCCTCCCCTGCCCTCCAGCCCCTCCAGCCTTCCCTGCCCTCCAGCCTCCCTTGCCCTCCAGGCTCCCCTGTCCTCCAGCCCCTCCAGCCTCCCCTGCCCTCCAGCCTCTCCTGCCTCCCCAGCCTCCCCAGCCTCTCCAGCCTCCCCAGCCTCTCCAGCCTCCCCTGCCCTCCAGCCCCTCCTGCCCTCCAGCCCCTCTGCCCTCCAGCCCCTCCAGCCTCCCCTGCCCTCCAGCCCCTCCAGCCTCCCCTGCCCTCCAGCCTCCCCTGCCCTCCAGCCTCCGCTCTCCTCTCCAGCCTCCGCTCTCCCTTCCAGCCTCCGCTCTCCCTTCCAGCCTCCGCTCTCCCCTCCAGCCTCCGCTCTCCCCTCCAGCCTCCGCTCTCCCCTCCAGCCTCCGCTCTCCCCTCCAGCCCCCCTGCCCTCCAGCCCCTCCAGCCTCCCCTGCCCTCCAGCCCCTCCAGCCTTCCCTGCCCTCCAGCCTCCCTTGCCCTCCAGCCTCTCCAGCCTCCTCTACCCTCCAGCCTCTCCAGCCTCCCCTGCCCTCCAGCCCCTCCAGCCTTCCCTGCCCTCCAGCCTCCCTTGCCCTCCAGCCTCCCTTGCCCTCCAGCCTCCCCTGCCCTCCAGCCCCTCCAGCCTCCCCTGCCCTCCAGCCCCTCCAGCCTCCCCTGCCCTCCAGCCCCTCCAGCCTCCCCTGCCCTCCAGCCTCTCCTGCCTCCCCAGCCTCTCCAGCCTCTCCAGCCTCCCCTGCCCTCCACCCTCCCCTGCCCTCCAGCCCCTCCAGCCTCCCCTGCCCTCCAGCCCCTGCAGCCTCCCCTGCCCTCCAGCCCCTCCAGCCTCCCCTGCCCTCCAGCCCCTCCAGCCTCCCCTGCCCTCCAGCCCCTCCAGCCTCCCCTGCCCTCCAGCCCCTCCAGCCTCCGCTGTCCCCTCCAGCCTCCGCTGTCCCCTCCAGCCTCCGCTGTCCCCTCCAGCCTCTCCCCTCCCCTCCAGCCACTAGCGTAGCCAGCAGGGGGGCAGGGGGGGCCCATTGCCCGCCACCTGGGGGGCCCTGTGCTACCAGCAGCAGCCGCCGTGCGCCCAGAGAGGAGGGAGGGAGCACGGGACTTCCTGTCCTGCAGCTCTGCCCGCCCCTCCTCTCCTCCTACACCACACGCACGGCGGCCGCGGTCAGTGTCCACCCCCCGCCCAGCTACGCGTCCTCTGCCCTCTCCAGCCTCCAGCCGTCCTCTGCCCCTCCAGCCGTCCTCTGCCCCCTCCACCCTCCAGCCGTCCTCTGCCCCCTCCACCCTCCAGCCGTCCTCTGCCCCCTCCACCCTCCAGCCGTCCTCTGCCCCCTCCACCCTCCAGCCGTCCTCTGCCCCCTCCAGCCTGCAGCCGTCCTCTGCCCTCTCCAGCCTGCAGCCGTCCTCTGCCCTCTCCAGCCTGCAGCCGTCCTCTGCCCTCTCCAGCCTGCAGCCGTCCTCTGCCCTCTCCAGCCTCCAGCCGTCCTCTGCCCTCTCCAGCCTGCAGCCGTCCTCTGCCCTCTCCAGCCTGCAGCCGTCCTCTGCCCTCTCCAGCCTGCAGCCGTCCTCTGCCCTCTCCAGCCTGCAGCCGTCCTCTGCCCTCTCCAGCCTGCAGCCGTCCTCTGCCCTCTCCAGCCTGCAGCCGTCCTCTGCCCTCTCCAGCCTGCAGCCGTCCTCTGCCCTCTCCAGCCTGCAGCCGTCCTCTGCCCTCTCCAGCCTGCAGCCGTCCTCTGCCCTCTCCAGCCTGCAGCCGTCCTCTGCCCTCTCCAGCCTGCAGTCGTCCTCTGCCCTCTCCAGCCTGCAGCCGTCCTCTGCCCTCTCCAGCCTGCAGCCGTCCTCTGCCCTCTCCAGCCTGCAGCCGTCCTCTGCCCTCTCCAGCCTGCAGCCGTCCTCTGCCCTCTCCAGCCTCCAGCCGTCCTCTGCCCTTTCCAGCCGTCCTCTGCCCTTTCCAGCCGTCCTCTGCCCTTTCCAGCCGTCCTCTGCCCTTTCCAGCCGTCCTTTGCCCTTTCCAGCCGTCCTCTGCCCCCTCCAGCCGTCCTCTGCCCCCTCCAGCCGTCCTCTGCCCCCTCCAGCCGTCCTCTGCCCCCTCCACGCCTCCAGCCGTCCTCTGACCCCTCACAGCCCTCCAGCCGTCCTCTGACCCCCTCCAGCCTCCTCTGCCCCCTCCAGCCTCCCAGCCTCAGCTCCTCTGCCCCCTCCAGCCTCCAGCCGTCCTCTGCCCCCTCCACTGCCCTCCAGCCTGCTCCTCTGCCCCCTCCAGCCTCCAGCCGTCCTCTGCCCCCTCCAGCCTCCAGCCGTCCTCTGCCCCCTCCAGCCTCCAGCCGTCCTCTGCCCCCTCCAGCCTCCAGCCGTCCTCTGCCCCCTCCAGCCTCCGCCATCCTCTGCCCCTCCAGCCTCCAGCCGTCCTCTGCCCCCTCCAGCCTCGCCGTCTCAGCCCCTCAGCCTCAGCGTCCTCTGCCCCCTCCAGCCTCCAGCCATCCTCTGCCCCCTCCAGCCGTCCTCTGCCCCCTCCAGCCTCCAGCCGTCCTCTGCCCCCTCCAGCCTCCAGCCGTCCTCTGCCCCCTCCAGCCGTCCTCTGCCCCCTCCAGCCTCCAGCCGTCCTCTGCCCCCTCCAGCCTCCAGCCGTCCTCTGCCCCCTCCAGCCGTCCTCTGCCCCCTCCAGCCTCCAGCCGTCCTCTGCCGCCTCCAGCCGTCCTCTGCCCTCTCCAGCCTCAGCCGTCCTCTGCCCTCTCCAGCTCCAGCCGTCCTTGCCCTCTCCAGCCTCCAGCCGTCCTCTGCCCTCTCCAGCCTCCAGCCATCCTCTGCCCTCTCCAGCCTCCAGCCGTCCTCTGCCCTCTCCAGCCTCCAGCCGTCCTCTGCCCTCTCCAGCCTCCAGCCGTCCTCTGCCCTCTCCAGCCTCCAGCCGTCCTCTGCCCTCTCCAGCCTCCAGCCGTCCTCTGCCCTCTCCAGCCTCCAGCCGTCCTCTGCCCTCTCCAGCCTCCAGCCGTCCTTGCCCTCTCCAGCCTCAGCCGTCTTGCCCTCCAGCCTCCAGCCGTCCTTGCCCTCTCCAGCCTCCAGCCGTCCTCTGCCCCCCAGCCATCCTCTGCCCCCTCCAGCCGTCCCCTGCCCCCTCCAGCTTCCAGCCGTCCCCTGCCCCCTCCAGCCGTCCTCTACCCCCTCCAGCCTCCAGCCGTCCTCTGCCCTCTCCAGTCGTCCGGGGGTGGCCACATGTTGACTCAGGATCCAGGCGCCGGAGAAGACACAGGGTCGGTGGTAAGTATAGCGGAGTGTGTGTATATGTGTGTATATGTGTGTATATGTGTGTATGTGTGTGTATGTGCGTGTATGTACGTGTGTGTGTGTGTGTGGTTGTGTATGTGCTGACCACTCTGCCCACGGCGCTGCACTGACCACTCCGCCCACGGCGCTGCGCTGACCACTCCGCCCACGGCGCTGCGCTGACCACTCTGCCCACGGCACTGCGCTCACCACTCTGCCCACGCCGCTGCGCTCACCACTCTGCCCACGCCGCTGCGCTCACCACTCTGCCCACGCCCCTGCGCTCACCACTCTGCCCACGCCGCTGCGCTGACCAATCTCACCGCACTCACTGCTAACCACTGAGCCACCGCATTCACTGCTAACCACTGAGCTACCGCACTCACTGCTAACCACTGAGCCACCGCGCGCAGTGCTAACCACTGAGCCACCGTATACTCTGCTACCCACAGAGCCGCCTGTATACACACAATTAATTTCACCGCACTCCCCTAACTATTAGTAAATAAACTATATATGGATTCTAGACTACCCGATTCTTTAGAATCGGGCTGCCATCTAGTAAAATATAAAAGGGTGGGGGACAAGAGGCGCAATAGTGCCCTATCACTAGTGACATATACTATGACATACTCAAGAAGAGCATGATCCCCTCCCTTCAGAAGCTGGGCTGCAGGGCAAATTTCAAACATGATAATGACCCCAAACACACCTAAAAGACTACCAATGTTTTGCAAAAGAAGCTGAGGGTAAAGGTGATGGATTGGCCAAGCATACCTCCAGACCTAAGTGCTATTGACCTTCTGTGGGGCATCCTCAAACAGAAGGTTGAGGAGCACAAGGTCTCTAACATCCACCAGCTCTGTAATGTCATTATGGAGTAGTGGAAGAAGATTTCTGTGGCTCATGTAATGTGCTAGTGAACTTCATTCCGAAGAAAGTTAAGGCAGTGCTTGAAAATAAAGGTGGACATACAAAATATTTACACTTTGAGCCCAATTTGTCCATTTACATTTAAGGGGGTACTCACTTTTGTTGCCAACATTTGCATACATTAACGACTGGGAGCTTAGAGGGCACACTTACACTGTTATAGAAGCTGTACACTAACCACTTAACCCTGTGTTATATTTTTAGTGTTGTCCTATGAAAAGATATTATAAAGTATTTACAAAAATGTGAGGGCTGTACTCACTTTTGTGATATACTTTTTGTATGAAGAAAGCAGACTAGTATGCAGATATAAGGAAGAAGAGTAACATATGCCATGAAATATATGTACAGTGCCTTGTGAAAGTATTTGGCCCCCTTGAACTTTTCAACCTTTTGCCACATTTCAGGCTTCTAATATATAAAAACCAAAGGCACTTCCGTCACTTTGTCCGCACGTCCGTCACTTTGTCCGCACTTCCGTCAACACACACACACACACACACACACACACACACACACACACACACTGCTATACTTACCACCAGCCTTGCATCCGCCGCCTGGATCCTCAGTCGACATGTCGCCGCCCCCGATCTACTGGATCCAATATGGCGTCCGGGAACTCTCGCGACACCTCCTGGACGCCATATTGGATCCAGTCGTCTGGGGGGCGGCGACATGTCGACTGAGGATCCAGGCGGCGGGGAAGATGCAGGGCCGGTGGTAAGTATAGCGGAGTGTGTGTGTATGTGTGCGCTGACCACTCTGCCCATGGCACTGCACTGACCACTCTGCCCACGGCACTGCGCTCACCACTCTGCCCACGGCACTGCGCTCACCACTCTGCCCACGGCACTGCGCTCACCACTCTGCCCACGGCACTGCGCTCACCACTCTGCCCACGGCACTGCGCTGACTGCGCTGACCACTTTCATCACACTCACTGCTAACTACTGAGCCACCGCGCAGTGCTAACCACTGAGCCACCGCGCAGTGCTAACCACTGAGCCACCGCGCAGTGCTAACCACTGAGCCACCGTATACTCTGCTACCCACAGAGCCGCCTGTATACTCTACTACCCACAAAGACGCCTGTATACACACAATTCATTTCACCGCACTCCCGTAACTATTAGTAAATAAACTATATATGGATTCTAGACTACCCGATTCTTTAGAATCTGTGGAAAGAGCTGAAAACTGCTGTTCACAAACACTCTCCATACAACCTCACTGAGCTCGAGCTGTTTTGCAAGAATTTCAGTCTCTCAATGTGCAAAACTGATAGAGACATACCCCAAGCGACTTGCATCTGTAATCGCAGCAAAAGGTGATGCTACAAAGTATTAACTCAAGGGGGCCGAATAATATTACACGCCCCACTTTTCAGTTTTTTATTTGTTAAAAAAGTTTAAAATATCCAATAAATTTCACTTCACAATTGTGTCCCACTTGTTGTTGATTCTTCACAAAAAAATTTGAATTTATATCTTTATGTTTGAAGCCTGAAACATGGCAAAAGGTTGAGAAGTTCAAGGGGGCCAAATACTTTCACAACGCACTGTATAATAAACAAATCTACTATATAATTGTCTAATGTTGTCTGTCTGTAACAGAAATCGCGCGACAGAGACCGCTCATTGGTGCCCGCCGGAGGCGCAGGCTATGCAAATAGGCGAGAGAATTCAAAGTTCGAATTTCGCGTCTATTTGCAGCCCGACACCGGGATACACGGTGGCTGCAGCGGCAGCTCTCCTCACAGCCCCCCCGCTCTTCCTGCCCCCGGTCCTGGCGGCACCCCCACTCTTCCTGCCCCCTCCGCTCCTCCTGCTTCTCTTGCCCCCCTCCGCTCCTCGCGGCACCCCTCCCTCATGTCCCCCTGCTCCCCGCAGCCCCTCCGCTCCTCCTGTTCCTCTCATTCCTCATGCCCCCCCCGCTCCTCCTGTTTCCCCCGTTCCTCATGCCCCCCCACTCCCCGCGGTCCCCCTGCTCCTCCTGTTCCCCCCATTCCTCATGCCCCCCCCCCACTCCCTGCAGCCCCCTCGCTCCTCCACAGTGATAAAAATAAAAAAATCCCATAAGGATACTTACCCTCAGTCGGCTCGCTTCACCTCTGTCTTCTAGGGCTTGAGGACCTGTCGTTGCCTGGGAACTACAAGACAAAGAGGTGAAGCGAGCCGGCGGACGGGTGAGTATCCTCACATCCTGCCCCCCCCCGGCACCATCCTCCCCCCCCCCCGCCAGCACCATCCTGCCCCCCCCTGCAAGCACCATCCTGCCCCCTCCCTGCTGGCACCATCCTGTCTCCCCTGCCGGCTCCATCCTGCCCCCCCCTGCCGCTCCATCCTGCCCCCCCCTGCCGGCACCATCCAGATCCCCCCGCCGGAACCATCCTGCCCCACCCCGCCGGCAACATCCTTCCTCCCCCGCCGGTTCCATCCAGCCCCCACCCCCACCACTGGCTGCATCCTGCCCCCAACCCCCGCCGGCGCATCCTGCCCCCCACCACCACCATCCTGCCCTCCCACCACCACCATCCTGCCCCCCCACACCCATCCCACCCCGCCGGCTCCATCCTGCCCCGCCAGCTCCATCCTGCCCGCACTCCTCACATCCTACCCGCTCGCCACCATCCTGCCCCCCCGCTGCCATCCTGACCCCGCCAGCTCCATCCTGCCCCGCCACTCCATCCTGCCCGCCCCGCTCCATCCTGCCCTGCTTGCCACCATCCTTCTCCCCACCACCATCCTTCTCCCCCACCACCATCCTGCTCCCCCGCCACCACTCTGACCCCGCCAGCTCCATCCTGCCCCACCCGCTCCATCCTGCCCCGCCCGCTCCATCCTGCCCCGCTTGCTCCATCCTGCCCCCCTGCCAGCTCCTTCCTGCCCCGCCGACTCCTTCCTGCCCCGCCGGCTCCATCCTGCCCTGCTGGCTCCATCCTGCCCCACTCACTCCATCCTGCCCCGCTCGCTCCATCCTGCCCCACTCGCCACCATCCTGCTCCCCTGCCACCATCCTGCCCCGCTTGCTCCATCCTGCCCCGCCGGCTCCATCCTGCCCCGCTCACTCCATCCTAGCCCGCTCGCCACCATCCTGCCCCCGCCGCCATCCTGACCCCGCCAGCTCCATCCTGCCCCGCCCACTCCATCCTGCCTGCCCTCTCCATCCTGCCCTGCTCGCCACCATCCTTCTCCCCCACCACCATCCTTCTCCCCCACCACCATCCTGCTCCCCCGCCACCACTCTGACCCCGCCAGCTCCATCCTGCCCCCCCACTCCATCCTGCCCCGCCCGCTCCATCCTGCCCCGCTTGCTCCATCCTGCCCCCCTGCCAGCTCCTTCCTGCCCCGCCGACTCCTTCCTGCCCCGCCGGCTCCATCCTGCCTGCTGGCTCCATCCTGCCCCGCTCCACTCCATCCTGCCCCGCTCGCTCCATCCTGCCCCACTCACCACCATCCTGCTCCCCTGCCACCATCCTGCCCCGCTTGCTCCATCCTGCCCCGCTTGCTCCATCCTGCCCCGCTTGCTCCATCCTGCCCCACTCGCTCCATCCTGCCCCCTGCCACCATCCTGCCCTGCTCACTCCATCCTGCCCCGCTCACCACTATCCTGCCCCGCTTGCCACCATCCTACCCCGCTTGCTCCATCCTGCCCCCGCCACCATCCTGCCCCCCAACCACCATCCTGCCCCACTCGCTCCATCCTGCACCACTCGCCACCATCCTGCCCTCCCCCCATCCTGCCCCCCCCCACCACCATCCTGCTCCTCCGACTTCATCCTGCCCCGCCTCGCTCCATCCTGCCCCACCGGCTCAATCCTGTCCCGCTGGCTCCATCCTGCCCCGCTCACTGCATCCTGCCCCGCCCGCCACCATCCTGCTCCCCCGCCACCATATTGCTCCCCCGCCACCATCCTGCTCCGCTCCCTCCATCCTGCCCTGCTTGCTCCATCCTGCCCCGCTCGCTCCATTCTGCCCCCTGCCACCATCCTGCCCCGCTCGCTCCATCCTTCCCGCTTGCTCCATCCTGACCCCCGCCACCATCCTGCCCCACACCAACATCTTGCCCCACTTGCTCCAACCGGCCCGTTTGCCACCATCCTGCCCTCCCCCCATCCTGCTCCCCCTGCCACCATCCTGCTCCTCTGGCTCCATCCTGCTCCTCTGGCTCCATCCTGCCCCGCTCGCTCCATCCTGCCCGCCGACTCCATCCTGCCCTGCCGGCAGCATCCTGCCCTGCTCGCTCTATCCTTCTCCGCTTGCTCCATCCTGCCCCGCTCATCACCATCCTGCCCCTCTCGCTCAATCCTACCCCGCTCGCTCCATCCTGCCCCGCTCACTCCATCCTGCCCCGCTCGCTTCATCTGCCCTGCTCGCTCCATCCTGCCCCCCAGCCACCATCCTGCCCCCCCAGCCACCATCCTGCTCCTCTGGCTCCATCCTGCACCGCTCACTCCATCCTGCCCTGCCTCCATCCTGCCTCCCCGCTGTTCTTGCTCCCCGCCTCCATCCTGCCCCGATCGCTCTATCCTGCCCCGCTTGCTCAATTCAGCCCTGCTCACCACCATCCTGCCCCTCTTGCTCCATCCTGCCCCTTTCGCTCCATCCTGCCCCTCTCGCTCCATCTTGCCCCGCTCGCTCCATCTTGCCCCGCTCACTCCATCCTGCCCCGCTCACCACCATCTGCCCCCGCCCCGCCACCATCCGGCTCCATCCTGCCCTGCCGGCTCAATTCTGCCCCGCCGCCACCATCCTGCCCCGCTCACTCCATCCTGCCCTGCTCGCTCCATCCTGCCCCCCGACAGCCACTATCCTGCCCCCAGCCACCATCCTGCTCCTCCGGCTCCATCCTGCTCCTCCGACTCCATCCTGCCCCGCTCGCTCCATCCTGCCCCGCCGGCTCCATCCTGCCCCGCTGGCTCCATCCTGCCCCGCTGGCTCCATCCTGCCCCGCTCGCCACCATCCTGCCCCGCTCGCCACCATCCTGCTCCCCCCGCCACCATCCTACTCCTCCGACACCATTCTGCCCCGCTCACTCCATCCTGCCCCACTTGCTCCATTCTGCCCCGCTCGCTCCATTCTGCCCCCCGCCACCATCCTGCCCCGCTTGCTCCATCCTGCCCCCTGCCACCATCCTGCCCCACCGCCACTATCCTGCCCCGCTCGCTCCATCCTGCCCTGCTCGCTCAATCCTGCCCCCCCAGCCACCATCCTGCTACTCCAGCTCCATCTTGCTCCTCCGTCTCCATCCTGCCCTGCTCCCTCCATCCTGCCCTGCTCGCTCCATCCTGCACCCGCCTCCATCCTGCCCCTCCCCCGCTGTTCTTGCTCCCCCGCCTCCATCCTGCCCCCTCCGCCTCCATCCTGCCCCGCCCCCGGCTCCATCCTGCCCACCTGCCTCCATCCTGCCCCGCTCGTTCCATCCTGCCCTCCAACACAATCCTGCCCCCCCCTCACCCCCATCACCATCCTTCCCCCTGCTCCATCCTGATCGGTTTCCCAGGCAACGACAGGTCCTAAAGGCCTGTAGGACCTAGAAGACGGAGGTGGAACGAGCCAGCGGACAGGTGAGTATCCTCACTGAGGATTTTTTTACTTTTACTTTTACTGAGGAGGAGCGGGGGGCCGTAGGGAGCAGAGTATCGCCATATACCATAGTGCTGCTATACATGTACTGTAATGTACCACCATATACTATAGTGCTGCTATACATGTACTGTAATGTACGGTAATGTACCGCCATATACTATAGTGCTGCTATACGTGTACTGTTATATACCCCCATATACCATAGCGTTGCTATACATGTACTGTAATGTACCGCCATATACCATAGCGCTGCTATACATGTAATGTAATTTACCGCCATAAACCATAGTGCTGGTATACATGTAATGTAATGTAACGCCATATACTATAGTGCTGCTATACATGTGCTGTAATGTACGACCGCATACCATAGCGCTGATATATATATATATGTGCATATGTGTGTATATGTATATGTATATATATATATATATATATAC
Organism: Allobates femoralis; assembly: GCA_033576535.1. NCBI lineage: Eukaryota > Metazoa > Chordata > Amphibia > Anura > Aromobatidae > Allobates > Allobates femoralis. The sequence goes on from JARQOC010000004.1 coordinate 382,840,346, forward strand.
TGTGTGTATATATATATGTGTAGTTCACTCACATTGACTGAACAAGTTCTGTTAGTCACAGCATGTCAACTACATACATATTCTAGAATACCTGATGCGTTTGAATCGGGCCACCATCTAGTCTACTTACATAATTGCCTTGGACACTTCCGGCTTCCCGATGTCCTCCTATTCTGCACCTCAGTAAGTGTACATGCGTATACCCAGTGGGTGCATGGGCACTTATTCAGATGGCCTCCATCTGCAATTGGGTATAAAAAAATGGCAGCAGAATGACCCAGCATGCAAATGCGCACTTACTCACGCCACCGCCACCTTTGGACACCTAGGCTTAAAGGTAAGTGGCTGAGCACACGAGGGGAGAAGACAACACAGGGCGGAGAGAGAGACAGCACACAGTGGGGATGGTGTACAAGGAGGGAAACAGTCCCAAGTAGAGCCACAGAGGGGAGAGAGCACACGGGGAAAGAGACAGCACACAGAGGGGTGAGAGATTGCAGAGGGGGGAGAAAGAGCACACACGGGGAGAGTGTGATACACCCTCCTAGGCCGTGGGGTACTCAAAACTGGGCCGGGTTGTTCTTTTTCTGGGGAAATCACGGGGCTGTGACCCATTCCTTGACCCTGGTGGTGTCGTTAAATGGGGAAATAGTTTATATGGGATTATGTGACGCCACTTGTGGTATTGGGCTATATAGGGCCGATGATGCAGTTCAGGACCACTGGGGCAGTTCATAATGCAGCAAAGATCACACAGCTTCCTACAAGTGGAGCAGTGCCCCAGGGCAGATGATACAGTCAAACAGGGCTGTGGTGATCGTTGGAGTGCAGGGTGACAGACGCAGGAAAAGAACCGCATGACACAGGGTTGTAGTTTCCGTTATCTTTATTTGGTGGTTGCAGATGCAGTCCGGGGCACTTATTACTGATGATAATGGAGGTCCGGGTGGCCTGGAAGCAATTGGGTGAGCCACCACACCAGGGGAATTCAGAGGCCTCTCTTTTGCACTCTTCCTTTTGGTCCTTGCTGCCTAAAGCTATGCTGTGACCCTCTTCCTGCATGTTTAGCTGTTCCTACCCGTATGGCAGGCAGCTTGGGCCTTTTTCAGGTCCGCTCCTCTCCTGGCGGCTGTGGGCTCTAATCTGCTGCTGTGCCGCCGGGTATTTGGTGTGGCCAGAAAACTAGCAGTCTTCTGCCCTTTGGACTCAGCTGCTGGGTCTTCAGTTCCCCACAACTCAGGACTCCGGTGTTCTTTTCTCTGGCGCTCAGCTACAGGATGAGCTCTGTCGCAGCTCAATTTCCCCTCAGAGCTCTCCTCGATGTCTCTCCTGTCTTCCCCTCCTCAGGCCATCCCCAATGGTTACCTCACACTGACTGAACTCCCACTTCCTGTTTGTCTCCTCTTTTATAACTAATCCAACTGTCTTTTTTTTCTGCGCACTTCCCCCTGCTCCCCTGAAGCCGGGTTAGAGCTTCCCTTCAGACTCGGAGCAGGAAAAGTGTTGGATGCTGAGTATTACCAGGCGTGGGGACCCCTTTTTGCTTCCAGACATGACATCACCCCCTGGGAGGGAGGTAATTCTACTGTGGCAACCGGACCCTGGGGAGAACACACAAGGCGTGCACACAGGGGAATGAGTGTATGGGGGGGGGGAGGGGGAAGGCGGCCACCATCCCAGTGCCACAGGGCCCACCCTCATCTTGACATCACTGCCTTCCCAATGTGACAGCATCGGGCACCCATCTAGCATTATTATATTGTTTAACTAATGTATGAATATTTCATAAGTAATTTGTTTACAATCATATATACCTTTAAACTGATAATGTTTCCTCCAGTCCCCAAATACATACTATATGAAATGTAGATAGTGGGTCCCAATAGAGAAGTGATGATGATGTCTGTAAAGCACAGTGGAATTAATGGCACTATATAACTGAGTATAATACATATGATGTAAATGAAAAAAGTGTGGTTTTCCTGAAAACCTTCTATTCATAACATGCTCCTCTTTACAGATTTTTAAGATGAAGTCTTTTATCTTCTTGCAAGAGTGTGTGTCAAGAGAAATGTGTTTATATCCCAAAGATCAAAGAAAATGTTACATGCAATTCAATGATTCCTGACATACATACATTATTGTGATGATCAATGATCTTGATCTTACAGAGCACATATGAAAAATTACCTTTGAGAAAAAGTATAAAGGTATCTGAAGTTGATTTTCAATAGCAAATACTTCTGTACCAAATCTGACATGTAATTAGTTTTCACCCTTACAGTGAAAACTGTCATATATAGGAATATAACTCACTACCGCTCTCAATATGTTTGAAATTTTCTATATGCAATCTTAAGATACCATCAGGATAGCTAAATAGCTTTCCACACACTACTCTGTTCCCAGCATACCTGTCTCATTTACCATGTCTGTCCTATTGTACTAGGTGACCCTAACGTCTAAGAATACATTTGCGTCCTAAAAATTTCCTTCTGTTTTGCTCCTGCGAAATCTGTGTAAGAGTCTGTGAGCCCTCGTGGGCAGGGTCCCTTCTCATCACCTACTGTATCCTTACCCAACCCCTGTAGACAGTGAGCCCTCGTGGGCAGGGTCCTCTCTCCTGATCTACTGTTTCCTCGCCCATCCCTTATAAACTGTGAGCCCTCATGGGCAGGGTCCGTTCTCATCACCTACTGTATCCATACCCAACCCTTGTAGACTGTGAGTCCTCGTGGGCAGGGTCATCTCTCCAGATCTACTGTTTCCTCACCAATCTCTTATAGACTGTGAGCCCTCATGGGCAGGGTCCTCTCTCCACCTGTACCTGTCTATGCCTTGTACTTTTCATGAATATTGTACTTGTCTATGTATGCCCCTTTTCACATGGAAAGTGCCATGGAATAAATGGCGCTATAATAATAAATAATAAAAATAACATAATGTTGTGCTCTCCAATGTACATTCCAATTGAGGATTATATTTGTCTACAATGAACAACCAGTATTAAAACCTGGCCCTTGGTATAGCCATGTACTTAAATTACCAACCCCAAGATTGTGAGTCATACCAGAGAGGGAGGTCAAAATGAACATACACAAGTCAAAAAGCAACACAAAAGGTTTACCACGTGAACAAAGTACCATAATTACAAAATGTAAATAAAATATAAGGTTTACTAAATATATTTAAAAATACATGCTTGCATCTTGTAGTTGAAGGGTTAGAATAAATGGGAATCCCTCCCAATACAAAGAAATGGCACAAATCACATAAAATCAAAGAAAATTGAGCAAATCAGAGCGATAAAATAGATAAGTAAATGTAGGAATAGATAAACAGGTAGAAATTAGAAGTTAAGGAAATTAGGGTGCCAAACAATAATAATACAGTAAAAAAAAGTAAAGTAGATACAAAAAGTAGATTTCGTACACTGTGAAATAGCAGGGTTAGGCTACTTTAATATCACAATTTATTCCTGTCCGTGGAGATCTTGTTTTTTGCAGGACCCCATGGACAGGAATGGACAGGTTTGGATGTGGCCTCCAGATGCTATTTCTGTGTCTAGGTCAGTGATTTTCACAGGTCTGGACACAGAAAGAGCTGGGAGGAGCCCGAGCCTGCAAAGCGCAGGCAAGCAGGGCACTTTTACTTTCGCAATGTATATACATACATTGCGGAATTGAAATAAAACAAAGCAAGTGTTAAAAATAAAAAAAAATCCTGACCTCTCTGGCGTGTGTCCCACAATGTGCAGCATCCAGCTTCGAGGGCTTAAGAACCTAGATCAGCTGACCGCGCTGGGCAGGACAACCTGATCAGCTGATTGATCACATAACCGCATCAGCTGAGCAGTTTAAATCAAGTGCCCGCCAACACCGATTGGCTGGTGGGCGATTTAAACCGTGCTGATGGTAAAGCTGACAGCTGCGGCATATTATTAAAAATGAGTGGGACCCCACATTGTTTTTTTTTTTAAATCTTTTCTTTATTTAATTTATTTATTAGCTGATGCCTGCAAAAAAATTCTTTATTGCAAAATATTAGGCACTAAAGAATGCAAACTTAGAATATATAGGGGTGTGAGATATTGTATAGCTGTTGTATCTCTACTAATCTATCTATCTATCTATCTATCTATCTATCTATCTAATGCAACAAAAAAATCACTGCTGCACTCAGTCTAACCAATAAGTGTTTTTTTCTGATATATCTATCTATCTATCTGTTGATCATTTGTTTATACAGTGAAACCCTGATTTAAGAACATAATCCATTTTGGGAGTGTGCTTGCAAATCAAATTGCTTGTATATCAATGCAAATTTACCCATAAGAAGTAATGAAACACAGACGATTCGTTCCACAACACAAAAATATCTACTGTATTCATACAGGTATATATATACTTACAGAACTGTAAAATTATTACATTTCCCTGCAGCCTCTATCATCCCCCTGCAGCCACATCATCATCCGCATGCAGAACCATCATCCCATTGCAGTCCCCATCGTACACATCGTACACCTGCAGCTCCCAATATCCCCATCATCCCTCTGCAGCCCCCATGACCCCCTTGCAGCCCTCATCATCCCCCTGCAGCCCTCATTACCTCAGTGCAGCCCCCATCACCTCACTGCAGCCCCCATCATCCCCATCATCCCCTGCAGCCCCCATCCTTCCCTTGCAGCCTCCATTATCCCCTTCCAGCTACCATTATCCCCTTGCAGCCCCCATCATCCCCCTTGCAGCCCCCATCATCCCCCTAATGCCCCCATCATTCCCCTGCAGCCCCAATATCCTCATCATCCCCTTGTATCCCACATCATCCCCATGCAGCCCCTAATATCCCAATGTAGCTCTCATCATCCCCTTGCAGACTCCATCATCCCCCAATACACACACACTCACTCACACATCTTTCACACACACTCTCTCACACACACTCTCACCGATCCGCCACTCCCATTCTGGGGCTCCGGGCACTGCACTGGGGTGTTTGAGCTCCCATACATGTACAGGGAAACCTGCGGCCAATCAGACACTGGTGGCTGCTCATGTCTGATTGACCAGCGGCTGTTGGCATCTGATTAGCCGCCGGCTTCCCCCGTACATGTACGAGACCTCAGAGAGCTCAGTGCAAAGCCCGGTGGCCCGGAATACAGCGGTGAAGCAGTGGATCAGTGAGAATGTGTGAGACTGTGTGAGAGTTTGTGAGAGTGTGTGTACGTGTGAGCTCAGAGCGGCGGCAGGTGGACAGTGGGGTGGACAGTGGTGACAGCGGGCAGATGGGGCAAACAGCGGTGACAACAGGTAGACAGGGGACAGACAGTGGGCAGATGAGGGGCAGACAGTGGTGACAGCAGGTAGACAGGGGGCGGACAGCTGTGACAGTGGGCAGATGGGAGTAGATAGCAGTGACAGTGGGCAGACAAGGGGGCAGACAGCGGGCAGACAGGGGGGTAGACAGTTGTGACAGCAGGGAGACAGGAGGGCAGACAGTGGTGACAGTGGGCAGACAGGGGGGCAGACAGTGTTGACAGTGGGTGGACAGCGGTGGGCAGACAGTGGTGAGTAGGTAGAGGCGGGTGGACAGCGGTGCTCTGAGTTCTCTCTGCTGCCGGCGGGTTCCTGTACATGTTCCTGTGGCTGAGAGAGCTCAGCGCGGTGGCAGGCTGCCATTAAATATATGTACAGTACAGTGTATAATAAATAAAATACCTAGAATCAGCAGCATCACACATGCACATTATGCACAGTGCCAGCCCCCAGTGCTCGTAATCCAAGTCATTACTCATTAAGCAAGTTACAATTTTTCAGTAATGGTAGCTCATCTTTCAAAATACAGTTACTCGTAAATCAAGGTACCACTGTTTACCAATGCTTTATTAAAATATGACAACTAGCTTTAAGTTTACATTGACTGATTAGAGCATGTAAAAGATGACGTTAAAAATGCATTGCATATGCATATCATGCACATGTCCGTATGCCGTCAGTTTTCCTTCTTGCACCCACTGACTTGCTTTGGTGAGTCTCCAGTGATATACACGGCCACATGCAGCATGTTTCAATTTTTATCTCAGCCTATTTCCAGACACTGCCCTATTGTTTGACTTTGCTGCGAGTACAACTTGATATTTTCTATGATTAAACAATTTTAAACACAGATGTAAGTGAACCCTAAAGCTGGCGATACACATTAGATAGCTCTTAGACAATTGATGCTTTGGCCTATCATTTGGCCATCTCCACCAATAATCTCATTCATATGAGCAATCACTCTGTGGAGTGCTCCTTTGTTCGTTATGACAAAGCTGCTGTCTGACACTTTGTCACTTTATTATCTTAGGGAGGACTATACGATCAGAAGAGCAATATTGAACATCTCTCCTCACCAATAGTTGGCCAGCACCCTCATACACTTTAGACCATCAGACGAACCTATCAATATTGGTGGGTCCAGTCAACTTTAGGGGGCCTTAATTCACAGTTTTCAGCTCTTATATCTGCAATTCAGTGTGGGGGGCAATAATGCGGAGATGAGTCTCATTACAATACAAACACTTACTAGCTCACCTCTCATAGTAAGATAAGATAAGATAAGATAAGATAAGATAAACTTTATTGATCCCGGAGGAAATTACAGTATTACAGCAGCAGAACAAAGATCAAGAACATTTCACACTTTACAAAATAAGTCTATATGGACAGCAGATGTGGGTAGACTGGTACTTGTACCTCACCTATTCCCCCCATAAACATAGAACTTCACATAGTCTTGGGATGCCTTACACTTATACATTTGTTAAACATCCCCACAGCTGTCGGAACAAACGATTTTCTGTATCTTTCCTTTTTACACATTAGTTGGATTAGACGCTTGCTGAATGTGCTCTTCTGCTTCGCAAACAGTTCAGAGAGCGGGTGTGTATTGTTGCTCATTATAGCCTTGCATTTCTTATTAATTCTATCCTCTAATACCTCCTCGAAAGTCCTAAGTTGTAGACCCACCGCCGCACTAGCCTTCTTGATAAGTTTATTCAGCTTATTAGCGTCAGCTGTGCGCACACTACTACCCCAGCATATTATTGCAGCAAAGATTGCACTCGCCACAATAGATTGGTAGAACATTTCAAGCATTTTGCTACACACATTAAACGACCTTAACTTCCTTAGGAAGTAAAGTCTACTCATCCCTTTCTTGCAAACCTTCTCCATATGGCACCTCCAATCAAGCTTGCTGTCCAGGTCAACCCCCAAATATTTGAAATTCTCCACCATCTCCACATCCTGACCATCAATAGTGATAGGTAAGCAATCCTTCATGCACCTTCCATAGCTCAACACCAACTCCCTGGTTTTCTTTATGTTGAGTTCTAAATGGTTAGCCTGGCACCAGTCAACAAAGTCCGAGACCACCCTTCTGTATTCCTCCTCCCCCCGGCCTCTCTTAATACCTCCGACTATCACTGAGTCATCAGAGTACTTCTGAAGGTGACAAAGGTCTGATTTATACTGAAAATCAGCTGTGTATAACGTAAAAAGGAATGGCGACAGCACCGTTCCCTGAGGGGCTCCAACACTGCTCCGCACACTATCCGATACGGCCGCCCCCAACCTTACGAACTGTGGCCTGTCCGACAGGTAATCAATGATCCAATTCACTAGTACTACTATCTCTACCAATTTTAAGCAGGCATCAAAATATAAGGGGAAAAAGAGTATACCCCACTATAGCTTAAGACAGGCTGTGCTAATACAGTACATAATGATATAGTCTGCTCTCTTCAGTGCAAAATGATTACATGTGTCCAAGCACAGCACACGTTAGTAGTATGAGAAACATCTTTCAGCTTTCATATCCAGCAGTCCGTGTGGGGGAGGGACAGTACAGCAGAGTTGGTAGCGCTATATGTGCTGTGAAATTTGCTTATGTGTATTTGGTCCTGTCCATTTGAATTCGAGAGGAAAGTTATTAGAAGTTTTCATAAGAAGACTCAACCTCTGAAGCACTGCCCTGCCTCCCACACTGACCTCCAGATATGAGAGCTGAAAGCTGTTAGTCACACCCAGGTCTGCTGTATTTCAGCACATCATCACTGCGCAAAAAGGCAATAATACGGTTTATAAATTCATGCCTCACACTGAACCTGTTCTAAACTATTCCGGGGCCATGATCTTCTTTCTTCTTTCCCCAGTGTGTTTGTGCCAGTTAATGATGGTCCACATCAAAAAGAGGAAGAAGTACAGACCTCCAATGATTTCTCTCTGGAAATGCCCACTGGGACTTAAAGTTAATGTTTAGGTGCCTAATATTGGATTGCTAATATATTTTGTGTGTCCAGTTCAATCTGAAATATTTGGTGAAAGGTCTGTGTTATGGAACCCAAAGCCTTTCTGGGAACATTTCAACTTTTCACTGTTTGACAGCAGTGTGTATAATCCAAAGGCAAATACAGAATGTTATGTCATGAATAAAATGTAATAGCGGTGAACTGTTACCGTCTATATTTTCTACAATATAAGAATATGAGTCATTAATATTTCTGGGATGATGCTACCCACATGTACTATGTTAGCATGTCAGCGTTTAACAATGCAGTTCAGTTTTTCCAGGATGCATCTGGTGAGAAAATGTTAATGGTGTTATCCATAAAATCCCTATGTTTATGTCCCGGGAAGATTAAAGTTTATTTTCATAATTTATTTATGTACTACTATTATATTCACAGTTCATTATTAGAAGCAATGCCTACATAAAAATGTCACGTAAAAATTATAACCATATGCTCACAGTTTAACATTTAGAATTAAAGAAGGATACAGAATAGATGTAACAGAAAATTTGGAGTTGAGAAATGTGGGTTACTTAACCCCTTACCAACATTGGACGTACAGGTATATCCTAAGTTCACTCGCTAACTTTGATGCAGACTCACACTCTGAGCCCACAACTTTCTCTGCAGATGTTGGCAGTGTTATTCGGCCATCATTTACCTTTAACAGTTGTGAGTGAAGTGGAGCTATGTCCACAGCTGCTAACCTGTTAAATGCCACTGTCAATCTCTGATAGCAACATTTAATGTGTGCTGCCAGGGGGCGCACTATTCTATGCCCCCCACCGGCATGTCCATGACATGATTGCAAGGCGTCAATAGGTTACCATGACAGCAAGGTGCCTGCCCTAGACCCCATAACTGTCGTAGCCATCATATTTGCTATATACAGCAGTACAGTAGCACTTGTATGTAGTACAAGCCATCAGATGATCACAGGTTTCTAAGGGGACTTACAAATACAGTAAAAAAAATTTTAAAAAATGTTTTAAATGCTATGAAAAAACATGAGTTCAAATCTCTCCTGTCTTACCCCATCAAAAATTAAGAAAAAAATACACATATTGGAAATTGCTGAGTTTAAAAAGTCCAATGTTTCCAAATATAAAATAATATACAAGAAATTATTCCAATCAGAAAATGGCACAATGAGAAAAAAATCAAAATGCTATAATTGCAGATCATAGCCACCACAACAACACAAAAAAAGTAATAATAGGCAATCAAAACATCATCTCTATCAATAAAAACATCAAGTCTGGGTGCGAAAAATAAGCCCTCACACATGTCTATTTCAGTTAAAGTCAAAAACATTGTCCTTAAATGTCCCTAAATAGCTGCAATAGTGTTTTACTCAACCTTCTAAAGTTGTAAAAACTTGAAAGGGTAATTATAGCATAAAGGAATAAAATAATTTATGATGCAAATGTACAACCCCAATTTGAAAAAAGCTTGGACGCTGTAAAAATGAAAGAAAATAAAAATGCAATGATTTTTTAGATCTTTTTAGAAACTGAGAATTTTTTTCATTTGATTTGAAAAACTTAAAGGGAACCAACCATCATGATTTAACTACCTGTAAACCAATGCAGCAAGTGATCGACATGTGCAGCATGACATCACTATTTTTTTTTTTCAATCCTCCCCTGTGGGCTTGTCTTCCTGCTGTAAACCGAACTCTATCCCTCTCACCCAGACTCATCTGGGGGGGAGGATGGTTTGGCTTACAGCAGGAACACAAGCCCACACGGGAGGAATTAAAAAAAAATAGTTACCGTATATACTTACGTATAAGCCGAGTTTTTCAGCCCAAAAATTGGGCTGAAAAGTCCCCCCCTCGGCTTATACGCGAGTCATATACAGCAGCAGCCCCAGTGGTAGTATACAGGCCCCCCCATCGGTATACAGGGCCCCCCCCCTTGCTGCCGCAAACCTGTAAAGTAATACATCATTATACTTATCCCTGTCGTCACCGCCGCCGCCGCCATCGCGCTCCTCCGGGTCTTCATGCTTCTTCCGGCTTCTGCCAGCTTCCTCCTTCGGTGGGCGCAGGCAATGACGTCATTGTATGTGCGCCAGAGGAGGAAGCCGGAAGAAGCCGGAAGAAACATGAAGACCCGGAGGAGCGCGATGGCGGCGGCAGCGACGACAGGGTTAAGTATAATGATGTATTACTTTACATGTTTGTGGCAGCAAGGGGGGGGCCCTGTTTACCAATGGGGGGGCCTGTATACTACCACTGGGGCTGCTGCTGTATACTACCACTGGGGCTGCTGCTGTATATACCACTGGGGCTGCTGCTGTATACTACCACTGGGGCTGCTGCTGTATACTACCACTGGGGCTGTTGCTGTATATACCACTGGGGCTGCTGCTGTATACTACCACTGGGCCTGCTGCTGTATACTACCACTGGGGCTGCTGCTGTATACAACCACTGGGGCTGCTGCTGTATATACCACTGGGGAGGCTGCTGTAACACTGCTGGGGCCTGTATATACCACTGGGGAGGCTACTGTATACCACACTGCTGGGGGCTGTATACCTGTGCTGGGGTCCACCCTCGGCTTATACACGAGTCAATAGGTTTTCCCAGGCTTTGGGGGCAAAAGTAGGGGGGTCGGCTTATGCACGGGTCGGCTTATACACGAGTATAGATGGGTATGTCATGCTGCACACAGTTACCTGCTGTACTTATTTACAGTTGGTTAAATCCTGATGGTGGACCATAATCCTAGCCACACCCCAAGCCACATCTATTTGTCATTTGTTTCTACTCTGACAGAAGATGTCAAAGGAAATAGTGGCAATAAGGGACCTTCCACAGACACCCGAGATTGCAGGGCGTAAACCCAAATTTGGGACTCCCCTTTTTATCCAGTAGGGTTGGAACTAGAGATAAGTGGATTGATTCATGGGACTCCAGTGCAGAGTCTAGGTTAGTGGCACCCACAATTGGATGGGAGGCCTGCGAATCACTTAGCTTATCCTGTCCCTGGCTTTTATTTTGATACTCCAGGACTGGTGTGACGTCATCTGTACATCATACTCATTTGCGCCCTATGGATTTCTTTTTTTGTTCAATTGTTAATTGTTGTAGCTGCCAGAACTTTCTCATCTCTATGTTTCATCATTATATGACATGATACTTTTTTTTTGTCTGTAACGTTTAGTGATAAGCAAGCATTAAAATGCTCGGGTGCTCTAGGATTGGGTCAAGCATATCGGGATGCTCGGGTGCTCGACCCGAGCACCGAGCCCGATGTTAATCTATGGAAAACCCGAGTATTTTTCCAACGGTGTTGGCGTGGGAGCTTTAAGCACCGCAGATCTAACAGCTGTTTAAATTTCCCATGCCGACATCAGTTCTTTGGTGTCATCGCGGGAAATGTAAACAGCTGACAGATCAGCTGTGGTTAAAGCTCCCGCACCGATACCGTCGGGAGATCAACGCCGCTCGCTAATCTCCCGGCGGCTAGCGTTGCTCATCTCCCAGCAGTGTTGGAGCGGGAGTTTTAAATACAGCTGTTTAAATTTCCTGCACTGACACCAATAGGTGATGTCGGTGCGGGAAATTTATACAGCTGTCAGATCAGCTGTTGGTGTCAGTGCGGGAAATTTAAACTAACAGCTGTTCTGACAGCTGATTCAGGTCCTTGAACTTGACATTGATCATCTGATCGGTTTGCCAGCCAACAAACCAATCAGATGATATTGGATCCGGATTGGACGTCGCAGGACCCTCGACCCTGGCCTACGTCGGAGGGGGGGAGAATTATTTAATAAAGATGGAGTATCTAAGTGTTTTTTTGTTTTATTTCTAATAAAATATTTATTCTCTGTGTTGTGTTTTTTTTAATACTATACTAGAAATTCATGGCGGTCATGTCTAATATTGGTGTGACCCAATGAATTTCGGGCTTAGGGCCAGCTGATAATACAAAGCTGGCCCTAATGCCTTTATTACCCTGTGAGCCACCGCACCAGGGCCCTGGATGAGTCAAGTACAGTGCCAGAAAATAGCGCTTTTATGAACATGCCATTTTCTGGGGTGGCTGCGAACTGCAATTTGCAGCGGGGGAGAAGGCCCAGAAAGCTTGGGCCACCCTGAGCTGCAGATTCTAGCCCCCAGCTGCCTAGTTGTACCTGGGTGGAAACATAAATAGCGCGAAGCCCCACATATTTTTTTTTAATTATTTCATGAAATTCATGAAATAATAAAAAAAGGGCTTCCCTATATTGTTGTGTCCAGCCAGGTCCAAATAGGCAGTTGGGGGTTTGGGGCACAGCTGGCCCTAAGCCCAAAATTCATGGGGTCACGCCAATATTAGACATGACCGCCATGAATTTCTAGTAAAGTATTTTAAAAAACACAACACAGAGAAAAGATATTTTATTAGAAATAAAACAAAAAAATACTTAGAGAGTCCATCTTTATTAAAAAAAATTATCTTTAGTTCAATGTAGTCCAAAAAAGAAGCAATCTCAACTCTGCTACATCGCTCTGCATAGACAACACACGTCTATGCAGAGCGAGAATAGGCTGAGCAATGACTGTGAAAGTCAAGGTTCACCCCAGGTCATAGTTCAGGCCATGACCGCGGGTGAACCCTGCTGTCACAGCCCGAATACTGCTGACGCCAGCGGAAATTGTCGAGCGCCGTCCAGAGCAGTGAATAATACCGGAAGTTAATGACTTCCGGATTATTCACTACGCTGCCCGGTGCTTGCCAATTTCCGCCGGCGTCGGCAGTGTTCGAGCTGTGACGGCAGGGTTCACCCGCGGTCATAGCCTGACCTAAGACCTTGGGTGAACCTTGACTGTCATAGTCAATTCTCAGCCTGCTCTCGCTCTGCATAGACATGTGTCTATGCAGAACGATGTAGGAGTGCTGAGAATGCTTCCCTTTTGGATTACGTCAGACTGAAGATAATTTTTTAATAAAGATGGAGTCTGTAAGTGTTTTTTTGTTTTATTTCTACTGAACTATTTTTTTTCTGTGTTTTTTTTAACATTTTACAAGAAATTCATGGCGGTCATGTTTAATATTGGCGTGACCCCATGAATTTTGGGCTGAGGGCCAGCTGATAATACAAAGCTGGCCCTAATCCCATTATTACCCAGTGAGCCACTGCACCAGGGCCCTGGATGAGTTGGGTACAGCACCAGAAAATGGTGCCTCTATGAAGGCGCCATTTTCTGGGGCGGCTGCAGACTGGAATTCGCAGCAGGGGGGCCCAGAAAGCTTGGGCCACCCTGCGCTGCGGATTCCAGCCCCCGCTGCCTAGTTGTACCTGGCTGGACAACAAAATAGCACAAAGCCCCATGTATTTTGTTTTTTATTATTTCATGAAATTCATGAAATAATAAAAAAAAGGGCTTCCCTACATTGTTGTGTCCGGCCAGGTCCAAATAGGCAGCTGGGGATTGGGAACAGCCAGTTCCTGCCTGCTGTACCTGGCTGGCATACAAAAATATGGCGAAGCCCACGTCAAATTCTTTTTGAAAAATTAATTAAAAAATAAAAAAAACACATTTAGGGACTGCATTTTTATTAAGACCTCAAGTGGATCTGAAGAAAACGTGCAGAAAAAAAAAAAAGCAGCAAAAGAAGTAGTATGTAAGCTAAGTGTAAACACGACCTCAGCATTACATTTTTACTACTTTTCTAATGGAACTAATAGAGAAAAATATACTGAATCACACTATATTTTATGCCATTTACCAATCACCCATTAAAATCTGATTGATGCGTTGTGATGTTTGTTATTTTTCAAAAGGCACATTAAATGTAATTTTAGTTGCATTTTCATTATTTTTAGTAATTTTATAGGAATAAAAAAATGTATCTTTTATTGTTTCTCTAGAACACAGGAGCTTAGAAATACACATCTATGTACAGATGTACCAGTTGAGCAAGAGTCGGCAAGGCAACTTCAAGTATACAAAATCTCTCTAACACATCTTTCTTTTTAGTAATTTTATAGGATCAAAAAAAACTGACTTTCTTCACCTGTAGAATACAGGGACATAGAAATACACTGCTATGTACAGATGCATCTCTATGTACCTGTATAATCTTCTTTTGAGTTCACTGCTTGCAATATAGCTCATGAATACCAAATTCTCCTATTTTCCTCAGTGTAGGGCTGTGGGTCCTTGCTAGATTTGCTACTTGAAACAAAGACTTTGGGAGTTTGAGTCTCGGGACACCAGAATAAAGGATTGTTATTTAAATTATGTTTGGGTGCAGAGAGATGCCGGCCCGTCTTATGAGGAGGAAGAACTATGGAGATGAGAGGAAGTTGGGACAAAGTTCTGATGTAGTGAGACTGAGTCCTCAAATTGCGACAGTCTTGATGAATCCAGGATGGTTGAGAGCTATGACTCATATAGAAATTGATGGCAGACACACATCTCAAAAAGGTTTGGACAGGGTTAACAAAAGGCTGAAAAAGTAAGTTGTACTAATGAAAAACACTTGGAGAAGTCACATGAATGTGTATTAAAAGAGAGACGAAGTCTCTCAGCAGCAAAAATGGTTAGTATTCCCCCAATCAGTAGACAACTGCATCTAAAGATTATTATTATTTATATTATTTATATAGCACCATTATATTCCATGGCGCTTTACATGCTAAACAGGCAGACTAGGACAAGTAACATAGTAACAATACAAGTAACAATAAATGTTGACAATTCAGTTGTACAGATACAAGAGGGGAGAAATCCTGTCTGCGAAGGCTCACAGTCTACGAGGGGTGGGTGGGGATACAGTGGGAGGGGGAAATTCCAGTCGTGAGGCGGTGTGATGGACCGAGTCTTATTGCAGGTGGTAGGCTTGGCGGAAGAGGTGGGTCTTCAGGCTTCTTTTGAAGGTTCCCAGGGTAGGAGAATGTCTGATGTGTTGGGGCAGAGAGTTCCAGAGTATAGGTGAAGCACGGGAGAAATCCTGTATGCGGTTGTGCGAAGAGGAGATGAGGGGGGAGTAGAGGAGAAGCTCTTGGGAGGATCGCAGGTTGCGTGAGGGTAGGTATCAGGGGACCATGTCAGAGATGTATGGAGGGGACAGGTTGTGAATGGCTTTGTATGCCATGGTTAATGTTTTAAACCGGGATCTCTGGGAAGTTGGGAGCCAGTGGAGGGTTTGGCAGAGGGGGGAAACAGGGGAGTAGCGGGGAGATAGATGGATTAGGCGGGCAGCGGAGTTCAAGATAGATTGGAGAGGTGCAAGGGAGGTATTGGGGAGGTCGGTGAGCAGGAGGTTGCAGTAATCGAGGCGGGAGATGATGAGAGTGTAAATAAGGGTTTTAGCAGTGTCGTGGTCAAGGAAAGTGCGAATCCTATAGATGTTTTTGAGCTGGAGTGTAAAGATTGTATTTTTTCAGAAAAATATACCACAACATAATCTTGCAAGACTTGGAATATCCAATAATCTACAGTAAAGATGCTGATCAAAAGATTCAGAGACTATCGAGAAGTCCATGTGCACAAGGAACAAGGCCCTCAAGTGGCACTGCATTATAAACAGGCATGATTCAGTCTGTAAATTGCTGTAAAGGCTCAGGAGTAGTTCCACAAATTATTGTCTGTAAGTAGTTAAAGCTCTACCATGCAAAGATGAAGCCATATATCAACACAATCCAGGAATGCTGCCGTCTTTGGCTACAAGCTTAATTAAAATTACTGAGGCAAAATAGAAAATTGTTATGTTGTCAGATAAATCAAAATGTAAAATTCTTTAAGGAAAACCACAAAATTTGATTCCTCTAGACTCAAGTGAAGAGGGACCATTCAGCTTGTTATTAGAGCACATTTCAAAAGTCTGCATCTCTGATGGTATGCGGTTACATTTGTGCCTATGGCATGGGCAGTATACACATCATGAAAGGCACTATCATTGCTGAGCATTATATAGCGATTTTATAATAACTTTTGCTCCCATCCATACAATGTTTATTTCAGGGAAGGCCTTGCATTTTTAAGCAAGACAGTGTAATACCATATATTGCATTCATCACAACAGCATGGCTTCATAAAAGAAAGCCTTAGGTGATTAGTCCAGACCTTTCACCAAAATAAAATATGAAGCATGTTATGAAACACAAAACTAATAAAGGAGCTACAAGACTTTTGACCAGCAAGAATTCTATATCACACAAGAATGGGATGACAGTCCTCTTACAAAACTTCAACTATTGGTATCTTCACTACCCAGACACTTACATACTGTTGTAAAAAAGAGGAGAAAATGCTACATAATGGTAGATTTGGCCCTTGTCCCAACTTTTTTGAGATGTGTTGCTGCCATCTATTTTTTAAATAAGTAAATTTTTTCAAATGAATTATAAAATGTATAACTTTCAATTTCTGAACTGTATAGCCAGACACAGCCATTACACAGTACATAGTGGGGACACATACAGTTGTGCTTAATAGTTTACATACCCCGGCAGATCTTTTGTTTTCTTGGCCTTTTTTCAGAGAATATGAATGATAACACCAAAACTTTTTTTCCACTCATGGTTAATGGTTGGGTGAAGTCATTTATTGTCAAACTACTGTGTTTTCTCTTTTTAAATCATACTAACAACCAAAAACATCCAAATGACCCTGATCAAAAGTTCACATAGTCTGATGATTTTACCTGATAACATGCACAGAAGTTGACACAAATGGGTTTGAATGGCTAATAAAGGTTAACTGCGACCTGTTTGCTTGTAATCAGTGTGCGTGCATAAAAGCTGAGTGAGTTTCTGGGATCCAGACAGACTCTTGCATCTTTCATCCAGACACTGACGTTTCTGGATTGTGAGTCCTGGGTAAAGCAAAAGAATTGTCAATGGATCTATGGGAAAAGATAGTTGAACTGTATAAAACAGGAAAGGGATACCAAAAGATATCCAAGGAATTGTTAATGCCAGTCAGCATTGTTCAAACTATGAATAACAACTGGAAAATCAGGGGCTCTGTAAAAACCAAACCACGATCAGGTAGATCAACAAAAATTTCAGCCACAACTGCCAGGAAAATTGTCCGAGATGCAAAGAAAAACCCACAAGTAATGTCAGCTGATATAAAGGACTCACTGAAAATTACTGGTGTGGCTACTTCAAGATGCCCAATAAGGAGGCACTTGAAGAAAATTGGGCTGCATGGTTGAGTCGCCAGAAACAAGCCATTACTGCAGAAATGCCACAAAGTATCTTGCCTACAATACACTAAACAGCACAGAGAAAAGCCTCTAAACTTCTGGAACAAGGTAATTTGGAGTGATGAGACCAAAATCAAACTTTTTGGCCAAAACCATAAACGTTACATTTGGAGAGGTGTCAAAAAGGACTATTATGAAAGGAACACCATTCCTACTGTAAAGCATGGAGGTGGATTGCTGATGATATGGGGATGTGTGAGCTACAAAAGCACAAGAAACTTGGTCATAGTTGAAGAAAAATGAATGCAGCACATTATTAGCAAATACTGAAGGCAAATTTGGACTCATCAGCCCGGAAGCTGCATATGGGAGGTACTTGAATGTTCCAACATGACAACAATCCAAAACACAAGACCAAGTCGACCTGTCGTTGGTTACAGTAAAACAAAGTGAAGTTTCTGGAGTGGCCATCTCAGTCTCCTGACCTAAATATCATTGAGCCACTCTGGGGAGAACTCAAGCGCACAGTTCATGCAAGAAAGCCCAGGAATTTACAGGAACTGGACGCTTTTTGCCAAGAAGAATGGGCAGCTTTACCATCTGAGAAAATAAATAGCCTCATCTACAACTACCACGAAAGACATCAAGCTCAGATCACTAACGCATAAATTTACGCTTAAGTAAGTAGCAGGAAGTGTAAATTAAGCGTGAGTTAAGTGTGAGCTGTCATTGATGTTAGAGGGTATTAAGAGAGGTATTAAGAGAGGTATTAAGAGGTATTAAGAGAGGGTATAATTGATGTTACATAGTATTAAGAACTAGGGTGTGTGAAGTTTTGATCAGGGTCATTTGGATGTCTTTAGTTGTCATCATGATTTAAAAAGAGAAAGCACAGTAGTTTGACAATAAATGTCTTCACCCAACCACTAACCATAAATAGAAAAAAGGTTTCTGTCTTATCATTCATATTCTCTGAAAAAAGCCTGAGAAAGCAAAAAATTTCTGGGGTATGTAAACTTTTGAGCGCAACTGTATATTATCGCACAACAAGAACTGTTTTTCTAAGCACATCCAAATGTGTAAAATATTATTATTCCAAGATATATTGATTAAAATCAACACTGAAATAAATTTTGTTCATGGGAAAACCCCTTTAAGGCCCCTTTCACATCAGCGGTAATCGCTGATCGCGGCAGTTGCGGTGAAAAAACGCTACTGCTGCGATTACCGCATAACGGCACACTTGCGGCAAGCCCCATACAATGTCTATGGGGCTTGCAGTAAGTGTGCGGCAGGTGCGGCAAGTGTGGTTTCGGCACTTGCTGCAGGTGCGGCCGCGAAAAAAAACGTATTATTTTCGCGCCCCAAATGCCGAAACTGCACCTGCCGCACACTTTCCGCAAGCCCCATAGACATTGTATGGGGCTTGCCGCAAGTGTGCCGTGATTGCGGCCGTTATGCGGTAATCGCAGCAGTTGCGTTTTTTTCACCGCAACTGCCGCGATCAGTGATTACCGCTGATGTGAAAGCAGCCTAACATTGGTTTTGTTTAAATGGGCATTACTAGTATTATAAAAAATAAACATATACAAGACTTGATACATGAATCTAAAATTAATACATTTTTTAAACATTACAGACATCAGACAAGAAACTTATTTTTTAGAATTTTCCAAAATCTGTTTTGCTCACCCAGACAGGAAATCAGAGAAGCAGGCAGTGCCCCCATTTCCATCACTGGCTTTGTTAATTAAATTGTCCGTAAATCAAAATAAAAATCTCCATTATATCATATTGATATTCTAAGCAATGCTCCATAGACCTCACTAATTATTTCTCCTCTAATGTAAGGCCTCATGTCAAGCAGATAATGTGTGTATATATTGGCACAGTTTATGCTTACGTTGCTATTTGCATATATACTACTTATTTCCCAAAAGTTATATAAATTCAATTTGATTTTATGAAATGATGGAGTGAAGCTTGGAAGAATTATCATGAGAAAAGAGCGCCAGTCAACTACAGGGATTGTTATTTTATTGTAAAAAACTCCAGAATTACATGGTTTCTTTTTATATCTTTCCAAACGATTGGAGAATTTAAACGTAATAACGTTGTATTTTAGAACAAATAGAGGAGATTATCCCAATGCAGTTATCCTACTAATGTATCCCAATTTTCTGGATGTCTCACAGGCAGAGAAACACAATATGAAGATCGATACATTAAAAAGCACTGTTTATATTGATTAGTTAATGCACCATTAATCTTCTTGTGTAGTTTAAAGAAAATTAGATTTCTGACTTGTTATACTCATGGGTAAAACTTATTCTTCTCTATCATTTCTCAATAAATGTGTTTATTTTTGGCATACTTTCTAATTGTATTGTGTAAAGCTAGTTCAATTTTTCTTTATAAAAAGTAATGTTATCAATTCATTATTTTACCAACTGTTTATGGTCACAATATTATTTTACTTAGGCTAGGGTCACACATCAGTTTTTTTTTTTTTGAAAACCTGATCCGGTTTTGAGCTTTCAAAAAGCTGAAAACCGGATCATGAAATGCTCCTCATAGGAACCTATGCTAATAACCGGATTGCTCCGGTTTCCATCTTCGGCTCTGCAGCCTGCGTGAAAAATCATGCAGGCTGCAGTTTTCGGAGCGGTTCTGTTATCTGCAATGCGGGAATCGGATTGCTCAGGATGTGTAATCCTGAGCAATGGGGTTCCTGCATGTACTTTGCTTATCCTGGCTGCCGCAGGGATGAGCAAACTGTTCTGTGGTTTGTAAAACGTTTAATTTGCTTAATAAATGTTCCTATAATGTCTCTACGGGGTGCCCACTCCCCCTAGAGACCTTCCACCCACTCAGGTGGGCATATAATGCTATAATCACTTCTGTACAGCAGCTGCCTCCTGACAGCTGCTGTACAGTTTTATGAATGAAAGCGCCGGGCTCCTCAGAGCAGCGCGCATACTATAGCTATTGTAGCTATAGTATGTGCGCTGCTGTCTGAGGTCCTGAAGCCACTTACAGTAAGATCTATGGGCAGCGCTGCCCATAGATCTACTGTATAAGGCTTCAGGACCTCAGATAGTGGCGCACATAGTATAGCAATAGCTATAGAATGCGCGCTGCTCTGAGGAGCCCGGTGCTTTCATTCATAAAACTGTACAGCAGCTGTCAGGAGGCAGCTGCTGTACAGAAGTAATTATAGCATTATATGCCCACCTGAGTGGGTGGAAGGTCTCTAGGGGGAGTGGGCACCCCCTAGAGACATTATAGGAACATTTATTAAGCAAATTAAGCATTTTACAAACCACAGAACAGTTTGCTCATCCCTGCAGCAGCAGGGATGAACAAACTATCCGGTAACCGGATTGCTCAGGATTACATATCCTGAGCAATCTGGTTACCGTATTGCGGCTTCAGCAATCCGGGAACCGGATTGCTTAATGTCAGAAGACAATTGTGTTCACCGCCTCCCGATCTGGATGCAGTGAACGCAATTCCAGATTTAAGTGTAACCCTAGCCTCACTCTAGGACACAACCACATATAAGAGATAGTAGAGTACTTGCATTTTTGTACAAGGTGTGACATCACAATAAGGGATTTACTCATAGGGTTACACTTTATAAACTGGGATTTCATAGGTTCTCAGATCAGGAGATTTAGGGCTATGATGCATGATGAGTACAATCAGACCAGTGTAATCCAATTAAAAATTAGATTACATTTGGCCCAATAGTAATCAATGAGGCAATGCTGGAATCGGACCAAGAAAACAATCACAGCATGCTGCGAGTATACTCAGCAATCGGTAAATATTTGCAGAGGCCAGCAATAGAGAAGATGGGGAGATTAGTCTCTCTGCATCTGTGAACTGATCACAAGATTGGATCAAAGTAATATGACACTCGGTTCACACTAGCACTAGAGCCAGACCCAAGTGTCATTAGCATATTGCATCTTATTCTTTCGCATTGGATGCCATACGATCGTGTGACCCTGGCCTTAGTCATCAAAAGTTGTAGAACTCAGGTGACTTGTCTCCATCTAGTTGTAGATAATTCCGCAATCACATATGCTGTAGATCTTGGGATAAAGCATTTATTCAGTTAGAATCAGCTTTTATTATATTTTTGACTTAGTGTGTGTTGACACCGCTCAATTATCAGGAATAAGCATTGCTACATATTCTCCTATTTTGATAATCGTTCACTATAAACGGACTGACAATCGCTCGATGAACGGGCAAAATGCTACTGTGTTGGGAGAAAAGATGTTTTGGTTTGCCTAAAAAGATCATCGTTCTAAGCAGCAAGCTGTCCTATGTAATCAGAGCATGTGCTGCTGAGAACAATAACAGCCTATGGGCAGAGAACAATCTATGACTGATCATTTTAGCCGCATTGTAAGCGCGGTCAAAACTGGCTTTTAAACTACCACCGATCACAAAAATGTAGTTGATCTTCAGATCATTTAATGCCCCAAGTGAAGACGTACCACATAGCCCCACAGAAAAGTTGACTACTGAAAAGAGGCACAGAGGTTAGCATGGACTTAAAAATGTAAATAAATGTGTCTTAGGATGAGTCAGAACATAGTAAAACTCATTTGTAACTGAAGGCATGCTTTAGCTAATGAATAAAAAAAAAGAAAAAAAATAGTATTAAATGAATATATGAAAGAAATGGACAAAAAATTAATTACTACATTTATTAACACACAAGAAACTGGAATTTTGGAATTCTGTGAAAAAATTGTTGCATTTAGCTTGGCATCAATAACAAATCAATATGATGTCCCTGGTGTTATTGGGGCAGAATAATACTGGCAGCTGCTAATTACTATAGATCTACATACATTATCATAAAAGCCATATGTGTGACCTCACTTACACTCTAGAAAAGCTTCACATGCATTCTACTATTAGTAGCCTTTACTATTCTGTCAAATAGGCGTTACAATGTCTGTCACCTCAAACTCCTGATGAGGGCCCTGGTGTCAAAAATTATTGGAGTAACAAGTGCAAGATTATTTGGGGGGGTGGTCCCTGCAAGGTGAACGGTGAAAGTTAGAAAGAAGGCAAAAAGATAACACAGCTTTCATCCCATCTAACGTCGTTGGAGCTACATTCAGCACATTTAATGCCACTGGTATAGCGCCTTTCTACACGTTGCACAAGTGTGTGAAGGAAGAGGTACAAGCCAACTTCATAATGTTCAGGTTTTTCATCAACCTTTCAAAATTATGTATGTTGCAGTGGAAACCCAACATTTTCTCTTAAGTCATTCCCTTTAACACTTCTATATCTGTCTCAGACCATCAAGAAGATGTCTTTTAGTTATGTGGTCCAGCAGTTTGTTGTCCAGACATTTTTGGCTGCTTCCTTTGTCAGCATTCTCACCACCTGTCTCTTCTCTTCTTCATGCTTTTTCCATAATGTCAGGTGTAATAGTGCCCTTGAGTAGCAATAATTCCCTACTCCTAAGTGCCACGCAGTAGAAATGCCCACATAGTGTTATTGCTCCTTCTTTGTTGCCTCTAGAATGTTTGTTTTCCTTTGTGCACACAAACAATCCTGAAACTATTTTTTTTGCCTTACATTATTAATGCCTCCTGCCGTACGAACAAACAAAATTGATTTCCCTCCTTTGTGCTACCTTACTATATATATATTTCTGGTACCTTCTTTGTGCCTATACACAGTGACAATGTCCTTTTTTGTCCCATTAAAAGTATTGATACCCCCTTTGTATTCACTTTTTATTTATTATCACCATTGCGCCCATACTCACTGCCTCTCCGTAGCTGAAATCCATCTTTATGCCCCCATACAGTGCTGATGCTTGTCTTTCTGCTTTATACAATGTTTATGTCCCTCTTTTAGATTTGAGTGAACCCAAACTGTAAAGTTTGGGGTTCATACCAAAGACTGGGTTGGGACACGGACTTTAACAAAGACTAAAAAAAGTCTGTGCACAAGTTTATTGTTCAGGTTAATGTTCGTATGTTAATAAATTGTATTGAAAGGCTGGTGACTCTACGATGCTGTGAACAATGAAGATTTTAAAAAATGGCATGGGCTCCTACTTATTTTTAATAACCAGCGTAGAAAAAGCAGACAGCTATGGGCTACAACCCTCAGCTTTCTGCTTTGCCTTGGCTGGAAAAAAAAATAGAGAGGAGCTCCCTTACCATTTATTAAAATCATTTATTTAAATCATTTTATAAAAATTGCATGTGCTCTGCTATATTTTTGATAACTAGCCATGGTAAAGCAGAAAGTTGGGGGCTAATATTATCAGGGTGGGGAGGGATGTCGCTGTTTGCCTCTTCCTAGCCTAAACATACAAGCCCGCAGATGCCCCAAGATTGGTCCATTACACTAGATGCACCAATTCTAGCATTTTACCTGGCTCTTCCCATTTTCCCTGTTGTAGTGGCAATAGGGATATTAGATTAATGGGGTTTATGTCAGTTGTGAATTGTTAGCAGGCATCAAACCCTGGTGTTAGTAATGGATAGGCATCTATCACACATCTCCATTACTAATGTTAAGGTGCAAGCAAAAAAAAAGCAATACATTAAGATAAAAAAAATTGCTGCAACACTAAACATAACATGAATGTGGAAGAGCTAATGGATAATGACTAATGGATAACAATGAAACACAGGGCAATGTGTACAGCTAATGGTGTATATGGAATAGGATCACAGTAAATACTGCACTAGAAAAAAGAAATGAGAGACTTAGCTTCTACACTGGCGTCACTGTGAAGAGCCCGGTAACTACGCCAAAGTGCTCTCATCTTACCGGGTCCTACGCTGACACTCTATGCTGTGTACTACTGCCTGGATGGGTTTCTGAGCCTGTGAATGCAATTAAAACCAGCTGGGATGGTGTGTCTGAGGACCAGGGCTACAGCAAAATGGAGGGACAGGCGAATCTACAGGGCGGGGGAAGGGTGCACTGTCCAAAAAAAGTCAAATATTATATAAGAGAAAAGGACTAGCATCACCTGATGTTAAGGTGCAAGCAAAGAAAAACAATATATTAAGAAAAAAGAGAATTGCTGCAACACTAAACATAACATGAATGTGGAAAAGCTAATGGCTAATGACTAATGGATAACAATGAAACACAGGGCAATATGTACAGCTAAGTGTGTATATGGAATAGGTGTCACGGCAAGGAATGGCAATTATGATAAGGGAATGGCAGTTATGAGCAGGGTGACCAGGGAAGACTGGTCTGACCCTAGTCTAGGAACCCTGAATGTCCCTGATCTCGAAAGTATCTCTGAAGGTGAGAAGGTTTGGACCTCCAGCCTCTCCCTAAAACTTCTCCACCAGCCCTGCGCTATTCCCCCCTCACCTCCCTCCACAGAACCGGGATACAGCAACTTCAAAGGAAAGGACCCCAGCCACACAAACACACAGAACTGCACAGCACAGCTTCCAGGCATAGAGTGAAACTTTTTCAGCAGCACCATCTAGTGGAAGGAGAGGCTACTTAAAGGCTAGAGGGAGGGGAGTTCGAATGAGTCACATATTAACCCCTCAACTAGCAGTTGAACCTAATAGTGAATGCAGTTCTGGAGCACAACACAGGAGGCCAGGACCTTCACAACTATCAACCATGCAGCTCTTAAAGGCAAACATACACAGTAGCATCCAGCAATGTCAGCGCCATCTAAGCATGTGACAATAGGATCACAGTAAATACTGCACTAGAAAAAAGAAATGAGAGACTTAGCTTCTACACTGGCGCCATTGTGAAAGAGCCTGATAACTATGCCAAAGTGCTCTCATCTTACCGGGTCCTACCCTGACACTCTATGCTGTGTACTACTATCTGGATGGGTTTATGAGCCTGTGAATGCAATTTTAATTAAAAGCTGCATAGGAATCAAAGGTTGTTGTAGGACATTACTTTTTGCATTACGTTGGAACTTCTAAGATTTATTTTGAAGTAATAAATTGGTGCATGATGGCATGTGGCGGAGTCTTTATGTAAATAAAGTATTTTTTCCCACATATATTTATTAACTCTATTCTTGGCAGGTTAGTAATGGAGGTTTCTGGTGGATGCTTATCCATTACTAATACCAGGACTGGATGTCAGCTGTCATTTCAACATCAACCCAATTAATCATTACCATGATTTCCAACGCACCAGACCAGGTAAAGCGCCAGAATTGGTGCATTTATTTTGATGTGTCACTTATGGGGTGGCTGCAGCTCGTATATTTAGGCTGGGAAGAGCCAAATCACTATGGCCTTTCCCACCCTGATAACTTGATAACACTAGGCCCCAGCTGTTTGCTTTACCTTGGCTGGTTATCATAAATAGGGCAGAGCCCACAACACTTTTTATTATTATTATTTATTTAAATCATAAAAAAAACTATGTGGGATCGACTCTATTTTTGATAAATAGCCAAGGAAAAGCAGATATCTGAAGGTTGCAACCTGCAGCTGTCAGCTTTACCTTTGCTGGTTATTAAAAAGAGTTGGGACCCATGTCTTTTTCTTTAATTTATTTATTCTATATGCACATGTTTGCAGGGTAATTATCCCCATTTTGCTTCCTTTTTCAGCCCACTAGTATTCACAAAATGTTATAGCTATTTTTCAACACAGAGGGTTGGATACCCTTTGACTTGTATGGGGTTAGGATCTGGGGTCAAATTCTGGTCAATTGTGGATCCAAAACTGAACATTTATTTAAAGTCTGGCCGAATCCAGTGATTTTGAACATCATAAAGTGTGCTTATCACTACTCTTGATATCTTCAAATCCAGCTCCCTATTAGTGCTAAATAGTGCTACTTATCTAACTCTTTTCACAAAATGAGCACCTGGGTCTTTTCTTGCCTGCACTTTCATTCTCCTGATACAGGCAATTTAATGTAGTGATGTCATCACACTTACTGCACTGGGCCTTTGACATTGACAGTGTGATCCCAGTATGTTGAAAGCTGCAAGTCTAGAATAGCCCTGATTTATCATGACAATGTTCATGATGATATTAATGAGGAGGCTTGTTGGACTAAGACACTCTTTATTCATTAAGAAGTGCAAGTCTTTAAATGATTCAGGAGCAGCTAACAAGTGGTGTGCGCTTCTGGGTTGCTTGATATGAATGTTCCGTACAGGGATAGACATTTGTAGATTACTGCACTGCTTTAGATGATGAAAGTTCCATAATACAAGATAGATTCAAATAGCATTGTTTACGCATTTCTGGTTCGAACTAAACCCTTATTTAAAAATAACTCCATAATAAATCTTAAAATCTTACTCCAATCAGGTACTGGTGTAATATTTCTGGCATAAAAAATGCCACACTTCATCATGAATTTAACAAGCTGTGACATCATGCCCCTGTTGTGTACCCATCCCACTTCAGCGCTGCCTAATTTTGGCGAGCTGGGGAAAACGTCTGAAAATGCCAAAAGTCACAATTTTGGGGGGAAACTTTCTGTTTCATACAAATGTAATATCTTTTTCAAGTAATTGATGTAATTTCTTTAATAAATTGGGAACCGAGTGTCTAGACTAAAAGAGAGAAGTGGCTTTCCTGGTTATATTAATTGTATCCACATCCACATGAAGTGGTTATAGTTTAAAGTGCCACTTGCCTTGCAGGATTCTGAGTGAGGCTGGTTTCACACTGCTGTTTTTTTGCATTCATGTGATTCAAGCCTAAACTAGATGCTCCCCTATCAGTTTTTGACCCCACTTGCAGATGTATCCAGTTGTGTACAGTTTGTCCTGGATCTGGGTGGATGCAGGTGTCCACAGATTTTTTCATGGAGACAGAATCCGTATCTAGTTGCAATTATATCTCCGTGAAAAAAAACGTGAACTTCTAGATCCACCCAGATCCGGGGCACCATGGGTGAAATCTGAATGGGTGCCTATGTGACAAGGATTCATTCGGATCCAGATTTCCGGTCAGTGTGCTATGAATTGTGCATGTGAAGCACCGCCCACTGGATCCCTGTCAAATATGCAACTAGATACCTCTGCACAGGTTGCGGGTGCATCCAGTTTCGTCATTGCAGGTGAATCCGGAGGCATGCAGGAAAAGCCTGCATGCCCCCAGATTCCAAAAATCACGAGTGTGAAACCAGCTCAAGAGGCTAAAAAGTTTCGACATGTACCCCATATGACCAGTGAAAGCGAAAGACCTGATGAAATGTATTCTCTTGTTGATCAACAGTAAAGCACAACCTGAAAAATGAAAAGCAACAATACAAGAAGATGTGTGTATTTTGTGACTCATCCCTCCATTTAAATGCACTTATGTAATATATGCATTAACGAATAACATTCCCATTATCTAGTTAATGCTTAACAATGTAAGTCATTATGACACCATTCTCAGTCAGAATGAAGTTATGTTGCTACAAATCCAAATTCTGGCCATTCTACAATTTCCGGAAATGTAGAAACCCTCACAGCCCTTTGGTACTATGGTAAAAATATATTGGAAGTGTAAGTCATTTAGATGTAAAATTGTTATTAATGATATAGCTATGAAAAAATATGTTCTAACGTTAAATGAACATACAGGGTGGGCCATTTATATGGATACACCTAAATAAAGTGGGAACGGTTGGTGATATCGACTTCCTGTTTATGGCACATTAGTATATGGAAGGGGGAAACCTTTTCCAGATGGGCGGTGACCATGGTGGCCATTTTGGATCAAACGTTATGTAGGTGTATCCATATAAATGGCCCACCCTGTAGATGTACCATAAATATACAGTATCTGTTT
This sequence comes from Allobates femoralis, assembly GCA_033576535.1. Lineage (NCBI taxonomy): Eukaryota > Metazoa > Chordata > Amphibia > Anura > Aromobatidae > Allobates > Allobates femoralis. The sequence goes on from JARQOC010000004.1 coordinate 382,868,638, forward strand.
CTTCCTAGACCCTTCACTTTTGTGATTCATTGTAAACTAAAAAAGTAAATTCAGCATAAAAACTAATACAAACTGCCCATGAGCTGTATCAGTAAGGGACCACTGGTTTCTGATGAAGTCATTAAGTTGGTTTTATATTAATAATTTCCCATATTTCCATACAGTATAATTGTGTATAGTCATCTGCATATCTCAGCAAAATGATGGGTTCATTACATAATTCAGGGAATAGTTGTGCTTGAACACACAACAGAAGAAACCTCAGCTTAATGTGATTGAAAGTAAGTCAATGTTTTTGAGTAAGTAGGAACAGAACAGGATGTTGCTGGTACAGCGCCAGGATCGAGCATTTACTTGTTTTCTGTGATAACAATAAGACTCTTCCAAAGCAAGAATTGTAAAGATCACAGCACCAGAACGTAAGTATAGACTACAATACACTATTATATTATTATACCATTCTCAGAACATTTTGATTATGTATTCTTGGAAATATCAGCGCATTTGAAAAACTTTCAGCACTTGAGTAAATGAATGATAAAAAACATACAATACCATCCTTCTCGATATTTATGTTTGAAAACCACTCAAACAATAATATGATATTATAATTTAATTTGACTAACTTGCAGAAAAGGCAGATTTGAGAGGGGATTTATTATTTATGCTGTACTGGAGCATTTCTGGGAGTTATTACAATAATAACAATTACCAATATCTTTGTACTTGGATTTTTCTGAAAGCAGCATGGAACTTTTCTTAAATAACATTTCAATAAAATCATACTGCCTATACTATACCACATCATATTGCTCATACCATACCATTTTAGACTGCCAATACCATATCATATCAGGCTGCCCATACCATACCATATCAGACCCCCCATACCATATCAGGCTGCACAAACCATCCCATATCAGGCTGCTCATTCCATACCATATCAGACTGCCAATGCCATATCATATCAGGCTGACCATACCATACCATTTTAGACCACCAATACCATATCATATCAGGCTGTCTATACCATACCATATCAGACTGCCCATACCATATCAGGCTGCACATACTGTCCCATATCAGGCTACCCATACCATATCAGACTGCCAATACCATATCATATCAGGCTGCACATACCATATCAGGCTGCTCATACCATACCATAATTTGACTGCCAATACCATGTCATATCATGCTGCCCATACCATATTAGACTACACATACCATATCAGGCTGCGCATACCATATCAGACTACCCATACCATATCAGGCTGCCCATACCATACCATATCAGACTGCCCATAACATATCCAGCTGCCAATACCATATCATATCAGGCTGCCCATACCATATCAGACTCCCCACACCATACCATATCAGACTGCCAATACCATATCATATCATGCTGCCCATACCATATCAGACTCCCCATACCATATAAGGCTGCCCATACCATATCAGACTACCCATACCATATCAGGCTTCCAATACCATATCATATCAGGCTGCCCATACCATATCAGACTCCCCACACCATACCATATCAGGCTGCCCATACCATATCAGACTACCCATACTATATCAGGCTGCCCATACCATACCATATCCGACTGCCCATAACATATCAAGCTGCCCATACATTATAAGGCTGCCCATACCATACCTTATCAGGCTACCTATACCATATAAAGATGCCCATACTATACCACATTATGTTGTCTATACCATACCATATCAGCTACCCATACAACCAAATTCCCCATTGGTCAGAATCATCTCAAAATCTAATGAGTGCTGAGCTATTTCAGGATTGAGAGTATTGGATTTCAACATGCCAAATCATTTATTTCTGTGGGAGATAAGCTATCACATTCTATCTATTAAATTATACATGCACACTTATCTGCATCACATGCACATTTATTGTAGCTTCAAGTGTTAAAACATTGGCCAAACAAGTCGTCTTCCAACAACTTTTAAATGTGCATGACCAGCTTGGAAGCTGTGAGCACAAACACAAAGTTTTATGTAGATATATAGAATACGTATAAAGAGGATCTGTAACTTGTCATAAATATGTATTTTGTCACTGGGTATAAATACCCCCATTCTTTTACACTTGTTGGTGTTTTGCTTTTGTTCCTCCACCTCTCCTCTTCTGATATATAATTTTCTCTTATCTGTGTATACATTTTGGGCCAATATATCACGATTTAGGCCAGTGTTCTGGTATAAACACAGTTAGATGTCACAAGATTTTTTTTTACAAAGCTTGAAGTTGTGCAAGAACATTTGTTACTTTTTACACTAGTCCTCGTCAACTTCGCCACAGTGGGCAGAGCTGTGGCAGGATGGGTCGTGGCTAAGCCTGGCCATTTAAATCATTAAAATGTATGCCTCATAGTTTAAATTTTGACAGACTGGCAGAGGTGCACATCAATTGTAAGGTATCCCTAAATTATATACCTTTTAAGGAATTAGGAGTATCTTACTTCAGCCCATACTCATTTTAGCCACGTAGGAATGGGTATTGACTCTTCTCTATATTATTCTTCATGAAGACCATGCCCAGGTAGCTAATAAGATAAGATATATATATATAATAAGGATGAGGTTACAATATATCTCAAGAAAAGATAGATGCAGGGACAGATAGTAAACAATAGCAAACTCAGGAGAACAGTGGCACTAGACCAGGTAAAACAAATGACTTATTTCTGGCAACTTATTTCTGGCAAGTGACAAAAAAAAAACTGTTCAGAACAAAAAAATATTGGCATAAGAATTATACTCTACTGTTTGTACCCTTTGTGTACATTCAGTTGAAACCAGAAGAATATATCTAATATATAAAGCTGAATGTGTGTGTGTGTGTGTGTGTGTGTCCGGGATTGGCATCTACCCCGTCGCAACTACAGCCACAAAATTTTGCACAGTCACATGTCTGGACCCTGAGAGCTTCATAGGCTATGTTGTGAGACGAAATTTTAATCCTGTGCGTTCCAGTTCACCAAACAATTTTGCCCCTATCTACATAATGGGGAAAAAGTAAAAGGAAAAGTGTTGGAGGAAAATCGACAGCTGCCAGCAACAGCCACAAAATTTTGCACAGTCACACGTCTGGACCCCGACAGCATCATAGGCTATGTTGTGAGGCGAAATTTTAACCCTGCACGTTCCAATTCACCGAACAATTTTGCCCCTATCTACATAATGGGGAAAAAGTGAAAGGAAAAATGTTGGAGGCAAATTGACAGCTGCCAGATGTAAACAAGGGGGACTTAAAGAATGAGAGGGATGGCGCCAAAGAGTATATACCGTACAGTTGCTAAGGTGGGGCCCCGACATAGGATACTCACCACACACGGGGATATGAACACACACACAAAATGCGCCACACACTACCACGTGCTTGAACACATATACCACACTCAGCACACATTTCACCACACATACATCAACCTCGCCACATAATCACCCTAAAGCACACACATAGGCTAGAACGTCATAGGCTATGTTGTGAGGCGAAATGTTAACCCCGCGTGTTCCAATTCACCAAACAATTTTGGCCCTATCTACATAATGGAGAGAAAGTGACAGTTACCAGTTGACAGTTGTGAATGAGAGGGGCTTAATGACAGCACCAAAGACTAACAGCATATACCAGCATATAGTCACTAAGGGCCCTTTCACATCTGCGTTTTTCGTAATTCGCGGCAGATGCGGTGAAAAAACCGCATCTGCCGCGATTACCGCATAACCGTTCCACTTGCGGCGCGGTTGCGGTTTTTTCTATGCAAAGTATAGGCGTACTTGCGGCAGGTGCGGCAAGTGCGGTTTTGCACTTGCGGCAGGTGCGGCCGTGAAAAAAAGCGCAGCAAGCCGCGGTTTTTTTCGCGGGCGCACCTGCCGCAAGTGCAAAACCGCACTTGCCGCACCTGCCGCAAGTACGCCTATACTTTGCATAGAAAAAACCGCAACCGCGCCGCAAGTGCAGCCGGTATGCGGTAATCGCGGCAGATGCGGTTTTTTCACCGCATCTGCCGCGATTTGAAATAAACGCAGATGTGAAAGGGCCCTAAGGTGGGGCCCTGACATGGAATATTCACCATGCACAGGGACATGTATACACACCACATGCACACAAAGAGTAACAGCTAAGGTGGAGCCCCAACATTGGAAAACTCACCACACACCCGACCACAAACACACACCCACAAAGAGACACACACAACACAGAGACACACACCACACATGCACTCACCCCACAGGGTCATACACACCCCACAGGGACAAAGAGACACACACACACCCCACAGGAACTCACACCATAGGGACCCCCCACAGGGATACAAGCAGACCACTGGGACACACACACACGCCAGGGACACACACACCCCAGGGACACACACACCACACAGACAACACAGATGTGCACAAATCGCCTCACACAACTCGCCTCATACGTCTGGTATCTTTAATTTCCAAAAATAAACATCTGATTAAAAACAGCCAATGTGCAACACATTTGCCATATAGGGAATTAAGGCAGATGTCAGTCACATGAGCTGTCTTTTATGTGTATGTGTGAGGTAATATATACTGCCTGGCTGGGGGGAGGGTTTACTGTTGGCTGAAGATTTATTAGGCTGCCTATAGCAACCAATCACTGCTCAGCTTCTATTTTCGTACAGGTCATTAATATAACATATTCAAATTCTATTTTGTTATAGCTAACAGCAGTTATTTATTAACCCGGGCGTAGCCGGGTAGTACGCTAGTACATTATATAAAAAGACGCATATGCATGTGTTTCTCACTTTCTGACATGAAATCAGAATAAAACTTTCCCATTTTAGGTCAATTAAGATTACTATAATTATTAATTTTTGCCAAATGCCAGAATAATGAGAGAGATAGAGAATGTTTTGAGCCATTTTTATTACTTTATGCAGTCACAAGTTTACATACATTTCATTAGTATTTGCTATTATTGCTCTTATACTCTATGACTTAGGTCAAGCCTTTTGAATATCCTTCCCCAAGCCTCTCAAAATAGTTGGTAGGAATTTGGACCCATTCCTCCTGACAGAACTGGTGTAACTGGGCCATGTTTGTAGATTGCCTTGCTAGCATCTGCATTTTCAGCTTGGTCTATAAATTTTAAGTAGGCTTCAGGTCAGAGCTTTGTGATGGCCACTCCAAAACATTGACCTTGTTATTTTTAAGCAACTTTTTAACCCGTTTGACAGTATGCTTTGGGTCATTGTCCATTTGGGAGACTCATTTCCAGCAAAGCTTTAATTTTGTGGCTGATGTCTTGAGATGTTGCTTCAGTATTCATGCTATCTATTTTGTGAAGTGCACCAGTCCCTCCTGCAGCAAAATAACTTTACAACATGATGCTGCCACGCCCATGTTTAACAGTCGGGATGGTGTCCTTAAGGTACCGTCACACGCAAGCAATATCGCCTGGCGATATGTGGTGATCTAATGTGCGTGCTCACATTTTTCGTGGTCACCTCAGATCGACAATCGTGGCATCACATGCCACAATCTCGCCCTGAAAGAAAAGCGATGTGTCGCTCCGGAAATCGCCTCCCCTACAGCGGAACCAAACTTGCCTCATTCCAGCGCCGCCTCACACGCAGCAATCTCAAAGGCAATGTGGGCGTACATGTACAGCACGGCGAGGACATAGGCGTGCCACAGTGGCTTACACCACGCCCAATACACGCTCATTGGACAATGCAACAGCATTACGATTGGTCAGCCTGCTCTGGAATGCTGGTTAATACATGTCGCCATTGTCTATCGGAGTTTGGCACAAATACACGCTCGTGTCGTCAATTGTGGCTCCTGCAACACACTTTCGAGGCACAAAAGTGTCGCACAGGAGCGGTCTTGTGCAGTACAGTGGCTTACATTAACAATGGCTAGGTGTGCGTCTGTAGGTGATTGCGGTAAGCTACAAACAACACTATGGACATATATGCCTGCATTGGTCCACGCCATGCTAGAGCTGCCATGGCTTAACTATGTGTGTGCACACATGTTTGTGTTTGTGTACTGAAGTGTACCTACATCCCCCACAAACACAATTGCATTCTCCATGTGTGTGGACACGGTCCCAAGTGGCCAAACACATCATGATGGACATGTACACACAGTCACGGCATACAGTGTGGTCCAAAGGGCTGGACCTGTGTACTGGACATTAGCAGACAATGCTGAACGGAACCATTTATACCATTTAATGGATCACATACCTCTATGCACAGCATAAAGCTATGTGCACCTGCTCTGTATGCAACAGCAACGACACACACAGGTAGTTTGGATTTTGTTCTTTTGAGTTACATTTTTTGTGCATAAAAATGTGAATTCAAACAACACACACAAAACATTTAAAACAGAAGTGTCAACATCACACAAATACATACAAAATGCAGAAAAATAATGGCCATACACAAACATTTCAGAGTAGTGAACCAAAAAAAATCAACTAACTAATGTTTAAACACCCAAAATAAAAAACACACAATTATATTCGTCCTGGTGCAGCCACCCTGGTGACTCAACCCTCCTCCTCATGTTGCTGCCTCACAACACCAGCCACCCTACACCAGCTGGTGCTACCAGGCCACAGCCTCAGGGCCATTAAAGTAGGAGCATTTTGGGTCTCTGCTGCTCCTGGCATCCTGCTGACTCAGACTGTAGCTCTGCGGCTGGAGTGGCGCCACAGCATGGTCGGCAGCATGCCAGTCCTCGGGACAGAGCTCCCCTGTTGTGGGGTCTATAGAATCCACATAACTTGCCGGCGTGTATGATGACCGATCCCTACGACACAGGAAGTTATGCAGCACACAGCAGGCCAGCACTACCACATTGATAGATTCCAGTTTCATATGCAAAGGCGTATGAAACATGCAGAATCTATAGGCCATGATCGCAAATGCAGTTTCAACCACACGGCGAGCCCTGGATAACGGGTAATTGAAAATGCGCTGTTCAGAAGTGACCGTCCTCTGGGGATATGGCCGTAGTAGGTGAGCCTGAAGTGGGAAGGCTTCATTCCCCACAAATGCAAAGTTGAGATGACCGGTTGTCTCATCATTTGAGGGCAAGTTCAGAGCACCTTTCCTTAGGTCTTGGGCCAAGGAGCAGTGTGCAAACACACCCCCATCTGAGACATGGCCTTTCATGCCAACGTCCATGTACAGGAACTCATAGTGAGCATCCACCAAACCATGAGGACTATGGGACTATGCTAAAATATCCTTTGTAATTAAAATACAAGGATCCCGTGTTGGGGGGGGTTGCGTGATCCTCACGTGCTTACCATCCAAAGCACCCCCGCAGTTTGGAAATTGCCATCAATCGACAAAACCTCTGGCAACATCCATCCAGCGGAGGTTGTTGGGCACTGAATGTAGGATGGCAGCAGACAACTCACGATGGCTTCACATGTCTCGGGGATCAGGCGGCTCAGCAGTGGCTGTTAGACTGCTGCAGAGTATTGCAGGTCTGTCCTCAAACGACCTGTTGCCAGGAACCTCAAAGTTACAGCCAAACGCTCCTCAGGTGGCATAGCTCGACGCATCAAAGTGTCCTGTCGGGCTATCTATGGCTTTATGCGTTCCAAGAGGAATGTGAAAGAGTCCTCGGACATATGGAGATAGTTCCTGAAATCATGCAGACTAGTATCCTCCAGCTGATGCAGCAGGCGCATGTGACTCAGGTCGTCCTGTTGCTGAAGCCAATCCCGAACCCACACACACCCGTGGTCTGTGAGCCCGCAACCTCTCAGCTCTCACCTCCAGCCACAAGTCCTCTTCCACCAAGGCAAGAGCCACGATAACATCTCCATCAGGGTCCATGACGATCTCACCTACCAACCCCTGCAAAAGGAACAAAAAAAGCCTATCATCAAAAGAACACATTATCAGGCATCAAAAGTCACCACTACCTCCTTCCTTACACATCTCCTAGCCAGTTATCCACATCCTAGCAGACTCAGCTCATATGGCCACCCACATAGATATATTGCACCATTTAACGGTAACAAACAACATTACACTGCCTGACAACAACACCTGTTATCACTACACCCAAGGGCCTCCTCCACAGCTATATCTCCATCGTCCAAATTGTGACATCATTACCATACCCCCATGTAGCTACCCATAATGTAAATGTACTACCACAAGGCCTAGGAAAATACAAAGCTGAAACACACAGACAGATGCTTATTAATAAATAAATACAAGAACATGCTAAACGTACCAGAGCCATGTGCTACTGACAAATTATCATCCCACGCAGCTGACAATCACATAGTCATGATGTCCAACACACATCCCTGTTGTGTTGATAAGGCCGGATCTTCACAGGCAGACATTCCAAAGCCACATGGGCCACTCCACATCTCAGTATCACCAGAATACTTTCATTCTGTCTGGTAAAGGCCAGTACTATGTGCCCACATTTCATATGTTCCACTAAACTAACCACAGTGGCCTCCTTGGTACATGATACTGTATGGTGAAGGCAAAATGGATTGTCAATGAGGAGGGTGTTTTGTGGCAAGGAAAGCCATCCATCCATTTTGTGGCACACAATAGCTCCATCAAACACATCATTACAAACTACATACACCAGGACTTGGGCATCTGCTACAGTACACAAGAGCGATCCGTAATGCAAAGATGTATCAAACGCTATACACAGCCATATCAAAAAGCGTTTTTTATGTAGTAACCATCCAATCACAGAGCATGTGCGTTATCTAATTGACGTAGCCACCTGGGCGTTGCCACCTGCGACTACTGATTAGGTGCCTGGTCTGCTTTGTGATTGGTCATGTTGTGTATAAAATTCTGGCCAGCTGGTCTGCCACCCATGCTCCTACGTCAATGTACATTGTTCTGGTAGCGTCTCATCACCAGAACTCTGTTGGACAGATGGTAAGTCGGTGGATATGCTATTGTGCTCATGTATGGTCTATGATTGTCGGCTTCTGAACCATATTTTGTGACATGTATGGGTGGGTTCTGTGGAGCTTCATGTAGTGTCATGTAGATGTGTTGTGGCACCAGTAGTCATGGCGGTCACAAAGGTCTATGAGGATCATCAATTCTGCCAGACCCCATGTGGCAGCGCGCTGTGCGGCCACCATGACTCTTCTCCTATGTGCAGGGGAGGGGCAGACACCTGGCAGGCAGGGAGGAATGAGCAGAAACATGATGACGTCACCACGCACACTGGCACCGCCAAACAAAGTTGAGGGCGCTAACAAGGTAGACGTCAGCGAAGTGGGAGCAGTATAATGTACCCAGCAGTGTCACCAAATTCACACACATAGGGTGATTGTACTGCGTGGCCCATGGCACCCATCTACGATGTGTAGGCCAACATATGAGCTGTCATGTGTGGCACTATACTCCACACAGCGCAACTTAATACACGCAGACAACATAGCTTGCGCTATTCAATTGCGCGTGTAATTGCAGTGAGTTTGCAGACGGTTGTGTAGCTGAAGGTGTGTGTGGTGCTGAACGGACAGCTCTTTAAATATGGCGCGCTGTCAACTGACAGACAATGGGAACACAGTAGCCAACACCAATCATCGCGGACGGGGCGCGGCTACAGAACGCTTGAGGCAAGCCTACAGGAAATCATAGAAAGCGCTGTTTCCATCACTATCACCCTGTCACACGCCACAACAAGGAAGCATCACCTTAAGGATTGCGGCTGATTACTGAGCACTGTTCAGGAATCAGGTGACAGCCGAGGGGCAATTTATTCCCCAATCACATGTCGCCACCGTGAGGCAATTTCAGGGCGATTGCTCCAGGGCGACATATCACCTTTATGATCTCCAGGCGATATTGCGGCGTGTGACGGTACCTTTAGGCTTCCAAGCATCTCCCTTTCTCCTTCAAATGTATCGTCATTATGGCCAAACAGTTCAATTTTAGCTTCGGCAGACTACAGAACATGTATTCTAAAATTTATTTCTTTGTTCTTGTATGCATTTGCAAAAATTAATCTGGCTTTTTTATGTTTGTTTTTGGAGTAATGGCTTCTTCCTTGCAGAGTGACGTTTCTAACCCGCTGATACAGTACTCATTTCCCTGTGGATAATGACGCAATCTTACCAATCTCCACCATCATATTCACAAGATCTTTTGCTTTTGTTATTGGGGTGATATGCACATGTCGAGCCAAAGCACATTCATCTCTGGGACACAGAACCCATCTCCTTCATGAGTGGTATGATGGCTGGACATTCCCAACTTGTTTGTACTTGCATATAATTTTTTTGTACAGATGAACAAGTCACCTTCAGGTACCTGAAAATTTCACCCAAGGATGAACCAGACTTATTCAAGTCCACAATTCTCTTCCTGATATCTTGGCTGATTTCTTTAGACTTTCCCATAATGCTGCCAAAGAAGCAGTGTGTTTCAGGTGTGTCTCTAATTAACGCAGATGTTGCCTATAAACCTATCAGTAGCTTCCAAACACATGACATCATCATATGGGCTGTCCCAAATTGTTTAAAGGCATAGTAATCTTAGTGTATGTAAACTTGTGATTTTGCAGATAGTAATAAAATGCCTTAAAACATTCCCTCTCTCTCATTATTCTGTCAATTGACAAATATAAATAATTATAGTAATCCTAATTGACCTAAAGCGGGAATGGTTTATCCTGATGTCATGTCACATAATGAGAAAAACATGCATATGTGTCTTTTTATATAGTGTATGTAAACGTCTGGTTTTACTGTATAACAAGTTATATTACTACATTAAATTGTAAAATGTATACAATTTTATGAATACAGTAGCATACAGGTGTGTTATATTAATTGCAATTTATTGTATATGTAAAAAATAAAAGAAACATATTTGCTGTGCTTATTGTAAAATGGAACAATGTCTTATTTTCTATGTCTGGAAACAATCCCTAGTCTCAACATGTTAACCAAATAGAACAATGGCATTCTGTCTTTTTATAAACTAAGGTGCAGTACGTAAGATCCCAGTCCTGTAACCGCAATTGATGAGGCAGTAATGTGTGGCTATAGATATTGGGTAATATACTGGATACTGATCTAATAGAGGGAAATGTTGTTGCAGGAGTGTTCTAGTGATTTTGTCGATTATGTCAGCATTCAGTATATCATCATGCCTCATTTGAGGATTTAATCGGGTGACCTCCTGCTCTGTGGTTGATTCCCTTGTTTGCTGGGATTTGGTCCTTTCCTTCTCAGTCTTAATGCTGGTGGTTTCTAGTGCCTCTATTTTTCCTTCCTAGGCTTTATCATCTTCTGGTGTTTTCCACTTTCCCATTTGGGTTTTCCCTATCACAGTCTGAGTGGGAATGTATAATCTCCTTTGACTACATTTCCTTTCTATCTGGGTGGTTTAATTATAAGGAGTGCCCCCCCCTTAAGCAAAGGGATGCCTTCTCAAAGCAAAGCAAAGATACTGCCTTCCCAACACCTTTGCTCTCAGATTAGTTTGGTTAGTGGGAGCATATCCTTGTTTGATTTATTATTATTATTTTCCCTCTTTGTGCATGTGCTTTAAGTTTCCTTACCTTGGGTCCCCATATACCTCTGCACATTGCTTAAAAATTACATGAAACTAAAAATATATGAAGGATGCCACAAGATGTATTAGAAAAATACAAATACTATGCCCCCTACCTAGGGTGCTAGTAATAAAAATGGGGAATCGCCAAAATTAAAACCCATCAGTAGCTGTTATATACCTCTGGAAATAATGCGAGAGAACTATTCATGGAATGTGGTGTCATAAACATGACGTATAGAGATATTCTCAATAAACCAAAGACCCTAAGGGAGAAGGATGTAATACTTTGAAACACATCATTTTTTTTACTCCACCAGGTCCCTGGTAGTTTTTGTCTACCATCAGACGGCGGCAGTCATCTGGCATTTAACCAATCTGTGTCCCAGGTACTGCTTTCAACCTCAGCAATTTACAACATGGTATCTCAGCAGCACTTTATATTGGGAGCAACTAGTTCTTGGTAACGGCAGCGTTGCACTCCATGAACATTGATCCTTCATATCATATCTCTGATCTCTTCCATCTGAGAAACCATGCAAGATATCAATGTTACTATACCTCCTGCTGAATTATCAATCTATGTGTAATATCTTTAGGTATCTTATTATTAAGAAATACACTACTACCGTTCAGGGTTTATATTATACCAATCATACTGTTTCTCTATTTTTGGGGGTTTATTGAGTATATCTCTATACATGATGCTTTTATGACACCACATGCAATGAATAGTTCTCTTGCATTATTCCCAGAGGTTTATAACAGCTACTGATAGTTTTTCATTTTGCTTATTCCCCATGCTCAAGGGCGTATTTGCCAAAAATGCGTAAGAGGGATCATGTGCTGTTCTGGGATCCTTTTACTATGTTTTTACTAATATGAAATAAAGATATTTTGTTTTAACTATTCCAGGATGGATGTGCTGATCCTTTCTTACCTGACTCTTATTCTAAGCTTAGTTCTTTTACATACTAAAGGTAACTTTGATTTGTCATAGTTTTAGAATTTATCTATGTAATCAATCACTTTTTAGACTAAGTGAATATGTAATTTAATATCTTAAAGTTTTCTTTCCTTTTTTTGCATGAAGAGATGCGTTATGTATGAATTATGCCACAGCTCATCTAATAAAGGTCGCAAAACTGTAAATGTTCACAGAAAATCTGAAGTGCCTTTTTCTAAATAAAGGATATGAATTTACCAACCTGAGTGAGCAGGATGTTGATTTTAATCCTACACCCAACAAGACACAGCAAGTTCCCACATTCAAGTGGCTACAAGAACATAAGCCACCAGGCCTGTTGAGCTGTGATTTATTCCCCCGTGGCAATAACAGCTGTCCTAGATAGATACAATAAGTTAACAATGAATTTTCGGATGTAAATTATCTGAGCTGAAAAATAGACGTGTTTCCTTGTTTTATAATGAAATTCATTGTATTTGCTGTCACAGGAAACTCAAACACAATGCAGGCATCAGGAATTCTCAAATGACCATCCAAATTAAGAAAAGTTTGTGGGATTTTATACAAAATCAGGGTTATCGGCAATAGTTCTAAAATAATTTTAACAGAATTATTATGTATTAATAATTTTGCCAAAACCTACAAAATGTTTGCTACAAGCATGTGGAAAAGTGTTATGGTCTGATGAGAACAAGGTTGAACTTTTAGGCTATAATTATAATTAAAATCTTGACATTTTATATTGTTTTGTTGTTATATTTTCTATCATTTTTATTACATAATATAACTCTTAAAATTTTTAAATAAGCAACAATAACAAGTGAATTCACCTTTTTTATTATCATAGTGAATAGTCTGTTAATGATCGTTGTGATGGTTTATAGTTGTTAAGTGTTATTGGGAGGATTTAATTGTGAGGTTGTTTTAGTTTGGTATGATCTTTTGGTATGACAAAAACCTAGCATTTTAAGTATTCAAACCCTTTGAACTATTCTACATTTTTCCACATTGCACTCACAAATTTAAATGTATTTTGTTTGGATTTTATATGAGATACCAACACTAATTAGCAGGTATTTGTGATGTGTAAATGAAATCATACATGCATTTGTAAATATTTTAAAAATATAAATCTGAAAATTGTCCATTTGTATTCAGCCCCCTGAGCCAATATTTTATAAGACTACATTTTTCTGCAATTACTGCAGCAACTCTTTTGGGGTATATCTTCACCTGCTTTGAACATCTAAAGGATGAAATTTTTGCAAATTCGTCTTTGCAAACTAGCTGTAGATCAGTGAGATTGGATGGAGAGCATCTGTGAAAAACAATTTTCAAGTCTTGCCACAGATTATCAATGGGATTTAGGTCTGGACTTTGACTGGGGCATTAAAATACATGAATATACTTTGATTTAAATCATTACATTGTAGTTCTTGCAGTCTGTTTAGGGTTGTTGTCCTGCTGGAAAATGAAGCTACGCCCCAGCTTCAAGTATTTTGTAACCTCTAACAAGGTCTACTTCAGCATTGTCCTGTATTTTTCTCCATCCATCTTCCCATCAACTCTGTCCAGCTTTCTTGTTCATACTATAGGGAGCTTCCCCACAGCATGATGCTGCCACCACCATGTCTGACAGTGGGGATCATATTTTCATGGTGATGTGCAGTGTTAGTTTTACGCCACTCAAAACATGTGTCCAGAGTACTTTCTTCCACATGCTAGCTGTGTCACTTAAATGGCATGTGGAAATAGGTGTTCCAATAAAAATTAAACAACTTTCATCTATTACTTTTGAGCAAGAGATGTTCTTCGAGCTGCACAGCTTATTTACATTTTTTGTTTCTACTGGTGAATTTTACCTAAGGGTGTCCTGCAGCAGGATAACAGAAGATGGTCTTTTGGTCTTTTTAACCAGAGGTTACCATGCTATCCCCTAAGTGAGCTTTACCATATTTGTATTACTTTGTATTCTCCTCTAATAGGTTCATGCTATGTTATGTGCTTTTTCCTTCCACAACTTTTATCACAAGCCTGTAGAGTGTAACCTCTACTGAACACTGGTATCCCCTCTCTCACTCACCTGTAAAGTGTAAGCTCTTAGGATCACTGTAATCTCTCTCTCCTCTCCTCTACATATATTTTATGAACAATAACACATTTTCCGGTATACTTTTTTTGGCCGCAAATCAAATTTTGGTTGAAAATGTGGCCAAGTTGATAAATTCGAATTTTAAGATCCACTCATCTCCATTAGTTTGGATTATGCTCTGTGATGAGTGTTTTGAGCTATGTTGCCTAAATCTTAGAAGGCATTCAATAGAAGTGAATATGAAAGTGAGATGAGAGAGAGTAAGAGACAGAGAGAGACTGCTGCACATCTGGAAGGTATAACAAAACATAGAGATGAAGCTGCACTCATCCTCCGGGTTTACTTACTTTATTTAATCAAACGGACATCAGGTTTTTACA
Organism: Allobates femoralis; assembly: GCA_033576535.1. NCBI lineage: Eukaryota > Metazoa > Chordata > Amphibia > Anura > Aromobatidae > Allobates > Allobates femoralis. The sequence continues at coordinate 382,883,683 of JARQOC010000004.1, forward strand.
GTGGGGGTTGCGGGTGGGAGAATGAGGGATTCCAAATACAACGGCCGTTTCGCACCACCTAGTGGCGCTTCAACGGGTGACGGGATTGTTACCTGTTGAAGTTCCACTAGGCGACGCAAAATGGATGTGATATTCTTCATACCGGAAGTGTGCACAGCAGTATCCGGGCGGTGGAGAAGCGTGGACGCTGGAGACAAGTCCCAAGCGCCCCACAGATCGGATGAATACTAGCAGCCCTGAAGCTGTAGTAAAAGGAGTATATGCATCGTGGTAGTGCTGGACAACTTCATAACCGTGAGTTAACATCTGAAAGGTATGATTGGGGAAGGCCAGTTTGTGATAGGTACAATCTACTACAATGTGTATAATAGTGATGGACGACTTGAGCAAATTAAATTGTGCATTGGTCAAATTCACCAGGACTTGCAGACTTCAGGACATTTGACTTAAATTCAAGTCACGTCAAATCGATTCAATCATTTCTAGATGTGAGCAAAGATACTTAATACATCTCTAAAATAAGGCTGCTTTACTCCATTGCCCTCAACGCATCAACAAAACCTTTTTTTTCTATAAACATTTAGCCAAGGCTGTTTATGCTTTACAATAATAAAAAAAAGAATTAAGCAGCTGGGCCATTACCCACTAAACTCCATGCCACTTCCTCTTTGCCTGTACCCCATCAGGGATACAGAGATGATGCTACATTGCAGCAAATCACTGAGCTTGGCAGTATTGTGTCATGTATTTCTGTATCACAGTGATTAGGCTGCAGTGATCTTGTGCTGTAGATTTATCAAACTAAACAAATTTAAAGGGTTACTCTCAGGAAAACAAGTGACCCCTTTACATAGCCAATCACTGGACTGGAGATTGAACATGTGCTTCTTCACTTCAAGTAAGATGAGACTGTAAACCCCATTTTGTGGGTTCCAGAACCCCAATCTCAGGATCGCTGCAGGTTCCAGTGATCACCAAGTTATCTCCTGTCTTAAGGATAGGGAATAACTAGTTTTTGGAAACTGATCCTTTATTTTTTGTTGATGAACTTAAACATCCTGTATCATTGTTTAGGGCCCTTTCACATCAGCGGTTTACGCTAATGTGCGGTAGATACGGCAGGTGGCGCCCTATCTGCCGGATCTGCCTCCTAATGGCTGACCTGTGGCCCTGATCCGGCAAGCCCCATGCATTGTCTATGGGACTTGTGGTCCAGTGCGGCAAGTGCAGTTCTGCCGGATGCGGATGCGGCAGATCCGCCACTTGCGGCCGCGAAAAAAAAATGCAGAGTCTAACAGTTTTCTCAACTCTTACAATCATATTACAGTCCAACTGCCAGGTTTTCTCATCTCCATACAAATACTGTTGTTAGTATGTCTCCTGTTTCATTGCTGTTTTTTTATTTGCTATGCCTTACATTTTACCCAGAGAATCATTACACTGCTTTGTAAGTTGAAAGGATTGTAACATGTATGAATTGCATATTTATGCAGCTCTTAGGTATTTCTGATGAGCTAAGTGCATTGTGTAGCTTGGGAATGAATCACAAGCAGCTCATTGTTATGTTAAATGATATCTGAAGGATAAGAACTCCATTGTATTATATTACTAAATACAAATATCTTTGGCATGCTATTTTATATCTATGTACTGTATAACTTTAAGAATAACCTGTTCACTTTTAAGGTTGTCCATACACCTAAATATAGTCAAATGTTAATTCAGTAAGGGGTACCGTCAGGAGGGACTGTAACTTGTTGGTAGATCTAATTTAGGAAAACCACAGGACGTCCAAGAAAGATGACAGTCTGTATAGTCTATCATCTTAAAGGGGTAAGTAATGAAGCAGGGTGAATAACATTAAAATACAATTTTTTATGAGATATATTTAAAAAATGCAATGTACATCAAAAAGTTATTTAATGCAGACACACAAATCAAGCAGTAAGCTTAATAGTAACTAATTTCAGATAGTTTCCACACAAGCCACTAAATCAATAGGGAAAAAAAAACAGCCTATGAGTAGTGGAAAAAGAAATAAAGGTTAATATTGTGGCTCTCCGCAAAGACTGATGATCCTAAAGGAGACACCTACATAGATGACAAAAACATAAACAAAAGGTCATCAAGAAAAAAACACAAGAGAAGTGTCATTTGTGCAATAGAGAAGCGGGCAGCAGCCTCATTCACTATAAAAAAACGAAATAGGCACAAAATGTCTATACTATCTAAAAAGAGATCGAGTAGCTAGCTATCTTTCTGTGTAGCATGGATGGAGCAGCACAGAGCAGCAGCAGCACTGTCCCTAAGCAGTAACAGTCTCAAAATGGCTCTGATGCAACATGTCCGCTCATCATATATGCCGAGAGACATGTGATTTAGGCAGTCAATGACGCAATCCCTTGTGTCTCAATGTTGTCCGTGGTTTCTGCACCTTAATTGGCTATAAGAACATCCACACAGTAAGTGCCATGGAAAACAAATGGACTCCCAACACCACTCCAATCTCTCCCTACCCCCTCTCCTTATCAAACACATCCCGCCTGCTATGCTAGACAGTCATAAGGTAGAAGAAAAGCAGTAATGCTTTTTTTCATCCGACCAGTTACTGAACAAAGTCAAGTTCAATGATATTTTAACAAAATGTTTGGGTTTCCAATCCCAAACCGAACAGGCTGGCTTCTTACCGAATTTGAAACTGGCGAACATGTTCAAAGAAAGTTCTCTCAACTCTAGTTACCATGACATGAGAAATACACATATTGGCTAGAACAGATAAGCTGAGCTGCTCGTATGCCAGTATATCTATAATGAATGCTATTGGGAAATACATGGATTTATGGAGGTTGTCAATAATAGAATATTTCTATCTCAAAGCCATGAAATTCGTTGAATGACGGGCGATCAAAGCAGCATATCTACCACAAAATGGTATAATTAGAAATGTCAACCCAAATCGCAAAAAATAAGTCATTACACAGCCCCAGATCCTGAAAAATGAGAACGCTACAAGTCAAGCAATATGGCGCAAAAAGTGCAATTCTGTTACGTTAAAAACTTCTGAATTTTTTTCACCACTTAGATAACGATAAAAGCATACATGTTTGGTATCTACGAACTCGTACCGTCCCAAGGCATCAAACTGATAGGTCAGTTTTACCATATAATGAACATGATGAATACAAATCCCCAAAAACAAATGTGTGATTGCACATTTTTTGCAATTTCACTGCACTTGGAATTATTATTTGCTTTCCAGTATACTATAAGGTAAAATAAATTATTTCATTAAAAATTACAACTCGTCCCGCAATAAACAAGCCCTCATATGTCTATATTGATGGAAAAATGAAAAACATTATGGCTCTTGGAAGAAGGGGAGGAGAAAACAAAACCTGGATAAATGAAAATCGCCCAGGGGTGAATGGTTAATACAGATAAGGCTGTTGTCTCCATGTTGGTCTAATTTAGTGAAGACTGTTAAGGCCCAGTCACACATAACGACGCACCAACGATCTCAATAACGATAATGATGTGCAGAGATCGCTGGTGCGTCGTTTTCACATCGCTGGTAAGATGTCAAACAGGTATCTCACCAGCGATGTGACAAACGATGCACTAGCGATCCAGAATTATACCGAGGTCGTTGGGAATTGTCGCTCCATAGCGTAGCATTGAGATCGATGGTCATTGTCCCTGTCAAACAGAACGATGTGTCGCTCCCAGCGGGAGTGCAATGAGGTAGAAATGACCCAGAGCAATGTGTAATGATCAACGATCTCATAGCAGGGGCCAGATCGTTGGTGCGTGTCACACAGAACGAGATCACTAACGGGATCGCTGTTGCATCACAAAATTTGTGACGCAACAGTGATCTCATTAGCGATCTCGTTCTGTGTGACGGTGGCCTTTAGTCAGCCAGACTTTGGTTCTTATTTTCTGATGGATGGTTTTATCTGTACTATTGCTTGTCTGGGTACTAAGATAACCAAATGCACCTCAAATGTCATCTTCCAAGTCCTTTAAACACTGGCTCAAAGGGCTGGAAGTCACTTGAGTATATATTCAGCAAGTACACACTGCTATCATGTGCGTTTCAGGAGCCTAGCTCCTTATATCAGCCTGAACCAGTGGCCAGATCCTCTATGCAGCTTCTCCTGCCGAAGTGTCTACATTTCCTTGGTTCTTTCATGGGCTCATCAGGGAGACAAAAAGCAGAGGAACCAATTTCTCAAGTTTTTTTCTCCAATGGTGATGAGCCCATAGCAGAGGCAAAGCATGAAGGAAACTTTAATGACTTCTGTACTTTTATCATATAATATGCTGGTGTACCAGATGCAGAGTCCTAGAACAGGGGTAAGATCCAGCTTCAGTGCCAGGTCATGTTTTTAAGGGGAACTTGTTTATAGTTTACATACGAGGATTGGATATGTTTTCGGTCCAGGCACTATTTGAGGAGGACTATATACCTGATGTTTACACTGGAATTTGTGCTGGAATTTCCTACATAAATAATGTGCTAACTATATGTGTATTGAAACTGTAATGTTTACATAGATGGGTCTCATGGTTTACATTCACAATGATAATATTTAGTAAGTGATTCTGATCACTTTATATAATGATTTAAATTAATATTATTTTAAAGGAAGAAATAAAATATTTACAGTTTTTAACATTACACATGATTTTTCTATGTGATTTTATGAATTTGAGAAATTATTCAATCTGATATTCGGTATAACAGATTAATTGGACTTTATTTGAGGTTAGCATATGGAAGACTCTTCTATTTTGGATTGGTAACAACCTGTGGGTCTTCAAACCCTGCAAAGATTCCTTTGCTTTTCAAACTATTAGGGTGTGCTCACATCTGCGTAAATGGTCTGCGAGTGCAATCCGATAAAACATTGGATTGCACTCTTAACCATGTTAAACAATAGTGACATGCATATCTGCAAGTTTTTTCTCTGCAAGAAACGCACCAAGGACAAATTTTCAGCATGCTGTGTATGTCTGTGAATTTAGCCAATGCAAGTGTATGGATGCGATGAAAATATCGCACACCATACACAAAGCACTCTGACAGCGATTTTAGCATGGACATTTTCATGCAGTAAAAAGTCAGAAAAGATAGATAGATAGATAGATAGATAGATGCCAGCATAGCTAGATCGGGCTTACCAGTATGCCGTTGCTTGCTTCCAGAGCTCCCCATTAAGCTTTATGCATATTCACTCGATTGACCGGCAACAGGCAATCACAGATGCTCACATTCTGTGAGAGCGTTTGTGATTGGTTGTTGCAAATCAGTCTGCATTTCTACAATCTGGACGGTGATTGGGCTTGGTTGCCATATGCATTAGAGTATAGCAACCAACCTGCCATCATAGTGTGTTAACCCTAGAATACTTAACGTCATAAATCTACACTTTTACGTAGCGGGGGCCTTTTAGGCCATGCAAATCATATGGAGAAACTCACATAAATAACTTTTACAAGTTTATTTCAAAATTGCTATATAAGATATGAATAATGCACAACATATTAATTATAATTTTTTGTAGAAGACACCAAAAATATATATTTTTTCAAAATTTCAAAGATATGAAAAACACACAAATACAAATCTAGAGTAAACTAGCTTCCGTTTCTAACTTTTTCTTTTCAATTTTATTGATCTTCCAAACAGTTTTCACGTGTTATCTTTTCTGAAGAATGTTCTTTACAGACATTTTCTCCACAAGTCGTACAATATCGCTCAGTTTTCCTTTCTAAGTTTCTTGGACAACTGAAACAATGCTTTTGTTTTCTTTCTCCTGGCCCTGGAATATCCTGAAACTGCACTCCACACCGTTTCATTGCTTCTTTAGTTTTCTTTGGCAACCATTTCATGTTTCTTCGCTCCATAATGCGAGGCATTACAAGCTCATGGCAAAGGTCCTTCGAATATAGGCATCTCCTGTCCTTCCTCTTTGCATGGAAGTCTGGATGAGTCTCTGTATAATTAATGAATGAATTCAGGACTGCTACATCAAGCATATTTGAAAAAAGTAGTACAGGCCAATGTTTTGTTTGCCTCTTGCATGAATATTCTCCCACCATTTCATCCATTTTGTCTACACCTTGTGGTGATGTGACCGGCATGTGACCTATGGCCGGGTTATATCACATAGGCTTTCAGCACAGGTGTCTGTTCACATGAGTCTGTTTGTCTGAGTGTGGGTGCTGTAGGACCTGAGCAGTACACAGCGGGTTAAGGTCTAGGAGGTTTCAGGAAACCAATGAGTGGCCGAGAGAGAGCAGTGTGTGCTAATTGACCAGTCCCAGGTCTGGGTGTGTCAGATGGGTGTGGTGAGCAGGACTTAACCTGCCAGGTGTCTGTGTGAGAGGCAGACTGGAGATGGAAATTATACCAGAGGGTTCCTGCAAGATGTGAGAATGTGAGGCGAGAAGCCTGGCTCTCCATGCCGGGGAGGCCCAGCACTCTGACCCAAGAGGGCGGTAGTCCATGCTGGACAGTGTGTGTGTTTGAATGGGCCCTGTGATGGATTGTAGTCCATGGAGGTGTCATGTGGAGACTGAGGACGGCTCAAGGGCCAGGCGGTCATTAGGACTGACTGTGAAGTCGTGATATGGTCCCGTTGACTAAGTGTGTACGTCATAATGGTTTATGTAAAAATGCCAGGTATGATGTATGGTGTTCATGTGTAGAGCATAATGGTTTATGTAAAACTGCCATGTATGTTGCTGCATGTGAATGAAAACCAGGCAGTCGTAACCACCGTTGGGACCGACTGGGAAGTCGTGATATGGTCCCGGTGATAGATGTGTAATCATAATGGTATATGCAAAAGTACCATGTATGATATGTGACTGGGTGACTCATAGTGGTGTATGTAGAAGTACCATATGATGTTTCCAAGTATGAAGGAAGTCCAGGCGGACGTAACCGCCATTAGAACCAGACTGAGTAGTCTCCAAGGGTCGGTGGGGGACACCTTAATGTTCTGTTGATGTATGTGATGGATCACCAAGGCGTATGCAAAAGTACCCTGGTTGATGGTTGTGAAGTGTAAAGGGGGTGAGTCATGATGGCAGATGCAGAAAGGGCCATGCATGACGTGTGCGTGGGGTGACGCCATGTAACGTGGGACTGACTATTATGTCGAGCAGCGTCCTGGTGATAAGCGCACATGGTGGCAGAGACAGTGCACAAGGGAGCAGAGACTGCATACGGGGAAGAGACATTGCACAAGGGAAAACAAAAAGAAAAGAGAACGCTCCTGTGTAGGCTTCTGCAGGGACGTAACTTCAACAGGTGCATAGGTTGCAATCGCACCTAGGCCCTGGAGTCTATGGGGCCCAAAAAGTCCTTTTAGTCTATAGAAAAAGACCACTGCTATTAAAGATTTGCAATATTTGGGGGCCCTGTTGCAGCTTTCACATTGGGACCCATAAGCTTCAAGTTACACCATTGGGCTTCAGGGCTTAATTTATAAAAAGGAATTGGAATATTTAGTCACCTGATGGAGTTGTGTGATCAGGCACAACTCTGTGAATTAGCATGCAGGGAGTGGGCTATACCCAGAAAGCCGATATCCAGAGGCATAGTGAATTAGGATCCACACCCAGCATCAGTTGGAACATGAATGGTATGAATTCTATTGGCTACTCAGGCAGTAAGCTCCAAGAACACCCTGCCTGTGAATGCCCTGCTATTGAGTGCTGAAGGGACCAAGCTCCCAGAAGGAAGTAAGAAAAATGGTAAAAGAAATAAAAAATACGGTTCAAGATATGAGCAGTGCGATATGGACAGACCACCAGGAGGAGAGGAGTTATTCCCAAAAAGTGTAATAGAAAAAACAAATAATGCACTACACGCATTTCAAGGGCAATCTGCCCTCTTCCTCAGGTGCTATACTTTGTCTCTATACACAGGATGAGAGAGAGCGCACAAGGGGAAGAAAGAGTGCACAGGGGGAAGAGAGAGTTGACAGGGGACAGAGAAAGTACACAGGGGAAAAGAGAGTGCAGAGGCAGGCAGAGACAGTACAAAGGGGAAAGAGAAAGTACACAGAGGGAAGAGAGCATGCACAGGGGGAATAGAGAGTGCCCAGGTGGGCAGAGACAGTGCACAGGGGAGCAGACATAGTCAGAGACAGTATACAGGGGGAAGAGAGAGTGCACAGGATGAAGAGAGAGCAGTGAAAGAGAGTGCACAGGGGGGAGACAGCTCAAAGGAGAGAGCATACGAGGGGAGAAGACAGCACAGGGGGCAAGAGAGAAAGAACAAAGGGGAAAAATGCACAGGGGGAGACAGCTCAAAGGAGAAGCAGAGAGAGAGGGGGAGAAGACTGCACACAGGGGGGAGAGCACACGGGGAGTGAGACAGTGCAAAGGGGGGAGAAAGATCAAAGGAGAGAGCACAGAGGAGAGAAGATAGCACAGGAGGGAGAGCGACAGCACACAGGGGCAGAGAGAGAGCAGATGGGGGAGCGCGCATGAGGGAGAGATGGCCACCGCCACCAGTGCCACAAAGAGCCATCTCCATCATGATTTCACCACCCTCCCGATTTGATAGCATCAGGCACATGTCTAGTCTAGAATATTATCTTCAGAATAAAAATATTCCACACAATATATCGATACATCATCTGGATTGCTTGTATATATATTAGGGATGGGCGAATCTACTCGCTAGGACTCGTTACTCGGCGAGTAGTAAGGGACTCGCAGGACTCGGTACTCTGCGAGTTTCCCAGCGTTTACTCGCACGAGTCCAATGCAAATCAATGGCAAACGCTGACAAAACTAGGATTGCTATTGTCTTGCATTAGACTCGGCTACTGTGCCAGTGATAGCAGGGAAACTCGCAAAGTAACTGCTGTTACATTGCGAGCCGAGTCCAGCTGTCTTCTCTGTGTAGGCTGCCAGCTCCAGGGTCCTAGAGCCCGCCTGCTCACAGAGATGATGTAGCAGTGCTGAGATTGTTCTCAGTCTGCTCATTCCTTGTGCATATACATCTATATCTATGCACAGGGATGAGCAGAGAGGACATCGCGTTTTGGACTGCGTCGGACGGAAGAGAATTTTTTTAATTAAAGATGGAGTCCCTAATGGCTTTTTTTTTATTTCTAATAAAAAATTTTCTCTGTGTTGTGTTTTTTTTAAAACAATTTAATAGAAATTCATGGCGGTCATGTCTAATATTGGCATGACCGCCATGAATTTCATGAAATAATTAAAAAAAAAATGCGTGGGGCTCCGTATTATCAGCTGGCCCTAAGCCCGAAATTTATGGCGGTCACGCCAATATTAGACATGACCGCCATGAATTTCTATTAAATTGTTTTAAAAAAAAACACAACACAGAGAAAATTTTTTATTAGAAATAAAAAAAAAAGCCATTAGGGACTCCATCTTTAATTAAAAAAATCCTCTTCCGTCCGACGCAGTCCAAAACGCGATGTCCTCTCTGCTCATCCCTGTGCATAGATATAGATGTCTATGCACAGGGAATGAGCAGACTGAGAACAATCTCAGCTCTGCTACATCAGGCAGCAGGCGGGCTCTAGGACCCTGGAGCTGTGGCAGCCTGGACACAGAGCAGACAGGACTCTTATCTGTGCGAGTTTCCCAGTGATTACTGTGTTGCAAAGTAAACGAGTCCAATGCAAATCAATGGCAGAGACTCTGACAAACTAGGATTGCTTCAGGCTGAAGCTTCCGAGACACATCTGTGATTTGTAAATCGCACACTACTCGCTATTACTCGCTTCCCCATTCATTAACATTGGACTCGCTAGACTCGCAACGAGTAGCGAGTCCTGTGCTCGGACTCGCTAGAGTCAAGCGATTCCGAGTAATTTAGGATTCGCCCATCACTAAATATATATATATATATATATATATATATATAAAAATATATATATATATATATATATATATATAAAACAAGAAAAAAACTGCACAGCACTCAAAGACAAGTGTGAACTGGTGCTAGCAAAGCTGCAGGGTTATATAATATGAAAAAGATCCTTGCAGCACACAGCTACTACCAATGATGTACATAAGCTACTAGCTATATATATTTGAGGAAAAAGTTTAAAAACTTACGTTTTTTTCAAAAAACTCAAAAATCTCCAATTTTTTATTTAATTCTGAAGTTCTTGGTACATACATTGGCCAATGTCTGTTTGCTCATCAACTGCGACAAAGTGACTTCAGGGTCTGATGAGTCCTACGCTGATATCCCTATCCTCCTTGTCCGCTTCCCCACTACTAAGTGGGCAGACACCATCTAGACCCTCCATCACCTGTAGGTAATGAGGGTGCACATTGCAGCATGGATCCTGCAACTCCATATGATAAATAACAAGAAAAAAACTGCACAGCACTCAAAGACAAGTGTGAACTGGTGCTAGCAAAGCTGCAGGGTTATATATTGAAAAAAACGTAAGTTTTTAAACTTTTTCCTCAAATATATATAGCTAGTAGCTTATGTACATCATCGGTAGTAGCTGTGTGCTGCAAGGATCTTTTTCATATTATATAACCCTGCAGCTTTGCTAGCACCATTTCACACTTGTCTTTGAGTGCTGTGCAGTTTTTTTCTTGTTATTTATCATATGGAGTTGCAGGATCCATGCTGCAATGTGCACCCTCATTCACCTACAGGTGATCGAGGGTCTAGATGGAGTCTGCCCACTTAGTAGTGGGGAAGCGGACAAGGAGGATAGGGATATCAGCGTAGGACTCATCAGACCCTGAAGTCACTTTGTCGCAGTTGATGAGCAAACAGACATTGGCCAATGTGTGTACCAAGAACTTCAGAATTAAATAAAAAATTGGAGATTTTTGAGTTTTTTGAAAAAAACGTAAGTTTTTAAACTTTTTCCTCAAATATATATAGCTAGTAGCTTATGTACATTATTGGTAGTAGCTGTGTGCTGCAAGGATCTTTTTCATATTATATATATATATATATATATATATATATACCTCCTACATTTCCTACATTTACCAGACCTGAACACCATAGAACACCTGTGGAGAGATCTAAAAATGGCAGTTTGGAGAAGGCACCCTTCAAATATCAGGGACCTGGAGCAGTTTGCCAAAGAAGAATGGTCTAAAATTCCAGCAGAGCATTGTAAGAAACTCATTGATGGTTACCGGAAGCGGTTGATCGCAGTTATTTTGGCTAAAGGTCGTGCAACCAAGTATTAGGCTGAGGGTGCAAATACTTTTGTCTGGCCCATTTTTGGAGTTTTGTGTGAAATGATCAATGTTTTGCTTTTTGCATCATTCTCTTTTGTGCTTTTTCATTGAAGACAAATGAAATGAAGATAATAATACCAAAGAATTTGTGATTGCAATCATTTTCAGGAAGAAACTGAGTATTATCTGACAGAATTGCAGGGGTGTCAATACTTTTGGCCACAACTGTATAAATAAGAGTGATTGCCAAGTATAAAGGCGGAATAAGATAAATATTATGCAATTATTGTTAACCTTGATTGTATATATGTCCTGAACCCTGTACACTGACTTTTTTGAGCACTATTGCACCTTATCTATGAAATAAAGCATTTGTACGTATATTTCTAAAGAGGATTTAGTCACAGTTTGTTGTGTGTTTTCAATATTATCTTCAGAAGGAAATAAATACTATATTGGTGACTGAGATCTTTTAACAATAAAATTAGTTTTGGAGGAGTGGAGTCATGATCTAAAGTACAGTGAACCAAGATTAAAGTGGACATATATACAGATGATAAACATCTGAAGTATATTCATTTAGCTTATAGGCTAAATTCTTGTTAAGTTTGTTGCTTTTCTTTTTGCCATTTGAATTTGTTTTCACCCATTGTCCGGCTGGGACTGATGCTATTTCCAGGTACTTTGATGTATGTAAAGCATCTGAAGATGCATTTTCACAAGTAATTCAGACAATAAATCCAAAGAAACTTACTTGCAATACATAGGAGAGTGTACAATTTTTCTGTCATTGACTCCTATTAGTTACACAGATTTATATACAGATTTATTATAAAACTACTTGATCCATGCCGTTCTGCAAAAATCATCAGTATATGAAGGTCAGAGTCAATGACTGAAATATTGTAAGCCCCTTTGGATTGCAAGTAAATTTCCTACAATCTCATATCTCTATGGGTACCGTTACACTACGCAATATTGCTTGCAATTTCACTGGAAATTTGCTGGTTGCAGTGAAATCATGGACACATTGTTCTATTTTATGGCTGTGTACAAATGGAACAATGTGCCCATGATTTCACTGCAACCAGCAAATTGCCAGTGAAATTGCCTAGCAATATTGCCGCGTGTAACGGTACCCAAAGAGTGCCTAGTTCTTTTGGGCCCCCTATTAGCGCACCATTCTTTCTCGAGTGGTGTGATTTAAACAGAAGAAGTAATTGAAGCAGAAAATATTCTTACTTCTATTTCCTCTTGTGCTAATTCTTCACATAAAACACATTCCCTTATTTCTAATACACTTCACCAGAAGATCTTTTTTTTGGTGCATTCTTTTCTTCTCTCAAGTCAAGCACCTCTTGGTCTTCTACAGATTCTATCTAATCTACAAGATCTTTGAACTGAAATTTGGCAATAGATTTTCATGATGTGCAAGGTGTAAGGCACACGGAGATATGGGAGTGGTGATGTGGATCCGCTGGACCACCGAAGTGGAGGCTGACCCATAGACAAGTACAGGCTGGAGATGCCGTTAGTGATAAAGCTAAAGGACTTTAATGAGAGTGACACTCCCACCCAGGACCGTGGGGAACTCGGAATCGGATCGGGCAGTTCTCTGGGAAGGTTACGAGGCTATGACCCGGTTCAGTGGCCCTGGTGGTGTCAATAAATAAGGGATAAGGGTATGGTGTATGGAATTTAACGTGATGCCACCTATAGGTTTCGGCAATGAGGGATGGATGGCCGACGCTGCAGTGCAGATCCTTTGGGGCTGTTGGTACTGCAGCTGAGATGGTGTGGATCTCCACGGGTATAGCGGAGGACCCCAGGGCAGTTTACACAGTCTATGCAGGGAATAGGAAATGGTGGGGTGCAGGACTGAGGGCACGGTAAATAACTGAAGGACGAGATGATGAAAGTTTCCTTTACTTTTACTTGATGGTTGTTGAGGCAAACCGGGGCACTTGTAACAGATGGTAGTGTAGGTCCGGGCAGCCAGGAAGCAATTAGGTATCCACCTGGCCAGGTGGTTTAAAGGCCTTCCTTCTGCGCGGTTCAGTTTGACCCTCACTGCCTGAAGCCGAGCTGCTTCCCTCTTCCTGTGTGCCTAATCCTTTGCCTGTATGGCAGGCAGCTTGAACCTATTCCAGGTGTCGCTCCTCCATGGTTGCTCCAGGCTCTTGTATGCTGGTTTACCGTCAGGTGTTGAATAGGGCCAGAAGACTTGCAATCCTCTGCCCTCCAGATTTAGCTGCCGGGACTTTAGTACCCGAACAACCACGTACTCCGGCGACTGGTTTCTAGCGCTTTCCTCTGGGGCGAGCTCGGCCACAGCTTCACTACCCGAGTTCTCCTCAACTCTTCTGTTTCTCTAGCTTTCCTCGGTCCTGGGATGAGCTCAAACCGGCTCCCGTCACCAGGACATCTCTACTACTCCACACTTCCTAACGTTCTCTGACTTTCTACCTAAACCCTCCCCCGGGCCAGAATTTATAAAGAAGCTCTCCTAAAACCGGGTTCAGAGCTCTCCCTTCTGATCTGGAGTCAGGACAAGTGTTGGATGCTGGTGTTACCTGACAATGGGACCCCTTCTTGCTTCCAGGCATGACATCCACCCCCTGTGAGGGAGGTAATGCCACTGTGGAAAACGGACCCCTGGGGTGCCACAAGAGATCTTGCCAGTACACTAAGGAACAATGCACACGAATAGGTCACAGTCTATGAGAAGCTTGCACAGAACTTAGGGCTGTTAGGCAACTAGGAGACAGTCCTGGAGATGAGATGCTGGAGGTGGAGAGGCAGCACCCGGCCGATGGAATGGGCACAGTAGATGTTGTAACCTCTGGAGAGGCTTGTGCTGGTGTAACAGATTCCAAGGCAACGTGGTGGGTGCACCGCAGGTTGGACAGGTAGCGTACTAGTAAGATGCTTCGCAGGTGCACGTGGCACGCTTTAGGGTGAGACAAGAGATAAAAGCAATGAGAATTCCAAAGACGAATTCTAAGTCAGGGATCGGGACAGAAACCTGAGGGAAAACAACACAACTAGGGACAGGTAGTGTTGCTCAGGAACCTCCCTTAATGGGAGGATGCCATATACACATGTAGCTAGTCAGAAGGGACAATTAGGTGAAAAGAACATTAGGCGTACTGGCCCTTTAAATCTGGGGAGTAGGCGGAGTGTGTCTTCTAAGAACACTCCTGGAGGCTCTGTAGTCAGGATGCAGGCTTTGGGAGCAGAAGGAAATGGAGGAAGTGCAGGAGGATGGACTAGGACTGGCAGCAGGGTGAGTAAAAAAGGGCCAGAAAGCTGCATAGGGGAACAAGCAGACAGCAGGGAACGTGTGATGGGCACCGGTCACCCTGTTCAGTGGAGACTGGCCCTATTCTAGTGGGTAGGCAAATGGAACACCCTGGGATGTGTGTTGGGCAGTGACCTCTCAGCTCAGAAGAAGTCGGTCCCTCAGCATGGGGTGTAGCACAAGGGTTCACCACTAGTGATGGGCGAAACCGCCGATGCTCGGGTTCGGCGGACTCGCTCAGACCTTTTTTAAAGTCCCGGATTGGGGCCGAATGTGACTTGAACTTAAGTCCAAACCCTGAACTCGGATTTTAAAGTTATAGGAAGGCGGCTGTAAAAAAATGCAAATAGTTATTAAACAGCATTATATTTACCGCATCCCACTGTCCCATCACTTCTACATACGGGGCCACTTATTACCTTTCTGGATATTCACTGCAGAGGCACTCAACATCCAATCACAGATGCTGTCAAAGAGAATGGGTGTCTGTGATTGACTGTTGGAGCAATCTGGATTGAGCCCATTCTAGCAGGGTAAATGCTTATGGGCTGGTTTCATGGTTACTCCAAGTGGCCAATCAAAGATGCCCATTCTCTGTGACAGCATCTGTGATTGGATGTTAGGACCCTCACCCATTGCATGATATCATGGTACTGTAAAAATAAATAAATAATTAAAAAGAATTTGCAGACAGCTATGGGCTGCCACCCCAAGCTGCCTGGGTTTACCTTGGCTGACAATCAAAATATAGAGAATTCCATGATTTTTTAAAATTATTTAACTAAATCATTTTCTAAAAATGCATGAGCTTCGCACTAATTTTGATCATCGACTAAGGAAAAACCCAGCTAGGGTTGGGATTCTCAGCGTGTTAACGCTCAAGTATTCTTGGCCCCCACGCTGAAAATGACAGCCCACAGCTGCCCCTAAAAATGGTGCATTCTTTTATAGAGCCATTTTCAGGTGATAAACCCAGGTCTTCCAGAGGACCAAGTGGGGGTGGCATGCCATGTAAAGCCTGAAATTCATGGTGTCAGGCTAATATTAGACAGCATGATGGCACAGGGAGCACAGCCATAAGTGAGTGATTCTCTTGCTCACTTACGGCTGGGCTCCGTGTGCCATCATGCTGTTGATGGGATCATCTGAGTTCACACCTGGCATGGCTCATGTGTGAACTTAGATGACCTTCCACATGACTGTCACATCGCCATTGGACTCGGTGGCTGGTGTTCCTGCCTCGGCCGCTGGGAGGAGCCGGCTTCCTTCGGCGGATGGCGCCGGTGATAGGAGGGCCTTGTCCTCATATGGACCTGCTCCTGCGACGTCTGCCTCTGTCGCTGAGCGCCGACGTGTTTCTCCTTTGGGTGGTGTTGGTCGCAGAGGAGCGGGCCCTGCAGAGGTGTCTGTTAGGCGCAGCCTTCGTTCTTCTGTCAGAGGTGGGATGGGTGGAGCCAGTCGTGCATCACCATCTGGCCTGGTTCTAGTGGCGGTCCGGATGAGATCATCAGGCTGTGAGCTCCAGCCTATGGGAGGTGACCGCGCCCTTCAAATACATTGGAGCCTGTCTTGCAGGCCGCCAGATATAGTTTTGGTTCCCCTTGTGATATAGTGTATGTTTAGTTTTGTCTCTGACCTTGGCCTGGATTTCTGACTCTGCTTCTTCCTGTCGATTTTGTACTTCAGCTGCCCTCTTGGTTTGCTCTTGACCCTTGCCTGGATTTTCGACTCTTCTACTGCCTGATGATTTTGTACCTTCGCTGCCCTCTCGGTTTTGACTCGGACTTCTGACTTCGTTTTTCGGGTCTTGATTTTTTCCCCTGGCAACCTTCCCTGCTCTGTTGCTCATAATAGGCAGCTACCCCCTGGGCTCCGCTATAATTCCAGATCCCTGTATAGGGGTTAAGGGTCTCGGGGTTTCTCGGGGTGCTGCCTTGCCAGCAGCTCAGCTTCACAGCGGATGGTCGTCACATTATATCTGGCCATAACATTTTTATATATATATAGATGAGGCTGCAAGGCCATACTTATTACTATTACTAAAAATAACCAGACCAAAAGTTCGGTTTGGAATAAATTTTATTAAAGATAAAATGGTTGGGTACCTTATTAAGGTTAACAGTCGTTAATAAATTAATTAATTAATATTTTAATAAATAAATATAATCAAAATTTAAATTGCTGAAACCAATTGCATAAATTAATTAATTAATATTTTATTAAATAAATACAATTAAAAAATTTTAAATGCTGAAATTTAAAGCGGATCCACCCAACACGGGCAATCGTCCTCTAACAAGGTCCCACCAATAGATCAAAACAATAAATAACAGGGAGGGAGGGCGGGGTTTTCCAATACCTGATGATTTCTGACAGACCCTGTCAGAATTCTCCTCTATTTATAGTTCACAGCTGGCCACTCTGGCCAATCAGCAACTGTCAAAAAAGGCGCAAAAAAAACTGGTTTACCACAGCTGTGGTCACTTCCATATATGGGCAGGCTCTTACCTCATCTCTCTAACAGCTGAACCTAAACCTATTTATTAACCTTTTGCTGTCCTGCCGCCACATAGTGTACCATTCATATTGAATGGGCCACTTTATGAGGCTGCAAGGCCATACTTATTACTATTACTAAAAATAACCAGACCAAAAGTTCGGTTTGGAATAAATTTTATTAAAGATAAAATGGTTGGGTACCTTATTAAGGTTAACAGTCGTTAATAAATTAATTAATTAATATTTTAATAAATAAATATAATCAAAATTTAAATTGCTGAAACCAATTGCATAAATTAATTAATTAATATTTTATTAAATAAATACAATTAAAAAATTTTAAATGCTGAAATTTAAAGCGGATCCACCCAACCGGGCGTGCTCATAGAGCAACGCCCCCCCCCACTAAACCACCCAACCAACCCTCAATAACCTCCTGCAGACCTAAGTTAAAAATATCGTTCCCTATGTCGGAAAGATGAATTAAATCCCTGCGATAAAAACCCGATAAAAACCCTTCTAGATCCCGATGTCGAAAGAAAAAAACCCCCTATTGTCGGCAAAAATTCTCCTATTGCTTTGTTAACTTTTCTTTTTACTTTTTCCAAGAACCATTGGTTGTTGATCTTCCATGATAGCCTAGAAACTACTTCGGAAATTACCAACCTGGTTCCAGGAAATTCCTCACGTATCCACAACAAGTCTTCTTTTACCTGCCAAATAAGGTCAACCGACCTTACCTTACCAATATCATTTCCTAACGCATGGATTATTAACAGGTTGGGAAAAGGAAATTTTCTTTTTAAGTCAACCAATACCTGTTTCACATTGCCCCAGTGTAGCCCACAAACCCCGTGCCAGGAAACCTGCACTTGCTGGACATTCAAGAAGAGATTGGATGAGTGTCGTCTTTTAGAAGCCCGCTGCTGGGCCCAATGTATAAAAGAGTGACCTACAATCCAAACCGTCTTAGGACCTACTGTAAAAGAAATATATTAACAAGAAAAAGATAAGTGGGGACGAACATAAGTTTTAAAACAATTAGATTTCCACCGACCTACCCGTTTGATCAACTCATCACTCATCCCGGATCTCGCCGCCTCAGTCGCGGCTCCAATCCGGAATGAATGAGAAGAAAGCTTCAGGTGAGACAACCCAAGCTTCTGCAGCGTTTTTTGCAAAATAAAAGAGAATTGAAATCTCGTAGCCGGGGATCCGTCTCTGTGAACGAACAACCAATCCGTCCCTCTAGGACGGGCGCCCAGCCACGAGACCATATTTTCCACAGGACAAATGTTTGAATTAGGAATGGCATGCAGCCAAACTCCCATCCCCTTACCCATTTGGTCAGTTTTTGACTGCCTAACCCATAAGTACACTGCATCAGAATAAAGAACTATATCATCCCGATGCAAACTTCCTTTCGCCTCTTTGGTAGCTGGAAGGACCTCGCCTATCCTCAGGGCGGCAAAAAACATAAAAACAAAAAGGGTCCTAAATAAAATAATTTCAAAACTATTTGAGCAGACATCTGGAAGTTTCTCCCACAGCCTGTTTAAAAGTTCAGCCAACACCGGGCGCCGATTGTCGGCCGACGAAAGGACTTTCTTATACCCTTTCATAAATTGTTTAACCACAAAAATTGAAAAAATTGATCGCCCTCCAAACAACTTAACAAAAAATGAAACTCCCGAAAGTATCTTATGAATAGAAGAGTACGACAAGCCTTTACCGCCCAGTTCTTCCAAGAACTGAAGCACTGACTCTGCCGTATAATCATAACGATTCAAATAATGTATATTACAAAAACTTGACCATTGCTTCCATGCAGACGAGTAACTAGCCCAAGTAATGGGCGCCAAAGAGTTAATTACAAAAGCAGGGACTAGCTGCAAATCATCTTCCAAAGATCTGGAGGAACCTCCATCCCTTCTCCGTCCGCATCGGGCACCAATTTCCGGAACCGATCGGATTGCTGCCATGAAAGAACAGTTCCCAATAAATTACTGAAAGTAGGTAAAAAACAAGCTTTAACCCAAATATTATTGCTAAGAAGATTAAGCACCACAGAACGAATTACCCAAATACCAGCCATTTCTCCGCAAGACATGTCGTTAACTGCACAACATGTCACAGCAGAATTACCAAACAACAAAATCCTCTTGTTCTGTAAATCAGTACCCCACACGGTGAAGGCCGTGGCTATACTGCAACCAAAGAAACAAAATTACCTTGCCAAAACGAAATCCCGTCAAAACGAGATTAAAAAAGTAAGCCACACCGTCAGATCATCCTTAATTTCAGACGAAATGAAAATCTTCACTTGAGGGGAAGAAAAACCCTAATACATTGATACAAACGTCGCATAAAAATTCTTCCCATGGGAAGAACCCGTAAAGAAAAATTAAAAAACACCCAACAGGGACTGAAATTCTTTCAAGGACGCAAACGACCTAATTAAAAAACTATTAATCATAACCACTAATTTCTCAATTTTTTCAACCGGTAGTCTACAAAGCATCTTCTCAGAATCAATTTCTATACCTAAAAAATTCCAAGCTGCTACACGGCAAAAAGGTCTTCTCGTCAGCAATAGGTACACCAAACTTACCCATAAGGGATAAAAAAACAGATAACAACTCTGAACATTCGCAACTCCCCGCAGCTCCAACAAATAAAAAATCATCCAAATATTGTACAACTTTACCCTTCGGACAAACAGTCGATACAGACCATTCCAAAAAAAGAAGAAAACATCTCAAAATAAAAACAGGACAACGAAAAACCCATGGGAAGACAACGATCGAAAAAATAAAAACCGTCAAATGAAAAACCAAGCGACGAAAAACCAACCGGATTAACCGGCAAGATACGGAAAGCAGATTTAATAACACTCTTTGCCATCAGTGCGCCCTGGCCCATCTGCTTCACAATATCTAAAGCGGTATCAAAAGATGCATATCTCACAGAAGCAAACTCATTATCCACCTGGTCGTTCAGAGAACCACCACGCGGAAAAGACAAATGGTGTATCATTCTAAAGGAACCGGCTTCCTTCTTTGGGACAACCCCAATGGGAGAAAGCCGAAAATTCCCGAATGAAGGCACCGCAAATGGACCAGCACACCTACCGGCATCTACTTCCTTCCAAATTTTGTCTCTCACTTCCTCCGGGAATTGACGTGCAGAAGGCAGATTAGCCATTTCGTGGCACCCAAACCCGTTAAAAGGAGGAACATAGAAACCTTGCGAAAAACCAATATATAACTCCTCAGCTCTCTCCCTGTCGGGGTACAGATTTAGAAATGGCAACATTGCCTGCAGACGCACCGGCGTCGGAGCCCTTAAGAAATGGCTCCTTCACCGGAGCCGACTGTGGCTGCTGTGTGTGCTTCTTAAAACATTTCACCATAGGATGAGCCCCCCCACAAGTAGAGCACTCATGTTTATATCTACAATTGTGCAACCACTTGCAGGAGGACTCATTGTATGCGAAACAAAAACCTTTCTTAATCTGTTGCGGAGCTGCAGTCTTAGCAGTCATTGAGCGCTGGGGAACCATCATATTCAGCCACAGGCCAACATCTTTGATCCCCCAGCGCAATGAAGGCTGAACTGCCAATTTCTGACGGAAAGCTTCGTCGTAAGCCAACCAAGCACTTCCGCCAAAATGTCTAAAAGCCTCCAACACGATATCGACGTGTTGGAATAGGCCACAACATAGGTCCGGTATTTGCTCCCCAAGGACCGCAGCATAAATTAAAAATGCCTGGAGCCATAAATTAAAAGACCTAAAGTCTTTTTCTTATCATCAGCTTCCGTCCTATCTGATCTAGGTTGGTCCCTAGACGGTAATAATGTAAAGAGATCCACGTACTCCCCTGCCCATATGCGCTCCTTTACTGACCCCGACAGGTGAGAACCTAACGGGGACAATTCACAAAGCAACGTGCACATTCGTCTCACCATCCTGGACCTCTGTCACCTCCGGTTCGCACATCGCCAGCTCGTTCCATTCATCCGATCATCGACTCTCCGGCACCCAGGCTCTACACGGCTCCGACATCCCTGGTACCATTGATGCTTCTGCTGATAAGCCGTGTACCCGTCTCTGGCCGTTCGCTTGGCTTCTCTGTTGTTCCGCCACGGAAGCCGCTGTCACCGACAGTCGTTGTTGCTCAAGTGGCCAAGGCTCTCTAGCCCTGACTGACGCCTGTGTTGCAGCCGTAGCCGACCCACCAGGGCGACTGACTAAGCCCTTACTTCTCCTCTGCGGCTCTGACATTCTATTGCGCCCACTGCTGTCAGACAAAAGCAGTGGCGCCTGCCTTGGCAACGCAGATGACGATCCTGTGTCCCTGTGCAATCTACCAGGACTCCTGGAGGCAGGCGGACCCTCCTGTCTTCGATTATGCATGCGCTCTACTGTCTGCGCCTGCGTGGAAGCCACAGACCGGGGAGTCCTCCCACCAGATGGACAGGACCCTGAATCCTCTTGCCCAAGGGCTGGAACTCTCCCTCTGACCCGCGCATTTTGAGGTGCCGCGGCTGCTGCAAGGGGCCTCCTCTGTGCCCCTGCTCCCCGTCCATCAGCTCTCCGATCCTCACTCTGCGCACTGCGTGGTGCCGCATTCAGGGGTTGATGACGCGCTACCCTATAAGGAAGCCGTCTGCTTGTGGCCCCTGAGCTGGCCTCCCTCCTGAGCGCCTCATCGGGTGCCGCCACTGTAGATGTCTCATCATGTGGGCTGGACACAGCGCTCTCCCTGGACTCCCTGGCCGGCGTCATAACATCAGCCGCAGCCAAAGGGAGCGGAGACAAGCATCTGCGTCTCTTAGATCTGGAACTGCGCCTCAGCACCGGAACGCCATATCTTGGCAGCCCGCCTCAGCAACACCGGACACCGGTAATTCTGTCTCCACTGTACCCGGTATCTCTTCTTCCAGGCACCGCTGTAGCCACTCCATCCCTCCAGCCGACGCAGCCTTTTCTGCCAGCCGTTCCAACAGCACCTCCATGGTTTTCCAATACCTGATGATTTCTGACAGACCCTGTCAGAATTCTCCTCTATTTATAGTTCACAGCTGGCCACTCTGGCCAATCAGCAACTGTCAAAAAAGGCGCAAAAAAACTGGTTTACACCAGCTGTGGTCACTTCCATATATGGGCAGGCTCTTACCTCATCTCTCTAACAGCTGAACCTAAACCTATTTATTAACCTTTTGCTGTCCTGCCGCCACATAGTGTACCATTCATATTGAATGGGCCACTTTATTCTATATATATAAAGACATTCCCTTGCCTTTTTTTTTTTTCTTTCTCTCCTGTTCCCAATGGTTTTACCTGTTTTTTTTTCTTTACTCTGAGCGGTGTCTGCTGTGATTGCTTCCCTCAAAGCACCTGTGTCCAGCTTCTCAGTCCTGTGGAGGAACACTCCCATCATCTCATATCAACAAGCTGTACAAGCCACAATCTGGAGTCCTCTGCATGAATGCTGGAGATCAGAGGGCCTCGTTCCCTGGATGTCAGCACCTGGGGGGCTCTGGCTCTACCTGCCCAGGTGCTCAGGTATTGCCAGCGGATGCTGCCAAAGTTTTATTACTTATTTCTTTATCTTACCTTAAGAAATCTGTGTGTTTGGAGGCTTATGTAGACAGTGGCTCTGAGGGGAATTTCATAGATCTCCTTGTAGCAAGAAATCTTGGTGTACCACTACTAAGGCTTAATGCCCCCATTAGAACCACTGCAGTTAATGGCACTCCCCTCATCCAGGGTGGAGTGGAATTTGTCACTGAGGAAGTGTCAATGCTGGTGGGGTCTTTACATGCTGAAAATGTGTCATTTTTTGCTATCAGTAATTTATCATCTGCAGTAATCCTGGGCATGCCATGGTTACGTACACATAACCCTGTCATAGACTGGCACTGGGGTGACATCGTGCGCTGGAGCCCAAAGTGTCAGGATAACTGTATCTCGCTATCTGTAAACCAAGTGAAGGTCAAGACTCCTCCTTTGTACCATATGCATTTAGAGATTTTGAGGATGTATTTTCTATTCAGGAATCAGAGAAATTACCCCCTCACAGAAAGTATGATTGCACCATAGATTTGATACCTGCTTCTCGTCTCCCAAAGGGGAGAATATTTAACCTCTCTGGTCCTGAACATCAGGCCATGAATGATTACATAGCAGACAGTCTGAGAAAGGGGTATATTAGACCGTCCACCTCACCAGTAGGGGCTGGTTTCTTTTTTGTGGGAAAGAAAGATGGTGGCCTCAGACCTTGCATTGATTACCGCGAATTAAACGCGATCACTGTGAAAAACCAGTATCCTCTTCCACTCATCCCTGATCTTTATAATCAGCTGTTGGGAGCCAAATATTTCACCAAACTGGACCTCAGGGGAGCATATAACCTTGTCCGTATAAAAGAAGGCGATGAGTGGAAGACCGCGTTTAACACGCCTCTCGGCCATTTTGAGTATCTTGTAATGCCGTTCGGGTTAAGTAACGCACCTGCAGTTTTTCAGAATTTTGTCAACAATATTTTTAGAGATATCAGTGGTGTATATGTGGTCGTTTATTTGGACGACATTCTGTTTTTTTCTCCTGGTCTTTGGTCGCACGTCCGACATGTCCGTACTGTACTCCAGAGGCTCAGAGAGCATTCTTTATTCGCCAAATTAGAAAAATGTGTCTTCATGGAGGAGGAGATAAACTTTTTGGGGTATATTATATTGGCTAAAGGGTTTCGCATGGATCCTGCCAAAATTAAACCCATTAAGGAATGGGTACAACCCAAGTCTCTAAAGGCACCACAGCGATTCTTGGGTTTCGCTAACTATTATCGTAAATTTATTAAAGGGTTTTCAGAGATAGCCAAACCACTCACTGATTTGACACGTAAAGGTGCGGATGTGGTTAATTGGAAGCCTGAAGCAATTTATGCGTTTTCTAAGTTAAAGGAATGTTTCTCCTCTGACCCTATATTGGTTCAGCCTGATCTGGACCGCCCCTTCATTGTAGAGGTAGATGCCTCTGAAGTTGGAGTGGGAGCAGTGCTATCACAAGGCACTGCATCCCTCACTCAACTTCGTCCGTGTGCCTTCTTTTCCCGAAAATTTTCATCCACCGAGATGAATTATGACATAGGTAATCGGGAGTTGTTGGCAATCAAACGGGCCTTCGAGGAATGGCGCCACTTCCTCGAAGGCGCCAAACATAAGATTACTGTAATTACTGACCACAAAAACCTGACCTACTTGGGTCAGCAAAAAGACTGAATCCTAGACAGGCTAGGTGGGCTTTGTTCTTCTCCAGATTTGAATTATTTATCACTTTCCGACCAGGTACTAAAAATGTGAGGGCTGATGCCCTGTCTCGAAGTTTTTGCCCCTTACAGGTCGAGGACGTGGAACCGACTCCCATTTTAGCCAAGGGGATTGTTGTCTCGGCTGTGTCTTTGGACCTTCTGGAAGAGATTCGTAGATCTCCAGAACAGGCCCCTGACACTACTCCTGCCCAGAAACTATTCGTCCGTGCCAAATTCCGCCTCCAAGTCCTTAAGGAATCTCATGATTCCGTCCTCGCAGGGCATCCTGGTATCAATAACACCATCAGAATTGTAACCAGGAGTTTGTGGTGGCCAACCATAGTAAAGGACTGTAAGGAATATGTACTGGCTTGTGAAACCTGTGCTCGCGCTAAGTCTCCCCGCAACCGCCCTGCCGGGTTGCTCCAGTCCTTGCCTACCCCTGAGGGTCCTTGGACTCATAGCTCCATGGATTTTATTACTGACCTGCCACTCTCAGAAGGGAAGACTTGTATCTGGGTAGTGGTAGACAGATTCAGCAAGCAGTGTCATTTTGTTCTGCTGTCTGGGTTACCTAATTCCGAGACCCTAAGCAAATTATTTATTAATCATGTTGTGCGATTGCATGGTGTTCCTGTGAATATTGTTTCTGACAGGGGCACCCAGTTCGTTTCTAAGTTTTGGAGGGCATTTTGTAAACGGATTGGAATTGACTATTCCTTTTCTTCTACCTATCACCCTGAAACCAATGGTCAAACCGAGCGCACTAATCAAGGTCTCGAGCAATATCTACGTTGTTATGTCTCTGAGCATCAATCTGATTGGGTGGAACATCTGCCACTAGCAGAATTTGCCATGAATAACCAGTACCAGGAGTCCATCAAGACCACCCTTTCTACTGTAACCATGGGCTGCACCCGCGCTTTTGTTAATTTTCTTCTAGGCTTTCTGACGTCCCCGGGGTAGAAAGGTCCGTAGATCAGTTAAAGACTATCTGGTCTGAAGTGAACAAAAACTTGAAGGGGGCTCAGACTAGGCAGGCGTCTTCTGCTAATAAACGGCGCTCCAAGGGTCCGGACCTGGGAGTTGGGGACAAGGTTTGGTTGTCTGCGAAAAATATCAAGCTCAAAGTGCCATCCGCCAAACTAGGTCCCAGGTTTATTGGTCCGTATGAAATAATTGACGTGATTAACCCTGTCGCCTTTCGTCTGAAGCTCCCTCAATCGTTCAAACTGCCCAATGTATTCTATAAATCCCTTCTCAAATTGTACCAATCTCCGATTCGTCCTGTCCGGTCCCCTCCTCCTCTGGTCATGGTCGGGGGTGCCGTGGAATACGAATTTCAACGGATCCTTGATTCCCGTTTAGTGAGAGGATCCGTGCAGTATCTGGTACATTGGAAGGGCTATGGTCCGGAGGAGAGGTCCTGGGTGCCTGCTGGTAATAACCATGCCAAGGGTTTGATCAGGAAGTTTCATCTTCTTCATCCCAATAAACCGGGTTTTGTGGGTCCGGAGGCCCCTCGTAGAGGGGGGGGTACTGTCACATCGCCATTGGACTCGGTGGCTGGTGTTCCTGCCTCGGCCGCTGGGAGGAGCCGGTTTCCTTCGGCGGATGGCGCCAGTGATAGGAGGGCCTTGTCCTCATATGGACCTGCTCCTGCGACGTCTGCCTCTGTCGCTGAGCGCCGACGTGTTTCTCCTTTGGGTGGTGTTGGTCGCAGAGGAGCGGGCCCTGCAGAGGTGTCTGTTAGGCGCAGCCTTCGTTCTTCTGTCAGAAGTGGGATGGGTGGAGCCAGTCGTGCATCACCATCTGGCCTGGTTCTAGAGGCGGTCCGGATGAGATCATCAGGCTGTGAGCTCCAGCCTATGGGAGGTGACCGCGCCCTTCAAATACATTGGAGCCTGTCTTGCAGGCCGCCAGATATAGTTGTGGTTCCCCAGTGATATAGTGTATGTTTAGTTTTGTCTCTGACCTTGGCCTGGATTTCTGACTCTGCTTCTTCCTGTTGATTTTGTACCTCAGCTGCCCTCTTGGTTTTGCCCTTGACCCTTGCCTGGATTTTCGACTCTGCTACTGCCTGATGATTTTGTACCTTCGCTGCCCTCTCGGTTTTGACTCGGAGTTCCGACTTCGTTTTTCGGGTCTTGATTTTTTCCCCTGGCGACCTTCCCTGCTCTGTTGCTCATAATAGGCAGCTACCCCCTGGGCTCCGCTATAATTCCAGATCCCTGTATAGGGGTTAAGGGTCTCGGGGTTTCTCGGGGTGCTCCCTTGCCAGCAGCTCAGCTTCACAGCGGATGGTCGTCACAATGACCAGCTATTAGTATGTACCTGCTCTTCTCTGTGAGCAGATGTGTATCTGCTCACAGACATAAAGTGGAGCTGAAGATGCTCCTTGTGGATTATGTCGGAGGGAGTGATTTTTTTGTTATTTAAAGATGGGAAACAGGGTTGTCTTGTGTGTTATTTCTATTAAAATGTTTTCTCTCTTAATTGTGTTTTCTAAGTTTACTATTCATTGTGGCTTCGTCTAATATTGGCCTGACACCATGAATTTCAGGCTTAGTGCCAGCTGACAATACAAAGCTGGCATTAACCCTGCTATTACCCAACCTATTTGCCAATTTCAAATTTTGTATGAATGTTGACAATTTGGTTCATAATAGAAAAGCCTGATCAATTTACTAAAAAAATTGATGAACACGGCTTTGTTGTATAGAATAATTCATAATTTTAAAATGGCCCTAGAACTTTCTTTGAAAGATTGGGGCCAAAATGCTTACCGGAAGACCCAGTGGCTTAACCTCCCTGGCGGTATGATTATGTCAGGAATTTTTTACTAAAAGCAGTACCTTTATTTTAGTAAAAAATTTCTTTTATGGGCAGAAATTTAATACATTTGTATTTCCCGCCCAGTTCCACCTCCAATGAGCCACTGCGGCTCACAGAGACAGAACCAGGAAGTCATATGGAGGCATCCGAAGGGGGCTCTCACCGGTGATCACAGCGGTGACATCGCTGGATCACCAGAAGGTAAGGAGATTCCGCTGCTCCGAGCGTCAGCGGCGGACCTACCATGGTGCAGCTGGTTCAGCTGCACCAGGGCCCCGACTGGGTAGGGGGCCCCTCAAGCATCAGTAGGGGGCCCCTGTGACCCTGTGACAGAGGAGAGGAGGGTAACTGAGGGAAGTATCCTGCTTCCCTTAGGTTTCCAGCCCCTCCTCTCGTCTGCAGCCCAGGTTCTAACCCTAGCCCTAACCCTAGCCCTAACCCTAGCCCTAACCCTAACCCTAACCCTAGCCCTATCTCTAACCTTAACCCTAACCCTAGCCCTATCCCTAACCCTAACCCTAACCCTAGCCCTATCCCTAACCCTAACCCTAGCCCTAACCCTAGCCCTAATCCTAACCCTAGCCCTAACCCTAACCATAGCCCTAACCCTAACCCTAGCCCTAACCGTAGCCCTAGCCCTAGGAGAAGGGGGTGGCGCCATATCCCTGTCATGGCATTGGCGGCAAGGGGCAGGTAAGATCTACAGCAGGGGCGGCGGTGCTGGGCAGTGACAGCACCCTTCCCCCGGACCTCCGCGGCTGTAGCAGGGGGTGGCGGTGCTAGGCTCTGACAGAGTGTGACTCAGGGTTACCGCTTCTAGCAGTGAAAGTTAACCCCGAGTTACACTCGGGAATACCGCTAGGGAGGTTAAAACACCCCTCACCTAAGGTTGTTCACAGCCATCCGGTCTACCAGTTTCTTTCAACCAGTAGAATTTAATGGAGCTTTGAATTAAAGTTTTTAAGCTTTCTTGAGTTTCCAGGTCTTGGGAAACCTGCAGGCTGTGAATTTTTGGAAAAGTGCCAGATTTGTCAGCACCTGTAAAATCCAGGTATCTTAAAATTACCTTTAAACATCCCTTTAGAAGAGCTTTTAATTTTTAATTTTTTTTATTATTGTAGAGGGTCAGCATCGTGCATAGCCACCTCTTCTATGGTATTCTGCTAGCAATTCAGATAAAAATAGCTTATGTCCATTATTTTCTTAACACACAACTTGAATATTTGTTCACAGTGATGCAACACCATAATATGGATTTACTTCTTGGAAATGTATAATTCCTTTATATCCTTTCATTTCAAATGTTTAGAATATGTGTGATATTGCAGCATTAATCTTGAACCTGTACATGCATTGCTCACTAGCCTCAGTCAACATTCCAGATGAATTGGTGGTGGGCTGAATTTTTTTCTCTTTTTCTTATTTCTCCTCTAAATATGTCAGGCTTTAATAATCACTCACCCCAAACACAAGTCCAGGTGTTTCCTGTGGCACAGGGAATGGGATTTTTAAGTCAGGTGCCTTCTGCAACCCACCCCATGGAGGGCTTAATGAGGAACTAGGCAACAAAATCAGGCAAACAATAACATCCTGTAAGCTATTGGATCCTGGCACTGGAAGAGACAGAACCCTATTCAAAGGAACGATGCTTTACCGCAGAGGCTGGCACCATTTTGGGATTGCCATACAACACAGCAACACTAAGCTACTACAGTATGTGCCTACAGTCCACATTTTGGAGACCTGATGGATCTACCCCAAGAGATGCCTGCTCGGGCAGATGTGATCTTCCTCACCTCATCAAAAGAAAGTGTCCAAAACATAAAAATATCTATTTTAACCTTTCCGGCAAGGTCCTCTTGCTGAAAGAACCTGTGGTGACATCATATTATCGCGGGAACTCTGGACCGGGGCAATCCGGGAGAATCCGGTTTTCAAACCGGTTTTCTCTTTTGGATGCCTTCCCGGCGGGATTATCAAATGAACAGCTGACTCCGGTCAGCTGTTCATTTGAAGTAGCACAGTGCTGTGAGGTTCATGTGAGTTCATGCTTGCCTGCATGAACTCACATGAACTTTCCCACGCCAGGGTGCACAGCTCTGCTACATCTTTGGAGGAGGTTCTCTACCAGAGATGTAGCAGAGCTAAAGAAGAACCCTGGATTGAACTACGGAAGAGGATTTTTTAAAAATAAAGATGGAGTCCCTAAGTGTGTTTTTGTTTTGTTTTTTTTCAAATAAAAATAATTTTTCTTGGTGTTGTGTTTTTATTTAAACAATTTAATAGAAATTCATGGGGGGCATGTCTAATATTGGCATGACCCCATGAATTTTGGGCTTAGGGCCAGCTGATAACAAAAAGCTTGCAATAACCCCTTTATTACCAAGTGAGCCACCGCACCAGGGCCCTGGAAGAGTTTGGTTTAGCGCCAGAACATGGCGCTTCAATGTACGCACCATCTTCTGGGGGCGGCTGCGGGCTGCCAATCACAGCAGGGGGTGCCCAGAAGGCTCGGACCTCCCTGCACTGCAGATTCCAGCCCCCAGCTGCCTAGCTGTACCTGGCTGGACATACAAATCGCGCGGATCCCCACGCATTTTTTTTTTTTAACTATTTCATGAAATTCAAAGATAGTGGGGCCATTCTTCATCAATGGAAACCTCAATGACATTGGATATCTGAAATTGTTACTTGATTCAGATATCCAGTGGCATTGAGGTTTTCATTGATGAAGAATGGCCTAACTATCTTTGTACCCCATATACCACACCATACCATCAATGTTTGTGTTCCAACAGTCTTGGAGGGATCCATCCACTGTGGGTTAGTGTCAGACCAATAGCGGTGGTTTTGTTTGTTAACTTCACCATTCACAAAAAGTTTGCCTCATCACTCATCTGAAGGCAATTGTCTATGCTGTGAAGATACGAGATGTGCAGCATCTGAAACAACGGATACTGAAAGCCTGTGCTAGCATTTCTTCTGCGGTGTTGCTATCATTGTGTCAAGAGTGGGAGAAAGGGGTAACATTGACAATCCAACACAATGGGCAGCACTTTGAACACATTTTATAAGAGGTCATAAACTTGCAAATAACTCATGAGAGAATAAAGTTATGTTAAATGCAAGCACATCATTGTTTTTCTTATGAATTTTTCAATATGTTTGATGTATCACATACATGACCCTCTTCCCATTGAAAAAAATAAAGTTGGATCCAAAATGGCCAACTTCAAAATGACCACCATGGTCACCACCCATCTGGAAAAGAAAAGTTTCCCCTTCCCATATACTAATGTGCTGCAAACAGGAAGTTGATATCACCAACCATTCCCATTTTATTTAGGTGCATCCACATAAATGGTCCACTCTGTACATTGGTTTTTCTGGCTAACACATTACCACAATATTACTTTGCATTGTACCTACAGTAACATAATTGGTAGAATACTTTTTTATTAGAAAAGCAATACTTAATTGTCACGATTCCCCCACTCTTTGATCAGGACATGCTCATTTGTCAGTTGGGTAAGTGACAGCTCAGTCGTCTAAACTGGAGCTAGGCTGTGCTGAGCTGTCTGTGTTTTGAATGACAACACAGTCACCCAATCCTTTACTGGGAGGTGCTGGGTTTCTGCCAGTGCTCCCTTTTCCTTGTGATTGCCCAGTTACTTAGCTGAGCAGTTTATCCCAGAACACTGCCAGTCTTAGCATTCAGCTCAGTGTTTCTTTTGCCTGTAAAGCTGTGATTGGTGCTCAGATCATTGTTTCCATCCCCTGAACTCATCTGGCTTTTATTTTGCCTAGTGTTTTTTCCCTGATCCACAGCTCTACAGGCATTCAGGCTCTGGGTTGTTGGCTGACTATGCCTCTATCGCCTTAATCTATGATGTGCTATCCTGGTGTCTAACCGCAGAATGCTTGACTATACTGTCTCGCAACCTGTCCATGTAGGGACTAACATCACATTAGTGACTAGAATCACAATAATGAAGTACCGTATAATACAGAAACATCAATTTGTTGTGAAAAAAATATTCTTGTTTGTGATAGATTAAGAATATTTGGTCATATTTCCTTTTAATGTGCCCTGCATTCTGTTGCCTATTGGAAATGCTTTAAATATATCACTGGGAATTCAACTGCTGGGTATTTGATACTCCCGTGTCTGCTTTGCTTTGTTACTTTAAAAGCTCCCTGTTGAAAAAAAACAGCAACTTAAAGAAGATAGATTTTTATGAAATTATTTTATATGAACTTCCATAAAATGTAAGCATATGTTCACCAAAGGGAAGCTTTGCTCTATAATCTATATTTGTAGATATACTCTGGTTTATGGGGTTATTTCTGCTATACATAAAATGTATATACAAGGGAAGAAAACCATATGACCCAGTATGTAAACATTGCTCAATAGGGAAATACCAGCTGTTCCTGTATATAGTAACATCTTTCATCATGTAACTTCCAAACAACATTCAGTTAAACATTAATATAACAAGCATGTTAAGTGAATACATATGTGATTTAGTATGTGGAAAAGCACAAATACACTAATTTAGGAAAATTCATAAACTATACAAACATTTTTCCATATAGGAATAACAATAAGCCATCCTTGTGGAGCTTCCTGATGTAATAATGATGAAATACTAATTTGTCTTAAAGCGCCACCATCTCATGAGAGTTATCTATATGATTATGCTCAAGAGTGCCGTAAGACGCTCACTCAGTCTTAGGGAGAACATTTGCTTCAGAATATGTTGGCATTACAATAAATGTAAACAAAATGTGGAATACTAAATTAAAATTTTGCCCAGCCTACATTATTATGAAGTGATCATAAAAAAGCCAGGAGTTCCATCGGTTGCCTGGAAATCTGAGAATTTTGATATTTTTATTTTTTTTAATTGCAGACAATGGAATGAAACGGGTTAAAAACCATGCTGCCGTTGTAAGAAGATGAATGCAGGATTCTGGGAAACTGTGTTATTGAACACACTTCGGAGTGGATACTACTTCTTCAGGACATTCACTCCGAAACGTGTTGAGTAAGGAATGTCCATTCCGAAACGCATTGAATTGGTGATTGTCCTGAAGACGGAGTATCCACTGTGAAATTCATTGAATAAAGCCCATATTTAGGATCTTGCATTTATCTTCTTACAACAGTAGGGCGGTTTTAAACTCATTCTCTGAATGTTCACGTCGTTGTGCCTGCGGCAGTCATTATTCTCTGCCATTCCAGTAGGTGTATCTCACACAACCCCTTCAGGTGAGCAAGCATTTGTTTTTGATCACTTTCACGACCTCCACTTATAAGACCCTATTGGGCTTGTATCTTTCATACTTAGTATTATTTCAATTGAACGTATTTTGTATTGAGTGTACAAAACATACAGGAAAAGCAGGGACATTTTTTCTTCTATAAGAGATTTTTTTTGAATGCTTAAAGCAGACTTATAAAGTCATCTAGGCAGAATGAATGGTGCATCAGATCAATATTGGGAAAACCTCTTTAAGTGAGGCTCTACCAACTGGTAAATTTAATGAACCTTAGCTCTTTCACCATCCTTTTGTGCAAAATACAAAGAAATTCCAGTTATCCCTGATCCTTTTATTGGTGATGACTTACTCTACCGTTCAAAGGTTTGGGGTCACCCGGACAATTTTGTCTTTTCCATGAAAACTCATACTTTTATTTATGAAATAAGATGAGTTGCAATATGAATAGAAAATATAATCCAGACATTGACAAGGTTAGAAATAATGATTTTTAATAATTTGTATTTGAAATAATAATTTTCTCCTTCAAACTTTGCTTTCGTCAAATAATGCTCCCTTTGCAGCAGTTACAGCATTGCAGACCTTTGGCATTCTAGCTGTTAATTTACTGAGGTAATCTTGAGAAATTTCACACAATGCTTCGTGAAGTCCCTCCCACAAGTTAGATTGGCTTGATGGGCACTTTTTGCGTACCATACGCTCAAGCTGCTCCCACAACAGCTCAATGGGGTTGGGATCTGTGACTGCGCTGGCCACTCCATTACAGATAGAATACCAGGGCTTCCTTCTTTCCTAAATAGTTCATGCATAATTTGGAGGTGGGCTTTGGGTCATTGTCCTGTTGTAGGATGAAATTGGCTCCAATCAAGTGCTGTCCACAGGGTATGGCCTGGTGTTGCAAAATGGAGTGATAGCCTTCCTTATTCAAAATCCCTTTTACCTTGTACAAATCTCCCACTTTACCAGCACCAAAGCAAGCCCAGACCATTACATTACCTCCACCATGTTTGACAGATGGCGTCAGACACTCTTCCAGCATCTTTTCTGTTGTTCTGCGTCTCACAAATGTTCTTCTGTGTGATCCAAACACCTCAAATTTTGATTCATCTGTCCATAAAACTTTTTTCCAGTCTTCCTCTGTCCAATGTCTGTGTTATTTTACCCATATTAATCTTTGCCTTTAATTAGCCAATCTCAGATATGGCTTTTTCTTGCCACTCTACCCTGAAGGCCAACATCCCGGAGTCGCCTCTTCATTGTAGACATTGACAGTGGCGTTTTGCGGGTACTATTTAATGAAGCTGCCAGATGAGGAGCTGTGAGGCGTCGATTTCTCAATCTAGAGACTCTAATGTACTTGTCTTGTTGCTCAGTTGTGAAGCGGGGCCTCCCACTTCTCTTTCTACTCTGGTTAGAGCCTGTTTGTGCTCTCCTCTGAAGGGAGTAGTACACACAGTTGCAGGAAATCTTCATTTTCTTGGCAACCTCTCGCATGGAATAGCCTTCATTTCTAAGAACTAGAATAGACTGTAAGTTTCACATGAACGTTCTCTTTTTCTGGCCATTTTGAGAGTTTCATAGAAGAAACAAATGTAATGCTCCAGATTCTCAACTAGCTCAAAGGAAGGTCAATTTTATAGCTTCTCTAATCAGCCAAACCGTTTTCAGCTGTGCTAACATACTTGTGCAAGGGTTTTCTAGGGTTTCGTACACATCCATTAGCCTTTTTACACAGTTAGCAAACACAATGTACCATTAAAACACAGGAGTGTTTTTTGTTGGAAATGCGCCTCTATATACCTATGTAGAAATTGCATTAAAAACCAGATGTTTGCAGCTAGAATAGTCATTTACCACATTAACAATGTATAGAGTGTATTTCTGATTCATTTAATGTTAGCTTCATTAAAAAAAAAGTGCAAAAATAAGGACATTTCTAATTGACCTCAAATTTATGAACGGTAGTGTACAAGTTCAAGTTCATTGCCCCAAAAATTTGGAGATTGTCCACTTATTGGACTCAAGTCCAAACCTTTATTAACCAAGTCTTGAAAATGTGTAGGCCTCTAAATCTGGTTCACCATTCATCCGACCAAGAGGACTTTACACTTAAAAAGATCTCTTCTCTTTTTAACTTCTCTTGATCTGGGACAATTTAAAAAAATATCATCATTGATGGCTTAATCCATGACTATAAATACTGCTCATATGAACTTACTGTATATATAAGAACTGTTGCAAGGAATCCATGATGCTCCTCAGACATGTCCATCAGATCCATAGAAACCTAATTTTAAAGTATTAAAACACAATTTATTTGGTGAATTTAAAGTGATTTTGTGTAAACGGTTCTTGTTGCACAGCTATATTTGCAAATCAGGAAGAGAAGTGCATATGCAATATATATCAGTTACCAATTCTAATGAGAATGGGTCTCCAAAGCATAGTCTTTACAGG
Source organism: Allobates femoralis (assembly GCA_033576535.1). Classification (NCBI taxonomy): domain Eukaryota; kingdom Metazoa; phylum Chordata; class Amphibia; order Anura; family Aromobatidae; genus Allobates; species Allobates femoralis. The sequence goes on from JARQOC010000004.1 coordinate 382,918,597, forward strand.
AAGCAAGATGTAGATAGAGGTACAGATATATCAACAATACATCTGCAACTGTTTCGCAAATGAGCAGTAACATTGCAGTCGTTTCATATTTTTTAATCTTTATTGAGCTTAACCCCTTCACCCCTGGGCAATTTTCCATTTTTCATTTTTATTTTTCCTCCTCCTCTTCCAAGAACCACAATTTCTTTATTTTTGCGTCAATACAAATATCTGAGTGGTTGTTTTTTGCGTGATGATCCACAGCTCTGCACAGCACAAATGATAACGTTCCATCAGTGATGGTGCTCAGACATCACTGACAGGAAATGTTATTATAGCATCCAGCGTCATCAGCTAACTTTCTGCTGTCATGGCAAGGGAACGAAGCCACGTGATCGCGTCAAAGGGTTGCTGATGCCGGCGGGGAACAGCAAGATCCCTGGTATGCTGCTTTAGATCACGCTGCCCGGGCATAGTTAATGTGCTTATTTCACATTATATATTCACATCATGCATTCAACACTACAGATTTGCAACACAAATTAACTAAGTGATTACCCAAGTAATGTATAGTATTTTACATTCTACATTTTATTGTAACATCACAATGGAGGGGGCGTGGCTATGTGTGAGCGGACATGGTTATGCGGAGTGGGCATGGCTATGTGGAGTGGGTGTGGCTATAGCATAATGCCCACATATGGTTGTAATACTCATATATGGTAATTTCACCCATATATGGCAATATCGTCCATATATGGTAATGTATGTGTGTGTATGTATCATAGACCCACCCCCTCTCAGTAGCCCTGCCCCTTCATAGCTCTGCCTCTACACATAGCACCACCCCTCCTGATAGTCATGCCCCTTTCATAGCACAACCCCCATGTATAACCCCAGAACCCTTCATACATCCACGGGGATATGTGGAGATGCAGGATGTGAAGTGGGGGTGTGGCTATGTGGAGTGGGTGTGGTTGTGTAAAGTTGGCATGGTTATGCTGAGTGGGGATGTGGTTATGCTAAGTGGGGCATGGCTATGTTGATTAGGTGTGGCTATGTTGAGTAAGCGTGGGGCTATGCATAGTGGGCAGGGCTATGCAGAGTGGGATGTGGGTAGGCAGGGTGGGCAGGGCTATGCTGAGTGGGCATGGCTATCTGTAGTGAGCGGGGCTTGTCACATACACATACATACATACACTCAGCTTTATGTATTAGATTCACAGAACTGCTTGTGGATCTCTGGGACAGAGGACCTGACAGGTTCCCCTTAATAGTCTGATTAGACAGGCAAACTGTGTGCATAGGTCACCATTGTTCTCAGTATCACAAGTCCTGCCAAGAAGATGCCTAAAGATTATTTCATCCAAAGAACAAGTATTTTGCTCATTCATGAGGTGATCAGCAACCTGATAGTCGCGACATTAGCCTTCCTTGAAACATTAGTTCCAATAATCATGTAGTGTAAATGGACCTTTATTCTCCAAGTTTTTAACAGGCTTTTGCACACGAACAACTCTTAAATGCAATCACACCTTCATTATACACATGAGCCAAGTTCAAAAACATCAACCAGAACAGCAAACAAATAATATTACGTTATTATAATTAGAATAAATGACTATTTCTGTAACAAACTGCTAATTTGCTTTAGTTTTGCACATATTAGGCAGCTTCATGTACAAACGTGTTCTTACAGTTTTCCATATTTCGTAATCTCTCATTTAACAATGTACACACACCTTCCCTGTTTTCATTGCAAACTTTGGCACTAGCACATTAATCATTGGCTTTAGTTTACTTTTTATTTGAAAAAAGTGACCCAGAAAATGTCTTATACAAACCTTGGGTATTGTCTGCTGGAGTCTGTTTAATAAATAACCCATTAAAATAATTTCTCACTATCTGCCAAGGATTTTTATTTGCATAGCAAACAGTGATTAATATGTTTTCCTTAAGGGGCAACAGATGAACAATACTTTTTGGCAGATGCATGTTATAATTCATACATATAAGATAGATAAAACCCATCTTCTCAGTGTTTCTCTAAACACGCATAGCCAACTCAGCCAAGTAATTATTCTAATGGGGTAAAAAGAGATAAAGCACTGTCATACACACTCCCAGTAGAACAAAGGAATGAGCATGCTGTAAGCCAACATTCCCAATCCGCCCTTACCCCAGATCTCATCTGGAGAAATTGGTGGGAAGTCCCATACACATTACATTTTTGGTGCAAGCAGCATGGTGGCTCTGTTTCAAATCTGACATTGGCTACATTTCTATGTACTCTAGTTTTCTGTCAAATCCTATAAAAAACATATATATTTAATGGCTTTATATGAAATTTTAATTTGTGGAGAAAATTCATTTCCATCCATACACATTAGATAATTGTTGGCCAACAACTATCTCTCCCGACTCTCCCATACACAGGAATTTTCATCTTGGCCAAGGACTCCTCTATTCTCTATGAGAGATGCCAGAATCCCATGTCCCTGAAGTCAAGCTAAGAATCAACTTTGTGCTGTATGGTTTATGCTGTTATATGTAATTTCTACCAAAGCATGTCTGTGCTCTTCTCCTGAGGAACATCTTATTTTTAGAGGGAAAATGTGTAGAGTGTATGGGGGAGATATTGATTGCGACATCAATACTACTGAGTAGAAATGTTTTTGTTTGCACTCAAGGCCAGTTTTAGATAAACTGGGCCCCTGGGCAAAAGTTAAAAGTAGGGTCCCAACTGCTAACATATTGCACCATTACAGACAACATTTAAAGGGAACCTGTCACCTCATCTAGCCCCCTAAAATATGAATACCTGTCCCTGCAGCCTCAAACTAATTTAGTAACCATCCCTGTCTGAGTTTTTAGTGCTGTATACAAGTTCAATAAATCGTTTTATTAACTTACAATATCCATGTTGATGGGAATTCCTAAAGGGGTCTATGCCGGGTAGGCAGTGTTTCCAGGGCTGCGCACCCCCCACCTCACTGCTGAAACTACGCCCCGATGGGCGTAATCCTTCTTCCCTGAGTGCGGGCATGATTCAAATTCCCCGCCTATTTCAACATCTCTATGACGCAGTCACGTGATGCCGGCACGCACATCATTTCTGGTCAGGGCGTATTTCGCTTGATGTACTAAGCGCACAGACTGCCTTCAGCATGCCTTCTGTGCATGCTCTGAAGGTGGCCAGTGCCAATCGCTGTCGCCAAGCAACAATCACAAGCGTCTTCTGGACAGGTGAGTATCCTCCCTCCCAAAAAAGAAAATATATATGTGCGTGTAATCCATATATATAATATTACACACACATATCTACATTTTCATTTTGAGAGTGCATACATATATACATATATATTAGGGATGGGCGAATCTACTCGCTAGAACTCGTTACTCGGCGAGTAGTAAGGGACTCGCAGGACTCGGTACTCGGCGAGTTTCCCAGTGATTACTCGCACGAGTCCAATGCAAATCAATATCAATCCTAGTTTTGTCAGAAACGCTGACAAAACTAGGATTGCCATTGTTTGCATTAGACTCGGCTACTGTGCCAGTGATAGCAGGGAAACTCGCAAATAACTGCTGTTACATTGCGAGCCGAGTCCAGCTGTCTTCTCTGTGCAGCTCCAGGGTCCTAGAGCCCGCCTGCTCACAGACATGATGTAGCAGTGCTGAGATTGTTCTCAGTCTGCTCATCCCTGTGCATCTATGCACAGGGGATGTAGCAGAGAGGACATCGCGTTTTGGACTACGTCGGACGGAAGAGGATTTTTTTAATTAAAGATGGAGTCCCTAATGGCTTTTTTTTTTATTTCAAATAAAAATTTTTCTCTGTGTTGTGTTTTTTTAACCCTTTATTGGAGATTCTTAGTGGCTGGGTCAAACGTGGCTTGACATTAAGAATCTCGGGCTTAATACCAGCTTGTATAACAAAGCTGGTATTAACCCCTTTATTACCCAGCGTGCCAGCGCCACCAGGGCCGCTGGAAGAGCGGGGTTCAGCGCCAGAGGATGGCGCTTCAATGAAAGCGCCATCTTCTGGGGCGGCTGCGGGCTGCAATTTGCAGCGGGGGGTGCCCAGAAAGCTTGGGCATCCCTGCGCTGCGGATTCCAGCCCTCAGCTGCTTAGCTGTACCTGGCTAGACATAGAAATTGCGCGGAGCCCCACGCATTTTTTTTTTTTATTATTTAATGAATTTCAGAGTCAGAGGCTCAGAGTCAGAGTCTCGGAGTCGGAGTCTCCTCAGAGTCGGAGTCTCAGAGTCGGAGTCGCCTCAGAGTCGGAGTCGCCTCAGAGTCGGAGTCACCTCGGAGTCGGACTCACCTCGGAGTCGGAGTCGTCTCGGAGTCGGAGTCGTCTCGGAGTCGAGTCGGAGTCGGAGTCGTCTCGGAGTCGGAGTCGTCTCGGAGTCGGAGTCGGAGTCGTCTCGGAGTCGTCTCGGAGTCGAGTCGGAGTCGTCTCGGAGTCGAGTCGGAGTCGGAGTCGACTTCGTCTCGGAGTCGTCTCGGAGTCGGAGTCGTCTCGGAGTCGGAGTCGTCTCGGAGTCGAGTCGGAGTCGTCTCGGAGTCGGAGTCGGAGTCGTCTCGGAGTCGGAGTCGTCTCGGAGTCGGAGTCGTCTCGGAGTCGGAGTCGTCTCGGAGTCGAGTCGGAGTCGGAGTCGTCTCGGAGTCGAGTCGGAGTCGACTTCGTCTCGGAGTCGTCTCGGAGTCGGAGTCGTCTCGGAGTCGGAGTCGTCTCGGAGTCGGAGTCGTCTCGGAGTCGAGTCGGAGTCGTCTCGGAGTCGGAGTCGGAGTCGTCTCGGAGTCGGAGTCGGAGTCGTCTCGGAGTCGGAGTCGTCTCGGAGTCGAGTCGGAGTCGTCTCAGAGTCGGAGTCGTCTCGGAGTCGGAGTCGTCTCTGAGTCGTCTGAGTCGGAGTCGTCTCGGAGTCGGAGTCGTCTCGGAGTCGGAGTCGTCTCGGAGTCGGAGTCGTCTCGGAGTCGGAGTCAAAAAAATGCGTGGGGCTCCGCGCAATTTCTATGTCTAGCCAGGTACAGCTAAGCAGCTGGGGGCTGGAATCCGCAGCGCAGGGATGCCCAAGCTTTCTGGGCACCCCCCGCTGCAAATTGCAGCCAGCAGCCGCCCCAGAAGATGGCGCGTTCATTGAAGCGCCATCCTCTGGCGCTGAACCCCGCTCTTCCAGCGGCCCTGGTGGCGGTGGCACGCTGGGTAATAGAGGTTAGGGCCAGCTTTGTATTATCAGCTGGCCCTAAGCCCGAAATTTATGGCGGTCACGCCAATATTAGACATGACCGCCATGAATTTCTATTAAATTGTTTTAAAAAAAACACAACACAGAGAAATTTTTTTATTAGAAATAAAAAAAAAAGCCATTAGGGACTCCATCTTTAATTAAAAAAAATCCTCTTCCGTCCGACGCAGTCCAAAACGCGATGTCCTCTCTGCTACATCCCCTGTGTATAGATATAGATGTCTATGCACAGGGAATGAGCAGACTGAGAACAATCTCAGCACTGCTACATCATCTCTGTGCACAGACATTCATGTCTGTACACAGGGTATGAGCAGACTGAGAACAATCTCAGCACTGCTACATCAGGCAGCAGGCAGGCTCTAGGACCCTGGAGCTGCACAGAGCAGACAGGACTCTTCTCTTATCTGTGCGAGTTTCCCAGCGATTACAGTTACAAAGTAAACTAGTCCAATGCAAATAAATGGCAAAAGTAGGATTGCTTCAGGCTGAAGCTTCCGAGACACATCTGCGATTTGTAAATCTCACACTACTCGCTATTACTCGCTTCCCCATTCATTAACATTGGACTCGCTAGACTCGCAACGAGTAGCGAGTCCCGGGCTCGGACTCGCTAGAGTCAAGCGATTCCGAGTAATTTAGGATTCGCCCATCACTAATATATATGTATATATGTTTAGAAATGTATGCATATATATTTACAGATGTGGCCAAAAGTATTGACACCCCTGCAATTCTGTCAGATAATACTCAGTTTCTTCCTGAAAATGATTGCAATCACAAATTCTTTGGTATTATTATCTTCATTGAATTTGTCTTCAATGAAAAAACACAAAAAGAATTGTCCTAAAGCCAAATTGGATATAATTCCACACCAAACATAAAAAAGGGAGTGGACAAAAGTATTGGAACTGTTAGAAAAATCATGTGATGCTTCTCTAATTTGTGTAATTAACAGCACCTGTAACTTACCTGTGGCACCTAACAGGTGTTTACAATAACTAAATCACACTTGAAGCCAGTTGACATGGATTAAAGTTGACTCAACCTCTGTCCTGTGTCCTTGTGTGTACCACATTGAGCATGGAGAAAAGAAAGAAGATGAAAGAACTGTCTGAGGACTTGAGAAACCAAATTGTGAGGAAGCATGAGCAATCTCAAGGCTACAAGTCCATCTCCAAAGACCTGAATGTTCCTGTGTCTACCGTGCGCAGTGTCATCAAGAAGTTCAAAGCCCATGTTACTGTCGCTAACTTCCCTAGATGTGGACGGAAAAGAAAAATTGACGAGAGATTTCAACGCAAGATTGTGCGGATGGTGGATAAAGAACCTTGACTAACAACCAAACAAGTTCAAGATGCCCTGCAGTCCGAGGGTACGACAGTGTCAACCCGTACTATCTGTTGGCATCTGAATGAAAAGGGACTGTATGGTAGGAGACCCGGGAAGACCCCACTTCTTACCCCGAGACATAAAAAAGCCAGGCTGGAGTTTGCCAAAACTGACCTGAAAAAACCTAAAACATTTTGGAAGAATGTTCTCTGGTCAGATGAGACAAAAATAGAGCTTTTTGGGCAAAGGCATCAACATAGAGTTTACTGGAGAAAAAAAGAGGCATTCAAAGAAAAGAACACGGTCCCTACAGTCAAACATGGTGGAGGTTCCGTGATGTTTTAGGGTTGCTTTGCTGCCTCTTGCACTGGACTGCTTGACCGTCTGTATGGCATTATGAAGTCTGAAGACTATCAACAAATTTTGCAGCATAATGTAGGGCCCAGTGTGAGAAAGCTGGGTCTCCATCAGAGGTCATGGGTCTTCCAGCAAGACAATGACCCAAAACACACTTCAAAAAGCACTAGAAAATGGTTTGAGAGAAAGCACTGGAGACTTCTAAGGTGGCTAGCAATGAGTTCAGACCTGAATCCCATAGAACAACTGTGGAGAGATCTAAAAATGGTAGTTTGGAGAAGGCACCCTTCAAATATCAGGGACCTGGAGCAGTTTGCCAAAGAAGAATGGTCTAAAATTCCAGCAGAGCATTGTAAGAAACTCATTGATGGTTACCGGAAGCGGTTGATCGCAGTTATTTTGGCTAAAGGTTGTGCAACCAAGTATTAGGCTGAGGGTGCCAATACTTTTGTCTGGTCCATTTTTGGAGTTTTGTGTGAAATGATCAATGTTTTGCTTTTTGCTTCATTCTGTTTTGTGTTTTTTCATTTAAGCCAAATTAAATGAAGATAATACCAAAGAATTTGTGATTGCAGTCATTTTCAGGAAGAAACTGAGTATTTTCTGACAGAATTGCAGGGGTGTCAATACTTTTGGCCACAACTGTATATACATATATATATATGTATATATACAGTACTGTGCAAATCAGTTGGGACAAAGCAAGTCTTTACTTGTTTTTCTTGCATTAATTTTACTATTTCTGATAAGTGTTTTATCAGTCCCTGGTGTCGTTTTCCTTTTTCTTCCACATTTCCCTTTTCGTTTTGAAGAAAACGATCCAGTTTCATTGTGTGTGCGAATTATTCTTGAAACGGTAGATTTTCCAATACCAACGGTGGAAGAGATTTCTCTTACAGTCAGACTTGTATGTTCATTAAGAGTAATAATTCTAGACCTCTTCCATGGAGTAACATCCATTTTTACAGGCACAAATCACACTGAGAGAAAAAGTACACTAAACCACTCCTCACAGAAACAAGCTCTGTTATTTTCTGACTAAAACCAGTCAAACCACATTTTGTTACTCAAGGTTGTACACTCATACCTGTTCAATGCAGTTAACACTGGTTTGAATCACTGACAGGTAACCCCAACTTATGATTTTACTTAAAAAATGCTTTGTCCCAATTAATTTGCACAGCACTGTATATATATATATAGACCAGTAATGAAGACTGCAGCCCTCCACATCAGATGTAAATAGCCTTTAATGGCCTTCTTCAAGAAGGTCTTAGGACCGAAACGTCCGTCACAATATGCCTGAAGGCCATTAAAGGCTATTTGCATCTGAAGTGGAGTGCTGCAGTCTTCATTACTGGACTGTATACAAGGAGTGAATGAACCCCACTCTGGACTGAATTGCACCAACCTTGTAAGGGAAAAAGTGGTGCTCCTATTTCCTATATATAGGTATGTGTACAGTCTGACGCCGGGTGTGTTCCTACACCCTCAGGCTCCCTTTTTCTCCAGGGTCACCACTCCTTTGGGTGCCCTTCCTGTGCATCCCCTGAAGGGTCCTCCTCTGTCTCTCTCCTCCGACGTTCTGCCTAACTTCTTCCTGCTCTCACACTGCTCTGGCCTGAAACTCCTCCCACCGGGACTGGGTCTCTTAGCAGAGGATTTAACCCTGTAGTCCCCTGCTCTAGAGTGTGTGAATGCAGGATGAAAGCCACATATCAACCTCCCCATTCACTGACCACAGGGATACCACACAAACTGGTGTGGGTGCAGGACCAGTGGGGCGCCACATACAGCAATGAATTATAATGTCAAGCCAGCCCCATATAGCAATGTATTACTTGAATCTACAATTCCCAGGATGTAGTTGTTGTTAACAGCCATTATTAGACTGTGGATAATACAGGAACCACAGCACTGATGAGAATTTTTCAGTATCACAAATAAAAATTTACATCTAGGTATCTTCTAGGTGACATCAGCTCAGATCGTAGTGGTTCCAATCCCTTTTGTCCCCAAGTAGCACATATATCATGATGAGATTTCACCCCCATAGCTTTTTTCTTCACATTTCAATTTTTGGCAATCTTCAGCAGCACATGCCGACATGGTGCCCTTATAAATAAAAGTATCATTATACTGACCCAGAAATATAAATATCTCCCATCGTACACTCCTGAATAAATAATGGTCTCTTATTTTGATTCCTGCACAAAATAACTCCTCATACACTGCCCCTCTCCATAATATACCCTTACACACTGCCTTGCTCCATAAACACCCCCACACACTGCCTCCACTAGAATATCCTCCACACACTGCCCCTCTTCATAATATCCCCCCACATAGTGCCAACTCTATAATGTCCTCCCACACTGTCACTCTCCCTAATGTCCTCCCCACATTGCCCCTCTACATAATGTCACCCCACAAACTGTCTCTCTCCATAATGTGCCTCTACACACTACATCTATATAATGTCCTTCAACACACTGCTCCTCTCCATAATATTCCACACACACTGACCCACAATAATATTCCCCACACACTGCCCCTCTCCATAATATTCCCCCACGCAGTGCCCCTCTCTATAATATCCCCAACATAGTGCCCTCTCTATAATCTCCTCCCACACTGCCCCTCTCCCTAATGTCCCCCCATGCTGCCCCTATCCATAATGTCCTCCCTGCAATGCCTTCTCTATAATGTCTCCCTAGAAACTGACCCCCTCTATAATGTTCCTCCACACACTACCTTCTCCATAGTGTTCCCCAATACACCGTCCCTCTCTATAATATCCCCCACACACTTCCCTTCTCCAAAATAGCCCACCAAACTTCTCCTTTCCATAATGCCCTCCAACTTCCCCTTTCTATAATATTTCCTTCACACTACCTTTCTGCAGAGAGCTCCTTGTTATACTTTGCCCCATTTTACAAACTTCCTAATTGTCCCAAAATGTCCCAATTTCTGTAAATAATGTCCCCAATTGCCACACAAATGTCCAAAATGACCCAATAAAGTCCACTATTGCCCCATAACAAACATTCCTTGACCAAGAAACTGTAAAAACACTTGTGCATGCCATCATCATCTCCCACCTTGATTATTGCAACTTCCCTCTCTCTGGCCTCTCCTCTAGCACACTTGCAGTCCTCCAATCTATCCTAAACTCTGCTGCCTGACTAATCAACCTGCCTCCCTATTGTTCCCCAGAGTCTCCTCCGTCAAGCTATTCACTTCCCATTGCCCAGAGACTCCAGTTCAAAACCCTAACCATGACATAAAAAGCCATCCACAACCTGTCCCTTCTTTATATCAGTGACATGGTCTCCCAGTACCTACCTGCATGCAACCTGGGATTCTTTCAAGGTCTCCTTCTCTCCTCCTCTCTTATCTCTTCTTCCCACAACTGCATACAAGATGTCTCCATGCATTCCCCATACTCTGCACCTCTCTGCCCCAACATATCAGACTCTCGTCTAACGTGGAAACCTTCAAAAGGAACCTGAAGACCCACATCTTCTGACAAGCCTACAACCTGCAGTGAGCCTCAGTCCACCAACTGCCGCATGACCAGCTCTACCCTCACCTACTTTATCCTATCCTTTGCAGACTGTGAGGCAGGATCCTCTCCCTTCCACTACTTGTGTGCCTTGTATTGTTCATAAATATTTTACTTGTCTATGTATGCCCCTTTTCACATGTAAAGAAACATGGAATAATTCGTACTATAATAATAATAATAATAATAATATCCCATTTTGTTTAATAATGTCTCCCATTGCCCCATAAAGTCCCCCATTGTCCCATAATGTCCCTTGGGAAACAAAATCAATTGTCTCCCACCACTGCTCCCTCATCTAAAATTATTCCACATCTCATCTTTGACTCCTCCGGCAGCCATTCTGACACTATCAAAGCATTTAGTTTTAGCAACACAGCAGATCTGGGAGAGTTGCCTGCACCCATACCAGACTCTCAATAAAGATTGGCAGTGAGGTGTGAATCACAAGAGGGGGCATGTCATACTGGTGTGCGCATGAGAAAGTAGTTCTGAAATGGTAATCACAGGGTATTGAGGCTCTTAGTTTAAGTAAACAATAGCACAGAGCCTGATGAGAAGTGGCATAGTTGAATTTTTCTTTTAACCTGTACAGCATGCTATCATCAGCTTACATAGCAAACACCTGCTGAAACATTCCCTTTAAGTGTGTTTTCCAAACTGAGACATTTATGACCTATCAAAGAAAGCAGCATAAATGTCCTATTCAAGTAGATTCTGCAGCTGGAACCCACATGTATCTTCAGAACACGGTTCCTGTTGCATATTGTTAGGAATAGACTGGTGGCTCTGCTTGTTTGTAATTTATTTGGAAATGGAAGTAGAGTAATTATTCTCTTCCTGTGTAAAAAAAGTTATTTCAATATTTAATTTCTAAGAGAACCATTGCATAGCCTATTAGACTCCCTGCGACAATATTGTTCCACAAGAAGAAACTATATCGTCTAAACTCTCTCTCAGAGGCCTCCCATCCAGTCAACATTTCTCAGCACATGGAGCTTCTAGTGTGAATGTACAGTATATCCTAAGACATGTGGCAAGGCTCTTCCAAGAGTCATAGCCAACTTTTAAGATTGCTTCTTCCAATAGGTGTCCTTGTTCTCTCTGAAGAATATGGGAACCATGAAAATTGCTGAATCTGGCCATACACTAATATATGGGTGGTTTCACATCTATGAGATTCCTGCGCTAGGATGCTCTGACAGGCGCATGCGCCGTGAGCTCTGCCACTTTCACTTGCGATTCTCACTATACAGAGCGCGCGCGCTCAGCTGTGCTCGGCCATAGGCTATAATGGGGGCATCGAGCGCAGCTGAGCGCAAATGCAGAGTATCTATGCGTCCCTGTGCTAGGCTGCCCAAGCCCTTAAATGCCCCTGCGCTTGCATTTGCGCTGGCGCAGGGAAGCCAGAGCAGCCTAGCGCAGGGACCTGATAGATGTGGAACAGGCCTATATGTTGGCCGAATTTAAGTTCTGGAGATCTTTTGATTCAGTTATAATTATGCATACAAACTGAGTGTAAAAAATAAAGTACCCAAAGCTGGACACTTCAGAGATTAGGAAAGAAAGCTTAAAAAGTTTCAGTGAGAACTGTGGAAGATGTAAGAGAACCTGCACATGACATAAGACACAAGCACCTGAATGCCCCTTGGTGTCTTTTCAGATATATGCCCCAGTGATTCATGTTTGCCTTCTGTATATTTCCTACTGAAAAGCTTTATGAATGCAGGTGGTCAAAGGAATAAAAATACAAATCTATCACAAAACAAGTTTGTCTACTGAAATGTCAAGTGTTTTTAACAACAGCGAAGATGAGAGTAATTAAGAACAATCAGTGCCATTTTTGCTTTAGTCTACCGGCGGACACTTGTTCTTTGCTTTAATTAACACAATAGTATCTCAATTAAATTGGATCCTCAAATCCAGAGCCATTCAGAGCAAGCAGTAACTTGCAGGCAGTTGTTATTCGATGGAGACTTAGAATATACTGTGTAGAGTCGTAGAGTCATTACACACAGGTGCAGCCGGAGCAGAGGAACTCAGGGACAGATTGCAACATGTTATTGGAACAACAAGCCACAAAAGAAACTTCTTCTGCTTTTATGGTTAATACAAACTGTCATCTAGCATTGAATATAGTAAACAACTTTTATATATGCTCAGCTGATGTTACAATGAACCTTTCACATGTACAAAAGACCCTGAGAAAAACAATGGTCTGAACCTACAAGCTGCTTTATATAAACACAAAACACTCGCTAAACGAAAAACTGAAAATGGGCAAGAATAACACTTTATGTTGTCTATGATGATAGTTTTATTTTTATTTTCATATTAGTTCTTAATACAGTGGAGGAATGGGAGTAATAGTCTGTGCTGATGTTGATTTAGGAGTCCAGGAAGGTGATATGGATTTATTCTCTACACGTTTTCAAAACTTAACCAGGGTCTTCATCAGGAGTCCCACATTAATATCTATTAATCTGTTAATGTGGTTCTCCTGATGAAGAAGATGGGGTAAACTTCAAAACTTGTAGAAAATAAACCATTTTTTCTCCTTCCTGGACTCCTGAAATAACAGCAGTGCAGACTACTCCTTCCATTTTTCTACTACGTTGTCTTCACAGATGATGATCCCAACCAGAAAGTACTGCAGCAGCTGATCCATCTTCAGTTGTTGGTTTAAACAACGTAAACAAGTGAGCAATTGCAATCTCACACCTCATCTTATCCACTGGATAAGACTATATTGCGCGGTATCTCCTTATTTTGTCATATTAGTTCTTAACTATATGTTGACCAAAGTTAGAAATAAAAATGGTAACTATGTCCATGTATATTCTTTTGACATTGTCAAAGCCAAAATATACAAAACAGGACTCGACTTACTGAAAATTAGCGAACTAAGATGGACTCAATTTGGATATTTCCAGTCAAATGAACATGGGGCCTCCTATTCTGGCAGCAGAAACCAAAGACAAAATAGTGTCATTGTTATTCTCAACTGAAAATTAGCTGTGACTGTCTTAACGTACAATGCAGTCTGTGATAGACATCTCGATAAGACTACAAGCATCACCAAACCATTTAACAGTCATAAAAGTCTACTCACCAACAACAGACACGAAGGAAGAGGAGTTTGAACTATTCCATGATTATGTTCAAGAGGAAATCAACAAGATGCCAAAACAAGACTTACTTGTTATCATGTAAGAAACAAAGGGGGGGGGGGGGAGAAGCACCTGATGGTCCAAGGGGCTAAGGAGAGAAAAAGTGTCGGTAACCCACTCATCTCCAAAGGTTGTGCACCCCTGCTGATTGTTCTGAGGCAAGGACCTCTCTGCTGCCACTTTGTGCGGCTCTTCCTGGATCTGGTTACGTGATCACGGGGAGGGGTGGCCGGTATTACATCACCACAGGTCTTTTGCTTGCTTCTTAAATGATTAAGATAGGCCAAGAGCAGCTCCTGTTGCATATCCATAGATGGGACGTGGATATGGAAAAAGAACAAAGCGGTCTGTAGGAGCTACCCACCACCTGATGAATGTAGCAAGCAGCTACGAAATGTATCATGGAGCACAAGAAATCAATAAAGGTTTGTCACCTTATAATCATTTATATTGTCCTGATTAGTCCTCCCCTGGCCTTAGCGCTCCTACAGACTGCTTTGTTCTTTCTCCATTACTTATTATCATGGGCGACTTGAATGCCAAAGTGAGTCATGGCAAACATATAACATTGTTGTAAACTTTGGACTTGGTGAGCAAAACAAGATTGGTGAAAAATGAATTGACTTTTGTATGAAAAATCAACTCTTCATCATAAACACATTCTTCCAAAATCACATATCGATATTCTACACATGGACATCACCAAATAGGCCTATAAGAATCAGACTCACTACATATATGTTACCCAAATATGGAGGTCATCTATCATTACCATAAAAATAAGGCCAGAAGCTGACTGTACAACTGATGATGAACTTTTGACATCAGAGTTTAGATTCAAGCTGCTCAAACAAACTTAACAATAAGCCGTTTCCAACTTTGATTTCACCAACTATCTGAAGTTTTTTTAAACGAACTGCACAATGAATTTAAATCACTGGACGACAGGTGAAAGTAAGCCTGAGGAACTGTGAATAGAAATAAAGACTATTATAACTGAAGAATCAGTAAAACAATAAATAAGAAGTAGAAGAGACCCCACATATGGTTAACAGAAGAGACTCATCGAAGAAGGATGAATGGCAAAGGCAAAAGATAACAAGCAGGCCACAGATAACATCAATAAAAGACTAAAGAGCGCCATTTGAGCAAAATACAATGTCATTGTTGCAATAAAGCTTCAGTCACACTAAAAAGGCCTGGATGTGACAATATTCCAATAGAGCTAATAAAGTCTTCTGAAGCAGTAGTTGATGTCATAAACAAACCTGTAAGAACAGATATGGACAACTGGTAAATGGTCCAAGAACTGGACAAAATCGGTGTTTATCCCTATTCTAAAGAAGGGATATGCTAATGACTGTGGAAACTATAGTACTAGTTTCATGCCAGCAAAATACTACTGAATATACTACAAAGATGATTACAACCTTACTTTGACAAAGGGTTGCCAGAGGAACAAGCAGGATTCAGAAAAGGCAGAGAAACAAGAGATGTGCTTGCTATTGTTAGATAATGTAAAATACCAAATAATAAAACAAGATCAATGTTTGCTTCATCGGCTACAGCAAAGCCTTCAACTGTGATGATTAACAGAAATGTTGGAGTACCATGAAGGATATGACTACAGCAACAAAATCTCCTAGTGAGTGTTGTTTGGAATTTCTTAGTTCCGCAACCATAATAAAGATCTTGTCCAATATTGTTTCATGGAGAACGATCTTGTGGCATGCAACAACATCAACAGTTTAATGAACGTTTTGGAGATAAGTAATAGACCAGAAGAATGGAGACTTTTCATCAATTCAAAACAAGCCTAAAAGCCATCTTGCTGCTTAATGGCAATGCCTCTAATTCCAGATCAGTATGCTGTCTACATGAAAGAAATATATGACAACAACAACTGATGAGGTGCCTGACCTGAACTATGACCAACATTTGTGGGCCTTCTGTGGTAACCTAAAGTTGGTTGCCCTCTTACTTAGTCTCCGAGGTGGATACAAAATGTACTGCTGGGTCATTCCATGTTAAGTGATCCAAAAATGAATATTTTTTTTCCCTGACGTCCTCAGATTTTTTTAATTTTTTTTCTATATGAAGAACAACTTTAGTTAATTACAAAAAAAAAGTTTTGAATTTTTTTCTTTATCAGTTAATTTTTTACAGATTTCTAAAGTTTAAAAAAAGTGCGAATTTTGGCCTGGTATGGCTTTACATTTTCTATCATATCTCGGGCTAGAAATAAGATAGAGAAACAAAATAAACACCAATCTACTCAGAACTGTGCAGGCTTTCACCAGATATGTCACAAGAGGATCTTTGTTAATATTTTACCCAAGTGATCGCAAGCGCAAAACTTTAAAACGCATTTCCGAAAAATCGGCGCGCTTTAAATATTTCAAAAACTGCCCATGTGTCTGCTATGCTCTTAGCCACATCTGTACCAAATTTCAAGTTGGGATCGCGATGAGATCATATTTTAAAATATTTTAATATTCATAGCGTCAATGGGTCATTCTATATCAAGTGATCTAAATATGAATATTTTTTTTTACCTGACGTCTTTAGATTTTTTTTATTCTTTTTCTTTATGAAGTACAACTTTAGTTAATTACAAATTAAAAGTTTAGAATTTTTTTCTTCATCAGTTAATTTTTTACAGATTTTTAAAGTTTAAAAAAAGGGTGAATTTTGGCCTGGTATGACTTTACATTTTTTTATCTTAGGCTAGAAATAAGATAATGAAATGGGAGAGGCATCATTTTACTCAGAACGGTAACAGCTTTCATTTGATATGTTACAAGACTATGTTTCTTTATATCAAATTCAAACTATTGACGGGCAATTGTGAAAAAATGACTGATTGTGTTCTTGGTTATATTTGTGCAGAGATTCAACTTGGGACCTGTCAAATTTATATATTTTTTATTTTATGGTTGTATGAGTTATCACAACTTATTGAATAAAACATTTATATGCAACAAAAAAGAAACACAAAAAACAAATCCCATAAGTGCCAGGATAAATACATCTTAATCATCAGAACACAACGCTCAGCATTTTCAACCTGAATGCATTGAACAAACCAAAAGAAGAAAGGTGATCATATCCTCAAGTTTGATTAAACAAGTTTAAAAGAACCAAAAATGTTAACCCCTATTTATACATATAAATTTGTTTTCTATTCTATCACTAAACATGTGATTTATGAAGTGTTTAATAAGAATAGTACAGTAGTTAAATCATCGTTCTATAAATTATGAACTAATCAAACAATTAATAGTATGTTTTTAAAGTGGCCTTTTATCATCAATTTGTCCCTTCTAGTGGGTGAAATGTAATCTTGTCCATAAACGCTTGCTAGCAATCGCCATTTCCTTGTGTGTCAAAGAGTATGTCCAGCCTGTCACGGTGTTAGGCTCCGCCTGAGTTAATATCTGATTTTTGTGCACTTTTAAAATGTCTGGCTTTCTTGGATACACAAAGGATGGCCCTGGACCAGAAGGATGCAATAAAGTCAATTCTACTTCTTCATTTTCACAATCTTTGGAGAGTACAGTAGCCAGCCACCAGCGCCAATCATATTCATATTTTTTCAAAAGGATTGCAACAGTGTCTATGATAAAATGCTGTTTCTTGAGAAGTAGCAGCCATTGCTGTGTGGGAAAAATACAGTTAATATTAAGTAAGGAAGATAGGTAATAAAAATAAAGATTTACAGTACACTTGAGATAGAACTGTATTACTATAAAGTGAGTTTTAGGGCTAGCACGCACAGTTTTTTCTGTCTGCAGATACACGCTGCAGTTTTGGCAGTTTGTTTTTCTACCAAGTTTTTACCACATATGCGTTAGTTTTTTTAATCGCTAGTGAAAAAAATGGCAGCTTTTTTTATATAAATGATAAATGCTGCGTTTATTGCAGCGATTAAAAAGTAGTTCAAGCAGTGATTTACTCACTCTTGAGTGTTTTCAAAAACACTGCATGTGGTGAACCCCATAGAAATCAATGGGGCTGTTTTTCTGAATGATCATCCCTAAGAATAGCACTGTGTGTATTGGCCCTTAATAATAAAAGCATTAAACTATTAATATATTTACTCACCCATATTTTAGTACACAGCCTTGATGGCTTTGTACAGACTATTGTTTGTTCAGGAGTGAAGATGTCCAGACATGTCAGGACATGAAAGGTCTGAACGAGCTGTCTTACTTCCTGAATGCAGTGGGTAGACACTTAACATGATTAACAGAGCTGCTGGCCTATCATCTGCTCTGCATTCACTGTCTATCCCTCTGCTTTCTCAGGTTGAGCCCTAACAAAGCTTTTTCCTATATGTCCTCTCCTGCTTCTAAGCTGTAACATATCAAAATAATACAGTAATGTCTAAAAATAATGGATTTCATAAATATAGACCCCACGCTTTTTGACCACAGGTTGAACAGATCTGAATTCAAGATTTTTGAATTGACACAATAATAGTTAAATATTTTAAATTATGATCCCATCACGATCCCAACTTGAAATTTGGTACAGATGTGGCTAAGAGCATAAAAGACACATGGGCAGTTTTGGAAAATTTTTATTAAAACGTTTTTTCGGAAATGCGTTTCAAAATGTTGCGTTTGCGTTCGCATGGGTAAAAAATTAAAATTAACAAATATACTCTTGTGACATATCTGGTGAAAGCCTGGACAGTTCTGAGTAGAATGGTGTTTATTTTGTTTCTCTATCTTATTTCTAGCCCAAGATAAAAAAATGTAAAGTCCTACCAGGCCAAAATTCACACTTTTTTTAAACTTTAAAAATCTGTAAAAAATTAACTGATGAAGAAAAAAATTCTAAACTTTTAATTTGTAATTAACTAAAGTAGTACTTCATAAAGGAAAAAAAAATAAAAAAAATCTAAAGACGTCAGGTAAAAAAAAAATATTCATATTTAGATCACTTGATATGGAATGACCCATTGACGCTATTAATAGTAAAATATTTTAAAATATGATCCCATCGCGATCCCAACTTGAAATTTGGTACAGATGTGGCTAAGAGCAAAGCAAACACATGGGCAGTTTTTTAAATATTTAAAGCGCGCCGGTTTTTTGGAAATGCGTTTTAAAGTTTTGCGCTTGCGATCACATGGGTAAAATATTAACAAAGATCCTCTTGTGACATATCTGGTGAAAGCCTGTATAGTTCTGAGTAGAATGGTGTTTATTTTGTCTCTCTATCTTATTCCTAGCCTTAGTTATGAGGAGAAACGTAAAGGCAGGCAACAGCGAAATTCACACTTTTTCCGAACTTTGAAAATCATTTTTAAAAAAAATAAATTTTTTAAAAAATTTTTCTCTTCACATTTTGCATTGTCTGACATGCTATTATCAAATAACAAAATCTCAAAAGAATTAAAAATATAGAGGTAATAATCATTGGTTCACTTGACATGGAATGACCCTGCTTCTTTCTGTGTGATAGGGATAGTCATGCAAGAAAATATCACTACAATATAAGAGACCGGCCTCTCTGACATTCACTTCAACCAGGGAGTAAAAATGTCGCTTCCAGCACTTGTTAATCCACATAAAATCTTGTTACCATCCTTGCATATCAAGTTGAGCTTAATGAAGAACTTTGTAAAGGAAAGGATATAAAAGCAAAACTATCTCATTGATAAATTTCCAAGATTGAGTGAAGCAAAGATAAAGGGAGGAGTCATTATTGGAACTTAGATTCATAACCTTCTGATGATGTTTTTTTCTTTTTTTTGCAGAGCACGTCAAAATCTACCTGAGTAGTATGTACTAATTTTTTAGGAAACTCAAGAGCAGATAACTATGAAGAGTTGGTGGAAAATATCCTCACACATACTAGTGCATCTTAATGAATTAGAATATCATCAAAAAATCGATATCATATTGCCATGTTTCAGGATGCTTCTGGGAGCCCTGAAACACGTTGACTAATAAATCAATAATATATTCACCCTTTGATGACTCATGGAATATGGCAGTGCGGTTTTAACCCTTCATCCTGCCTATTTTAATTTTCTGAGATAATGATCTTTGGATTTTCATTGGCTGTAAGCCATAATCATCAACATTCATACAAATAAACACTTGAAATAGATAATTTCGTTTGTAATGACTATATAATATATGCATTTCCCTTTATGCATTGAATTAGTGAAATAAATTACCTTTTTGTTGATATTCTAAGTCATTGAGATGCACTAGTATAAGGATCTTGGCTGTAACATGCCCCTAAAGATTAATTTCTTACATTCTCATCTTGACTTTTTTCCACCAAACTTCAGAGAAGTCAACAATGGGCACGGTGAGTTCACCAAGATAAGACGGCTGCAAAGAAAAGATATCAAGGAAAACAGAATCCACCAATGCTTGCAGATTACTATTGGACACTGTTAACAGATTATGCCATGCAGGAATACAATAGACAAGCAAAAAAGAGTTGTCACTGTATGAGTACCACATTATGTAGTGCAATTTCAGTAACTGTTCATAATTTGAAATAGTGTTTAGATATATTTTAGTAACTTACATTGTTGCTAAGTTTTCCCTAAATAAATATCTGATAAATTGGCATAACAAAATAGTCTGCATCTTTATATTTGCAAAAATAATATTGTTTCAAAGTACTGAAACTTTTTTTATTATATGTTACAGTAAAAGGAAAACACTTTGAGTTAATAGAAACAAGAGCCAACTATAAATTTTCCATGTCATATTTTAATTCAGGAGTTCAAAATCCTTAAAGGGAATCTGTCAGATCAAAAATCCATATGTAACTGATATAATTTTCTAATTCCTTACTCTAAGATCTCTCTAGTCATGTATTTCTATTATTTTACTTCCCTCCTATCCTGTGTAAACTTCAAAATAAAAGATTCATTCCATCTGTCAGATTGAGTTCTCTGCTGCCCACTCCCCAAGGAATGAATATTAATGCATTACTGCACTGCCCTGCCTTCCTCTGACCTGTATGCTGTGTGACTCTTTGCAGACAGAGTAGGAAGGAGGGGGAGGAAGTGGGTGCTCTTAGCAGATCTGATCTTAGCAGATGCAGCTCTGAGATCTCTGAGATCTTCATTGTGTATTTGGGACATGTGTGTAATGTGCGCTTGAAACTCTGGGAAAATGCCAAAAGTTGCAAAATCTTTGTGTAATTTCACATTGCACAAACATATTGTGACTTTTCCAAGTGTTTTAGACTTGGCTTCTGGCGTAAACACATTGATGAATTGGCACCTGAGACTAATTTTTTTACTTTAAAGTGTACTAATCATCTTAAAAATTGTTATAAACATATATTATAGAAACTTTAAAGTACTGCTGATAAGTGGGGTCTAGGTCTTGAGATGTCTATTGATTAAAACACCGTTCTGAAATGCACAGCTCCTACATTCACCATGTTCAAAACTATTATGCAAATGTTCTCTTTCTCTGATTTTCCTAAATGGTCGGTGCAAATGACAGTCAGTTTTATAAAGGTCATCACCCTTTAGAGTATACATCGAATTTTTATTGAAGAAACCTCCCAATGATAACAGTATAATCTTCAAAATTAAAAAAAACTCTAAATGCACTGTTCCAAATTATTAGGCACAGTAGAGTTTCTAAACATTTGATATGTTTGAAAGAACTGAAAATGCTCATTTGTTGAATTTGCAGCATTAGCAGGTCACATTCACTGAAATAAAAAGCTATTTACCTCCAAAACATCCTAACAGGCCAAGTTACATGTTAACCTAGGAATCAATCTTTGATATCACCTTCACAATTCTTGCATCCATTGAACTTGTGAGTTTCTGGAGAGTTTCTGCTTGTATTTCTTTGCATGATGTCAGAATAGCCTCCCAGAGATGCTCTTTGGATGTGAACTGCCTCCCATCCACATAGATCTGTTGCTTGATTATACTCCAAAGGTTCGCTATAGGGTTGAGGTCAGGGGAAGATGGTGGCCACACCATGAGTTTATCTCCTTTCATGCCCATAGCAACCAATAACACAGAGGTTTTCTTTGCAGCATGAAATGGTGCATTGACATGCATGAAGATGATTTTGCTCCTGAAGGCATGTTTTTGCTTTATGTACCATGGAAAAAAGTTCTCAGTCACAAACTCTATATACTTTTCAGAGTTCATTTTCACACCTTGAGGAACCTTAAAGGGGCCTACCAGCTGTTTCCCAATGATTCCAGCCCAAAACATGACTCCTCCACCTCCTTGCTGACGTCGCAGCCTTGTTGAGACATGATTATTATGTATATCGACCGGCTCACGATATATTTCGGTGCTAAGGAAACTGCGATCAATATATAGAAAAAACCTTGCACACGAAAAATTGAAAAAAATGAACTGGATTTATTCCAAAGGCATTTTATTGAGATTCAGGTAAAGGAATTGTATCATATATTTTTTGACGTTTCGGCATTTATTCATGCCTTATTCATAAGCACTGCAAAATTATAACAAAAAAAATGACAATAATGAATACAGATACATACAGAACAAATACAATTAATAACAATCCATCACAACAATATGCCTCCTTTGTTCCACATATCCCAAGTATCGTTACATATACAAAGTAAAACATAAAGTTTGATATATACAGTCAGAGGGTCACAAAAAAAGAAACAAAAAGGAATTAATACCTTCTCATGTTAATCTTCAGAATCACGGATATGATACAACATTCCAGTATCAAATGATAAATATCAAGTACATCTGTCAGATATAAGTGACCAAATTAATATAAGTGTATATAATCAGAAGTATCACAAAAAATCATATAATGAAGGGAATATATATAAAAATCATATTCTACTCCAGAGTCATCTAATGTTATAGCATTTCATCCCAAAGCAAATTGATCTACATACTCAGTAAACATAACAGTATCAGAATTCCGTTATTATATATATCTCTCACCATGTGTGTTCACTTAGGCGAACTGAGAAACGGATTATCGCTATGAACAATCAAATGAGTAAAGTCTAATGTGGACATCCACTATGAGACTGATCCATCATATATATCTATATAGTATTATCCCATGTTATAAAAAAGAAAAGAAAAAAGAAAAGAAACAGAAACGTTCTTATGAGTACAAATACCTCAATATTTTGTTGGTCTCACTCGTATCACTCAAAGGGAAATCAGAGCTGGAACCCAAAGGAATCTCTCTATGATATCAAGAAATCACCATAAATAAGTCCTATTGTATTACATTAATATGTGCTTATTGATTACCATCATAACTGAATTACTATCGGGAGTAGTGTACCTATTTGTTATAATTTTCTATCCATAAGACGGTTATCTCATATTATTAATGCATCCTTATCTATGATATAATGATCTCCTCATAGACCGCATCTCATTCCTCATTCAAAATCATCATACTTATTGTTATATACCCATATATGTATATCCACCAACCTGTGGTTAGAATAGAGGGGTAAGTGTATCCCTTAAAGAAAGTCCAAAAACCTGCAATGTATACCAACAGGTTATAAACCGCCCAATAATACGATCAAAGAATTCCCCTCCATATGTACCAAGCTTCCCATAGACACCCACACTTACTGGTAAAGGAGTATAATAAGCAATGCCCGAACGGCCGTCCCCTCGCTGGTATGTGGGGTGGACGCCGCCATTACCGCGCTTTAATCACCGGCGTCCGGAAGACATTGCGTCATGTGACGCATCACGTGACCAGAACGTAGATACTCCCACTTCCGGCATTTGGAACGCGGAAGATCCACGGCCAGTCTCGAGTGCGCATGCACGCGCTTCCATCGCTAGTTCTCGGCGTTTTGCAGGAAAATATATAAGCTCAACATCTTATAGACTAAGACTTAAATATTGATACCTCTCAATTTGGATGCCCACATTATGAATTAATTTAGTTAAAAACCTATGTTACCCTACATCAGGACTTCATATTCCCTATTTAGTCCTAGTGGTTCTAATGTTTGCAACTGGAAAATCCAATGTGCTTCTCTCTCTTTTAAGCGGCGTATCCTGTCTCCCCCCGTCGAGCCATTGGGACATATTCGATCACTTGAAATCGAAGTTGCGATATTGTATGGCCCATACTAATGAAGTGATGGGGGATAGGTAATAATGTATTCTTGCATCTTATGGTGGACTTATGCTTGCTTATGCGGTCTCGGATATGCTGGGTAGTCTCCCCAACATATCCGAGACCGCACGGACACTTAATGAGGTACACCACGTATGATGTTTCACATGTAAAAAAATCTTTAATATAATAAATTTTGCCAGATCGCGGATGTGAGAACGTGTTCCCCCTTGTCATATGAGAACATTGTAGGCACCTCAAACATGGATAATTTTCCTGCTTAGGAGTTGCTAAGAAGGTCTGTCTAGACTTTGTTTTAATCGATCCAATATCTGCTCTTATTAATTTATCTTTAATATTTGGGGCCCGTTTATGGCAAAATAGAGGATATTGTTGAAATTCAGGTATATCAGGATAAGACCTAGAAAGAATAGACCAATGTCGCTTGATAGCAGATTTAATCATTGGTTGAAACGGGTGATAGACACTTACAAACGGTATCCTAGTAGAATTATCATTAACTGGTGTTGTCCTCCGTGGTCTAACTACTGTCAAATCAGAGGGAAAACCTCTCTGATGAAACCGTTCCCTCATTTCTTCATGTCTAACTTTCCTAATGTCAGGATCGGAGACAATCCTTGCCACTCTCTGGTGTTGGGAATATGGTAATGACTTCTTTACATGATAAGGATGACAGCTCTGAAAGAGCAGTAAGCTGTTCCTATCTGTATCCTTTGAATACAAATCCACAGAAATATTACCGCTGGTGTCTAAAGAAATAAGTGTGTCCAGAAAATGAATTCTTTGTGAATCTACTTGCATTGTGAAGGTTAAACCTTCCACTCTCGTATTCAAAAAGGACCAATATTCTTGCAATAATTCCTGTGACCCTGTCCACACCATAAACACATCATCAATAAAACGTCTTCACATCTTTATATTGGAATTAGTATATGGGCTAGGCCAAACGTACCTCTCTTCATAGTACGCCATAAATATGTTAGCGTAGGGGGGTGCCATGTTAGACCCCATGGCAGTCCCCCTACGTTGTACATAATACTGGTCTTGAAACAGAAAAAAATTATTCTCTAAAACAACCTTTAGAAAATCTTCGCAGAGATTACTCATCATAATATCCATGTTAGTTTTGGTAGATAGAAACCAGGATACCGCTTCCAATCCCTCTTGATGTTTAATACTTGTGTACAAACTATTCACATCAAATGTGACTAGTAGACTACCACTTGGTAGTGTACCCAAAGATCTTAATTCCGTCAAAAAATGATTAGTATCCTTAATGAAAGAGGGAATGCAAGGAATGAGTGGGGATAGTATTCTATCAAGCATAATTGCTAAAGGAGAAAGTATGGATTCGGTCGATGCCACTATAGGTCTACCTGGCGGGTGAGTGCGATTTTTGTGGATCTTCGGCAAAGTATATATTACCGGTATAACCGGATTCTGATGAATTAAATATTCCGCCAATTTCTTGTCTATGACTCCTACCTCAAGATATCTTTGCACTTTATCATGTATAATGTTCTTAATCCTAGGAGAAGGGGGAACACGTTCTCACATCCGCTTAAAAGAGAGCGAAGCATATTGGATTTTCCAGTTGCAAACATTAGAACCACTAGGACTAAATAGGGCATATGAGGTCCTGATGTAGAGTAACATAGGTTTTTAACTAAATTAATTCATAATGTGGGCATCCATATTGAGAGGTATCAATATTTAAGTCTTAGACTATAAGATGTTGAGCTTATATATTTTCCTGCAATGCATGCCAAGAATAATAAGTACATATAATGCTATTGAGTAACATAAGTTTTTATTTTTCATCTTTTTTCAGATTGGGCTTTGAATCCATATTCTCCCTACAAGTACCAGCTTACTCTGATCCCTTTTTCTTTATTTTTAACAAATTTGAGCTTATCCAGTACTGTACATAAGAAAGACGCCGAGAACTAGCGATGGAAGCGCGCGCATGCGCACTCGAGACTGGCCGTGGATCTTCCGCGTTCCAAATGCCGGAAGTGGGAGTATCTACGTTCCGGTCACGTGATGCGTCACATGACGCAATGTCTTCCGGACGCCAGTGATTAAAGCGCGGTAATGGCGGCGTCCACCTCACATACCAGCGAGGGGACGACCGTTCGGGCATTGCTTATTATACTCCTTTACCAGTAAGTGTGGGTGTCTATGGGAAGCTTGGTACATATGGAGGGGAATTCTTTGATCGTATTATTGGGCGGTTTATAACCTGTTGGTATACATTGCAGGTTTTTGGACTTTCTTTAAGGGATACACTTACCCCTCTAATCTAACCACAGGTTGCTGGATATACATATATGGGTATATAACAATAAGTATGATGATTTTGAATGAGGAATGAGATGCGGTCTATGAGGAGATCATTATATCATAGATAAGGATGCATTAATAATATGAGATAACCGTTTTATGCATAGAAAATTATAACAAGTAGGTACACTACTCCCGATAGTAATTCAATTATGATGGTAATCAATAAGCACATATTAATGTAATACAATAGGACTTATTTATGGTGATTTCTTGATATCATAGAGAGATTCCTTTGGGTTCCAGCTCTGATTTCCCTTTGAGTGATACGAGTGAGACCAACAGAATATTGAGGTATTTGTACTCATGAGAACGTTTCTGTTTCTTTTCTTTTCTTTTTTCTTTTCTTTTTTATAACATGGGATAATACTATATAGATATATATGATGGATCAGTCTCATAGTGGATGTCCACATTAGACTTTACTCATTTGATTGTTCATAGCGATAATCCGTTTCTCAGTTCGCCTCAGTGAACACACATGGGGAGAGATATTTATAATAACGGAATTCTGATACTGTTGTTTACTGAGTATGTAGATCAATTTGCTTTGGGATGAAATGCTATAACATTAGATAACTCTGGAGTAGAATATGATTTTTATATATATTCTCTTCATTACCGTATATACTCGTGTATAAGCCGACTTTTTCAGCCCAAAAATTGGGCTGAAAAGTCCCCCCCTCGGCTTATACACGAGTCATATACGTGGGGGCTGTGTCCGGGAGCAGGAGGAGGCAGGAGGAGGCTGGAGGAGGTGGGGGGAAGGCTGCAATATGAGCGGCTCGTGACGTGGAGCCGCTCATAACTTATTCATGATATGCACTGCATCCCCCGCCCATCCGCGGGGGGAGCAGTGCATATCGCCTTACAGCCCCCCAGCACGGGGTATACAGCCCCCCCCATCCCTCACAGTATGGCGCCCCCTTTCCATGCTGCCGCTGCTGTACAATAAATAGTGTTATTATCTCACCGGCTGTATACAGCCCCCCCCCCGTGGTATCCAGGGCCCCCCGTATATACAGCCCCCCCGTGGTAACCAGGGCCCCCCTTGCTGCACCTGTAAAGGAAGAAGTCAGTATACTTATCGCTGCTGCTACCGCCGCCGCCGTCGCCGCTCCGCTTCTCGGTCACCGCGCTGCTCCGGGTCTTCACGCTTCCTGTTCCTTCATCCGGCGCTCAGGAAATGACGTCATTGTTCGAGCGCCGGAGAAGGAACAGGAAGCGTGAAGACCCGGAGCAGCGCGGTGACCGAGAAGCGGAGCGGCGGCGGCGGCAGCAGCGATAAGTATACTGACTTCTTCCTTTACAGGTGCAGCAAGGGGGGCCCTGGTTACCACGGGGGGGCTGTATACAGCTGGGGCCCTGGATACCACGGGGGGGCTGTATACAGCTGGGGCTGCTGTATACAGCTGGGGCCCCTGTATACTACCTATGGGGGGGTCTGTATACCTCTGGAGCTGCTGCTGTATATACCCCCTAGGGCTGCTGCTGTATATACCCCCTGGGGCTGCTGCTGTATATACCACCTGGGGCTGCTGTATACTACTACTGGGGCTTCTGTATACTACTACTGGGGCTGCCGTATACTACCACTGGGGCTTCTGTATACTACTACTGGGGCTGCTGTGTATATACCCCCTGGGGCTGCTGTATACTACCACTGGGGCTTCTGTATACTACTACTGGGGCTGCTGTATACTACTACTGGGGCTTCTGTATACTACTACTGGGGCTGCTGTATACTACTACTGGGGCTGCTGTATACTACTACTGGGGCTGCTGTATACTACTACTGGGGCTGCTGTATACTACCACTCGGGCTTCTGTATACTACTACTGGGGCTGCTGCTGTATATACCACTGAGGCTGCTGTATACTACTATTGGGGCTGCTGTATACTACCTCTGGGGCTTCTGTATACTACCACTGGGGCTGCTGTATATACCTCTGGGGCTGCTGTATACTACCACTGGGGCTGCTGTATATATCTCTGGGGCTGCTGTATACTACCACTGGGGCTGCTGTATATATCTCTGGGGCTGCTGCTGTATATACCACTGGGGAGGCTGCTGTAACACTGCTGGGGCCTGTATGTACCACTGGGGAGGCTGCTTTATACCACACTTCTGGGGGCTGTATACTACCACTGGGGAGGCCTGTACACCACTGCGGGGGCCTGTATACCACACTGCTGGGGGCTGTATACCTGTGCTGGGGTCCACCCTCGGCTTATACACGAGTCAATAGGTTTTCCCAGATTTTGGGGGCAAAAGTAGGGGGGTCGGCTTATACACGGGTCGGCTTATACACGAGTATATACGGTATATGATTTTTTGTGATACTTCTGATTATATACACTTATATTAATTTGGTCACTTATATCTGACAGATGTACTTGATATTTATCATTTGATACTGGAATGTTGTATCATATCCGTGATTCTGAAGATTAACGTGAGAAGGTATTAATTCCTTTTTGTTTCTTTTTTTGTGACCCTCTGACTGTATATATCAAACTTTATGTTTTACTTTGTATATGTAACGATAGTTGGGATATGTGGAACAAAGGAGGCATATTGTTGTGATGGATTGTTATTAATTGTATTTGTTCTGTATGTATCTGTATTCATTATTGTCATTGTTTTTGTTATAATTTTGCAGTGCTTATGAATAAGGCATGAATAAATGCCGAAACGTCAAAAAATATATGATACAATTCCTTTACCTGAATCTCAATAAAATGCCTTTGGAATAAATCCAGTTCGTTTTTTTCAATTTTTCGTGTGCATTGTTGAGACATGATGGCCATCCACCAACCATCCACTACTCCATCCATCTGGACCATCCAGGGTTGCTCGGCACTCATCAGTAAACAAGACTGTTTGAAAATTAGTCTTCATGTATATCTGGACCCACTGCAACTGTTTCTGCTTGTGAGCACTATTTAGGGGTGGCCGAATAGTAGGTTTATGCACCACAGCAAGCCTTTGAAGGATCCTACACCTTGAGGTTCAAGGGACTCCAGAGGCACCAGCAGCTTCAAATATCTGTTTGCTGGTTTGTAAGGCCTTTTTAGCATCTGCTCTCTTAATCCGATGAACTTGCTTAGCAGAAACCTTTTTCATTCTGCCATTATCTGCATGAACACGTCTGTGCTCGAAATCAGCCACAAATCTCTTCACAATACGATGATCACGCTTAAGTTTTCGTGCAATATCCAATGGTTTTATCCCTTGTCCAAGTCATTGCACTATTTGTTGCTTTTCAGCAGCAGAGAGATCCTGTTTCTTTCCCATGTTACTTGAAAACTGTGGCCTGCTTAATATTGTGGAATACCTAGTTTTTCTTTTATTGGGCTCACCTGCCAAACTAATTATCACAGATATCTGAGATTGATTTCAGTGATCCGAAGAACCCTGAAAGCCGCTTTACACGTCACGATATCGCAACGCAACTACGATAAAAAGTCACGTGGTAGGGGCGTTGCAGTTGATATCGTTCGTGCATTGTGTTGTGTAAATGGGCATCGCAACTCAAAAACGATGCAACTACGATATTGTTTGTGAATTGTGCATGCTCTTCAACCGTGCAATATTGGCTTGACGATCTGGCAGGATCGTGCTGTGTGACAGCGCAACTACGATTTGGAGCGCAACTTCCCCTATTCACTCCAATGTTAATTGGTCGTTCCCTGAGTTGCTCAGACGCAATGTGCAAGAGGGGCGTACGACATCGTAGTTGCGATGCCTGGCGATATCTCCCTGTGTAACATCTCCTATGTGATTTTGGACAAGTGCCAAAAAAGTGCGCGCTCCCGTGAAGTTGTATACAATATCTGAACGATATTTCGACGTGTAAAGCGGCCTTGAGACACAACACCATCAATGGCTTTCATTGACAGAAAAAAAGAACCCTAGGACACTTAAAACCAATTTGCATAATAATTTGGAACATGGTGTAAGGGATGCCTGCACAGAGTGATATAAAAGCTTAAAGACCAACTAAACTTTTCACTTTAAAGAGTTTGTCAAGTTATTATACTTTGCAAATCAGTTCAGATTGTGAGCCTCAATGGGGACAGTGTTGCAAATGTATGAAAAGTGCTATGGAATCAATAGGGCTATACAGGGCTTTTTTTGTACCGGAACGGGCCGGTACACCATAACGGAAAATCCAGGAAAACCCGGTGTGATCCGGTACGGCATACCGGAATATCTGCTGCTTGCCGCCGCCCCGCATTAGTGCAGCCCAGTAATCCCTCTCCTCTGTGGGAGAAATGCGCCGCGGAGATAGCAGCAGCCAGCCAGGACCTGGCTGCTGTCTGTGTGTCTCCACCATGGGCGTGGCCGCGCACTTCCGGCCCGGCGAACACTGCTGATGGCAGCGGTGCGGTTTCTGCCGGCCAGGGCCAGGACCTCTTTGGGAGTTATAGGAGCAGCACTGTCTGCCGGCCGAGTGGTGAGTGAGGAGTCAGACTCAGTGCTGAGAGCGGACTCCGGAGGAGCGGACAGGAGCCGGCGGCACAGCACTGTCAGGTGAACAGACGGCAGAGGAGATGAAGAGAGGACAGCAGAAGAGAGCAGGTGGTGAGTGGCCCGAAGGAAAGAAGGTGCAGTGTGCTGTGCAGCCAGGTTGTGTGTGCAATGTGTGTGTGCAATGTGTGTGTGCAATGTGTGTGGCTGTGTGTGCAATGTGTGTGGCTTTGTGTGTGTGTGTGCAGTATGTGTGCAGTGTGTGTGCAGTGTGTGTGCAATGTGTGTGGCTGTGTGTGCAGAGACAGAGCATCTGGGAGGATCACAGTGAGTGTAAAATAAATGTAATGTAAATAAAGATAAAGTTGGCTGCACTGTGCTTGTGATGGGGGCCTCCAGCCTCTGTCCTCCTGCCCTCACCCCTTCAGCCTCCATCCTCCTGCCCTCACCCTCTAGCCTCCATCCTCCTGCGCTCACCCCTCCAGCCTCTGTCCTCCTGCCCTCACCCCACCAGCCTCCGTCCTCCTGCGCTCACCCCCCCCCAGCCTTCATCCTGGTCTAACCTCCTGCCCACCATATACTGTGCTGCTAACCACTGAGCCATCATACTTTGCTAACCACAGAGACATCGCGCAGTGCTAACCACTGAGCCACTGTACAATGCTAACCACTGAGCCACCGTACAATGCTAACCAGTGAGCCACCATATACAGTGCTAACCACTTAGCCACCGTACAATGCTAACCACTTAGCCACCGTACAATGCTAACCACTGAGCCACCATATACAGTGCTAACCACTGAGCCACCATACACTGATAACCACTGAGCCACCATATACAGTGCTAACCACTGAGCCACCATATACAGTGCTAACCACTGAGCCACCATATACATTGCTAACAGCTGAGCCACCGTACAATGCTAACCACTGAGCCACCATATACAGTGCTAACCACTGAGCCACCGTACTGTGAGTGTATGCCCCTGTGAGTGTATGCCCCTGTGTGTGTATGCCCCTGTGTGTGTATGCCCTGTGAGTGTATGCCCCTGTGTGTGTATGCCCCTGTGTGTGTATGCCCCTGTGAGTGTATGCCTCCCCCCTGAAAATAAGACCGAGTGCAACGTTCGGAGCAAATATATTAATATATTAAATATATTAATCTCGCCCAGCCCCTGACCGCAGCCCACCTCCAACCCCGCCCCCAGGCCCCGCCCCCCAGGACCCGCGCCCCCCACGGGTCCGAGAGGCGTTCCAGGAAATATTTTTTTACAAAAAAAGCACTGGGGCTATATAAATTAATAAATATTATTATTATTAGTAGTAGTAGTAGTATTATATCAACGATTAGAATATTCAGTGTTGAGGTCCATTAGTGAAACAAAAAAAATAAATAAATAAAAAATGTAAGTATTTCCTTACATTTCTCCTTGTGGAGAGTGATATAACTGGCATGTCAGTATAAGAAGGCTTATACACCATGCAATGCTCCTAAGGGAAATTAAATGTGCAAATTGCTTCTTCAGAGAGGGAAAAGACTTGAACTCTAGTGCCACTTACTGGAAGTAGCAATCCCAAAAGTCAATATCGCCCATTATCAAACCTTATCATATGACCAAAAAAACAGAATCTCATTTTGCAGATATAGTGTTTCAGGGTCTTGCCCCTATTCAGCCCAAAGTATGAGATCTGATTTTACTGTATGAGAGGCGTAAAAATGGAATCTATAGGGTATTGATTTTCCTTGTGGAGAGTGACATGTCTGGCCAAAATCAGTTAAATGAAATCTCACCCTACGGCCACGTGCACACATTGAATATTTGGTGAGTATTTTACCTCAGTATGTGTAAGGGCACGTGCACACATTGATTATTTGGTGAGTATTTTACCTCAGTATGTGTAAGGGCACGTGCACACATTGATTATTTGGTGAGTATTTTACCTCAGTATGTGTAAGGGCACGTGCACACATTGATTATTTGGTGAGTATTTTACCTCAGTATGTGTAAGGGCACGTGCACACATTGATTATTTGGTGAGTATTTTACCTCAGTATATGTAAGGGCACGTGCACACATTGAATATTTGGTGAGAATTTTACCTCAGTATGTGTAAGAGCACGTGCACACATTGATTATTTGGTGAGTATTTTACTTCGGTATTTGATAAGGCCCTGTTACACGGCTCAACATCGTTCTCAACATCGTTCAAAAGTGACGTGTTGAACGATGTTGAAACAACATCGTTAGTGCGTCATTGCGTGTAACCAAACAATTCAACTACGATAATTAGTCAAGTTGAAGTTGATAAGTTTATGAACATGTTCGAAAACCTGACAACTTCAACTTAACCAACCTGCTGGATCGTACTGTGTGACACCGCGATAACGATGTTACGGATGACTTTGCCCATTCACAGCAATGAGCAGGGATCATTCGCAGGGTTTGCAACCGATCCCTGGTCACAACATTGTTGCTGAGTTGTCCACGATATCTATACGTGTGACATCTCATCAACAATGTCGGCAATGACCGCGCGCACCCGAGATCGTTGCTGACATCATTTCAACGTTGATGCGTGTGATGGTACCTTAAGACAAACCAGGAGTTGCTGAACAATGCAGAAGTGGTGATGTGTATCTACTATACGTTTCCTGATTGTTGCCCTCCTGGTTTTAGATAACAAATAGTGAGGAAACATACTGACCAACTACTGAATGTGTGCACATGGCTATCAGTGGTCTATTTCCTGAATAGAAGTGTTCAGCATTAAAATTTCAACTGCATAATCTGTGATTTCTCCTGACATCATCTGTGGAGACGAACTGGGATAATGAACTTGGCCTAATGTGTCTCAGTGCCATATGTATGTATAGTACCATAGGTGTAGCCTGGTCTCTGAAATTATGGCTGTGTTTATTCTCCACTAGACCTCACAGGTTGGGAGGCTAAATTTGATACCCAGGGGGACCTATGGACACTAGATGTGTGGGCCTCACTCCACAATTACAGTTGAATTTATCCTCCACTAAATCTTAGGTCTTACTTTGGCCAGGGTCACACATGCCCATCCGCTTTTTTAAGCCCTTAGAAAAACTGATCCGTTTTTCTAAGGGTGCCAATAGTGTCCCCTGAGGTCCCGGATGTTTTTGGGAAATTTTTAGACTTAGGTCATTTTTTCACCAAAAACGCATTTGCGTTAACGCATGGTGCCTATATATACTATGTGTCAACGCATGCGTCTGCCATAGGGCCCCATGTTAAAAAAAGCATGCATTTTTTTAAAGCACCCCAAAAACACTGCTAGCAGCGTTTTTGGGATGCTGCATAAAAACTCATGCGTTTTTTGAAAAATGCACATGCACATGAGTTAACGCATATGAGTTTTTGGACTTTGAAAAAAAATGTCCAAAATGTTCCCAAAAACAGATTTAGGCCAAAAACAGATGGTATGTGTCACCCTGGCCAATGTCATGTTAGGCCCCTTTGACATCAGCGTTTTTTTAAATTTGCGGCAGATCCGGCAAATTTACCACAACTGCTGCATCTGCCACATAATGGCTGCACTTGCAGCACACTTGCGGCAAGTCCCATTCATTCTCTATGGGGCTTGCGGTCAGGTGCGGCAAGTGTGGTTTGCTGCGTTTTTTTGACCTGCCGCAACTGCCGGATTTGCCGGATTGCATCAAAAACCACGTTTGCCGCAAGTCCCATAGAGAATGAATGGGGGCTTGCCACATTCTTTCCGCAAGTCATCCGTTATGCGGCAGATGCAGAAAATCTGCCGGATCTCCCACAGATCAGGAAAAACACTGATGTGAAAGCAGCCTTACATAGAGACACTCAAATGATATTTGCAAGACAAAAATCAAGGAGGTGCAAACATTGAATAGTACCCGGTGGTCTAGTGGGGTTATTTTGATATGGTGGTGGGTCTAACCTCTCACCCTAAGGGCCCCGTCACACCTGGCGACGGGGCTGGGGATGTCGGCGGCGACTGGTGGGTGCGCACACGTTTTTGGCGCCTCGCCAGCATCGCCGTCCCCAATTTACACGGGGCGACATATCCAACTCTGCGCCGGCGAGCTGTCAGGCGGCATCGCCGCCGGGGTGTCTGAAAACCCCAGAGGCGATGCAGGACAATGGGAGCCTATGGCTCCCATCGCCTGCCAGGTCGCCGGCAGCCGGTTACATGGGGCGATGTGTGCACATCGCCCCAGATCGGTCGCCTGGTTTCAGAGCACTGCTCTGAAACCAGGCGACCTCCCGACGTCGCAGACATCACCCCTTTACATGAGGCGACGTAGGGGCGATGTCGCCGCCGATAGGCCACGCCCCTACGTCGCCGATGTAATCGGCGGCGATGTCACCCCATGTGACGGGGCCTTAAAT
This sequence comes from Allobates femoralis, assembly GCA_033576535.1. Lineage (NCBI taxonomy): Eukaryota > Metazoa > Chordata > Amphibia > Anura > Aromobatidae > Allobates > Allobates femoralis. The sequence goes on from JARQOC010000004.1 coordinate 382,953,588, forward strand.
GGTTGCACAAGCCCTGCACAACCACGGTAAACCGCTTAATGTTGGCAAGCTGTGAGACGAACGCAGCGGTGCTGGATCCTCCACTTCCTGGTGTAGTCATGTGGTCTGATCACCTGACACAGCGCCTGACATCACGGCAGGCCCTGAAGTCCTTAATGCAGCTCCAACCAAAGTTCCCCATGCGGGGAAGCAGGCACAATACAGAGAAATTTTCTTTGGTCAGTGAGGCGCGCTATTCACAAGGAGAAGATTGAAAACAGGGAAATTACCGTATATACTCGTGTATAAGCCGACTTTTTCAGCCCAAAAATTGGGCTGAAAAGTCCCCCCCTCGGCTTATACACGAGTCATATACGTGGGGGCTGTGTCCGGGAGCAGGAGGAGGCAGGAGGAGGCTGGAGGAGGTGGGGGGAAGGCTGCAATATGAGCGGCTCGTGACGTGGAGCCGCTCATAACTTATTCATGATATGCACTGCATCCCCCGCCCATCCGCGGGGGGAGCAGTGCATATCGCCTTACAGCCCCCCAGCACGGGGTATACAGCCCCCCCCATCCCTCACAGTATGGCGCCCCCTTTCCATGCTGCCGCTGCTGTACAATAAATAGTGTTATTATCTCACCGGCTGTATACAGCCCCCCCCCCGTGGTATCCAGGGCCCCCCGTATATACAGCCCCCCCGTGGTAACCAGGGCCCCCCTTACTGCACCTGTAAAGGAAGAAGTCAGTATACTTATCGCTGCTGCTGCCGCCGCCGCTGTCGCCGCTCCGCTTCTCGGTCACCGCGCTGCTCCGGGTCTTCACGCTTCCTGTTCCTTCATCCGGCGCTCAGGAAATGACGTCATTGTTCGAGCGCCGGAGAAGGAACAGGAAGCGTGAAGACCCGGAGCAGCGCGGTGACCGAGAAGCGGAGCGGCGGCGGCGGCAGCAGCGATAAGTATACTGACTTCTTCCTTTACAGGTGCAGCAAGGGGGGCCCTGGTTACCACGGGGGGGCTGTATACAGCTGGGGCCCTGGATACCACGGGGGGGGTGTATACAGCTGGGGCTGCTGTATACAGCTGGGGCCCCTGTATACTACCTATGGGGGGGTCTGTATACCTCTGGAGCTGCTGCTGTATATACCCCCTAGGGCTGCTGCTGTATATACCCCTGGGGCTGCTGCTGTATATACCACCTGGGGCTGCTGTATACTACTACTGGGGCTTCTGTATACTACTACTGGGGCTGCCGTATACTACCACTGGGGCTTCTGTATACTACTACTGGGGCTGCTGTGTATATACCCCCTGGGGCTGCTGTATACTACCACTGGGGCTTCTGTATACTACTACTGGGGCTGCTGTATACTACTACTGGGGCTGCTGTGTATATACCCCCTGGGGCTGCTGTATACTACCACTGGGGCTTCTGTATACTACTACTGGGGCTGCTGTATACTACTACTGGGGCTGCTGTATACTACTACTGGGGCTGCTGTATACTACCACTGGGGCTTCTGTATACTACTACTGGGGCTGCTGCTGTATATACCACTGAGGCTGCTGTATACTACTATTGGGGCTGCTGTATACTACCTCTGGGGCTTCTGTATACTACCACTGGGGCTGCTGTATATACCTCTGGGGCTGCTGTATACTACCACTGGGGCTGCTGTATATATCTCTGGGGCTGCTGTATACTACCACTGGGGCTGCTGTATATATCTCTGGGGCTGCTGCTGTATATACCACTGGGGAGGCTGCTGTAACACTGCTGGGGCCTGTATGTACCACTGGGGAGGCTGCTTTATACCACACTTCTGGGGGCTGTATACTACCACTGGGGAGGCCTGTACACCACTGCGGGGGCCTGTATACCACACTGCTGGGGGCTGTATACCTGTGCTGGGGTCCACCCTCGGCTTATACACGAGTCAATAGGTTTTCCCAGATTTTGGGGGCAAAAGTAGGGGGGTCGGCTTATACACGGGTCGGCTTATACACGAGTATATACGGTAAGTATGTCAACCCTGTTTATTTGAATATCAGTATTCAAATAAACAAATTATTTGATATACAAATAAACAGATTTGACATACTTAATTTCCCTGTTTTCAATCCTCTCCCTGTGAATAGCGCTCCCCACCAACCAAAGAAAGTTTCTCTGTACTCAGATGATATTTGACATTTACATTTTTCATGCAATCATCCTACATTTTCAGTGCCAGGATTTTTTATTTATCTGATCTAACAAATCCTTACACTGTGATGCAGTATTAAGAATATATTTTTCATCAGTCAAATTCCTAATTCGTTTAGGATTTTAGGTAGTTTAGGTTTTAAGACTTTGGCCCTGTTTCAACAAGATCTATTTTAACAACACCGATTTTGATTGCTGGGGGTGTTGGATTCAGGCGCTCCTGATTCCTTGAGGTTCACAGGTTTTTTAACGAACCCAGCATGTATGAATAGTGTTATGCACTAATGTGTGCCTTACTACAAATCTTATCCCAGTCAAGGATTGAACTGATGGCCACTTTACACATCCCGATATCGTCGTCCAACTTCAATAAAAAGTCACGTGGTTCGTTCGTTGGCGCCGATATCGTTCGTGCGTTGTATGATGTAAATATCCAATTCGATGCAAGAATGATGCCAAAACGATATCGGGGAAGAATTGTGCAGTTAATCACTCCCATGTTAAATGGTCGTTCCCTGGTTCGCGCGTACAAGGGGGCGTAGACATCACAGTTGTGTTGCGTGCCGATATCTCCCTGTGTGACAGCTCCTATGCGATCTTGGTTTTCAGCCAAAAAAGTGCGCGCTCCCGTGCCGTTGTATACAATATTGAAACGATGTTGGGACGTGTAAAGTGGCCATAAGATTCCTGGTGTAAGTTATGTCATTGCTCATCATGGCTTAGGCTGCTTTCACATTGCGATTTTTTCCTGTCCGTGGGGATTCTTTTTTTTTGCAGGACCCCACGGACGGGAAAGGACAGGATCACATGTGTGCCTCCTGGTGCTCTTTCTGTGTTCGGATCCATGATTGTCACTGACCCAGACACAGAAAGGACACTTTCACTTTCGCAATGTTTATACATACATTGTGGAAGTGAAATTAAGTAAAAGAAGGTTAAAAATGAAAAAAAAAATCTCCTCACCTCTCCAGCATGTCCTGTGATGCCTCCATCTAGCTCCCAACAAGGACCTGGCAGGGCGGAGCAACCCAATCAGCTGATCGGACACATGACCTGTATCAGCTAAGCGGTTTAAACCCCGCCCCTGCCAAAACTGATCGGCGGGCGGGTCACATGACCGCATCAGCTGAGCAGTTTAAATCTCCCACCCCCTGAACGGTTTTGGCGGGCGGGATATTTAAACCGCTCAGCTAATGGCGGTCATGTGACTGATCAGCTGGTCGGGTTGCTCCACCCTGCCAGGTCCTTGTCGGGAGCTAGATGGAGGCATTGAGGGACATGCTGGAGAGGTGAGGAGATTTAATTTTTATTTTTAACCCTTCATTTACTTAATTTCACTTTCGCAATGCATGTATATATATTACGGAAGTGAAATTACACGGGAAAGAGCAGTTTTAGTGTACTGAGCATGCTCAATACACTAAAATCAGGTCCGAGAAATGATCAGCTGATTTCTCGGATCCGTGCTCCATAGGCCCCCAGGTTTACAGCCGCAGATCATGTCGGCTCCGATTCTGTCCGATTTGGTCCGCTGTGCCCAAAATCGGAACAGTCTCCGATTTTGGGTACAGCAAAAAATTGGACAGAATCGGATCTGACACAAATTGGATGGTAATAAGGCCAAATCCGATTAGATCCATCGCCCATAGGGATACATGGGGGCCAAATCGGATCCATGGCTGTCTGTTGTAAAACAGACAGCCACGGATGCCAGAAAATCTCAATGTGAAAGCAGCCTTAGACGAGATGTTGTATCATGCCTCTGTTCTGCATCTGTCCCATTCCAGCTTAGGCATTTTTGTTGGAACTGGCCAGAAAATGCTAAGAACCGCGTAATTTTTGCGCATCCTTGAGTCACGCAAAATCTTTGCAACTTATCAAAGTGTCTTACACCAGATATCTGGCAAAAAAATGTTTATGTTTTTAATTTATAAAAACGTGAGACCAATATCTACCATCAGTGATAACAGTCAGTCTGGAATGTGCGATCACTGATATATAGTAGATTTTATCAGGATAGGATGTGACTATAGAACTGTGAGTCATATTGTGTTGAGTCGACTATTCTGAAATTTGGCAGCCTATACAGGTATGATGACAGCATGAGAAATTTTCAATAGATTAATTAATTGATTTTTTTTCCAGTGACAGTAAGCTTTGTTATAGCATGTATCACGTGGAAAGTGACTAATCGAAAACATAATGCAGAAATACACAATGTCCCATATGAAGTGCTAGCTTCTTTTTGTGTTTGCTAAAAAAGCACAGCAGGTGTTAATGACAAATCATATTTCACAAATATGAAAATTAACTTATTTTCGTCTTTATAAAAAAGAGACAAAAAGGTTTATTCCTTCAGAAATGTAGCTAGCTGGCATTCTGGCAGTTGGCATATTAGTCACATACTATATAAAAATGATCACCATTTCCTACATCATTAAAAAATAAACATTTCAATACTAAGTGGACCGTTCCAGCAGAAGCAGCATTTATTCTCTGGAACAATTAAAGTTATTTATAATTTGATTGGTAAAAGACATTTTATCAGAACTTTTACTTTTGCATTGAGAAATGAGAGACACTACTGGCTTCGTGGAGACACTGCTGGTGTTTGGCGACCATTACCAGGTCTTGTTCATGGCCGCCAAATATCATACACGTTGTCCTTATAATCAGCCGCTTAATATGCAGAATCTATTATGCTATAGGACGACGGATAGAGGTGATATAGGTCTTGGTGTTGGATTTATTCTGTCATGTTCACAAATTTATCACTGAAATATTAATCACTGTTCTAGATATCTTAATGAGTTTCATAAACTTCAATCAACATTAATGCAAAAACAACACTATTTATATGTATGAACAGTGACAGATATTTCGGGATCAAATCTGCCACATGTGAAGATGCTGTATGTGAGGAGCTGGCCATTAACTAATGACTATCAGACTTTTATAGCACAGAGCGCTGGTTACTTCGATATTATTTTTGTGTTTTATTAGAGATTTGCTTGATTGTCAGTTTTAGGTTACTAATGAACACTACATGATCTAAATAACATTAGGGGTGAAATAATAATTAAAAAGGACATGACAGGTTCCCTTTAATTAAAAAAAAAAACCTGATGAACTTGGCAATTACTAAAGGCCCTGTCTCACAAAACGACCGCTCCAGCGATCCCGTCAGCGATAACGACCTGCTGGGATCGCTGGAGCGTCTTTACCTGATCGCTGGGGAGCTGTCAAACAGGCAGATCTCCAAAGCGATTAGGGCCATGGGAGCCTGATGCGGCCAGGGCTAAGGGGGTACTCGGCTACTGGGTCTGTTGAATAGGGAGTCACGGGTGGACGGGATCCCGGTGCTGTGCCCTAGTGATCATTTGAAGGGGACGTTGCTGATGGGAGAAGGGGTTATTTACAGTGGATTGTGATGCCACCTGTAGTTCCCGGTAATATGGTACCGGTGCTGCAAACCGGCCGCTGAGGTGATGGTGGGTGCAGCAGAGTGTGGAACAGCTCCCCACAGGTGGAGCTTTACCTCAGGGCAGCGATGATAGAAGATAGTGAGGGAGGGCAGTGATGAAGGAAGATGATGAGGGAGGGCAGTAATCAAGTTCTTTCTGGCACAGTGGTGAATTGCGACGGTTAGACAGGCACACAGACACACTGGGGTTGTTGTTTCAGTACCTTTTACTGGTGACAAGGTAACAGGTACAGTCCAGAGTAGTAACCAGGTCCCCGGTGCAATTTGGGACTTCCACCTTAGAAAGTTATGAGGCCTCCTTTGTGTCTGTGCTCTGCAGTGTGGGCTGAGTCCTGCCTGAGCCTTAACCCACCGCTTCTTCTTCTCTGGTCTTAATCCTAAGCTGACAATGAGGTCCGCCTGAGGGGTCCCTGTTTCTCTTATGGCCCCTGGTCCTATGCGTGGTCAGTTTAGTGTCTCTTGCCTTATATCCTCAGGGCTGAACTGTTCCTGAGTCTGCTGGGCTTTTGCTGTAGATCTGCAGGCTGGCAGCGTCGGACTCCAGTGTCCGTGTGTACTAAAGGGGTATATAACCGAATCCCTTTTTCAGTTCCCTGTCTATTCCATTTGCCTCCTGCCCCTTCCCTGGGGTGTGCACAGCAGTCAGTCATCCCTGATCCAGGGCCTGAATCTCTCTCCCAGCGACCAGTAGCTCCGCCTCCTCTCTCTTTCCTCTCCTCACAGGAACTTCACTCCAACTGAAACTGACTCCTCCCTCAGCCTGGATGTTCTTAAAGGGGAACTGACTTAATGCAGCCAGTAGAGCTCCCCCTTCAGGTCTGGGGTAGAAGGTGGTGTGTGCTGAGCTGACCAGGGTGTTAGTCCTTCCTTGCACCGGTGGAAACTGTGGCAATCCCCTGCAGCGATGTCAGCATCCTCCCTGCTTAGCGCTGCCTTATAGGCAGCGCTAAGCAGGGAGAATGCTGGTAACTATGATAAACAGCGGGTATCTAGGCAGCGCGCGCTGCCTGGATACCCGGTGTTTATCATAGTTACCAGCGTTCTCACTGCTTAGCGCTGCCTGTAAGCAGGGAGAACGCTGGTAACTATGATAAACACCAGGTATCCAGGCAGTGCGCACTGCCTAGGTACCCGCTGTTTATCATAGTTACCAGCATTCTCCCTGCTTACTGGGAGCGCTAAGCAGGGAGGACACTGGTAACTATAGTAAACACCGAGTATCCAGGCAGCACGTGCTGCCTGGATACCCGGTGTTTACCATGCTTGCAAGCCCTGTGAGGTCACTGATCGCTGGTTTCTCGCGGTAACATGCAGCAATGCGTGCTGACCAGCGGGAAACCAACGATCAAAAAATGACCCAGAGCTGAATGTAATGATCAGCGACCTCACAGCAGGGGCCTGATCGTTACTAGATGTCACACACAGCGACATCGCTGGAGAGATCTTTGTAACGTCACAGTTACAACGATCTCTCTAACAATATCGTTATGTGTGACAGGGCCTTAAGTGTTTAAACAATTAGGTGTCAGAAGCTGATATCTTGACATGGCAGTGCTTCGGTTTCTTGTTGCTCCATAGCTGAACAAAGTCTTGTTTAGCTAAGAGAAAGCATTTCTTCTTCTAATTCACTTTTAAGCTTTGTAGTTTCCTAAAGGAAATCTATCAGCAGGTTTTTGCTATGTAATCTGAGGAAAGCATGAGGTAGAGGCTGAGACACTGATTTCAGGAATACGTCCCTTAAGCCCCAGTCACACATAATGAGATCATTAGCGAGATTGTTGTAACGTCACAGGTTTTGTGACGTTACAACTATCTCCCCAGTGATGTTGCTGTGTGTGAAATGTGGCAGCGATCAGGCCCCTGCTGTGAGGTCGCTAATCGCTTCACATCCTTCAGGACCATTTTTTGGTCGTTGGCCTCCCGCTGGTCAGCACGCAGCGATGCTCCAGCGATCTCAGCAGGTCGTTATCACTGTCAGGATCGCTGGAGCATTGTTGTGTGAGACGGGACCTTTAAGGTGGCTTCACACCAGGCGACGTCGCTAGCGACATCGCCGAAAAAGTGACGTCACAGCGACGTCGCTAACGACGTCGCGCTGTGTGACAGCGCGACGCGACCGCGAATTATCGCTGGTCGCAGGTTGTCAGGTTTACGGGAAGAACCGTAAACCTGTCAACCTGCGACCAGTGATTAGGCTGGATCGCGCCGTGTGACATCGCCAGAGCGATGTCGCACGGTGATCCGGCCTATACCGCAGCGTTGCTGCGGATCGCTCGCTGGGCTGAGCCCAGCCCAGTGAGCGATGTCACCGCCCGCATCGCTGCGGCATCGCCGGCCGCAGCGATTCTGTGTGACAGGTGACCAGCGACGTCGGAAGCGAGCGGGCACCCGCTCATCGCTTCCGACGTCGCTGGTCACATCGCCTAGTGTGACGGGACCTTTAGACTGTGTGCTGTTATTTCAAAACAAAGAGTGTTTTATCCACAGATTAAGGGTAAGTTCACACTTACCCGGCGTGTTTGTCGGCGGCAGCTGGCGGGTCCCGCCAGGAAGCTCCGGCGCCGTGCACCGGCTTCCTGGCGGGTATGTGCGGGCGGTATCCGGCGGCTGCCCAGCGGGTTCTCGGCGGCGATTCTGCAGCGGCTGGAAGCAGCACATGATTCTGCTTGCAGCCGCTGCAGAACCGGCCGTTTTTTGGAACATGATCATTCTTTGCTAACCCGCTGGGAAACCTGCGGGTTAGCAACGGATGACGCTGGGTAACCGCCGGTATGTGCACAGGCTTGGGCGGGTTACATTAGTTTCAATGTTAATCCAAACGCCGGTTTGGATTAACATAAATTTAAATAAAACTAATGTATGCAAAACGGCGGTTTACACAGGTAAACCGCCGAAAACCCGCCCAGTGTGCACATACCCTAACACTATTTGACTAGGTCTCACATGCCTTCTTGCTGCCCCTAGCACTGATAAGCAACTTATTGTCTACAATATATACAATGTATAGACAAAGCTGTGGTGTGGCCTAGGTTAGCTTTCTTTTTGTTCCAATAATTTTTATTGAGGTTATGCAAAGCAAATACAATGACATAAACATAGACAAGAATACATAAACAAGAAAACAAAACAACCAAGGGAAGTAGAGGGGAAGGGGGGGGAGGGGTTTGGATGAGACAAGGACCACCAGGGACCTAAACGCAGATACCACATACATTGTGAACAATGGCAGAAATAGCGACGTGAATAACTCCGTGAACAGCCAGCGTCAAAAGTCTAAGTCTCACAGAATCGGAACTGCAGACGGGTGGGCTGCCCATCGTGCCCAGTCGTCTATCACCCTGTTTCTGGTGGGATTATCTAAAGCTAGGTGGTATTCATTGTGGAATATCACATTCAGACGATCCGTGACCTCTGCAATAGAAGGGGGAGCGTCCGCCCTCCATTTAGCTGCGATGCTCAACCTTGCAGCAGTTAAAACATTAGAAATCAGCATTCTGGAGTCCCTGGGAAAGAGATGGATCCCTACATGTAATGGCCACTTTACACGCGGCAACAGGAAGATAGAAAACGGCAGGTGTCGGAGACAATTGTACCTTTTACCTTCAAAACACCTTGAAGTGGCTGCGTGTAATTCAGGTATCTGCAAGGTGTTTTGAAGGTAAAAGGTACAATTGTCCCGACACCTGCCGTTTTCTATCTTCCTGTTGCCGCGTGTAAAGTGGCCATAAGATTGCCAGCTGCGGCGACACCTGGACACTCATGCCCGTTACCGACCCATCAAGCCAGAGATGACTGCCCAAAAGGGGGCCAGTCTAGGGCAGGACCACCACATGTGGGCCAGTGTACCTCTTTCTCCACAGCCCCTCCAGCATAGAGGGGATCGATCCTGGGAGATGCGCGCCAGGGTCACCGGAGGGTAATACCACCTCATATGAATTTTCTTCAGGATTTCCATGCGATTAACACACCTGGAAGCTGCCTGTAAGACCCTCAGTCCCCTATACCAGTCTTCCTCCGGGGCCGTGAACCCCAGGTCTTCCTCCCATCTCTTCATGTAGCTTGGTTTATTGGGGAACAAGGCCGCAGTCAAATGTCTATACACTCCCGACAGAGCTTTTTGTTTAGTGGGGGAAAAAAGGAACTTTTGAAAATGGGAGACCTCAGGGGGAGGGCTGGCCCCCACGTCCCCCCAAGACAGCTAAAGAAATGTGAGATCTGCGCATATTGGTAGAAAGTCCTCTCTATACCCGGAAATCTCGCACAAAGGCTCGAAAAGGGGCTGAGACAACCCGACTCAAGGAGGTCCGCACAGTTGTGGATCCCCGCCCGCGTCCAAGGACCAATGTTCAGGAAGGGGATATGAAAATGCAAAGCCCTAATGTCTATATCCTTAGGGGATAATGAGATCTGCTTCCCCACCTCTTCCCTCCAGGTTCGCAAGAGTGAGACCATCGAGGAGAGCTGCAGGGACACTCTCGTAGGGGCCAAGCACTCCGCCTCCAAAAGATGGCGCAGAGAACCAGTCCCAAGGAGAGCGGACTCGAGACCCACCCAGCCCCCAGTGCCCCTTGCCATCCACCAAAGCTTGGCCTCTTGAAGAAGTGTAGCTCTGTAGTACGCCGACAAATTAGGAACTCCCATTCCCCTTGACTGTAAGGCAGATATATGATATTCCCTCATACTCTGGCTCTTCGGCCTGCCCAGATGTATGCATGTACGGCTCATTGCAAGCGCGTTAGTAGGTTGGAGAGATTAGACAGAGGCAGATTGCGAAAGAGATATAGAACTTTTGGAAGGAGGAACATTTTAAAAGCGTGAATGCGCGCCACCCACGACAGGGCTGGCAGGGGGTGAGTGTTTGTTTCTCTGCGCAGGGAGGCCAGGAGAGCATCCACATTAACTGACACTATCCGGTGAGTGTTTGTTAGGGTGATCCCGAGGTACGGAACACCCGCCTCCCTCCAAACGAAGGGAAACTTCCGGCGCAGTCTGGCAGCAAGCAGGCCTGGGACACCGATGGGGAAAATCAATGATTTAGTCGTGTTCAATTTATAATATGATAATTTGGTGAACAGGGCCAGAGCGTCCATCACCGCCGACAGGGAGGTCTCTAAGTCAGTGCAAGCTATAATGATATCATCGGCGTAGAGCCCGATTTTATGGGATATTTCACTGACGGAGAACCCAGTTATAGCCGGGTTTGATCCAATAGATTCCGCCAGCGGTTCGATTATCAAGGAAAAGATAATAGGAGACAGGGGACAACCCTAGCGGGTACCGTTAGTCAGAGAAAAGGCCGAGGAGAGAAATCCGGAGGAGAGCACTCTGGCATTCAGGTTGGAGTACAAGGCCAAAATGGCCGAGAGAACAGGGCCCCGAAACCCAAATTTCTCTAGGACAGAGGCCAGGTATCCCCAGTGCACCCTATCAAATGCCTTTTCAGCGTCAAGTGACAGGAGGGCACTGGGGACCCCAGCCCTTTCAGCCACACTAATCAAATCAATAAAGCGCCTCGTGCCGTCCTTCGTCTGCCTCCCGCTCACAAAGCCCACCTGATCCACATGCAGCAGCGACGGGGTGACTCTCTGGAGTCGGCATGCCAGGAGTTTTGAGAACACCTTCACGTCGCAGTTGAGCAGTGAAATCGGACGGTAGCTACCAAGGTCATCCGGGGGTTTCCCCTGCTTTGGAATAGTGACAATAGTCGCCGCGAGGGCACAGGGGGAGATGGTACCCGCTCCCTGCCAGAATTTGCACGCCCTCGTGAGGAAGGGAGCCAACAAGCGGGCGAATGTACGGTAATAATCGTTGGGGAGACTGTCCGGGCCCGGGGCGGAGTGGCACTTAGTGGAAGAGATAACCCGTAAGATTTCAGTGTCTGTTATAGGGGAGTTCAGGTCGTCCAGTTGCTCCGGCGACAAGCGGGGAAGCCGCAAGTCGCCCAGGAACCTCTGGAAGTCCTCCGGGGTCGGGGCCGGTGCCGAAGGGTCATCTTTAATGTTACAGAGTTGAGAGCAGTAGAGTGCGAAAGCATCTGCAATCTCCATGGGGTTAGAGCGAAGCACACCGGAGCGGTCTTTCAAGGCCGAGATAGAGGATATAAGCTCCCTTTTCTTAATGCGCTTGGCCAGAAGGGCCCCGGCCCGATCTCCTGCGGAGTAGAAGGACAGCTTGGACCTGCGGAGGCATTTCTCATGCTGCGACAGCAGAAATGCCGGCAACTGTGTCCTAACAGCAAACAGCTGCTGACTCACTCCGGGAGATGGGGTCGTTTTGTGGAGTTCCTCTCTGCGCCTTTCTCTTTCCCTTTTGAGACGGGAGGCCTGTTGGATAAACAGTCCTCTAACATACGCCTTATGGGCTAGATACATCGTCTCGTCAGAGACCTCCCCGTTATCATTATGGAGAAAATAGTCAGAGAGCGCACGTTCTACGTCTGTAATTATCTGCTGACGTGATAGGAGGTCTGGGTTGAGCCTCCAGGAGTAGGGTACCTGAGGTCTGCCCGCCAGGGAGAGGGACAGGGAGGTAGGAGCGTGGTCGGACCACGTAATGAGTCCCACGTCCGCTTTGGTACAGACAGGCAGGGTCCCACTATCCACCTAGAAAAAATCGATGCGCGAGCAGGACCTATGCCTGTTAGAGTAGAATGTATAGTCCCGCTCCCCAGCGTGCAGGTACCTCTAGATGTCAAGCAGGTGTAGAGACCTGCATAGGCGACCCAATTCCCTCCTGGCAACAGCCCGACCCGCCAAGGAATCTGAGTGGCGGGACATTACAGCATTAAAATCCCCAGCCATTACCAGCATACCCCTAGAATGTTTCTCTACCAGTTTCATAAGAGAGCGGAAAAACTTGATCTGAAAAGCGTTTGGCGCGTATAGGGTCACTAGAGTAAACAGCATGTCATACATTTTACATACGAGGATTAGAAACCTTCCAGCAGGATCTGCCACAGATTCCAGAAGCTGAAAAGGAATCGATGATCTAATAAAGATCCCCACCCCCGCCTTCTTCCCATCGCTGTTAGCAAAGTAGGATTTCCCGTAGATGCGGTGGTGGACTCTAAAGTTATCTTCCTGTAGCAGGTGAGTTTCTTGAACACATAGAACGTCCGCTCCGCTCCTGCGGGCTTCAGACCAGAAGAGAGAACGTTTCACAGGAGAGTTTAGACCATTCACGTTCATTGAAAATAGTTTAAGGCTCATGGTGGATTGTAGGGGGAGCCTATATAGTCTCGAATCTCACCAGGGAAAACTCCAGGACAGGAAGAGGGAGACCCAAGGGGTCGAGACAGGGGGTAATAACAACAAAACAGCCATGTAAACTGTAGTGGCAGACCGGAGTCTGCTGTGTGGGAGGCAGAGACTCCGCGGACGAGCACCCGGGGGCCCCCATCTTGCCAGGGCAACCAACAGGATAACAGTACTCACGAAACCCAACAGGGTGGGGTGCAAACATCCCAGTCACGTACACGACTCAAATGTCACATCATGTGTCAGCGAGCAGTATCCCACTCCGGATCCATCCTTTGCTCAGCCGGGGAAGCAGGTTTCCTCTTGGCCAAGGAATCAGTGGAACCAGCAAGACCCCAGGCTTTCAGAGCTTTATCCAGCAGCTTGGGGGTGGTGAAGATATGGCGATCCCCTTTGTATGCAAATCGGACTCGCACTGGAGTGACCCAGCTGTACGGAATCCCCGCAGCCCGCAGGGTCCTGCACATAGGACCGAATTCCTTCCGTTTCACCAGAGTGCCCATAGAGAGGTCAGGGTAGGCTGAGACGTTGGTTAAGGCGCCGGGCAGCTCCGGATTCCCTCGCAGGGCAAGCATGAGATCTTCTCTGAGTCTGACCGAGGGCAGGCACGCCAGGACATCTCTCGGCAGCGCAGGGTTCACATGGGATGGTTTGGGGATCCTGTGTATGCGATCCGGTTTCACCAGAGCAGGAGCAGTGCCAGGGAGGACATGCAGAATGAGTCTGGAGAGGAGATCAGGCAGTGCAGAATCAGCCACATCCTCAGGAATCCCCCTCAGCTTAACGTTAGCCCTCCTGCTCCTGTCCTCCATCTCCCAGAGTTTAGCCTGCTGAGCCTCAAACTTCCTCTCCATAGAATCGAAGCTGTCAGCCAGGGAATTGTGGGCTGAGGCAAACTGAGCCATCTTCTTCTCCAGATGGCCAGTACGCTCCCCGAGGTCTGCAACCTCCTTCTTAATATCTCCTAGTATATTTTGGAGATCTTCATGCATTGTCACCCTAAATGAGGATAGAAGTCTCTGCATAGTTCGCTCTGTAAGTGGTGCATCTATGCCTGCTGCATGCTCCTGCTCCCCACTCCCCCCTCCATTAGAACATGAGGAGGGAGAGCAGGGCCTCTGCTCTGGTGCCATCTTAGCCAGAGAGGGAGGGGGGCCCCTGTGGAAATAGTCCGTGACCCTGGGGGTACCTGGCTTTGATTTCGAGCTCCGAGGCATCCCGGGGTTCCAGGGGTGTTGCACCGTTCTCTGGGATCGATTGCAGGCCGGGTGAGAAGTGCTGGGAGCCGCTGTGAGGCTATGACCAGGGAGCCCTGAAGTTATGCAACTGCTTCCATGAAGGTCGAAGCCACGCCCCTCCTAGGTTAGCTTTCTGACCTCTACTACATTGTCTCACACTGACACAAATGTGTGACACCACCAGATATTGTTACATTGTGGCTTTGTACAAATGTACAAAGCCATAATATAGTATAAATAAAGGTCTAAGAAAGGGATCCCCAACCTGTGGCTCTTGGACCCTTGATGTCTTCCAGTTTTGTGCATTAACACTTGGTTTAGTAGCTGCTATGAATAGCAACTCCCAAGATAGTGACTTTTATGAGTAGCTTCACGTAGAAAAGCAGATCTGAATGGGAGTAACGTAAGAACCCCTGTATCTTGGTATACTGCAACAGTGGGATTTCTGTGGAAAAGGTTTGTTGTCATTATACAGGTAATGGGGACTCTGAGGGTCATTACTGTGAGGGGGCGGAATCTGGATGTGGCTCGTGGCTCTGTCTGAGCTGGATGTGGCTCGTGACTCTTTCAGAGCTGGACGTGGCTCTCAAAGAAAGAAAGGTTGAGGACCTCTGGTCTAAGGTGTCCACGTAATTCTATGACTTTAAGAGGAAAACATGTAGTGTTTTTTGGAATATATATACAGTGCCTTGTATATGTATACATATGTATATGTACAGTTAGGGCCAGAAATATTTGGACAGTGACACAATTTTCGCGAGTTGGGCTCTGCATGCCACCACATTGGATTTGAAATGAAACCTCTACAACAGAATTCAAGTGCAGATTGTAACGTTTAATTTGAAGGGTTGAACAAAAATATCTGATAGAAAATGTAGGAATTGTACACATTTCTTTACAAACACTCCACATTTTAGGAGGTCAAAAGTAATTGGACAAATAAACATAACCCAAACAAAATATTTTTATTTTCAATATTTTGTTGCAAATCCTTTGGAGGCAATCACTGCCTTAAGTCTGGAACCCATGGACATCACCAAACGCTGGGTTTCCTCCTTCTTAATGCTTTGCCAGGCCTTTACAGCCGCAGCCTTCAGGTCTTGCTTGTTTGTGGGTCTTTCCGTCTTAAGTCTGGATTTGAGCAAGTGAAATGCATGCTCAATTGGGTTTAGATCTGGTGATTGACTTGGCCATTGCAGAATGTTCCACTTTTTTGCACTCATGAACTCCTGGGTAGCTTTGGCTGTATGCTTGGGGTCATTGTCTATCTGTACTATGAAGCGCCGTCCAATCAACTTCAGCATTTGGCTGAATCTGGGCTGAAAGTATATCCCGGTACACTTCAGAATTCATCCGGCTACTCTTGTCTGCTGTTATGTCATCAATAAACACAAGTGACCCAGTGCCATTGAAAGCCATGCATGCCCATGCCATCACGTTGCCTCCACCATGTTTTACAGAGGATGTGGTGTGCCTTGGATCATGTGCCGTTCCCTTTCTTCTCCAAACTTTTTTCTTCCCATCATTCTGGTACAGGTTGATCTTTGTCTCATCTGTCCATAGAATACTTTTCCAGAACTGAGCTGGCTTCTTGAGGTGTTTTTCAGCAAATTTAACTCTGGCCTGTCTATTTTTGGAATTGATGAATGGTTTGCATCTAGATGTGAACCCTTTGTATTTACTGTCATGGAGTCTTCTCTTTACTGTTGACTTAGAGACAGATACACCTACTTCACTGAGAGTGTTCTGGACTTCAGTTGATGTTGTGAACGGGTTCTTCTTCACCAAATAAAGTATGCGGCGATCATCCACCACTGTTGTCATCCGTGGACGCCCAGGCCTTTTTGAGTTCCCAAGCTCACCAGTCAATTCCTTTTTTCTCAGAATGTGCCCAACTGTTGATTTTGCTACTCCAAGCATGTCTGCTATCTCTCTGATGGATTTTTTCTTTTTTTTCAGCCTCAGGATGTTCTGCTTCACCTCAATTGAGAGTTCCTTTGACCGCATGTTGTCTGGTCACAGCAACAGCTTCCAAATGCAAAACCACACACCTGGAATCCACCCCTGACCTTTTAACTACTTCATTGATTACAGGTTAACGAGGGAGACGCCTTCAGAGTTAATTGCAGCCCTTAGAGTCCATTGTCCAATTACTTTTGGTCCCTTGAAAAAGAGGAGGCTATGCATTACAGAGCTATGATTCCTAAACCCTTTCTCCGATTTGGATGTGGAAACTCTCATATTGCAGCTGGGAGTGTGCACTTTCAGCCCATATTATTATATATATAATTGTATTTCTGAACATGTTTTTGTAAACAGCTAAAATAACAAAACTTGTGTCACTGTCCAAATATTTCTGGCCCTAACTGTATATGGCCCCCTTGAACTTTTCAACCTTTTGTCACATTTCAGGCTTCAAACATAAAGATATAAATTCTAATTTTTTTGTGAAGAATCAACAAGTGGGACACAATCGTGAAGTGGAACGAAATTTATTGGATATTTTAAACTTTTGTAACAAATAAAAAACTGAAAAGTGGGGCGTGCAATATTATTCGACCCCTTTACTTTCAGTGCAGCAAACTCACTCCAGAAGTTCAGTGAGGATCTCTGAATGATCCAATGTTGTCCTAAATGTCTGGTAATGATAAATAGAATCCACCTGTGTGTAATCAAGTCTCTGTATAAATGCACCTGCTCTGATAGTCTCAGAATTCTGTTTCAAGTGCAGAGAGCATCATGAAGACCAAGGAACACACGAGGCAGGTCTGAGATACTGTTGTGGTGAAGTTTAAAGCCGGATTTGGATACAAAAAGATTTCCCAAGTTTTAAACATATCAAGGAGCACTGCGCAAGCGATCATATTGAAATGGAAGGAGTATCAGACCACTGCAAATCTACCAAGACCCGGCCGTCCCTCTAAACTTTCATCTCGAACAAGGACAAGACAGATCAGAGATGCAGCCAAAAGCCCATGATCACTCTGGATGAACTGCAGAGATCTACAGCTGAGGTGGAAGAGTCTGTCCATAGGACAATCAGTCATACACTGCACAAATATGGCCTTTATGGAAGAGTGGCAAGAAGAAAGCCATTTCTCAAAGATATCCATAAAAAGTCTTATTTGAAGTTTGCCACAAGCCACCTGGGAGACCCACTAAACATGTGGAATAAGGTGCTCTGGTCAGATGAAACCAAAATCAAACTTTTTGGCCTCAATGCAAAATGATATGTTTGGCGTAAAAGCAACACAGCTCATCACCCTCAAAACACCATCCCCACTGTCAAACATGGTGGTGGCAGCATCGTGGTTTGGGGCTGCTTTTCTTCAGCAGGGAAAGGGAAGATGGTAAAAATTGATGGGAAGATGGATGGAGCCAAATACAGGACCATTCTGGAAAAATAACCTGTTGGAGTCTGCAAAAGACCTGAGATTGGGTATAAGCAAAGATGGTGTTACACTGCTCTCAAATATAGGAAGGGGTGCAATATTGCATGTGACAAAATGTACAAAAAAGGGAGAAGATCATGCAAAAGCCAATTGCACACCCGTTATCAAAACACAATTTTCTTAGTATCAAAAAAAGGGCAAACAACACTAAATTAAAACCATTTAAAACCAGATAGGTCCCAGTATATCAGATTGCCATAGTAACATTATCACAACCTATTGGCTTAAAGGTGCCCATACTTCAGGAAAAATGTTAAATCCATATCTTGAGGGAACGTAGTTCCTATAGTAATTAGAGTTAGAATAACCAAGACAATCACTAATAAAACATATCCCAAAGAAAGGCAACCTTCATAAAGCATATACCATACCCAATTAGATGCTGCAACCTGGGTGACTGGGGGCCCCACACGTTACGCTGCACATGGCAACTTCCTCAGGGGACTCTAATACATCACGTGTTAGTTCAGCCTTATATACCCATATGTTAAGTGGGCCAAATTTGTTAGGGATAATTCGTTTCAGCTGCAGCAAGATGGGAGTTACCTGTAATCATGTGACCTCACAGCAACCAAGGGGTCAGGGGGTAGAGGGCAGAGTATTCAACAAGCATGTCCAGTTATACATATGAAAGATGTATACAATGTGCTCCGTAAGTATGAGCGGTCCCAGTAGTGGTGCAGAGTATGGAAACGTGCCGGAAATAACCTCCAGTTACCACAGTGATGCAAAAATGCGGTCGAGCGCCGGAAATGACGCGGTCCGGTTGCTCTAGTAACGGGTCATTCCATGTCAAGTGAACCAATGATTATTACCTCTATATTTTTAATTCTTTTGAGATTTTGTTATTTGATAATAGCATGTCAGACAATGCAAAATGTGAAGAGAAAAATTTTTTAAAAAATTTATTTTTTTTTTAAATGATTTTCAAAGTTCGGAAAAAGTGTGAATTTCGCTGTTGCCTGCCTTTACGTTTCTCCTCATAACTCAGGCTAGGAATAAGATAGAGAGACAAAAAAAACACCATTCTACTCAGAACTATACAGGCTTTCATCAGATATGTCACAAGAGGATCTTTGTTAATATTTTACCCATGTGATCGCAAGCGCAAAACTTTAAAACGTATTTCCGAAAAATCGGCGCGCTTTAAATATTTCAAAAACTGCCCATGTGTCTGCTGTGCTCTTAGCCACATCTGTACCAAATTTCAAGTTGGGATCGCAATGGGATCATATTTTAACATATTTTACTATTAATAGCGTCAATGGGTCATTCCATATCAAGTGATCTAAATATGAATATTTTTTTTTACCTGACGTCTTTAGATTTTTTTTTTTTTTTTCCTTTATGAAGTACTACTTTAGTTAATTACAAATTAAAAGTTTGGAATTTTTTTCTTCATCAGTTAATTTTTTACAGATTTTTAAAGTTTAAAAAAAGGGTGAATTTTGGCCTGGTATGACTTTAAATTTTTTTATCTCGGGCTAGAAATAAGATAGAGAAACAAAATAAACACCATTCTACTCAGAACTGTCCAGGCTTTCACCAGATATGTCACAAGAGTATATTTGTTAATTTTTTACCCATGCGAATGCAAACGCAACATTTTGAAACGCATTTCCGAAAAAAACGTTTTAATAAAAATTTTCCAAAACTGCCCATGTGTCTTTTATGCTCTTAGCCACATCTGTACCAAATTTCAAGTTGGGATCGTGATGGGATCATATTTTAAAATATTTAACTATGGTTAATCTCATTTTTATTAAATTTTGAAAAAACATATCAAAGACATACATTCAATCTTTTAACAAAATCTTGAGACATATAAAATATACAAAAAGAGAATTCACAAAGTTATTAGTAACTTTAAGATAAGCTGCAAATTTACTTTTGCGCTTATCTCTGGTGCAATATATACTACAATCTAAATATAATTCCAAACACTCAAGTATACAACCTTTCTCAGGGTTTTGAGATGTTCTGATGTCAAGGGGACAAGCAGCCCCAGCAGAATGATTTTTATCACTTGGCCCCTTCTAACAGGTTGACCACGTAAGTGGGTCATTACCGGTGAGGCCTAGTTGGAATAGTCTATCGACTGGTGTACCGGAAAGGAAGGCCGAAATATTAATGATCTACTCACAGCTCAGAGTTTCCGATACCTGTCTAATGTTCACTAGAATTCTGAAGGTATAGGTGTAGAAAGGAAATACCTAGACTGAATGTATCAGATGGGAAGAAAAGAGAGATAGAAAAGAAGATAGAGAGAAGAGAAACAAAAACCATTAGAAAAAGTTATACTGGGAAAGAAAAGCCACGTAAGAAAAAAAGAAAAAAAGGAGGGGGGGGGACGGGTGAGGTATGGGAAGGAGAAAGGGTACTCATCCCACTGGCTCCCCATCAGCCAGAGGTCGAGCCATATTATCTGTGCTGGAAAAGATACTCCTAAATTCTGCAGAGTCGTGAAAAAGAATCCATTCAACCCAAATCCCTAAGAATTTGTTCCGAGATCCCGACGCATCAGCTGCGAGCTCCTCCATTTGATATATGTCCATCAATTCTTTGAACCAATCAAGTAGAGATGGAGCCCGGGTTGATTTCCAGAACCTCGGGATCACAGCACGAGCAGCTGAGATGCAAAAGCGGAGAATATCCCTCTTCTGTAGCCCAATAGGACCTGGAAAAATGGATAACATTGCCGATTCTGGGCAGCATTCGGCTTGTTTACCTGTTATCCGGGCGTATGCATTGAAAACCTCAGACCAGAACCGCTGGATTTCCCCACAACTCCACCAAATGTGTATCATTGTACCCTTCTCTTCCCCACAGCGCCAGCAGGTATCAGGGGTTCCAGGGATCATGTTCTGGAGTGTCGTCGGGCACAAGTACCATCTAGTGAGCAGCTTATAGCTTCTTTCTTGTGCAGAACAAGCGCTAGCTAGTGAGTGAGTAAATATAAAACATTTCTGCCAATTAGCTTCTGAAATGCTACACCCCAATTCCCTCTCCCAAGCACGTTGGAAGTAAAGGGTGCCCTGCTCTCTCATGGACCCTAAGGCCTGGTATAGAACTGATATTTTGCGCCTCGGTGGAGCCTCCAGTTGGAATAACCTCTCCAATACGTTGGGCGTCAATCTTACCCTGCAAGAGTGGTCAGCTGAATATAAGTATGCTCTGTATTGGAGAAATTCGAATCACTTAAGAGGTCTCGTAGGTTCTTTGAGTTGTAGCTCTGCCATCGGGGGCAAACCACCACTGGACAGAGTCTGTCCTACTCGGGTGTCATCCACAATCCGCCAACATAAAAATCTCTGCCTGTCAAATCTGGGTGGGAAAGATGGGTTGGAAAAAAAGGGGAGTCAAAGGGCTAAGTCTGTCGTTTAAGCGGAGGGTTTTCGTCACTAGGTGCCATACCTTCAAGGTGTTTCTGGTCATGTCTGTCAAAGGTACTAGGTCTGTGGAGTCTTTAGGGGAAATCCAAAGCAGGTGTTTCAGCGGAATCCCCAAACCCTCTTGCTCCACCCCTACCCATTTCTTGGAGGACGCATGATAATGCCAATCTAGAGCTCTAACAAGAGAGGAAGCCACAAAGTACGCTCGTATGTTGGGTAGTCCAACCCCTCCTCTGGTCTTGGGCAAGGATAGGATATTCATTCGCAATCTGGACCTCTTGCCCCCCAGACTAATCTAAGGATCATAGATTGCATTTTGGAGAGGAAGCCTCTATCCAATAGAACAGGAACTGTCTGAAAAGTATATAAGAGTTGGGGCAAGACATCTATCTTGACTACATTTATTCTCCCGAACCAGGATAGCTTTAATTGTCTATAGGAGGTAAATGCCGATTCCGCGTTAGTCAAAAGGGGTTGATAATTTAAATTGAATATTTGTTTAAGATCTTTTGGTATAAGGACTCCCAAGTACTTAATGGCTTCTACTTTCCATTTAAATGGGAACTGTTTAGATAGATGAGAAACCAATTCTCCAGGCAAAGAAATATTGAGTGCCTCGGTTTTGGAGCAATTCACTTTAAAGTTGCTCAATTGTCCGAACCGTTCAAACTCCATTAAGACCGAAGGGATGGAGACCAGGGGCTGGGAGATGTAAAGTAGCAGGTCATCTGCAAATAAGGCTAATTTGTGATGACTCTGTCCCAGCTTGACCCCATGGACGCATTCATTGGACCTAAGTGCAAAATATTTAACTATTATAGTGTCAATTCAAAAATCACCAAGAACACAATCAGTCATTTTTTCACAATTGCCCGTCAATAGTTTGAATTTGATATAAAGAAACATAGTCTTGTAACATCTCAAATGAAAGCTGTTACCGTTCTGAGTAAAATGATGCCTCTCCCACTTCATTATCTTATTTCTAGCCTGAGATAAAAAAATGTAAAGTCATACCAGGCCAAAATTCACCCTTTTTTTAAACTTTAAAAATCTGTAAAAAATTAACTGATGAAGAAAAAAATTCTAAACTTTTAATTTGTAATTAACTAAAGTTGTACTTCATAAAGGAAAAAAAAATAAAAAATCTAAAGACGTCAGGTAAAAAAAAATATTCATATTTAGATCACTTGATATAGAATGACCCATTGACGCTATTACTAGTAAAATATGTTAAAATATGATCCCATTGCGATCCCAACTTGAAATTTGGTACAGATGTGGCTAAGAGCAAAGCAGACACATGGGCAGTTTTTGAAATATTTAAAGCGCGCCGATTTTTCGGAAATGCGTTTTAAAGTTTTGCGCTTGCGATCACATGGGTAAAATTTTAACAAAGATCCTCTTGTGACATATCTGATGAAAGCCTGGACAGTTCTGAGTAGATTGGTGTTTATTTTGTTTCTCTATCTTATTCCTAGCCTGAGATATGATAGAAAATGTAAAGCCATACCAGGCCAAAATTCGCACTTTTTTAAAACTTTAAAAATCTGTAAAAAATTAACTGATAAAGAAAAAAATTCAAAACTTTTTTTTTGTAATTAGATAAAGTTGTTCTTCATATAGAAAAAAAATTTAAAAAATCTGAGGACGTCAGGGAAAAAAAATATTCATTTTTGGATCACTTGACATGGAATGACCCTAACGCAGTGAGCGCCTGGGACGGAGATTTATCTTTCAACAAGACAATTATCCCAAACATAAAGCAAAATCTACAATGGAATGGTTGAAAAATAAACGTATTCAGGTGCAGGGACGGCTCCAGGTTTTCGTAGGCCCCAGGAGAAACAGTCTCAGTGGGCCCCTTTAACACATATCATGATTCATAAATATAACATAGAAGCTGCAGGCTGTATATATATCTTAGAGGCTGTTCAGGGTTGTATATATAATATGGAGACTGCTGGGCTGTATATATAATATAGAGGCTGCGTGCTGTATATATTATTTGGAGGCTGTGCTGGGCTATATATACTATTTGGAAGCTTTGCTGGGCTGTATATATAATATGGAAGCTGTGCTGGACTATATATATTATTTGGAGGCTGTGCTGGGCTGTATATATTATTTGGAAGCTGTGGCAGCCCAGCAGCAGCCTCCAAATAATATATCTAGCCCAGCACAGCCTCCAAATAATATATATAGTCCAGCACAGCTTCCATATTATATATACAGCCCAGCACAGCTTCCAAATAGTATGTATAGCCCAGTATAGCTTCCATATTATATATACAGCACAAAAGCAGTCTCCATATACCTCAGCAGCATCCTCCGTATACCCCAGCACAGCCTCCGTATACAGCAAGCACAGCCTCCATATACCCCAGCACAGCCTCTATATACCCCAGCACAGCCTCTGTATACCCCAGCACAGCCTCTATATACCATCAGCACAGCCTCTATATAGTCAGCACAGCCGCTATATACCCCAGCACAGCCTCTATATATAGTCAGCACAGCCTCTATATACAGTCAGCACAGCCTCTATGTACAGTCAGCACAGCCTATATATACAGTCAGCACAGCCTCTATATACCCCAGCACAGCTTCTATATACAGTCAGCACAGCCTCTATATACAGTCAGCACAGCCTCTATATACAGTCAGCGCAGCCTCTATATACCCCAGCACAGCCTCTATATAGAGTCAGCACAGCCTCTATATACCCTAGCACAGCCTCTATATACAGTAAGCACAGCCTCTATATACAGTCAGCACAGCCTCTATATACAGTCAGCACAGCCTCTATATACAGTCAGTGCAGCCTCTATATACCCCAGCACAGCCTCTATATAGAGTAAGCACAGCCTCAATTTACCCAGGCAAAGCCTCTATATACAGTCAGCACAGCCTCTATGTACAATCAACACAGTCTCTACAGTTGTGGCCAAAAGTATTGACACCCCTGCCATTCTGTCAGATAATACACAGTTTCTTCCTAAAAATGATTGCAATCACAAATTCTTTGTATTATTATCTTCATTCAATTTGTCTTCAATGAAAAAACACAAAAGAGAATGAAGCGAAAAGCAAAACATTGATCATTTCACACAAAACTCCAAAAATGGGCCAGACAAAAGTATTGGCACCCTCAGCCTAATACTTGGTTGCACAACCTTTAGCCAAAATAACTGCGATCAAGCGCTTCTGGTAACCATCAATTTCTCAGTTTCTTACAATGCTCTGCTGGAATTTTAGACCATTCTTCTCTGGCAAACTGCTCCAGGTCCCTGATGCAAAATTTGTTGGTAGTCTTCAGACTTCATAATGCCATGCACACGGTCAAGCAGTCCAGTGCCAGAGGCAGCAAAGCAACCCCAAAACATCAGGGAACCTCCGCCATGTTTGACTGTAGGGACCGTGTTCTTTGAATGCCTCTTTTTTTTCTCCTGTAAACTCTATGTTGATGAATTTGCCCAAAAAGCTCTACTTTTGTCTCATCTGACAAGAGAACATTCTTCCAAAACGTTTTAGGCTTTCTCGGGTAAGTTTTGGCAAACGCCAGCCTGGCTTTTTTATGTCTCAGGGTAAGAAGTGGGGTCTTCCTGGGTATCCTACCATACAGTCCCTTTGCATTCAGACGGCGACAGATAGTACGGGTCGACACTGTTGTACCCTCGGACTGCAGGGCAGCTTGAACTTGTTAGGATGTTAGTCAAGATTGTTTATCCACCATCCGCACAATCTTGCGTTGAAATCTCTCATCAATTTTTCTTTTCCGTCCTCATCTAGGGAGGTTAGCCACAGTGCCATGGGCTTTAAACTTCTTGATGACACTGCGCACGGTAGACACAAGAACATTCAGGTCTTTGGAGATGGACTTGTAGCCTTGAGATTACTCATGCTTCATCACAATTTGGTTTCTCAAGTCCTCAGACAGTTCTTTGGTCTTCTTTCTTTTCTTCATGCTCAATGTGGTACACACAAGGACACAGGACAGAGGTTGAGTCAACTTTAATCCATGTCAACTGGCTGCAAGTGTGATTTAGTTATTGCCAACACCTGTTAGGTGCCACAGGTAAGTTACAGGTGCTGTTAATTACACAAATTAGAGAAGCATCACATGATTTTTCTCACAGTGTCAATACTTTTGTCCACCCCCTTTTTTATGTTTGGTGTGGAATTATATCCAGTTTGGCTTTAGGATAATTCTTTTTGTGTTTTTTCATTGAAGACAAATTAAATGAAGATAATAATACCAAAGAATTTGTGATTGCAATCATTTTCAGGAAGAAACTGAGTATTATCTGACAGAATTGCAGGGGTGTCAATACTTTTGGCCACAACTGTATATACCCCAGCACACAGTCTCTATATACAGTCAGCACAGCCTCTATATACCCCAGCACAGCCTCTATATACAGTCAGCACAGCCTCTATATACAGTCAGTACAGCCTCTATATACAGTTAGCACAGCCTCTATATACAGTTAGCACAGCCTCTACATACAGTCAGCACAGCCTCTATATACCATCAGCACAGCCTCTATATACCCCAGCACAGCCTTTATATACAGTCAGCACAGCCTCTATGGTACATATAATCCCCCATCCTGCTGCTCACAGTAAAAAAACAAAACAAACTGATCATACTCACCTTCCATCCACTTCCCGGGGCTGTGTCCTCCTCAGATGCTTCCCCACCACATCCTTACAGCAGCAGGCTCCCGGGACTGTGGAGCTTCCTCCTTCCTCCTTCCTGCACCACTGTGATGAGCTCACAGGGTGATCACTCATCACTCTGCTCTCTGCTACAGTAGGCAAAGGAGGAAGCTCCACTGCTCCCTGGAGCCAGCACATGGTTAATCTGCATTGCATGCAAATTAGCCATGTGCACTGGGAGCTCAGCTGAGCACTCAGCTCCTTGAGGAGTCTGCCTGATGTGCCCCTTGTTAACAGGGATGTCTGTCCCTAATAGGCCCCTGGCTGTCAGGGCTGCCTGTCCCTGATGGCCAGTGGGCCCCCCCAGCTGTTCAGGGCCCCAGCATTTGCCTCGAAGGGGATGAATAATATTGCACACCCCACTTTTCAGTTTTTTTATTTGTTAAAAAAGTTTAAAATATCCATAAAATTTTGTTCCACTTGTTGTTGAGTCTTCATAAAAAAAGTAGAATTTATATCTTTATTAGGGATGAGCGAGTATAATCGTTACTATTCGGTACTCGCTGAGAAGTAACGATATTCGGCTACTCGCTACTCCCAGAGTTTCTTGTGATTACTCAGGAGTAGCGAGTAGTCCTTTAACTTTCGCACTGTATCTATATATAGATCTGATTGGCCAGATCGCTCCCAGCCATCTGATTCGCTATCAGATTGGCAGGTCCTTGCTGCACATCGGAGGTGAGGTTTTCGGGTCCCGGTGCAGGCGTCGGAAGGTGAGTATGATGTTTTTTAACAACTTTTCTTCACTTTTAGTGTACTTTCGCAGTGTATATATAGATACATGAAAGTACTCGCATTTCAATCAGACTCGCTATACTCGCAACGAGTACCAAGTACTGGGACCTACTCGTTGCGAGTATAGCGAGTGCGATTACTTCAGTACTCGCTCATACGTAATCTTTATGATTGAAGCCTGAAATGTGGCAAAAGGTTGAAAAGTTCAAGGGGGCCAAATACTTTCACAAGGCACTGTATATGCACATCAAGTTGTTGTATTACAGAAATACCACTCAATATGCTATATGTCAATGCTATGTGTTGGTAAGACGAGTGCCCATAACTCGCTAGGTACATTCTTCTCTTTCTGCCTTGTGTATGGGACCTTCTAATTGTATGTATGCTTACCTCAGAAACAGGTCTTAAGTCCACATTTGATTTATAGCAATAACTGGCTTTACAATATGGACATATAAGTAACATTTATGATTCCCAAACTGTAGAATGACACATTTTCTAAAATTTATAATTAACAGCATATTAAAAGAAAGGCTACGTACTACCAGGTCAATACACACTAAATTTTCTCTCTGTGAGGACATGCTGAAGGTCACAAAGAACTAACATTGGCAGAAAAACAAAGTTCCCCGCCTACATATAATTGCCAACTGTACCTTTCCCTCTTCCAGGAAAGAAATTATGTGCAGCATATAAATCATCAATTATTTCAACGGTTTCTAACAGTTCATTTTCCACTTTTTTTTTCATTTCCTTTATCCATTTTAATTCTGCCTAAAACCACCAGTTACTACGCTTAGCTGGCTGAATGGGTGAAGGCATAGTAGGGATCAACTCTGTACATTGATTGCTGGTTTTGAGTAAGTGAACGCTGTCTGTAGCATATTTATAAGATATATCACCAATATCAGTAAGATTGGGGTCTGTACACTGTTTAGTGGCTGCCAAAAACTGCAGATTAGCTCCTATTCAAGTGGAAGGGAGCTGATCTGCAGTACCCAGATGTGGCCACTATACACTGTGACAGGGCTGTGCTGTTCTGGCTGTGGACATTGTTTGTATACATGCTCTGATAGAGTAGACAACAGCGTAATAATAGGGATGTCAGACTCCACTGATCTTATATTGATAACCAATCCTGGATAGGTCATCAATGTTAAGACCTGGACATTCCCTTCAATAAGTTTTGTGATACAATCATAAAATGTCTGAATTTGTATCAATACATTTTGGTGTGCTGTGCATTTTTCCTCTCTATTTTGAAATTGTCCTATAAGGTATATATTTATTGTTGATCAGATAACACTCCTTACTTTTAGTTGCATCTAAGCCTGGTAAAGCTCTCTATAATACTACAATACTGTGCAAATTAATTGGGACAAAGAATTTATTAAGTAAAATGGTAAAAGTTGGTTACCAGTCAGTGATTCAAACCAGTTTTAACTGCTTTGAACAGTTGTGAGTGTACAACCTTGAGTAACAAAGTGTGGTTTGACTGGTTTTAGTCAGAAAATAACAGCTAGCTGCCCCCTCAGCTTCAGTTGAGAGCTTGTTTCTGTGAGGAGTGGTTTAGTGGACTTTTTCTCTCAGTGTGATTTGTGCCTGTAAAAATGGATGTTACTCCACGGAAGAGGTCTAGAATTATTACTCTTAATGAACGTACAAAACTGACAGTAAGAGAAATCGCTTCCACTGTTGGTATAGGAAAATCTACCGATTCAAAAATAATTCTCACACACAATGAAACTGGATCGTTTTCTCCAAAATGAAAAGGGAAATGTGGAAGAAAGACGAAAACGACACCAAGAACTGATAAAACACTTATCAGAAATAGTAAAATGATTGCAAGAAAAACTTGCTTTGTCCCAATTAATTTGCACAGCACTGTAGCTATAGACAAGAGTAAAGAGCTGTGCCTTGAAATAATTAATGTGATGCTTAACAGGAAGTCATAGCCCATCTGATCTAATGTTGGTGGCTTATCCTACAGCTGGCCACACACACAAGAGAACTGTCAGACAAACAGCTGTTCAATGGAAAGCTGTAACAATTGTGGGTATGAGCAGGAGGGGACCCAGAGGGTTGCAGTACTGGCTCAACCTGGAGTGGCTTGACTAAGTGACTACCTTATCTTCACTAGAGCCTCAGATGGCGAGTTTAGGCTTGCACTGGAGGGTAGTCTCCAGGTGCCACTCTGGCCAGCAGCTGGCCACAAGGGTCACGGATGCAGGCACAGACATGGCTGTAAGCAAGAGCAGTCTCTAGTACTGACAGGTGCAGTCTAGGTGGCTGTTATAGGTAGGAGCAGACTGGACGGCAGGTGTGCACAGGTGTTTTGAGTACAGCGGAGTGGCTGGTGAAGCTGGTCTTGCAGGTATAGAATATGCAGCAGGCATGGCAGGTGGAGCAGATGCAGATGTTGCAGTGAGTAATAGCAGACTTGTGGCTGGTAAAGGCTGGTGCAGCAGATGCAGCATATATGGGCAGTCACTGGAACATAGGGGCAGGTTAGCAAGCACAGATATGGGATAACAAGCATATGTATCTAGCACATGTTAGCTTATGTTAGCTAGCACAGATAAAGGAACAGGATACAGCAAATTGAAAAAGGAGCTGACAACTAGCTGCGTGTCTCTAGCAATAGACCACAATGCTCAGGCACCTCCCATAAGGGGAGGTTACCATCAGTACCTAGTACTTTCCAGCCATTGGGTGAGAAAACATAAATAGCATCTGCAATGCCCCTTTAAGAGGTGGTGAGTATACGAGTTCATACTCTAAGTGCGCTTAAGGGAGACCTGTGCAGCGTGTATAGGCCCCGTGAGCATGAAGGAGGAACACACTGACTTTGCCAAGCAGCTGGAAGGGTGAGTTTACCAGTGCTCCTGCCCGGAGGAGGGAGTGAGACAGAGCGGAGACATTGGCGGCGGCATTACAAAAAGTCTCTAAAAACTCCCCTACACACAAAATCTCATAATGGCCCAGCATTTCTCTGCTCTTTATGGGTAGAGTGGAGTAGTCCACTACCAGAATCTTCCAGTAACTGCATATTTGCCAACAGAACAAATGAATCTGATTGAGTTTAAACCAGATTGTCCTTATGCCCCTGATTTAATCTGTCAGGGTAACATCAGTAGGCCCCATATACATTAAATTGTTAGCAGAAATTTATGGGGCCTTAAGAATAAACTTTTCATGTTGAAAGGAATGCTTCTTTTTTATATATTTTTCGTACACCTTTTCAATCACATGCATTAGCAATGTGGCCCAAAGTAATTGAACTATAATATAACATGAGAAGACCAAGCCTGAAAGCTTGTGAAATGATATTAGATCACAAAGATAAATTTATCAGTTTTTTGCATTCTTGAATGCATATGGCAGGGATGGGGAACCTCCACCCCACCAGGGCAGTTTCCTGAGAGCCAAAGTGCTATAGTCTGTCACCCCACTTTGCTGGCTTTGAAATTCCTCTTTACACTGTGAAACTGTGAGCACACACACACAGCATTCACTATGGAATGCTGCGGTGGCATGCATTGAAGAATTACTTCCTGATACTGTAGCATTATGATGTTCTTTGTGGGCGAATTCAGTGGACTTTGTGCTTCCGTTCTCTTGCTGTTATGAAGACAGCAATCACAGTGTCTCCTTTGTGGTGTTTAAGCTCCAACCCTAGTGTTTCCTATGTGATGAATATACATCGGTCCCAATGTATCGTATGAGATGTATATTTACCAGCCCAAGTGTTTCCTATGTGAGGAATATACATTAGCCCCAATTTATCATATGTGATGTATATGCACCAAACCATGTGTCACCTATGTGATGTATATACACTAGGGATGAGCGAGTACCGTATTATTCGGAATCACTATAGCCGCAACGAGTAGGTCTCAGTACTCGCTACTCGTTGCGAGTATAGCGATTCCGAGTAATTTTGCAGTGTATCAATAGATACACTGCAAAAGACCTGTAAAAGTGATGAAAAGTGGTTAGAAAATAAAAAAATTGGATACTCACCTTAACCAACAGCTGCACTGGGACCGGCCGATGGACATCTATTCATGTTAAAGGACCTTTCACTCTCCCAGCCAATCAGATGGCTGGGAGACATCTGGCCAATCAGATGCTGCCATGTCACAATGACGTGATCGCTAGCGGCCACCTGATTGGCCAGATGGAAAGGTCCTCGGTGTACCTGAGAGGACCTTTCCATCTGGCCAATTAGGTGTCTACTAGCGATCATGTGATTGTGACGTGGCGGCATCTGATTGACCAGATCTCTCCCAGCCATCTGATTGGCTGGGAGAGTGAAAGGTCCTTTAACATGAATAAATGTCCAATAATGTCAAGGGGGAAAGAACCAGAAAGCATGTACGGATGACCGGGATCAGAGAAACAGACAAATAATTCAAAAAAAGTAAATCTTTATTATCAATAATACAGAAAAATATGAGCAAAAAACACAAACAGAATAAAAACACTTAATATGTGTGATGGACAACCACCAACACAGCATTGTGTTTTGTGTTTAGTGTTTTTGTCAATCACACATTTTAAGTGTTTTTATTCTGTTTGTGTTTTTTGCTCATATTTTTCTGTATTATTGATAATAAAGATTTACTTTTTTTGAATTATTTGTCTGTTTCTCTGATCCCGGTCATCCGTACATGCTTTCTGGTTCTTTCCCCCCTGACATTATTGGTGTATAGCATGTGACTGGTGGATCGCCCTCTAGTGCCACTCTAACACATTATCTCTGCAATGAATAGATGTCCATTGGCCGTTCCCGGTGCAGCCCGTCGGTTAAGGTGAGTATCCGATTTTTTTTATTTTCTAACCACCATCATCTCTTTTACAGGACTTTTGCAGTGTATCTATTGATACACTGCAAAAGTACTTGGTACTTGCTACTCCCGAGTAATCCTAATTTACTCGGCGAGTAGCGAGTACACGATTACCGCTACTATTCGTCGAGTTCCGAATAGTAGCGAGTATACTCGCTCATCCCTAATATACGCCAATCCCAGTGTGTTCTATGATAAGTATATGCTCCAGCCCAAGTGTATCTTATATGTTATACAGTTGAAACCAGACATTTACATACACTATATAAAAGACACATATGCATGTTTTTCTCACTATCTGACATGAAATCAGAATAAACGTTTGCCATTTAAGATCAATAAGGATTACCATAATTATTAATATTTGCCAAATGCCACAATAATGAGAAAGAGAGAATGTTTAAAGACAGGACATGTCTCAAAAAATGTAGGTCTTTGTTCCTTGTTCATTGTGCATTTGCAAAAATGAATCTGGTTTTTTTTATGCTTCTTTTGGAGT
This sequence comes from Allobates femoralis, assembly GCA_033576535.1. Lineage (NCBI taxonomy): Eukaryota > Metazoa > Chordata > Amphibia > Anura > Aromobatidae > Allobates > Allobates femoralis. The sequence continues at coordinate 382,985,392 of JARQOC010000004.1, forward strand.
AATGGCTTCTTCCTGGCTGAGTGGCCTTTCAGCCCATATGGATGCAGTAATTGTTTCACTGTGGATAATGACACAATCTCACCACTTTCCACCATCATCTTCAGAAGATCTTTGGCTTTTGTTCTTGCGTTATTATGCACATGTTGGACCAAAGCATGTTCATCTCTGGGACCAAGAACCTGTCTACTTCCTGAGTGGTATGGTGGTTGGACATTCCCATCTTGTTTGTACTTGCATATTATTGTTTGTACATATGAACGAGGCACCATCAGGTATCTGGAAACTGTACTTCAGGATGATGCTACACAAAGAAACAGTGTGTTTCAGGTATGCATTAAAATACATCCACAGGTGTGGCTTCCAAACACATGACATCATCATATGGGCTGTCCAAAATTGTTTAAAAGTATAGTAATCTTAGTATATGTAAACTCGTGATTTTGTAGAAAGTAATAAAAATGCCTTAAAACATTCTCTCTCTCTTATTATTCTGGCAATTGGCAAATATATATAATTAACGCGGACCCGGTAAGTATATCAGCAGTATTAACTCTTTCCTTCCTTTAGCAGAGAAACCCCGAAAACAAACCCGGGAAAAAAAGGATGTTCGCCCATCCCTGATAGGGTTCATTATCATTACAAATAATCAAAAATCCTCAAAGTCAATTTTCACAATTTCAGTACCTTAGATTTAGGAGACAACATGCTACTGTTAATTTTTTTAAACCCAATCCCATTGATAAAGCTAATAGTATGGTTAATGCTAAATCTCAGTGAAAAATAAATACATCTACAAATTCTCTAATTTCCCTGATATTATTCTAGATATATAAAAGGAAAAAAATGCATTTGTTTTCAATTTTAATAAATGCATCTACATGTCCTCTGCTTTCACAAATAATTAAGGGATTGCTGAAAATGTTTGACTTTGGGCAGCGTGCCAACTGCTGATTAAAATTAATTTACGGGATATCAAACTAAGGTTACAGAGTGAAATGCAAATACATTCAGACTGTAATCCATCACTCGCAAAATGGCAGTGTGTCCAGTTACCAGTTTGCAATGCTATATTGCCAAATCGTATGCACTGAAGCATTAAAATATTATATCCTTATACCCAATCATGTCACTTTTCTAACTATAGATATTAATATAATAAGCGGTCATTAGCATGTGAGCTATCATAGGTAATTCATGTTTAATATAATATTCCATATTATATATATTAGTGACATAATAAGGAAAATCTTTATAAAAGTAACACAGGTATGCAAAATATGGGTTTTTGCAATTTTTGCAAATCCAATGACTGATTCTTGTTTTCTGATGCCCTGATTTAAAAAAAATTATATTTTTAAAAAATAACGTATGGATTTTGCAAAAAAAATACGTTAAATTACATACATAAATTACTTTTACAGAAAGAAAATGGGGAAGTTGTAAAAAATGATGTTGAGAAACCAAACTTTTAAATTACTATTTTTCTCAGAAAGTAAATGTAACATCAACTGTTCTTCACTGTGCTTTTAAAGGAGTAGAAGAATTTCGTCTATCTATAAACAAACAGGTAGATAGGAAATACTTAGCTAACATAAATTAATTCAAGTCTCCAGGTCCAGATGAATTACAACTCAAGGTGCTAAAGAAGATAACAGAGGACATTTTTAAATCACTCTCCATAATTTTTGAAAATTGTTGGAGAATTGGAGAAGTTCCAGAGGACTGGAGTAGAGCAAAGGTTGTCCCTATCTTTAAAAAGGGGAAGAGGGTGGCCACCAGGAGCTATAGGCCTGTGAATCTGACTTCAGGAAAGATCTTTGAGCATATTATTAAACAACATGTATGAAAGTACCTGGATGAGAAGGAAGTGCTTAACCATAGTCAGCATGGATTTGTAACTAATAAGTCATGTCAGAATAAATTAATTTCCTTCTATGACAGAAGCACTGACTAGGTGGATCAGGGAAACACAGTAACTCAGCAAAGCATTTGACCAACTATCTCATACCATCCTTATAGAAAAAAAATGGCCAAGTATAGAATGAAAAAGGCAACTGTTAGGTGGATTCATAACTGGCTTAGTGATTGGACCCGAAGAGTGGTCATAAATGGCTGCACATCCAGTTGTAATTAAGCAAACTTTAAAAACCTTTTATTAGTAATTCACTAAAAACGAGAAAGGAACTCGTCAGACAGACCAACAATAGACAAATACAAACAAATAAAGCAATGCAATTGTCCGATCACCAGTACAGGAGCATTAGTATTAGTGTACAGAGCAAAGAATGGCCTGAGTACAAATATCTGTAAAGACATAGTCAACTGTACCACGGTAATTATTGCACTAAGTCCAGATAAAGAAACCAATCATAAAAAAAAGGATTGATCTAACCCAAGGGACCAGGAGTCAGTCAGGCCTTGTAGTGATGCAGCGCACAGGTGATTGTCCCAGGAACACAACCCCTACATCAAGCCCTGCATCGAAATAACAAGTACACAGACTCTTATAAATTGACTTATGCCCTTAAAAGGGCAGTCCACATCTGCTCCCTAATCATGCACCCTATTCATGTCCCTACAGTCCTTATTCTGACATGTTTCGAGAATATTATCCCCATCACCTGTCAATCACAATCAGGTATGTTGAGGAAATTTACTAGTGTAGAGATCTAAAAGGTATCCAATTAACTAGTAAACACTCTCAGCGGCTCATACTTCAGATAAAGCATGCAAAGCTTATCTGCTCATTGAGACCTAGTGGTGCCACTGTGTCCAGGTAAAATATCCACTTGGTCTCTTTTTGTAGCACTAAATGGTCCCAATCTCCACCACGGAGTGGTCTCTTGACATGATCAATCCCGATAAATCGAAGGACCCTTGGGTCCCCACCATGAGCCTCGTTCACATGTCTAGCTACTGAGGTCTCACGTTTGTGTTCAATGTCACCGAGATGGTCCCCAATACGACGCCGGAACTCCTGAATTGTTTTTCCAACATATTCCTTACCACAAATGCAGGTGGCTTTATAAACTACTCCCTGCGTGCGGCAGTTGACAAATGAACGAATCTCAAAATCTCTGCCCCTGACATTGCTCCTAAACATTTTAGTTATATCAATAAAGGGACAGGCAACACAGCCAGAGCATTTACAGAAACCCTTAATGTTACTCATCAACCAGGTCTCTTTTGTTGGTCTAATAAAGTGACTATGTACGACACGATCCTTAATGGAACGTCCCTTCCTATAGGTAATCAAAGGATGGGTGGGTAATTTTGGCCCCAACTCCGGATCTGAAAGAAGAATGGGCCAGTGTTTCTCAAGGATCTTGCGTACATCAAATGAACCATTGTCAAATGTAGTGATTAAAAGGGTCACATCATCAGAATTCACAGGCTTATGCTTAGGTAAAAGTAGGACGGGTCTATCCTTCTCTTTCGCCCATTCACATACCTTTCTGAGGATGCCTTTAGGATAGTCTCTTTCCCTAAATCTAGCCTGTGCCTGTGCCTGTTCGGTGTACACTTCAACCTCAGAGCAATTCCTAAGGACTGCCCTTTTGGAATACCTATCTTGAAATGCAAGGGATGACCACTCTCCCAATGTAAAAGTGAGTTAGTCGCAGTAGGTTTCGGATAGGTTGAAGTGTGTAAACCACCTATCTGTTTTCACCAGATCCATATGTCCAAAAATGGAAATTGGACACTATGGACCTCGTGTATAAATTTCAGACCAATAAGATTGTTATCTAGACCCACCACAAAGTCAGAAAGCTGTTCCATAGTTCCCGACCACACAACAAATATGTCATCGATGTAGCAGGTCCAGATTTCGAACCTACATGTGATTTCATCCATCAGGGGCGTGAAGATCATAATCTCCTCCCACCAACCCAGGAGCAAGTTAGCATACAAGGGGGACAGGGGCTCCCCATCGCGGTGCCCCTGAGTTGGTGGTAGTATTTCCTGTCAAAGAGGAAGACATTTCTAGTCAGACAAAACTCAAGCAATCTCAGCACACTCATTATGCAGCCGAAACTGCTGCCCTCTGCTAGACAGAAAGTATCTTACAGCCGCTAAGTCAAAGGCATGAGGAATCGAGGAGTACAAGGCCTCCACATCCACTCTGCTTAAAATCGCATCACTGGAGATATTAACACCTTCAAGTTTTCTCAACAAATCAGGCGTATCACGGGTATAGGGATGTAGAGCTGTCACAAAGGGTCTGAGGATATCATCCAAATAAACACCACAATTTTGTGTCAAACTATCGTTACCCGACACAATGGGCCTTTTCTTTAAGGCTGAAAAACCCTTGTGTACTTTGGGCAAACAATAGAATGTAGCCATCACAGGATTTTTGGGCAAGAGAAAATCATACTCGCTCTTGTCAATTATTTTAGTATCAAGGACATCATCAAGAATAACTCTCAATTCTTCCAAATATGCCTGAATAGGATTACAAGGCAGTTGGAAGAATGTCTCAAGTGGTGTACCACAGGGCTTTATCCTGAGCCTTTTGTTGTTCAACATCTTCATCAATGACTCTGCTAACGTCACCTGTCATATTTACTATAGTTTCTAACCCTGCTTATGCATATATGTATGTGTCTTCAGAATTTGTGTCATTATCAGCCTGACGAAGGGGCCATAGTGTCCCGAAAGCTTGCTATGTTTACCATCTTTTCAGTTAGCCATTAAAAGGTATCATCCACTGAGGACTCTCAGATTCCAATATTTATGGATGAAACTAGGCAATTATTTTAGTTACAAATATGTAGTAGTGTCTTACTTTGCATGTCTTATTTTAATAATTGTGCTGTTTAGGAGCTGTTAGTATTGGTATATAATACCAGTCATCTCTGTTGTCCGCCTACTGTGTAATGCAGTTCTAAAAATGGTAGCTTTCACAGTGGCGTCTTCAATAGGACAAGCCACTGTGTTCCTCTTTTCTTTCTCAGGAGACCTTACTGTACATTGGCTGAGTGTTCTGCATTCAGTTCAATGCAAGGTTTGCTCTTTCCCAGCCATTAGCCAGCTGCTTTAGCATTTTATTATCTTGAGAGGATTTTTTGTACATCAAAGACATCTCCAAACAGTGTGACTGAGTGGATGTAACTGAGCCTGGACAGCATTACTGCACAGTATTTCTGTTCTGCAGTTGTGCACAGTTTTCTGCCATCTGCCTTATAGATCAGTAATGAAACTAAGGGTGGTTCTCCATATTGTGTAAGGGCATTTCTGGAATAGTCAGCAAGGTCAAAAAGAATTGACACGTCCTTACCATTAGTTTGTATATTAATTTCTTACCAGCAAAGACATAGCATAGCACAATTAATTATTTTTTTTGGTTTAGATTTTAAGTGGCCGCAAAGTAAGAAAACTAAAAAAAAAACAAAACACTTTCCCTTCTGCTTATTCTGAATCTGTAATCTAATCCAGGCGAAACAATTGTTTATCCTGAACACTGACCTGAGAAAAAGTCTAGTTTATAGAACAATCTGTGTTAGTTTGTTCTGACATTTAATCTCGGAAAGTGATTGCACTTTTCAATTTGTCATTGCACTTTCATTTGACCTTGGATATTTAAAAAAAATGCAAACACAGTGTTAGGGTTAAAGGGGAGAGGTAAATCCGAATGAAAAAGAGAAATTATCCTGCACAACAATTTTAGCCCTCTTATAGAGGGACTGGGAATAAACAACGGGCAGACAATTCTGGCATCCGCTTATCATTCATGCGCAAAGATGAAAGGGCATTTTGACATGCACCATGACTGATCAGACTTTCACATGGCGTTCACCAAAAGAAGAGTGTCAGGCTGCCCCATACCCATTAGATAATTGGCAATTTTATCCAAAATGTTTGTGAGGCACTTCTCCTAGTAGCTAAAGTGGTATTTTACTGAAAAATACATCATATGTTTTCTCCTAATTAAATGGTCTTCTATAATGTACATTAGCAATGTTACATTTTCAATACTACTAGTAGGGGAATGTTATGGCGGGTTTTCAGTTATCTGCTATAGCAAAATAACATAGATAATGGTGGATTGCTCATTATTTATAACATATTTCCTACCAAACTGTTCATATATACCTTTCTAATCAGTGGGGAGTAGATTATCGGAATACCTGTGTAGGTGACTACAGTATGGCTGTAATTGGACTATGATAGGGATAGCGAGAATCTTTTCTACTTAGTAGATTGGAAGGTATATGGTCCTGCAGAGACTTTCTGAGCTCCCAAAAGGATTTTAACATTCCAGTCTTAAACATGGGATCTCATACTAAGGATTCTCTCTATACTATTTTTACAAACTTTTATGGAAGTGGTCTTAAAATGGGGGTACTCTGACTCATGCACCAACTCTTGGTTCCTTCCCCTAGAGTCTAATTCATTTCTGCATGTCCATGGAGGGTTACTGTGGTAAACCAGTAACCTCCTTTGATTTGTATTCAGAAAACATAGCATTTAGTTTTTATGTGTACTTCAGGAATTTGCCTCAACATCCACTTTATTCACCTGGTAATCATATTTTCAGTGAAGTCCTCCTTGTCTTTTAATTATGTTCATTTAATTCCAAGCTCAGACCAGCAGTTAACCATTTGTCTGGTGTAAATTTGAGCTGTTCACACAACTCTGCTACAGTAATGTATAATTTTCTCTGCAAGCAAGTATACAGTTTGCTTGTTGTTCTGTCTGTCTGTCTTGCACAAAACCATTTGTCTGCTAATTGCATATATCTCTGAAATTGACCATTTGTCAGATGATAGCATACAACTCTGCTATTAACCAATTGTCTGCTGCAAGTCTTGAATTGATTATACATTTTCAGCTCCTGAGTAGATCCACATTCCTGACTTTATGTCTTCTAGTGTTTTTCTGCACTGCTTGTCTGTCTGTCATCCTGTATACAAAGCTGTCCTGGGTCGTTGAACCACATGCCATCTGGCAAATTCTGCTCTGCTACTGCATCTTCTTTGGTCCATGTTATTCACAGTGTCAGTGTGGACAATTGCTTGATCTTCTCGTGATCTTTCTCATTCAACGAGTAGCACCCATTCGAATGGAGTGCCAATCACATACAAGGTGGGCCATTTATATGGATGCACCTAAATAAAATGGGAATGGTTGGTGATATCAACTTCCTGTTTGTGGCACATTAGTATATGGGAGGGGGAAAACTTTTCCAGATGAGTGGTGACCATGGTGGCCATTTTGAAGTCAGCCATTTTGGATCCAACTTTATTTTTTTCAAAGGGAAGAGGGTCATGTGACACATCAAACATATTGAGAATTTCATAAGAAAAACAATGGTGTGCTTGGTTTTAACATAACCTTATCCCTTCATGAGTTATTTACAAGTTTATAACCACTTATTTAATGTATTCAAAGGGCTGCTCATTGTGTTGGATTGTCAATGCAACCCACTTCTCCTACTCTTGACACACTGATAGCAACTCCACAGAAGAAATGCTAGCACAGGCTTCCAGTATCCATTGTTTCAGATGCTGCACATCTCGTATCTTCACAGCATAGACAATTGCCTTCAGATGAGTGATGAGGCAAACTTTTTTGTGAAAGGTGAAGTTAACAAACAAAACCATCGCTATTGGTCTGACACTAACCCATGGTGGATAGATCCCTCCAAGACTGTTGGAACACAAAAATTGATGGTATGGTGTGGTATATGGGGTACAAAGATAGTGGGTCCATTCTTCATCAATGGAAACCTCAATATCACTGGATATCTGAATCATGAAGCAATTTCAGACCCTGGCGGTGTCATTCAATAAAGAGGGGTGATGTTAGGGAAAGTCTGAGGGGAAAGGGGTATTCGTGACGCCACCTGCGGTATGTGGCCAGGGTAGCCACCGGTGCTTCAGAACCTCTGGGGACGATGGCCAACAGCTTGGATGGCGTCACTCCCGCAGGTGGAGCATAGTCCCCAGGGCAGTGGAGTGGTTCCCTGGCTCGTACCTCGTCAGATGTTCACTTCGTTAACAGTACCCTTGGTGTTCCAGGCAGCCTCTGCGGCCGGTGGTCGACGCTCAAGAAAGTCACACAGACACCACAGTTCCGTTATTTTTATTTCAGTGTTAAAACATGGCTGCCGGGTACGCTCCTTGCCTCTTTTCGGTACAGCATTTTCTTCAGAGCCGGGTTAGTACAGTCAAGCCACGATTGGTGCCCTTTCCTTCCTTCCTAAGTGTCTCAGTCTCAGGTGGTCTGTCTCCCTCACAGCGTTCTAAGGTGTAGTTCACATGTGGTGAGGCAAGCGGGTCATCGCTCTGCCTCCCAGGCTCTCAACGCTCTCCACAGCACAGAGGTCATGTACCGACAACTACGAGTGCTTATTTGTGTCCTGGGTGCCACTAGGTCCTTCTCCCAGGCACTGTTCTCTAGTTCAACCACCTTCCCCAAGATTTTCGTGCTCGGCCACAGCTCCCATTAGAAGTCAGGGGCCTCCGGATTTACTGCTCGAGCATGAAGTATCCGCACCGTGTTCAGGGCTGGGTCCCTGGGTCGTCCACCAACCCCTCTGTCTCATCAGATTCAGGCGTACGGGGAATTGATGTCTCGTCCCCACCCTTAGGGCTCTTCTCTCTCTGTCAGTCAGTCTTTCCCTCCTGTGGGCGAGCGGGGTGGCATTGCTCCAACCCACGGGAGTCGGCACCACACCGCCTCGACTACCGCTCCTCAACAGTCGATGTTTCTCCTCCGGTCTCTTTCTACTGTCTCTACTGTCTGTACTATCTCTACCATTTCCTGTTTCCCCTTTTTGTGACCTAGGCCCTCCCTCAGGTCCTCCCATTGTCCCAGGGCCTGCTGCTGCTTGTGTGTGTTTTTTGTTTTGGGCTCAACTGCACCATCCCAGCACCTGGAGAACAGGGGCACTACACTCCCTAACCATGGGAATGCAGTACTTCTGGTGGTGGCTTACCCGGTGGGGCGCCACATTGCCCCTTGGCAGGAAAAGCTCGTCCCCGAGCGACACACTCACAAAATTGTTTTATATGCATGCATTTCAACAATAACATTAAACAGCGTTTTTCTTCCATTTCGGGAGACACAGGTTCTTAAACATTGCATAACAAAGTCCAGTCGTATAATAATATAAAAACTTGCAAAAACTTTACTACTTGGGGCGGGCCTGATATTTTGCCCCTTCTCCAAGGTCCTTCCCATGATGAGGGCCAAGACATGCCCACAGACCTGCACATGGCGCCTGTTCTCTTCCCTTCCACCATTTTGCGAGTCAGTTCTTACACAGTTTTAACAGTTCTTAAGGTGCATGTGACCCGTTCTTTTTGCGGACGATCGCATCCTGTTCATGATGCCAAGTTGACACGCCCCACTCCAGGGCCAGGGAAGACTTGGGAACCAGGCGGTTACTCTTTGTTCTAATTCACCTCTCTTCGGTTCTTTTCACGGGGACAGAGGGGGGCCGAGACCCGGTCCCATGACCCTGGCGGTGTCATTCTATAAAGGGGGGTAATGTTAGGGAAAGTCTGAGGGGAAAGGGGTATTTGTGATGCCACCTGTGGTATGTGGTCAGGGTGGCCAATGTTACTTCAGAACCTCTGGGGACAATGACCGGCAGCTTGGATGGCGTCACTCCCCGCAGGTGGAGCGTAGCCCCCAGGGCAGTGGAGTGGTTCCCCTGGCTCGTACCTTGTCAGATGTTCGCTCTGTCAACAGTACCCTTGGTTTTCCAGGCAGCCTCTGCGCCCAGTGATTGCCACTCAAGGAAGTCACACAAACACCACAGTTGTGGTTCCATTACTTTTACTTCGGTGTTAAAACATGGCCACCGGGTACACTCCTTGCCACTCTCCGGTACAGCACTTTCTTCAGAGCCAGGTTAGTACAGTCAAGCCACGGCTGGTGCCCTTTCCTTCCTTCCTAAGTGTCTTAGTCTCAGGTGGTCTGTCTCTCTCACAACGTTCTAAGGTGTAGTTCTCATTTGGGGTGAGAGGGTTGTCGCTCCGTCCCCCAGGCTCTCAACAATCTCCGCAGCACAGAGCTCAAGTACCGACAGCCACGAGTTCTTATTTGTGTCCCAGGCGCCATTAGGTTCTTCTCCCGGGCACTACTCTCTAGTTCAGCTATCTTCCCAAGATGTGTCAGGTGTTCAGTTACAGCTCCCGTTAGGAGTCAGGGGCCTCCGGATTTACAGCTTGGGCATGAAGCATCTGCACCGTGTTCAGGGCCGGGTCCCTGGGTCGTCCACCAACCCCTCTGTCTCATCAGATTCAGGTGTGCAGGGAATCGATGTCTCGTCTGCACCCTTAGGGCTCTTTTCTCTCTGTCAATTATTCTTTCCCTCCTGTAGGCGAGCGGGGTGGCATTGCTCCAACTCACGGGAGTCGGCACCACACCGCCTCGACAACCACTCCTCGACAGTCAATGTTTTTCCTCCTGTCTCCTTCTACTGTCTCTACTGTCTCTACCACTTCCTGTTCCCCTTTTTGTGACCTAGGCCCTCCCTCCGGGTCTTCCCATTGTTCCAGGGCCTGTCGCTGCGTTTGTGTTTGTTTTTTGTTTTAGGCTCCACTGCACCATCCCAGCACCTGGAGAACAGGGGCACTGCACTCCCTAATTGTGGGAATGCAGTATCTCTGGTGGCAGCTTACCCAGCGAGGCGCCACATTTACATCCAGATACGTTATAGATCACACCTTCTCTGCTTGAAGTCGATTCTGTCCCTTTTGTCTTCATAAAATAAAGTCGTCATGATGAGATTTCATGTCCAGAGTTCATGCCTCCCTCTTCTCTGTGTTCAGCAGCATTTCCCGACACTGTGCCCTTAAAAATAAAAATATCATTGTACTGCACCAAAAAAATAAATATCTCCCATGCCACGCCCATGAAACAAACTTACCCCTCACTGTGCTTCCTGCACAAAATATCCCCCACACTGCCCATCTCTATAATATAACTCTCTCCATAATGTCTCTCCAAACAGCTCTTCTCCATAATTTTCCTCCACTGACCCTGGCTGTTAATGTGTTTATGATGCAGCATTTTGGAGCTTATAGTTTTCATAGTGAATGCTGCAAATGAATTTATCAATATTAGTGGGTATTGTAGTTTTTAGACATGTATCACCTGAAATCTTAATGATTCATTATTGTTTTTCAAAGTGTTAAACAACCTTTGTGATTTATGATTTTTAGATAACCCATGCCTAAAAAATAAATCAAGTTGTCAAATCAATACCTGTAGAATTTAAATGTGGCTTGTGAGCAAAAAATAGTTGGATACGTCTGGCTGAAGCATGACTAAATATCTGTACAATCAATAGCCATGTTACAGGGTTTGTATTTTAAATAGACATAATTGAATCAATTCATTATGGCTTTTTTTATTTAAAAAAATAGTGATTTAGAATTGGTAACGTTTTATAGGTGTTGTCCCATCTTAAATCTTCCATAGCATTCTTCACCCCACCCTCCCATTGATGATACACCAGTGAAGACTGACAGTTCAGACTAGCATCATGGTGGCCCGAATTAAATAGTCTCCAATGCTGCAAGCAGAGGCAACTTACCTCTACAACATTTGAGTAGCACAGGGGTACTGAAGTCAACCTTCAGAGCAACGGTTATAAAGTCTCTAGCAAGGAGCCTGCAAGTTCTTATTAAATAAGAGATCAACCATCTTTCATAGATTGCCAAAATGGTCCCAAACCTAGGCATCAAGCTGTACACTATATAATTAAAGGTCCCTATGTTTTTGAGAACCGTGATGATATTGCAAATACAGAATACAGTCTACATCATGGGTGGGTACCAACCGAGACCCCCGTGTTTAAGAGCGACAAAGAAAAGGATAAATTGCTAAGTTGTTTACTTTTACAATCACTTCAGAAAATATACTTAAAGGGAACCTGTCACCTGATTCTAAGTGCCTACACTATCACTAGCTGTCCCTACACCTTCCTAGATGCTCCCTATCTATCCCTTTCTCATCTAAAGTGGCCACATTAAACATCTCAAAAATTAGTATAAACTTACTGCAGTCTTTGAGTTTGGGGGACTGGGAAGGCGTGGCCACGTTCCATTCACCACTCCTCCGTGGTGTAGTGCACGCCCCACTGGGCGGCATTATTCTTTGTCCTCTCTGCCCCCAGTGTTTGGAATCTCCCGTCCTCTGTGTCATTCTATACACCGGCCGGACGTCACATCCGGCGCGGTGCATTATGGGGCCAGTCACGTGATCGGCCTTAGTGCATTATGGGGCCGATCACGTGATCGGCCCCAGTGCTTTATGGGCTTGATCACGTGATCGGCCCGGCTCCGCGCATGCGCAATGCGCTTATTGAAACCGGGCCAATCACGTAATCAAGCCCATAATGCACTGGGGCCGATCACGTGACCGGCCCCATAATGCACCGCGCCGAATGTGACGTCCGGCCGGTGTATAGAATGACACAGAGGGCGGGAGATTCCAAATACTGGGGGCAGAGAGGACAAAGAATATAGTCGCCCAGCGGGGAGTGCACTACACCACGGAGGAGTCGTGAATGGAGCGTGGCCACGCCTTCCCAGTCCCCCAAACTCAAGGACTGCAGTAAGTTTAAACTAATTTTTGATATGTTTCATATGGCCTCTTTAGATGAGAAAGGGATAGATAGGGAACAGCTAGGAAGGTGTAGAGACAGCTAGAGATAGTGTAGGCACTTAGAATCAGGTGACAGGTTCCCTTTAAGTGTTCATTTTGATGAGTGCATACTTATGTGTATTGTTTGTGTCTGAAACATACAGCACAATGACACAATATAGTCAGCATGCCAGTGCACATCGCTCACCTTTTACACGGTAAAATGTTCAGCTATGTGGACATGCACACTGAGCTCTGTATTGAGCCAATGACTGGCCCGAATTTTAGTTTGGTAATCTGAAACCAGCTTTAAGAAAAGTTTCACTTGTACCTATTGCCATTCCCTAATATAATGTGTATTTCTGCACTTTAGGTCATATATTTGGTAAAGATTACAAAACAGAAGTTGGTCTGATGTTGGGGTCATCTATTGTAATTTTCATTCCTTTTTGCCCCTCAGTCTCCTTTCTAAGTATCAACGTGAAGCAAATGCTGAAAGTGATGCATATTAAAAATGTAATAGAAGAGGATGATCATTTGGAAGTAATGTTTTATGGAAAGGATAAGCCTGGATGAATCATTCCACGATACACCGAACAAAGAGTTATTAATAGGAATTAATACAAAATTAGCTAATGGGAGGAGGAATTGGGTTTTATGCAATGCTAGTTAAGCTGAGCACACACAGCTTAGTTTTCACACTGGGCATACAAATGAGACACAGGGACAGCAATAATAATAACACATACATTATTGCTTTTTACATAGAGGGTATATATAGCCATGTTAACAGAACATTCTCAGTCTACTTTACGTATGCTGCAGTACATAGTGTTATCATCCCTGAACTAACCTACGCCTATTGTATGTGGAACAACAACAAAGAAAACCTGTCAAACAGGAGCCTGTGATACTTGATACTCGGTCACTTGTGGAAAGGTCATATTCACTTAGAATCTGGTATGATTACGTGAAATTTAGTTATTAAATAAGGAATAACCTGTTACTGTGGTTATTGCGCTTAAAGGGAACCAACCACCCCAAATGACCCCCCCCGGACTGTTAATATGTGTCCATACACCCAGCAGACAGATTTGGGGCAATCGTTTTTGCTAAAAAAACTGATTAGTAGAAGCTAAGATATAGCTTTATAAACTTTTAAAAATATTGCCGACTGGGCGTTACCTAGCTGCCGGGGGGGTGGAGCGCTGCGCAATATGTACTACCTGGTCCGGTGCCGTCCCTGCAGTCCTGTCCGGTGCTGTCCCCGCTGCTCTGTCCGGTGCTGTGCCCGCTGCTCTGTCCGGTGCTGTGCCAGTGTACATGCTGTGCCCCAGGCCGGTAACATGATTATCGGTGCGGGTGCCGGGCAATGGGGACGCTTCCTGCTTCCTCCTGCCAATCCCCGCCCAGGGCAGCCCTGCACCAATGAGAACGCAGGGCCATTGTGTCATGTGATTGCCGCTGTGACCCGTGACTCACGGGTCCTGAGCCAATCACAGCGCAGGGGCGGTTACATGACATCACTGGCCCTGCGTTCTCATTGGTGCAGGGCACCATGGGGCAATGGGGACGCTTCCTGCTTCCTCCTGCCAATCCCCGCCCAGGGCAGCCCTGCACCAATGAGAACGCAGGGCCATTGTGTCATGTGATTGCCGCTGTGACCCGTGACTCACGGGTCCTGAGCCAATCACAGCGCAGGGGCGGTTACATGACATCACTGGCCCTGCGTTCTCATTGGTGCAGGGCTGCCCTGGGCGGGGATTGGCAGGAGGAAGCAGGAAGCGTCCCCATTGCCCGGCGCCTGCACCGATAATCATGTTACCGGCCTGGGGCACAGCATGTACACTGGCACAGCACCGGACAGAGCAGCAGGCACAGCACCGGACAGAGCAGCGGGGACAGCACCGGACAGGACTGCAGGGACGGCACCGGACCAGGTAGTACATATTGCGCAGAGCTCCACCCCCCCGGCAGCTAGGTAACGCCCAGTCGGCAATATTTTTAAAAGTTTATAAAGCTATATCTTAGTTTCTACTAATGAGTTTTTTTTAGCAAAAACGATTGCCCCAAATGTGTCTGCTGGATGTATGGACACATATTAACAGTCCGGGGGGGTCATTTGGGGTGGTTGGTTCCCTTTAAATGACTGTATACATGTTTGGGATTGGTCAAAAATGCAGATATATTGATCAAATATTGACAAATCAAACTCTGATATTTTATTTTGTGAAATACTGAAAAAAAGGTATTAATATTACTTTACATTGCAGTTATCAGAAGTAGGATGTGATCTTTCAATATATTGATAAATATAATTACAAAATATATGATGTTGCATAATACACATGGAGGGATCTTGTTATTATAAGAAGTGCAACATTACAATTTGTGAATAGAGCTTTATATAGCACTAGAGATGGGAGAACTCTGGTCCATTGGAAAGATCAGTAATCTGTGACCACTGGATGAGAGGCCTGCAGATTTCCTGGCACTTCTTTCAATTAAGTGGGCTGACGCGATATAATGGGACACATGTATCCATACGCCCTACTGAAATAAGTAAAGTGCTGGTGTTCAACCCAGATAAGTTCTTAAGCAAGAGTGCTCAAACAGCTATTTCCTTTTAACACCAGTATATTTTTAATTGACTGTAAACAGTTGAAAGCAGAAGTTTACAAACACTATATAAATACACACATATGCATGTTTTTCTCACTATCTGACATGAAATCAGAATAAACCTTCCATATTTTTGGTCAATTAGAATTACCATAATTATTAAGATTTGCCAAATGCCAGAATAATGAGAGAGAGAAAAAGACATTTTTATTACTTTTTGTAGAAACAAGTTTACATACACTAAGATTACCATACCTTTGAACAATTTGGGACAGCCCATATGATGATGTCATGTGTTTTGAAGATTCTGATAGGTTTATTGGTAACGTCTGAGTTAATTAGAGACACACCTGTGGATGTATTTTAATGCACACCTGAAACACACTGTTTCTTTGGTAGCATCATGGTAAAGTCTAAAGAAATCAACCAAGATATCAGGAAGAGAATTGTGGACTTGCCCAAGTCTGGTTCATCCTTGGGTGCAATTTACAGATACCTAAAGGTGCCTCGTTCATCTGTACAAACAATTATAATCAAGTACAAACAAGATGGGAATGTCCAGCCGTCATATTGCTCAGGAAGGAGATGGGTTTTGTGTTTCCGAGATGAATGTGATTTGGTCTGACATGTGCATATGAACCCAAGAACAAAAGCCAAAGACCTTGTGATGATAATGGCGAAAGCTGGTAAGATTGTGTCACTATCCACAGTCAAACAAGTACTGTATCAACATGGGCTACAAGACCACTCTGCCAGGAAGAAGCCATTACTCCAAAAGAAACATAAAAAAGCCAGATTAATTTTTGCAAATGCAGACAGGAACAAAGACCTACATTTTTGGAGACATGTCCTGTGGTCTGACAAAACAAAAATTGAACTGTTTGGCCATAATGACCAAACTCGAGGAAAAAGGGAGAAGCTTGGAATCCTAAGAACACCATCCCAACTGTGAAACACGGAGGTGTCAGCATTATGTAGTGGGGTTGCTTGCTGCAAAAGGGACTGGTCCACTTCACAAAATAATTGTCATCATAAGGAAAGAAGGTTATGTGGCAATACTGAAACAACATCTCAAGACATCAGCCAGAAAGTTAAAGCTTGTGCGGAAATGGGTCTTCTAAATGGCCAATGACCCAAAGCATACTGCCAAACTGGTTACAAGGTGGTTTAAGGTTAACAAAGTCAATGTTTTGGAGTGGCCATTCCAGCTATGCACATGTGTTATTTCCTGAAACATAAGTATGCGTTAAAAAAAAAAAAAGCCCGAGGCCAGTGTGAAACTTTGAAGAATTACATTTTTTTTGTAATACTGATTGTGGTATGTAGAAATAAACACATAAATAAATAACACATCAAAATCTTAATTTAATCAATAGTTAATTTTCTGCTGATGGCTTCCCTTTAAGGGATGGTTTGTTAGTCACTATGGACATGAAGTTAGCTGATCAATTATGAAGGTTCCTAGAAGCTGCAGAATACTGTAACTATTATAACTAGCTTCCAAAAGGACAGCAAAAATATTTTTTTCAAGAGCCGTAGAGCTAGTCATATGAAGGTTTGTTCAGTTGAGTTGTGGATTTGAAAGACACCAATTATTGTGCCATAAAAGATTACATAAAACAGTGAAAAAACACAATTTTGCCATTGTTTTTTGGGTTCTATTGTTATGGCTAAGTGTTTTTGTGCTAGAAATATTACTGTCCCTCTCAACAATATTCCCTAGGTCAGCAGGATTACAGTAACACAAAACTAATAAGGTTTCATACTTAATATTTAATTAATTTAAAAAATCTGAACTTTATGAACAAAAAACGTTTTCACCTTTTTCTGAGACCTGTAACTTTTTTTTTTTGCAATACAGCACCATTTTGAGGGTTCTGTTTACAGTACTAATATAAAATAATGAGAAGGAGGGGCACTCCTGGGATAATACCCGGTGGTCAAATGGAGGATGCACAATTGGATTCTCACTAACCTGATGTGGTTATGCGGCCGGCATAACCATGGAGAGAGCCCGCTTTGCTTGTTGCCTACCAGTCACTGTTCCCACTTCCAGGTTCGGAGGATGGTCCGGTCATGCAGGTCCTCTGTCTTTGCCAGTGTTAAGGTCATGCCAATTAAGTTGTTGGTCTGCAAAACCTGTGCTGCACCAAACCGCTTGCCCAGGGGGCGCAAAGGGATATAAGAAGTAAAAATAGTGGTTAAGCAGGCGCTCAGGACAAAGCAGACATTAAAGGGAACCTGTCAGTTAGTTTATGCCTCTCCAGCTATCACCGTCTGTAGCTGCAGCTTCATAATACTAGTGTAATTATCCCTGTCTGAGCTCATGGTATAATGTTAAAGGTGAAAAAAAAAGTATTTACACACTTACATTGCCTTATGTAATGAGGCAGTCAGTCTCCAGCTTGGAGGATGGAGACTGTTTGGCAGGTTAATAGTTAACATTTCAGCCTTGTGCTAGAACATGTTGGGAGATCTGATGTGATGTCATAACCATGTGATTACAATAAGCGGAGCTAATTCCCCTTAGCACATAATGATTTGGCTTGTTTAGCTCCACCCACTATGGTCACATGATTGTTACATCACACAAGTCCTTTAGCCTTGTAAGTTAATAGTGAGTTAACTATTATCCTGCCAGACAGTCTCCTTCCTCCAAGCTGTGAACTAAAATGTAAGTGTATAAATACATTTTCTCACCTTTCACATTACACTATGAGCTCAGACAGGGATGATTAGACTGGTTTTATAAAGCTGTAGCTACAGACAGTGATAACTGGGTAGGGGGGCATAAACCATCTGACAGGTTCCCTTTAACATGGGTAGAAATGTTTACTTTACTTGTGGTCAGTTTCCTTTACAACATGTTTCATCGGTAATCTCCACCTTCATCAGACAATCTGATCACCTGATGAAGGCTGAGATTACTGCCGAAACATGTTGTGAGGAAACTGACTACAAGTAAAGTAAACAGTTCTACCCATGTTAATGTCTGCTTTGTCCTGAGCGTCTGCTTAACCGCTATTTTTATTTCTTATAGCGTACTAAGATGACATTTTTATGTTTTTATCAATACTATTTTGGGGCACATACAATATTTTGATCGCCTTTTATTGTATTTTTTGGAGGAAGTGTTCCAATTAAAAAATGGCAATTCCAGTGCTTTAATTTTTTTATTTTAATTTATATTGGAAATAATTATGGAATTTGATGGATTGGTTTTATCGACACAACAATATCAAATATTTATTCATTTTTCATTTCATTTTTTATTTTTTTTCTAAAACTGGAAGAGAAAAATTATTTAAGTTTTATATATTTTTTTATTTTGACATTATTGTTTTTTAATTTTTATTTTTAGTCCCTTTAGTGGACATGAACCTGTGATATTGTGAGTTTTTTTACTACAATTATTGCAGTATATACTGTAGTCAAAATGATATTTTTCTATGAAGCCCTGCCTAAGGACAGAATTACACCTACCTGTTTCTGAAACGTGTGGTGTCCATTTTTACATGTACTAAAGAAACTGAAATATACATGCATATTTAACCCCTTCATGACCCAGCCTATTTTGGCCTTACTGACCTGTCCATTTTAGGCAATTCTGACCAGTGTCCCTTTATGAGTTTATAACTCTGGAACGCTTCAACGGGTCCTAGCAATTCTGAGAATTTTTTTTCATGACATATGGGGCTTCATGTTAGTATTAAATTTAGGTCGATAATTTTTGCGTTTATTTGTGAAAAAATAAAAACTTTGGCCAAAATTTTGAAATTTTTTTTTTATTTTCAAAATTTGAATTTTTATTCTGTTAAACCAGAGAGTTAATAAATAACATTTCCCACATGTCTACTTTACATCAGCACAATTTTGTAAAAAAAAAAATTTTTGTTAGGAAGTTATAAGGGTTCAAAGTTCATCAGCAATTTCTCATTTTTCCAGCAAAATTTACAAAACCATTTTTTTTAGTAACCACATCACATTTAAAGTCCCTTTGAAGGGGTTTACATGACAGAAAACACCCAAAGTGACACCATTCCAAAAACTGCACCCCTCAAGCTACTCAAAACTATATTCAAGAAAATTATTAACCCTTCAGGTGCTTCACAGGAACTAAAGCAACATGGAAGGGAAAAAATGGACATTTTAATTTTTCCAACAAAAATATTCTTTTATCCTCAATTCTTTCATTTTCACATGGGCAATAGGATAAAATGGATCCTAAAATTTGTTGGGCAACTTCTCCTGAGTACACCGATACCTCATATGTGGTCATAAACCACTGTTTGGGCGTACGGCAGGGCTCAGAAAAAGTGAATTTGCACTCCTTCACTTCTGAGCCCTGCCGTGCGCCCAAACAGTGGTTTATGACGACATATGAGGTATCGGTGTCCTCAGAAGAAATTGCCCAACAAATTTTAGATGCGTTTTATCCTGTTGTCCATGTGAAAATGAACAAATGTAAGTTAAAAAAAAATTTTGTGAAAAAAAAGCACTATGCATCTAGATAAGTTGCTTGCGAGGTCTAGTTTCCAAAATGGGATCACTTGTGGGGGAGCTCCAATGTTTAGGCACACAGGGGCTCTCCAAACATGACATGGTGTCCGCTAACAATTTGAGCTAATTTTCTATTCAAATTGGTAGCGGAAACCATGTCGTGTTTGAAGAGCCCCTGTGTGCCTAAACATTGGAGCTCCCCCACATGGGACCATATTTTGGAAACTAAACCCCCAAGGAACTTATCTACATGCATAGTGAGCATTTTGAACCCCCAGGTGCTTCACATATTGATCTGTAAAAATGAAAAAGTACTTTTTTTTCCACAGAAAAATTCTTCTTTCATTTTACAGATTCATTTGTGAAGCACATGGGGGATTCAAAGTGCTCACCACACATCTACATAAGTTCCTTGGGGTCTAGTTTCCAAAATGGGGTCACTTGTGGTGGAGCTCTAATGTTTAGGCACACAGGGGCTCCAATGTTTAGGCTGATTGCTGATCGTTGGTACAATGGCCAGGGCCATTTTTTTCGATAATTGGTCTCCAGCTGGGTGGCCAGCATTGCCGTGTGTGACAGTAGGAGACCAACGATCATCGACCTCCAAGTGCCGCACAGCACACGCTGGGAGGCTGGTATCCAGGGTAAACAGCGGGTAACTAAGCAGAGCGCTGCGCTTAGTTACACACTGTTAACCCTGGTTACCAGCTCCCAGCATGTGCTGTGCGGCGCTGGGAGATGGTAACCAGGGTAAACAGCGGGTAATTAAGCAGAGCGCTCTGCTTAGTTACCCACTATTTACCCTGAATACCAGCGTTTTCACTGGACGCTGATCGCTGGTGAGTCTGCCTGTATGACAGCTCACCAGTGATCAGATAATGTCCCAGCGAACCCCATCGTTGGTGGAGTCGTTGGGACATTGTTATGTGTAAATCAGCCCTTATAATGTACATTTTATGCTAAGCAGTGAAATATACGGCATCAGCAATCATCTTCATGTTTACTTGAGAAGTGTGAATCTACTGAGAAATGTAAAAGAAACACGATTTTAGTATTAAGTGGTTTTTCTTCTTGCTTCGAAAGAGCAGAGCTCGCATGTCATGGTAACAAGTAATTTATATGCATTTACGCTGTTACTTATTCACTCAGCAGTAGCCAAGGAACAAACCCCTATGAGTTGTATTACTTTCCATATTTGTGTTTTTTTCCTTCAATGTTCGTGGTTTACTTACAATAGAAACAAGTCATGAAAATCAGATTGACAATAGAAAGCATATATTTTACCTTCCACTTTGCCTTAACAGATTTCAGCTATCTAAATGTATGTTAATTATATTCTCCGCAAAGTATTTTTTTTCCCAAAACATGACAAAATGACTGGCAGCTTTACAACAAAGCAGTAGTGAGATCATACACGACCTTGAACACATGCAGAGCTGGCTGCAGAAAAATTAGTAAAACTCAGCAGTCTGTCTAATGAAATGAGGTTTTATCTTTCCATCAGGGTGTCAAGTCAATAGTTAACATTTGGCAGAATAAAAGACACATTTTATTTCTTGTTTGATTTTGCTAATGGTTCTGTTAAATGCTTATATTTTTACTTGCTACTTTGTCAATCCCATCAACCAATTCAACCATGCAAACAGATACAAGCCACTCGATAATATAAAACTAGACATCTTGCGTCCATGCTGCCCATACACTTTCAATAGATATTGGTTAGGTTTCCCAACAGCTCAGGCTGCCTTCACATCATGATTTTTGGCGTCCGAGTGTATCCGTGTCAAATTGGATACAATTTTGCCTTCCATGTATTCCTATGGGGCTTGGATATGCTCAGATGTGTCCTTTTTGCTATCCGATTTAAGCACAATCTGTAGCCTTCCGAGTCAGAGGCAATGCTCAGTACATAACCCTGCCTGTCCCTGTCTGTCCCTGTCTCTCCCTCCTCCATCTCTGCTCCCCCATGTCCTCTATCATCTCCCCCCTGTCCTCCCCACTGTCCTGTCCCCTCCGGTATGTTAAAAATAACAAAAAGTCCACCCAGAGGATACTTTACCTTTCCGACGGCTCCGGTGATGCGACAGTCTCCATCTGCCGAGTACAGGACCTATCGTGATGTCACAGAGCCGGTCAGCCGACATGTCACCTGATCGGCTCTGTGACATCACGAGAGGTTCTTGCAGCCAGATGAACACTGTTGCATCCCCGGAGCCGCCAGAAAGGTAAAGTATCCTCTGGGAGGACTTTTATTATTTTTAACATACCGGAGGGGACAGGACAGGGGACAGAATAGGGAATAGGATAGGGGACATGATAGGGAATAGGATAGGGGACAGGATAGATGAGCGGGGGGAGAAGAGATAGAGGAGGGAGAGACAGGGAGAACAGGAATATGCAGGGAGAGACAGGGACCACAGGATCCAAACGGATCCTGCATAACACGGATACGGATGGCTATTTGCCATCTGACTGCAGGGATCCGTGTGGATCCGTCCTGTCTGGGGGATCCTGCCAAACCACGGATTCCCACGGCCAGCCACAAAATCGTGATGTGAAGGCAGCCACACCCTGCTTGATTCGGGGTGCATGTGTTTTTATTGCAGACAGAAGCTTTGGGGTGTATTTAGATTAACCATTTTCTGCCTACTATGAATGCCGATTGATTATATAAGTCGGCTGGCACTCATTTACTCACCTGGTTTAAGGTACCATTACACGGCACGACATCGTGCACGACATCGCTCAAAAGTGACGTGTTCAACAATGTTGGAACAACATTGTTAGTATGTCGTTTCATGTAACCAAACGATTCAACTACGATAATTAGTCATGTTGGAGTTGACAGGTTTATGAACATGTTCAAAAACCAGACGATGTCATTCAAGCGATCTGCTAGCATCGTTCTGTGTGACACCGCGATAATGATGTCATGGACGACTTCGCCCATTCACAGCAATGAGCAGGGATCGTTTGCTGGTTTGTGCGAATGATACCTGCTCACAACATCGTTGGTGAGTTGTCCACGATATCTAGACGTGTGACATCTCACCAGCAATGTTGAAATGATGTCAAAAATGACCACGGGCCCATGAGATCGTTGCAGACATAATTCCAATGTCGTGCCATGTAATGGTACCCTTAGGGTGTGTGCACACGATCAGTATACGCAGCGTTTTGGATGCAGCGCCTTGCTGCTGCATCCAAAACGCTGCGTAGTACAGTGCAAGCATAGTGGATGGGATTTCAAGAAATCCCATCCTCACTATGATTAACCTGACCACAGCGTGTTTGGAGCTGCGGTGTGGGTTGCCGCCATTCCTCTCCTCCGCAGCATGTTCATTTCATTCATAACTTAGAAAAGGAGTATAGGCTTTAAATTTTGCAAAAGTTAAATGTTTATTATTCTTTGTTAATAAATAAACATTTCACTTTTGCAAAATTTAAAGCCTATACTCCTTTTCTAAGTTATGATTGTTCAGTGGAGTAGCTTTTTTGAAGTATGACCCCTAATTTTAGTGTGTTGTACTTCTCACTTATGGAAATTTGCATTATACATGTTCATTTCATGCTGCGGAGTCGGAAGTGGCTCCCATCGGGTGACTGCAGGGAGAAGCCGCCCCGCACCCACCGCACACAGGGCGGCTGCAGTCTCCCTGTGTCCAACCGCGGCTTCACTCAGGTCTGGAGGAGCTGCCTACAACACGCAGCTCCTCCAGACCGTGTGCACGCACCCTTACACAGACTACCAAATACAGGTGGGAACAGAAGGATCATTAATGCCATCAGTCTGTTCCAAAACATCATCATCATGCCTTTGGCAGCACATCTCCTGTCTACAAAAGGGAATGTGCTGTCAATAATGATGATTGTTTTTTTTTGCTGACATAATCCAATTATCTGCCGATTGACTGTTTTTCACATTCCTTGAAAGATATCTCACATGTTTACACAGGTAGATAAACGCAGTTTATATGCCTTATGGCAAGGTCACATTAGCATATATCATATGCTCCGAGACCATCAGATGTGATTTGCTAATGACAATCATCTCAGGCTCTGCTACGAGCATGACCAGATGTTATCTACTCTGATCAGATCCTGAGATCCAATCACAGGTGCAGAGAGGAGGTAGAGATTAATCTCTCTATCTTCTCAACTGAGAGTCTCTGCATATATTTGCACAGCACCCAGATGACTTCCTATTGCAGTGCAATGTTTTACTCGCACCCATAGACTTGTATGGGTGCGAGTGAGCCAAGACTTGCTGACAATTGCAGCATGCTGCTATTTTTTTCCTCAGCCGAATAGCGTTGAAGAAAAAATCATAAATATCAGATGCACTATTGTCTAACATGTTGATAAGAAGCAGTTTGCAATAGCCAGATCACCCAAGTAGTCATTTCTCCTTGGTTCGGTCGTCTGCCAGGCATCCGCTCGGAGTGAGGGAGGCACACCCTCCTGCAGTCGCTTAGGAACAAAACATGTAAAGTCCAGTGGAGGAACCCTTCTGTGCAGTGTTAAAATTCTTTTATTCCATGAACATCGTTAAAACTTCATTCCACACTGGACGAGTGGGCCCTTGGCAACATTAGAGAGCACAGCTGTCTGGTCACAGACAACGCATTTTGACCTTTAAGGTCAGGAAGCTGAATAAAAGGATACCTTTAAATAAAATGATATATGTGATCACCAGCCAAGGTAAAGCAGACAGTAGTAGGCTGGTATTCCCAGGCTGGGAAGGGTCATGGTTATTTGTTCCTTCCCAGCCTAAATATATCAGCCCACAGCCACCCCAGAAGTAGTGCATCATATTAAATGCGCCAATTCTGGTGCATTACCTGGCTCTTCATTATTGCCCTGGTGCAGTGGCAATAGGGTAATATTTTTGGAGGATGATGCAAGCTGTGTAATGTCAGCTGGCATGAAGCACTGGTGTTAGTATTGAAAAAGGGCTATAAGAATAGGGGGATACCCATGCCATTTTTTCATTTACTTATTTATTAAGTTAAACAAGGCTAAAAACACCCTTTAGTGCCACATGTAGGGCACTAAAGGGTGTAAGTGTACAAGTCTACCTATTTGCCTGCTGTAATCTAAGCTCTCCCTCCTACATCTGACACGCACCCAGGGCCGTGGGATACTCGGAACTGGGCTACAGTACTGCTGGGGAGTCACAAGGGTCGAGACCCGGCTCAGTGACCCTGGTGATGTCAATAAAATTTCGGGGTTAAGGTCTTGGGGATTGAAGTCGTGACGCCACCTACTGTACTCGGGGCCAGGGATGGCCGACGCTGCAGTTCTAACCTCCGAGGTAGATGATGATGCAGCCACATGTTGTCGCTCCCGTAGATGGAGCGGTACCCTGGGCCAGGTGTACAAGTCTACACCATGTTCCAAATTATTATGCAAATTGGTTTTAAGTGTCATAGGGTTTTTTTTTGTCAATGAAACCCATTGATGGTATTGTGTCTAAGGGTGTCACATCGCCATTGGACTCGGTGGCCGGTGTTCCTGCCGCGGCCGCTGGGGGGAGCCGGATTCCTTCGTCTGGTGGTGCTGGTGATAGGAGGGCCTTGTCCGCAGTGGCCGGTGTTCCTGCCGCGGCCGCTGGGGGGAGCCGGATTCCTTCGTCTGGTGGTGCTGGTGATAGGAGGGCCTTGTCCGCAGTGGCCGGTGTTCCTGCCGCGGCCGCTGGGGGGAGCCGGATTCCTTCGTCTGGTGGTGCTGGCGATAGGAGGGCCTTGTCCACATATGGACCAGCTCCAGCGACGTCTGCCTCTGTCGCTGAGCGCCGCTGCGTTTCCCCTCTGGGTGGTGTTGGTCGCAGAAGAGCGGGTCCTGCAGAGGTGTCCGTTAGGCGCAGCCTGCGTTCTTCTGTCAGAGGTGGGATGGGTGGAGCCAGTCGTGCATCTCCATCTGGTCTGGCTCTAGGGGCGGTCCGGATGAGGTCATCAGGCTGTGAGCTCCAGCCTATGGGAGGTAGCCGCACCCTTCAAATACATTGGAGCCTGTCTTGCAGGCCGCCAGATATAGTTTTGGTTCCCCAGTGATAGTGTGTTTAGTTTCGTGTCTGACCTTGCCTGGATTTCTGACTCTGCCTCTGCCTATTGATTTTGTACCTCAGCTGCCCTCTTGGTTTTTGCCCTTGACCTTTGCCTGGATTTTTGACTCTGCTACTGCCTGACGATTTTGTACCTTCGCTGCCCTCTCGGTTTTGACTCGGACTCCTGACTACGTTCTTCGCTTCCTGATTTTTCCCTTCCCAGACGACCTCCCTGCTCTGCTGCTCCCATAGGTAGCTACCTCCGGGGCCCCGCTATAATTCCAGATCCCTGTATAGGGGTTAAGGGTCTCGGGGTTCTCGGGGTGCTGCCTTACCAGCAGCTCAGCCTTACAGCGGGGTCGTCACAAAGGGTTCTTGGACCACTGAAATCAATCTCAGAAACCTGTGATAATTAGTTTGGCAGGTAAGCCCAATAAAAGGAAAACTGGGTGTTCCACAATATTAAGCAGGCCACAGTTTTCAAGTAACATGGGAAAAAAAGGATCTCTCTGCTGTCGAAAGCAACAAATAGTACAATGCCTTGGACAAGGGATGAAAAGATTAGATACTGCACGAAAACTCAAGCGTGATCATCATACTGTGAAGAGATTTGTAGCTGATTTTGAGCACAGACGTGTTCATGCAGATAAAGGCAGAATGAGGAAGGTTTCTGCCATGCAAGTTCATCGAATTAAGAAAGCAGCTGCTAAAAAGGCCTTACAAACCAGCAAACAGATATTTGAAGCTGCTGGTGCCTCAAAAGTCCCTTGAACCTCAAGGTGTAGGATCCTTCAAAGGCTTGCTGTGGTGCATACACCTACTATTCGCCACCCCTAAACAGTGCTTACAAGCAGAAATGGTTGCAGTGGGCCCAGACATACATGAAGACTAATTTTCAAACCGCCTTGTTTACTGATGAGTGCCGAGCATATCTGGATGGTCCAGATGGATGGAGTAGTGGATGGTTGGTGGATGGCCACCATGTCCCAACAAAGCTACGACGTGCGCAAGGAGGTGGAGGAGTCATGTTTTGGGCCGGAATCATTGGGAAACAGCTGGTAGGCCCCTTTAGGGTTCCTGAAGGTGTGAAAATGACCTCTGCAGAGTACTGCATATAGAGTTTCTGACTAAGAACTTTCTTCCATGATACAAAAAGCAAAAACATGCCTTCAGGAGCAAAATCATCTTCATGCATGACAATGCAGCATCTCATGCTGCAAAAAATACCTCTGAGTCATTGGCTGCTATGGGCATAAAAGGAGATACATTCATGGTGTGGCCACTATCTTCCCCTGACCTCAACCCTATAGAGAACCTTTGGAGTATTATCAAGCAGAAGATCTATGAGGGTGGGTGGCAGTTCACATCAAAACAGCAGCTCTGGGAGGCTATTCTGACATGAAAAGAAATACAAGCAGAAACTCTCCAGAAACTCAAGAGTTCAATGGATGCAAGAATTGTGAAGTTGATATCAAAGAAGGGTTCCTATGTTAACATGTAACTTGGCCTGTTAGGATATTTTGGAGTTAAATAGCTTTTTATTTCAGTGAATGTGACCTCCTAATGCTGCAAATTCAACAAATGAGCATTTTCAGTTCTTTCAAACATATCAAATGTTTAGAAACTCTACTGTGCCTAATAATTTGGAACATTGCATTTAGAATTTTTTTTTATTGTGAAGATTATACTGTTATCATTGGAAGGTTTCTTAAATACAATTCGATGTATACTCTAACGGGTGATGACTTTTATCACACTGACTGTCATTTGCACTGCCCATTTAGGAAAATTAGAGAGAAAGAACATTTGCATAATAATTTGGAACATGGTGTATGTATAGATGGTGGTAAAGTTGCAGTGCAGGGCAGAGTACACCAGAATAATTCACAAACATAGCTGGTTCAGTTCCACACTTTTACTTACAGTTCGGCTGGGTGCTGTATCCTACGAGCCAGCGGTCCAGCCATCCCAGGTAGATTGGAGACACTCAGCTGGCACCCCATTCTGTGTACCTTTTCCAGGTCATCTCCTTCTTGTGCTGGTTTTCTCCCTCTTGCCCTGCACCTTATGCTCACTTAGCACCCAGGCTTTGGGGTACTCGGGTGTGAGGCGGCAAAGAGTTAACTGCTGTGTCACGGGGAATGGCGGCCGCGCCTGATCCCGTGTCCTGGGCCTATCTTTGAAAAGGGGGGTAATATTACAGGGGACTATGTACAAGTTTGTCATGACGCCATCTGCAGTACCTGGTGAGATATTACCAGCGCTGCTACAGTCCTCCGGAGGCCGGTAGTATTGCGGCCAAGATGGTTTAGTCTTCTGCAGGCAGGACTGGACCTCCGGGGCAGCTATTCCTGGGAAACTAATGAGTTCATGGAAATAAGATGCAGCGGAGTCAGAATCACTTCACCCAGGTACTTTACTGGAACTTTAGTAGCGTTATTACAGTCCTCAGTGCAGTAAGATGTTAAATGACAAGTGGCGACGGGTGGCTGCAAGCGGATCTCTGGTAGCTGGATGGAACCCCCAGCATGTGCCTTTCTTGTTCCAATTCTTCCCTGCTTTCCAGTAGCTGGTGTGTAGTAGATCTGACCTCCTGCTGTCTCCCGCTTTCTTTCCTTCTCTTGCTCCAGTCGGGTAACCCTCTGCTGAACATTGCGGCTTTGCCTGGCTGTGTCTGGTCCCCTCTATTGGTTGCTCGAGAATCAGGGCCGTATATAGATATACCCCCGTGCATCGGATTTTCATTGAGCCTTAAAGGTTTCCACAGGTGCGGGCTCCGGTACCCGGTTTCTCTCCTGGGGCGAACTCTCAGGTACCTCTATTCCCCACTCGCTCTTCGTATCTGGGATCTGTCCTTGTTGTTCCAGGGTCCCTCAGCCGGGAGACCCTCCTTGCTCTCTCAGGCCATCCGCCTGACTAACTAACTCTCGAACTCAGACCCCCTTCTAGTTCCCCCTGGAGGTGACTAAATACCCTCCCAGGTTCCCTCTCACTGCGTGGTCTAGTGTGGAGTGCGGGTTTAGAGTTCCGCCTATCATCCTGAAATCCACTTGTAGCTGGGGTTACTACACCTCTGTGTATGGGTGCAGTACCCCTCTGTGGCACCTACATAGTAGGGTGCCACACTCAGTGTCCCACGCCAGTGGCCTTGGACCCTACCGGGCAATGTACTCTTCGTCCCTTTTGGCTCTATCTGGCCACCTTTGCAGCGAATGGCAAGGATTTGGCTGCTGCTCCTGGGGATAAAGCAGCCTCCGGTTGGCTAGCTGAGGACTCAAGGCCCTCTACTAGTCTGGGCCCGGTGACTCTCTGCAGCCCTGGTCCTTTCATTTGCCTGCGACCGGCAATGGGTGCGGGCCCCACGGGTGCATTTCTCACTTCCTGTACCTCTGGGACCCCTTTGTTCTCTGGAGCTCCTATCTGGCTCCCTCTGTCTCTCCCTCTCCATGACAAGCTCCTCCAGTTCCAGTCCTCTGGTCTCAGTCCTTTTCAGCTTCCTCACTGGAGCTCAACTCTGTTGCTCTTTCCTCCTTTCTTCTCCCACTCTTACTGTCCTGCTCTTCCTGTCACTCCCTCTAAGTGGTTCCCCTTGCTACCATTCCACCCACCACCCTATCGTAGCCCCTTCCCCAGCCAGTGATGGGGGTTTGATCAATTTCCTCACCTTTCTGGCCTGGAGTCACTAGTTGTCAATGCAGATGTGTGGGTATCACACCTGCATACCTGCATACCTGGGGTTTAGGTATTATCACACCTCTGGCTAAGGTGCAGTACCTCTGTGGCAACTGGACTCTCAGGGGCACCACACATGAACTCTCCCTGAACTGCAGTGTGCCAAGCATCGCAGCCCCATATCTCAAATAAGACCTGGACAATCACAGTAATGCCATTAGCCATTATGGCTACGTCATTACCATGTTTACCAGGCAATCCCTGCATGGTCCCTGGTTGTAAAAAGCCACGAAACACTTGAGCACCGACCGAGTAACAAACGTGCTTTAGCGCCCCAATCCTCAATCAAGTATCGAGCAGTGGCAAGCACGCTCACTCATTACTAATTCGGATCACATATTTATATAATTTCATGTTTCTGCAACTTAACTTGTCATGAAGTTAGAAATTCTGATAAATAACAAGCATTTTGAAGCTTTTTAACTTTATGTCTGATAGATAAAATCACCTATGTTCACTAAAAGACCAATCTAAAGCAGTTTTTCTGTGCACTTTTTCAATCTAGCTGTCCTGTAACCAAAACATTATTATTAAACATTTCTAAATTATTCTGCACTTGGCACTTCTTCTATAACAGTTTTAAAAAAAAAAAATTTAAGCCAATGGTTGCATTTGTAATTCCCTGGGCATCAGCAGCAGATGAATTCATGCATTTATTCACACAGTTCAATGCCTCTGATGTCAAAGAAACATAAGCACTGAGCTCACCATAAACACAGATGCTGTTTATGCATAAATACGCATAAATGTGCTTACATATAATTTACAGTCAATTGGTATGTAACATACTTACAGTGGTAACGTATGCTGTGTATAAGTAAAGTTAGATCAAAAACATACTAGTAGTTTCTCTCTTATAAACCAGCTACAATGTGTTACCTTTTAATTTGAGTTAGTAGAACGCAACCTAACTAATAAAAAATAATAAAATATAAAACCTTTTTTTAAAAACTAGACAAGAGGCGGCTCGTGATACTTAAGATTGTAAATCAATGTAAAATGTGCATATTTCTATAAGCACATTTTGCAGCTAAGGTGTTGTCTCGCGAACAAAGCTCATTGTAGTTAAAATAATTGTTTCTGTGTTGAGATAATCTTATATACTAGTGCATTTCAATGAATTAGAATATCATCAAAAATCAATATCATATTGCCATGTTTCAGGGTGTTTCTGGGAGCCCTGAAACACGTTGACTAATACATCAATATTATATTCACTCTTTGATGTCCCGTGACAGTGTGGTTTTTAACCCTTCAACCCCCCTACTTCAATTTTCTGAAAGAATGACATTTGGGTTTTCATTGGCTGTAAGCCATAATCATCAACATTTACAGAAATAAACACTTTAACCCCTTCCCGCCCTATGACGTTGTGCAACGTCATGGGCCGGTAAGGGGTGTTTGATGTGAGCTCCGGCGCAGAGCTCACATCAAAGCCCCGACATCTCAGCTGATCTCATCAGCTGAGATGTCAGGGTAACAGCACCGATCGGATCTGGGATCTGATCGGTCCTGTTAACTCCTTGGATCCCGCTATCAATCACTGACAGCGGGATCCAAGGTGGCTGCGACGGGGAACGCGCTGTTTCCCGCCTGCACCGGAGATCCCGCAATAGTATCGCGGGATCTCCGGCGCTCACATGACAGGCCGGGGTCCTGGCTAGACCCCGGATGCTGTCACTGAGTACTTCTGGGTTGTGGTTGGCAAGCGCTGCCAACCACAACACGTCAACAATTCTGCAGCTCATCTGTATCTCCCAGAAGCGATCGGATTGTGCAGCAAGGTGCCTCTTAAAGAGGCAGTGTAAAAATAAGAATCAAAAAAATAAAGTTTTTAAAAACCTGTAAAAAAACAAACAAAACATAAATGTTCAAATCACCACCTTTTCCCCCATTCACAATAAAAGTATGAAAAAAATAAAAAAAATACATGTTTGGTATTGCCGCATTCAGAATCGCCCGATCTATCAACATATAAAATCAATTAATGAGAGCCCTAAACTGAGTAACGGAAAAAATGGTCCAAACGCCAAAATTATGTTTTTTTAGTCGCCACAACAATGCTATGAAATGCGATAATGGGCGATCAAAACAGCGCATCCACCCCAAAATGGTATTATTAGAAAGGTCAGCTCAAGACGCAAAAAATAAGCCATAACACAGCCCCAGATCCCAAAAAATGAGGACAACATGTGCGAAACATGGCACAAGCAGTCCACTTTTTTTTTTCCTTCTGAATTTTTTTCACCACTTAGATACCAGTAAAGATATACATGTTTGGTATCTACAAACTTGTACCAACCCGAGGCATCATCCCGTCAAGTTGGTTTTACCATATAGTGAACATGGTGGCTAAAAAACGCAAAAAACAAACGTGTGATTGCACTTTGTTTGCAATTTCACTCCACTTGGAATTCTTTTGCAATTTCCTTGTACACTATATGGTAAAATAAATGATTGCATCTGAAAGTACAACTCGTCCCGCAAAAAACAAGCTGTCATATGTCTATATTGACAGAAAAATAAAAGCGTTATGACTCTTGAAAGCAGGGGAGCAAAAAATGAAAATGAAAAACAAAAAATTCCAGGGTCATGAAAGGGTTAAATAGATCACTCTGTTTGTAATGACTCTATATAATATATGCATTTTTACTTTATGTATTGAATTACTGAAATACATTAACTTTTTGATGATATTCTAATAGATTGAGATGCACTACTACAGTATATGTCCCTGCTATGTACTGTGTAATGGATGATTCTGACCATACCACATCTCCTGGAGAGTATACAGATAGCAAAAGACAAGCCAGCAACATAAGAACATAGCTTGCAATAAAAAGTGTACAATCGCACGTATTCTTTCCAAACTGTATGATATTATGAAATTGAGATATTTGGCAAAATATTGATCAATCTTTTGAGCTACTCTTCAACGTCAAGGCAATCTCATCAGGGTGGTCCTACTCTATATATTTTTATTTTAGTTGTGCCATATGGCCTCCAACATACATATAAAGCAGAACCTTTAAAGGCCACGTTACACACAAAGATATATTGGTCACAGATCTCTGGTTGCAGTGAAATCATGGACACATTGTTCCATTGTACACAGTCACAAAATGGAGCAATGTGTCCATGATTTCACTGCAACCAGAGATCTGTGACCAATATATCTGTGTGTGTAACGTGGCCTTAACACCAACATTTACCTGGAGCATCTCAGAACCTGCTCCCAGGGTGCCAGACTGATGCATGTGAATAAAGGCAAATTAGGTTAAAATGCAGATATTTGACATATTTGAAAAAAGATGATCCAACAACCTAGCCATCAAAACAACAGCAGCATCTTGGGGTCAGGGTTCAAAACTGTAATGTAGACAAGAAATATACTGTATTTTTCACTTTATAAAACGCACCGGATTATAAAATGCACCCTCAAATTTGGTGTAGGACAAGAGAATAAAAATAATTTTTACTGATAAATGGGGTGCTTCTTATAATGCTAGTGTCCATCTTATAAATCATATACATTATATGTCCATCATAGCCCCCTCATCCTGGTACATGATCCCTCATCCTGGGATATAGCCTCCCCATCCTTGATATGGCCCCCTTAATCTGGATATGGCCCCCCTTATATTAGATATAGCCCCTTGTGCTGGCACATGTCCCCCAGTGATGACACACATCCCCCAGTGATGGCACATGTCCCCCAGTGATGGATCATGGCCCCTTGTGCTGAATCATGGTCCTCTGTGATGGCACATGGCCCCCCTGTGTTGGATCATGGCCGCATGTGCTGAATCATGTCCCCCAGTGATGGCACACGTCCTCCAGTGATAGATCATGCCCCCCATGCTGGATCATGGCCCCCTGTGATGGCACATGGCCCCCCTGGGCTGGATCATGGACCCCTGTGCTGAATCATGGCCACCTGTGATGGTACATGTCCCCCTGGGATGGTACAAATCCCCAATGATGGCACACGTTCCCCAGAGATGGCAAATGCCCCCAGTGATGGCACACGTTCCCCTGTGCTGGATTTACGAGCCCCTGTGATGGCACATAGCCCCCTGTGCATGATTTGGCTTCCCCATCACTGTATGGCTCCCCATGCTGCTGCTCACACTAAAATAACAAACCACTTTTTAGTTACCCTCCGATGCTGTCCTCTGTGGCTCCCTGCTTGTCGCACTTCCTGAGTCTCGGGGGAAGCCGGTCATGTGATCAGCACAGCAGAGTGACATCATCACTGCTCGCCCGATCACATGACCTACTCCCCTGAGACTCAGGGAGTGCGGCAAGCAGTGAGCCACGGGGGACAGCGCCGGAGGGTAAGTAAAAAGTGGTTTGTTATTTTAGTATGGGAAGCAGCGTGGGGGGACATACAGAGTGATGGGGAGGCCATATTCAGAATGGGGGTGCAAGTACATATAATATGAGCCACTCTCCTGTCCATATCTTGGCACGGTTTCAGCACCGAGGTGATGGATAGCGGTTAAAGTACATATTATATGAGGTTAATGAGCGGGGGCATGTGACCTCCCGCTGCCTCCTGCAACCCTCAGCCAGCCTCCTTCAGCCCTGGACATGCTCCAGAGCTGCACCCACCCTCCCCTGCAGTATAGGACCATAGATTCGAATGATAAAATGCAGCCAGGGGCGTAACTACAACAGGTGCAGGGGTTGCGATCGGCCCTGCTGCCTAGGGGGCCCCAAACGTCCTTTTGGCCCATAGAAAAAGACTAATACTATTAAAAATTTGCAATAATTAGGGGGCCCTGTTGGAGCTGTGGCATTGGGGACCCAGGGCCTGAAGTTACGCCACTGAATGCAGCCCCCAGTTTACCCCAAAATTTGGAGGAACAAAAGTGAATTTTATAATCCGAAAAATACGGTAGTTTTAATAAATTGATTCTGTGAATGCTACTTTCAGTAAAAGTGCATTTGCTCACATGGAAGTTGTTGTGAGTATCAGAATGATTTTAATCAGTGACACATTTTTCTCCATCTTATTATAGTAACCATTTGGAGTTTCAATTTTAGTCCAGAAATTAATAGTACATATGAAAATAAGACACTTTGTGATATAGCTTATCAGAGAAATTATAATTTATTATTATAGCACCATTTATTCCATGGCAGTTTACATGTTAAAAGAGCAGAGGATGAGCAGAAGGAATGTTGAGGCCTAACGGGATGTGCTGAGAGCCAGCAAAGGGGGGACAGGGCAGACTTGGAGACCACCTTTCCAGCCTCGAGATGGAGACTGCATGTAAGTTTCTAAAGCATTTTTCTGAAGCTTTATAGGGCACTTTTAGCTCAGAGAGGGATGGTTAGGGATCAGCTCACAAGGTGCAGGGACAGGTAGTGGTAGCATAGGAGAGCAGAACTAGTAGACAGGTTCCTTTTAAAGATTATGGAGGGGGGCGTGGCGAGGAGCTCATGCTGCGCGGACGTGCCTAGCTGAAGCTCCCGCTTTTCAGTCTTCATCTAGGGGATTTAACCCTTTGTTTTGGGCCAATAATCCCACCAAACCGACGAGATCCATCGGGGATGTCTCCCTGATCCTTCTGGACCACTTGGAGCTATTTTCCATCCCGGATTCCATCGGAGGATGTGAACAGCAGGCTTCGCTGTTATACAGCTCCCTAACTGATCCCTGAGGCACCGGAGGTCTCCTACTACTTTTCCCAGCTTGTTTTATTGACTTGGAGGTGCCCTCTGAGCCCGGAGGACACCGAAGACACATTGTCTGGCTTTCCCGCCTTTGAAGCGGCTCTCTGGAGACTGGAGATCACCACGAGGCAGCGGCGGCTGCCATTAGCCTCGTTACTGCACCGCTGATATATAACACTTTGGGGGGCCTGGAGCCGCGCGGAGACCCTTTGCTGCCTAACCCGCCTATTTTCTGCGTTTGAGAAAGTCTCCCCTCGGCTCGAAGGTCCTCGGATATACTCTATCTGACTTTTTCCATCCCGTTTCTGGAGCAACTATCTGCGACCCACGGATCGGCACATGCTGTGAGGGTTGCTACCAGCTTAATTACTGCTCCGCTGTTATACATCTCCTTGTTTGATCCTGGATCTGCCAGAGGTCCCTTACTGCTTAATCTAACTGGATTTACTACTCGAGGAGAACTCCTTCAATTTCAGCTCAAGGTAACTGAAAGATATATTGTCTGACTGTTTCTTGCCTGTGAAGCGCCCGAACGAAGCATGGAGACTACCACATCGCTATAGCGTTGTCATTAACTCTGTCTCTGCTGCGACATTTTCTCCGACGTCTTTGCTGCCGACAGCAGTGAAGATACAATAGCGCTACTTGGACCCGGAGTCCGGTTTATTTCTGTGGCAGCGGCTGTCAGATTTCATTGCTATTCCGACATTCTACGACGCTACAATGACCACGGGGTATCAGCGATCTTTTTTACGACACTGATACTATGGGATCTCTGCCACCCCCTTGTGAACATTTCTGGAGCAACCTCATTGAAGCTGATCACTTGTTTATACTCATCGGCTACATGCTGCATATGTGGACCTCATTCCTGCTAACAGCACTAGTATAGTACAACTTTTTATTGGATCCTGTAACCAAATTTGATTCATCCACACTCTTCCTACTGGTTGATTCCTATGTGACTCTTCATTCTTTGCTTCCTGCGATCTATTCCTCATCTTAAACTTACCTAGGTGTATTATTTCCAACACAGTTTATCTGACTGAATATTGAACCTTTATACCCCATTTACAAGTGTATTTTTCATTTTTTACATTTACCATAGTGAAACCTTTGACTTTGGAACTCAATCCGTAAATTTGACTCTGTACTGGACATTTGAAGGTTTCTATTTGTTTATAGATTCTTCTCCTAAATTTCTACTGAACTCATCTTGAGACCACTAAAAAGAAAAAGGTCTCTATCAACCTCTTGGATTGCTACAATCAAGACCGGCCTCTCATTGACGCCTTGTAATTAAGTTTTGTATTGTGCATAAGCTTTCCCCTTTCTTTACCTCCTTTTAACATTCTCTTGTATTTGTGATTGGTATAATTGATTCAACTTTGCAGTTTATAGCTAAGGTAAATATCTTCATTACACAAATCTAGGTATTCACATACTGTACTAACACAATAATAGTCCCTTGTGACATTCCTTAGGAATCATGGCATCCCAAAAAGTGAAACCAGACAAAACTAAATCTACAAATAGGGATTCTACTCAGTCAGGACTTACACAAAGGGATCGCTCTAGATCCCTTACAAAAGGTAATGACAATGATTCATGGTCACGAAACAGAAATGTGAAGTCGGATGACTCCCCAGCCTCTGAATTCGACCCTCCAAAACAGTGGAGAGATAAAAGGAAGGAATCAACATCTAAATCAGCTACTGTTCAAAAACCGACTGTGCAGGAAAGCTCAGACTCAGAGGGAGACTCATCCCCTATCACTAGTCCTGTCAAACAGCGGATGAGGACGGAAAGTCCTAGCCGGTCTGACAGTACTAAATAAATTTGACTGGACACAACCGATAGACCAGTCTTTCTTTAGGGGCATTTTCTCTGCCTTTAAGGAATCTCTACGTATTGATTTTTATTCCCGCTATGACAATCTTCAGAAATTGATTGACTCCGTTAACCTCAAAACTGATAAAAACGAGTCCGAAATCTTTGATCTGGGGGATAAGAGCAGTAAATTAGAGAATGAACAGGGTCTCCTTGAAAAGGAACTCAAAAATGTTAAAAATTAACTTACCGATCTGGAAGAGCGAGACAGGAGGAAGAATCTGAAGTTTAGTGCCATACCTGAAACAGTCAAAAAGGACCAACTAGCCCCCTACATTAAGGATCTAGTAAAAACAGCCATCCCATCTTTGTCAAACCTGGATGTGACGTTGGTCAGGACACATTGTCTACCGAAACCTAAACATCTCAAACCCGAAATTCCCAGAGATGTCATTACTAAATTCCACTTCTACCATACAAAAGATCAGCTCATGGAGTACCTGCGCCGTTAGAAGAACCTCCCAAGACCCTACAACTCCATTAAAGTTTTTGCAGACTTGTCTAGGGAAACAATGACACAACATAAGAACAGTGGCGTAGCGTGGGGGGGCGGTCTCCCCCAGGCGGCACGTGTGTGGGGGCGGCAGCAGAGACGGGGATTTGAAGTTCCCGTGGAGGCCAGGGCAGCACATCGATGTTGGTGGCTCAGGCAGCTCAGCTCAGGCAGGCAGCGCTGCACCGGGTAATTGTGTGTTTTGCTGAGGAGCTGCTGCCTGCCGCCTGCCACCTGGGATGCAGGGATATGGATGGGGCAGGAGGTGCAGGGACATGGATGGGGCAGGGGTGCAGGGATATGGATGGGGCACAGGGGTGCAGGGATATGGATGGGGCACAGGGGTGCAGGGATATGGATGGGGCAGGGGGTGCAGGGATATGGATGGGGCAGGGGGGCAGGGATATGGATGGGGCACAGGGGTGCAGGGATATGGATGGGGCACAGGGGTGCAGGGATATAGATGGGGCAGAGGGGTGCAGGGATATGGATGGGGCAGGGGGTGCAGGGATATGTATGGGGCAGGGGGTGCAGGGATATGTATGGGGCACAGGGGTGCAGGGATATAGATTGGGCAGAGGGGTGCAGGGATAAGGATGGGGCACACGAGTGCAGGGATATGGATAGGACAAGGGTGCTGGGATATGGATGGGGCACAGGGGTGCAGGGATATGGATGGGGCAGAGGGGTGCAGGTATATGGACGGGGCACACTGGTGCAGGGATATGGATGGGGCAGAGGGGTGCAGGGATATGGATACAGCAGAGGGGTGCAGGGATATGGATGGGATAGGGGTGCTGGGATATGGATGGGGCACAGGGGTGCAGGGATATGGATGGGGCAGAGGGGTGCAGGTATATGGATGGGGCACACTGGTGCAGGGATATGGATGGGGCAGAGGGGTGCAGGGATATGGATACAGCAGAGGGGTGCAGGGATATGGATGGGATAGGGGTGCTGGGATATGGATGGGGCACAGGGGTGCAGGGATATGGATGGGGCAAAGGGGTGCATGGATATGTATGGGGCAGAGGGGTGCAGGGATATGGATACAGCAGAGGGGTGCAGGGATATGGATGGGACAGGGATGCAGGGATATGGATGGGGCGCAGGGGTGCAGGGATATGGATGGGGCAGAGGGGTGCAGGCATATGGATGGGGCAGAGGGATGCAGGGATATGGATAGGGCAGAGGGGTGCAGGGATATGGATGGGGCACAGGAGTTCAGGGATATGAATGGGACGAGGGTGCTGGGATATGGATGAAGTGCAGAGATATAGATGGGGCAGAGGGGTGCAGGGATATGGATGGGGCACAGGGGTGCAGGGATATGGATGGAGCAGAGGGGTGCAGGGATATGGATGGAGCAGAGGGGTGAAGGGATATGGATGGGACAGGGGTGCTGGGATATGGATGGGGCAGAGAAGTGCAGGGATATGGATGGGGCAGAGAAGTGCAGGGATATGGATGGGGCAGAGGAGTGCAGGGATATGGATGGGGCAGAGGGATGCAGGGATATGGATGGGGCACAGGAGTGCAGGGATATGAATGGGACAGGGGTCCAGGGATATGGATGGGATGCAGGGATATAGATGGGGCAGAGGGGTGCAGGGATATGGATAGGGCACATGGGTGCAGGGATATGGATGGGGCAGAGGGGTGCAGGGATATGGATGAGGCAGATGGGTGCAGGGATATGGATGGGACAGGGGTGCTGGGATATGGATGTACACTGGGGTGGTGCTGGTGCAGGTGCCAGGTGTCTAGTGCTGGTGGCAGGTGCTGGGTGCCTGGTGCTGGTGCCGGGTGCAGGCAAGCTGGAGACCGGGAGCCGCAGAGGAAGAAGCTGCCAGGATGAGGGATCCAGAATCAGGAGTGTGAAGTCATGTAAGGTGCTGTTACAGCCAAAGATAGCAGCCTAGGGGGGGGACAGAATGGGATAGATGGATGGATGGGGCGGCCTGGAAGAGGGGGCAGAATGGATGGATGGGGCAGCCTGGAAGAGGGGCAGAATGGGATGGATAGGGCAGCCTGGAAGAGGGGGCAGAATGGGATGGATTAATGGATGGACGAGGCGGCTTGGAAAAGGGGGCAGAAGATGGATGGAGGAGGGGGGTATGGAAAAGGGTGCAGAAGATGGATGGATGAGGGAGAAGGTACATGGAACGCAGGGGAGAAGCTACATGGATGAGGGAGAGGCTGCGTGGAACATGGGAGGGGAGAGGCTGCATGGAACATTGGAGGGGTATGGGGGGAAGGATGAACTGCATAGAACATATGGATGGAGAATGAGCTTCATGGGATATATGGGGGGTGAACAGTATGGAATATGTGGAAGGAGGATGAGCAGTATGGCATACACATTTATATAGGGAAAGTATTGTCCTGGTGATGTATTGATGGTGGTTCTGATTATGTATTATTGTATTGCTGGTGGTTTTGGTCATGTACTGACAGGGGTTATAGTGATGATGTATTATTGAATTGATGGGGGTTCTGGTGATGTATTGATTGGTTTTGGTGATGTATTACTGTATTGACAATGGTTCTGGCAATATACTGACAGGGGTTCTAGTAATGTGTTATTGTATTGCTGGTGCTTCTGGTGATGTAGTCATGTGGA
The DNA here is from genome assembly GCA_033576535.1 of Allobates femoralis. Lineage (NCBI taxonomy): Eukaryota > Metazoa > Chordata > Amphibia > Anura > Aromobatidae > Allobates > Allobates femoralis. Next base: position 383,025,586 of record JARQOC010000004.1, read on the forward strand.
TGTTGTAATCTTTAACTTAACAGACTTGATCCTAAAACATTATAGAGCAAGTGTGCTTGACTAAAAATATAGCTGAATGTCAGCCAAACAATTAACTAAAGTCCCCCAAACACTATTGATAAGAGTCCGATCGCTCAGCCGGCAGCGAGCTTGCTCGGGTCTTCTATACACAGGAGCGCTCATTCTTCCCAGTATTCCTGTATACTGTATGAAAGCTGCTCTTAGGCCACTTTCACATCAGCAGTTTGCTGATGTTTCCGGTTGATCCAGCAGATGGTGCCTGATCTGCCGTTTAACGGCCGACTTGTGGCACTGATCTGACAAGCCCCATGCCTTGTCTATGGGGCTTGTGGTCGGGTGGGGCAAGTGAGGTTCTGCCAGATCCAGCAGATCCCACATTTGCTGCGGCAAAAAAAACGCTGCTAATCGCGTTTTTTTTACGGCCACAACTGTCGGATTTGCCGGATTGCGTCAAAACCGCAATTGCCGCAAGCCCCAAAGAGAATGAATGGGGGCTTGCCACAAGTGTACCACAAGTCGTCCGTTAGGCGGCAGATGTGGTAAATCTGCCAGATTCGGACAGAACCGCTAATGTGGAAGGAGCCTTAGATGTCTCTGGCTGCAGATTATCACTTAGAGGACAAAAGGATCTACAGCCTGTAATCGGACATGCTGGATCCTTATTTCCCTTGACCAATCATCAGTTAGAGCCCCCATACACATTAGACTGTCCTTGCAGGTTTGGCCAACTTTAGTCTTATGTGTATGGAGTTCCTCACTGCTATCTGAAGACTACGAGCACTGACATCTGTCAACCCCCGGAGTGCATGAATTCAGATAAAAGATAGGACACACAGTTACAAAGGAAAACCTCAAAAGTCTGAACATATGAACAGCAGATCGTTTATTCATTCCTTTTAGCATTTATCTGTTGCTTGGTCAGGCGGAATACCAAACTGATCTGCCTGAAAAATAAAATATTGTGTCTACATACGCTTAGTCTGACTGATCCTGGGGGCAAGGGGGAGCGCGGCCGCTGAAGGTGCCTAGGGCAGCAGGAACTCCAAATACGGCCCTGAGCGGAGGCACTACAGGACCTGTCTCCACCGTGGTGATTGGTGATAGGACCTGTGGTGACGTTGCAACTCGGAGATCCCGAGTCACGTGATCACAACCACTACCGGAAAATGGAATGGAAGACACCTCCAGAGTCCGGCGGCGAAAATTGCTCTGGCCCCGGGCCCTCCTTAAGTCCTGCTTGTTGCTATACACTGGGGTTGTGCAGAGGTGGCGGGACACAACAATAGGTGAGTGGCCATTTGGCCCAATACTTACCCCCCAAATTGCTCCCCTTCTCTTTGTGTTTTAGTATAGTAGTTATATTCTTGTATATAGGGATGTATATATAGAGAACTGCAAGAAGATGAAAGTCTAGAAATTCAGAAATAATAACAGCAGAGTTAGTAACAGACTAAAAATGACATCTTTGAGTGTAGTGTAGGCTCTTTGGATGCTTCCGGATTATTAACAATCAAAGGGGCGGTAGCCGCGGCAAATTTTTTGACCGCCCCGGGAGCCATAAACAGTGGCTACGCCACTGCGTAAGAACTTGATGAAAATTACCGATATCCTCCGCAACAACCAAATCCAATACAAATGGGGATTCAACCCCACAAAAGTCCTATTCTTTTATCAGGGGAGTCTCCGAGACTGAAAGTGGAGAAAAAAATCTCAGGGATCTGGGAGATACCATCTCCTAATGGGCCACACCTATAAATAGGCTGAGGCAATGGGCCAAAACCTTAGCCACATACAGGAGGTAATTCATTGAGCGTTAAGTCCCTCCTTGTTGGGATTCCGCAGAGAGCTTAGTTAAACTCAGAATTGATCTGAGGTTTTAGTTAAAGGGATCCTGTCACCTCCAGAAAGCCACCTAAGCTACAAAAACACGTCCCTGCAGCATCCTATCATCATTCTCATACTCCTTTTGTCTCCTAAAAGCATCCTGTGAAAGTGGATAAAAACGATTTTATACTCACTCATTAGGCATTATAATTAGTAAGGGCTATATTCTTTAGCCCTTAGGGCGTCTTTGTTTTGAAGGCTCCAGGATCCACCCTCTCTCTCTCTCTCTGTGCTGCTTTTCTTGTGCAGGTTTTGCCCTCCCCCTCTCTGTCACTCACACAATGCAAATCATTAGTCCTGCTTTCAGCTCCACATCACAGCAGCACAGAGAGAGAGAGGGTGGATCCTGGAGCCTGCAAAATAAACACACCCTAAGGGCTAAAGAATATAGCCCCTACTAATTAAAATGCCTAATGAGTGAGTATAAATTTGTTTTTATCTACTTTGACAGGATGCTTTTAGGAAACAAAAGGAGTGTGAGAATGGTGATAGGATGCTGGAGGGACATGATTTTGTAGCTTAGGTGGCTTTTTGGAGGTGAAAGGATCCCTTTAATCCAGTTTAGTATAATTTAGCTCTAGATTAAATTTACATCTTCCTTTGTAGTTCCTTCATTATTTACTAAAAATGTTACAAATAGGACAAATGACAGTAAAATTTCACCAAAAACTGAGCTATCTTCACCTCTTAAACTACGTAAACCTTGTCACTTAAATTCTTGACAAACAATGTCAACAGCCTAAATTCACCCCAACGGCGTTACTATACTTGGAAAATGATAAAAGACTATAAAGCTGATGTAGTGGCTTTACAAGAAAGCAAATTTTCCTCTATTAAGCCCCCTAGATTTGCTCATAGGGATTTTCAAAACATTTTTCTAGCCAATAACGTGAAGAAAAAATGGGGAGTTGCCCATCTGATTAAAAATTCTGTTACATTCGAACAAATATCCCGCATAGAAGACCCTAATGGAAGATATATAATTCTAACATGTAAATGAAACCACCAACTTTTCACTCTAGCTAATGTATACGTACCCAATTAAGGACAAATCTCCTTTCTTAATAAAATATTACGAATAATTGACCAACACAAAAAAGGTGAACTAATAGTGTTTGGAGACTTCAATATTGTCCCCAATCCCTCTCTAGATTCTTCCAATAAATCCAGACAGAATTCTTTCTCTTTAGATCCCTGGCTATTAAAGTCTGACCTAGGCCCCTTTCACATCAGCGTTTTACGCTGATCGTGGCAGTTGCGGTGAAAAAACCGCAACTGCCGCAATTACCGCATAACGGCCGCACTTGCGGTTCACTTGCGGCAAGCCCCATACAATGTCTATGGGGCTTGCGGTAAGTGTGCGGCAGGTGCGGCAAGTGCGGTTTCGGCACTTGCGGCAGGTGCGGCTGCGAAAAAAACGCGGTATCGCGTGGTTTTTTCGCGGCCGCACCTGCCGCAAGTGCCAATTCCAGACTTGCCGCACCTGCCGCAAGCCACATAGACATTGTATGGGGCGTGCCGCAAGTGAACCGCACTTGCGGCCGTTATGCGGTAATCGCGGCAGTTGCGTTTTTTTCACCGCAATTGCTGCGATCAGCGTAAAACGCTGCTGTGAAAGCAGCCTTATATGATGTTTTTAGATGTATCCACTCATCATCTTTAGAATTTACACACTTTTCTGGTATACATAATGCCTATGCTAGAATAGACTTAGTCCTCACAAACATTTTCTCTGTTCCCACATTCAAATGTATCTCTATAGGCCCTAGAACATGGTCAGATCACTCCACGGTGATGTTTGAAATTAGAAATGTCTGCAACGCCTCCTTAGAAAGACTCTGGAGAAATAATAGCTTCCTCTACAACCACCCAGTTTATAAAAAAATAAATCGAAAGCACTATCCAGAATTACTTTAAAGAAAACGGCATTGAAAATATTTAAATATTTACATTGTGGTCTGCTTTCAAGGCGGTACTTAGAGGCAAGCTGATTCAGCTGAATTCTCAACTAACTAAGGGCCCTTTCACATCAGCGTTTTTTTTCAAATCGCGGCAGATGCGGTGAAAAAACCGCATCTGCCGCGATTACCGCATACCGGCTGCACTTGCGGCGCGGTTGCGGTTTTTTCCATGCAATGTATAGGCGTACTTGCGGCAGGTGCGGCAAGTGCGGTTTTGCACTTGCGGCAGGTGCGGCCGCGAAAAAAACCGCGGCTGACCGCGGCTGACCGCGGTTTTTTTCGCGGCCGCACCTGCCGCAAGTGCAAAACCGCACTTGCCGCACCTGCCGCAAGTACGCCTATACATTGCATGGAAAAAACCGCAACCGCGCCGCAAGTGCAGCCGGTATGCGGTAATCGCGGCAGATGCGGTTTTTTCACCGCATCTGCCGCGATTTGAAAAAAACGCTGATGTGAAAGGGCCCTTAAGCTAACAGAGAGAAAACAAAAAGTCTGGTAAATTACATACACAATTTGGAACAAAAACAAATATCTAACCCCTCCCTCGATAACTCGGCTGAAATTCTCCAACTTAGGATGAACCTCAAATCCCTATTAACTATGGAATATGATAAGATTATACAAACAACTAAATCCAAATATTACTTCTCTGCTGACAGACCATCTAAATTACTTGCTGCCAAAATAAAACATTATAAACATAAATGAAGAATCAATGAGGTTAAGGACCCCTCTGGTTACTCAGTTAAGCATCCAAGGATATAGTTAACACCTTTGCAAAGTTCTATAATTCATTGTACAATTTGAAAGATGATTCTAATTCACCTAAACCCTCTGACAAAGAGATTAATTACCGTATATACTCGTGTATAAGCCGACCCGTGTATAAGCCGACCCCCCTACTTTTGCCCCCAAAAACTGGGAAAACTTATTGACTCGCGTATAAGCCGAGGGTGGACTCCAGCACAGGTATACAACCCCCAGCAGTGAGGTATACAGCAGCCTCCCCAGTGGTAGTATACAGCAGCAGCCCCAGTGGTAGTATACAGCAGCCCCAGAGGTATATACAGCCCCAGAGGTATATGCAGCCCCAGAGGTATATGCAGCCCCATATGCAGCCCCAGAGGTATATGCAGCCCCATATGCAGCCCCAGAGGTATATGCAGCCCCATATGCAGCCCCAGAGGTATATGCAGCCCCATATGCAGCCCAGAGGTATATGCAGCCCCATATGCAGCCCCAGAGGTATATGCAGCCCCATATGTAGCCCCATATGTATATGCAGCCCCATATGCAGCCCCAGGGGTATATGCAGCCCCAGAGGTATATGCAGCCCCAGAGGTATATGCAGCCCCAGAGGTATATACAGCAGCCCTAGTGGTGTATACAGCAGCCCCAGTGGTAGTATACAGCAGCCCCAGTGGTAGTATACAGCAGCCCCAGTGCTGTATACAGCAGCAGCCCCAGGGCTGTATACAGCAGAAGCCCCATGGCTGTATACAGCAGAAGCCCCAGGGCTGTATACAGCAGAAGCCCCAGGGCTGTATACAGCAGAAGCCCCAGGGCTGTATACAGCAGAAGCCCCAGGGCTGTATACAGCAGAAGCCCCAGGGCTGTATACAGCAGAAGCCCCAGGGCTGTATACAGCCGCAGCCCCAGGGCTGTATACAGACGCAGCCCCAGGGCTGTATACAGCCGCAGCCCCAGGGCTGTATACAGCCGCAGCCCCGGAGGTATACAGGCCCCCCCCATCAAGCTCCAGGGCCCCCCCCTTGAGGTCTGAAAAATAAAAAAGAATCAATACTTCACCTGTCCGACGCCTTCTGCCGCTGTGCGATCCCGAGTTCCAAGTGAGATCTCTTCTGACAGGACCTGTGGTGATGTCAGAGGGGCGTTCCCGGGCACTCGCGGTCATGTGATACATATCACATGACCGCGAACAGCCAATCAGCGCTGGAAACGCCCCGGGAACGCCCCCCCTCTGACGTCACCACAGGTCTTCTCAGTTCACCTCTCACTGAATGAAGCCTGGGATCGCGTGTCGGCAGCTGCGGACGGCGCGACAGGAGACTGGCAAGTATGATATTCCTTTACAGGACGCCGCTCAAGGGGGGGGCCCTGGAGCTTGATGGGGGGGCCTGTATACCTCCGGGGCTGCGGCTGTATACATATACTCGCGTATAAGCCGAGGGGGGACTTTTCAGCCCAAATTTTGGGCTGAAAAAGTCGGCTTATACGCGAGTATATACGGTATTTCCAAACTAAACCTGCCAACTTTAAGTGATCAAGACCTGCAAGACCATATTCATCTCAAGAAATCTTAGGAGTAATTAAAGAGCTTAAGATTGGTAAATCACCAGGCCCAGACAGCCTTCAAAATGAATTGTATAAATCAGTTGACAAAATACTACTTCCCTACCTCACTAGACTGGCCAATCACTCTCCAGAACAGGGATATCTCCCACAGGACATGCTAGAAGCCATTATTATCCCCAAAGAAAAAGGAGATCCCCTAGACACAAAAAACTATAGACCCATTTCCCTCCTAAATTCTGACACCAAAATTCTGGCAAAACTAGTTGCGGACAGACTAAAACTACATATTAGCAAAATAATTCATAATGATCAAACTGGATTCATACCCGGCCGAACCACTGCTGATGCCACCAGAAGAGCTTTGGATCTAATCACCCTAGTTGAACGCTCTAGCTTACCATCTGCCTTCTTAGCACTAGATGCGGAGAAGGCTTTCGATAGAGTTTATTGGCCTTTTCTTTTTAGTACTCTAGAAAAATTTGTCCTTCAAGGAAACATTCTTAGGTTTATTAAATCAAAGTATTCCAACCAGTCTGCCCAGATTTACCCAAATAACTCCCTTTCACAAAAATTTAACCTGTCCCATGGCACCAAACAGTGGTGCCCCCTTTCGCCTATGCTCTTCACCCTCTTCATTCAGCCTTTCTCATCCTCTATTAGAAATAACATCAATATTAAAGGCATCCCTATTGATAATGAACAAATTAAAATAGCCCTTTTTGCAGATGACATTCTTCTTACCATTTCAAACCCCATCAAATCCTTGAGACATATAACATCCTCAATTGAAGAATTCTCTCATCTTTCTTTGCATAAAGTAAATAAATCAAAGTCCCAAATCATAGACTTTAATATAGATAGCACGTTACTGATCTACTTAAAGGAGCAGTTTGAATACACTTGGGAAGAGAGAAAAATGTCTTATTTAGGAATTAATATAATGAAACCTTCTTCAGACACAGTCCTGGAAAATTTCTAAAACCTGTTTAAAACCTTTCACCAAGCCCTCCTGGTTAAGTAGGATTGAGGCATTTAAAATGCTCCTCCTACCCAAATTTATATATGTGTCCATTCCTGTTTTCATTCCTAAGAGTTGGTTCAAAAAATTTCAAACCCAGTAGACAAAATTCATATGGCATCATAAAAAAATCAAGAATCCCCAAAGTTTCATTGGAAAAGCATAAGAAGATGGGAGGCTTGGGTGTTCCCAATCTTTATAATTATTACTTGGCCTCAATAATCAAAAATCAAACTTTTACAAGGATGGCTGCTCGACCCTGGCAATTCATCCTGGATTAATATAGAGAAATCAGTCAACAAACCCAAACAATTGTCAGCCTTAATATTGGCCCACCTAATAGAACCTTCTAGACCTCCACTAAATTACCCCACTTATAAAGCAGTTATTTTGGCTTGGAGAAATCTTGTATGTAAATCTTCTAAACATTATACTCCGACTGTGATGCAGAACATTCCTTTACCAGTACTAGAAATTTTAATACCAAATCTCAATCTTTCAGAGTGGTTGGATAGAGGAGTTGAATCACAACCAGTATAGTAGGGCCACTGGAGCTTGCATTAACATAAGCAGGGCTTAATTAGGCAGCAGCTGAAAAGTCTCTGAGATTGCTGTGCTTCCAATCTCTATGGTACAGGGTAACTAGCTGAATATGGTTACAGACCTAGCGCTTGCCTTCACACTTACTTAAGGTAGGGAAGACTCTAAACTAAATGTATAATTTCTTAAAACTATTTATTACAAATATCAAAAACATGGTTTAAAAATGAGTACATAAAAATATATTAGATTCTGAGTATAAAATCTGTAATAGCAGTTTGTGTTCAAATATGCTGTGTGGCGTCCTGGCAGTATAAGGTGCCTTCTACTAGTGCTTCTGAACAGTTGATGCAATAGATGATTGTCACTAGTTCCATTGCAATCTGAACGAACTCCTCATTTGCTGTGGAAAATAGAGGAACTGTGTTACTGGACTATACCGGTCCACTTCACTAAACCTAGTAGTAATTGCAGTATTGCTCTCACCGGTTGCTGTGCTGTATGATATACGTTTTCCAGCTTGTTTGTTCCTCCTTCCTCATTCCCTTCTCCCCTGGAGGTGTGATTCCCTCTATATGACGGTGGTATATATTCTGAGTGGGTCATATAAATAAAATTATCAATAATCTCCCATTTAATATTAATCTTGCTTAAAGATGAAGATGCTCACCCAATAACTTTATATGGGGGGTAGGTCTTCTTAAAATTAGTTAGTCACACTTATCTGTGTGACTGGCTCCCTACGCAAGCTTCATTTGTGTGGATGTTTATAGCTAGCAGGCGCCCCACTCCATCTTGGAGGGTTGTGAGTGGCTGTATCATCAGAATCTTGCACCCATGCAGCTCCCACTTTTATAATTGAGGCCTACTGCATCTTGCCTGTGCATCCAATATTGGATTTGGCTGCTCCTTGGTAAGTTTCTTTGGAGGTTTGTCCTTTTTTACTAGGTTTATTGGTATTGCACAAGAGAATGATTTGTTTAGCTTATGACTTTTTTTTTATCTGTATTGCCATCGTTACTCTTTTGAACTATTAATCATATTTGAAAAGCAGTAAATCAAACAGAAGAGGAACATTAGTCAGCCTGTAGGGGAAAAATAAAGCAGAATGGCAATAGTTACATACTGTAGTTCAGCATAAAAAAGTCATCTGAAGTCATGCTGGTAACATCAAGAGATTCTCATTGTAATGGGTCAAAACAACATAGTGAAGTTTTGATGCTGGACTGTGTACCTTCATCCCAAGAGCCTGTTTGATCATGTTAGTTTTGCATTGTTGTATCTGTGTAATTTTTGCTATTAAAATGAACTCAATGTTACTTTCTGAACTGAAGAAGCCACAGCCTAGCTATTTCACTCTACTTTATGTTTTATTTTGTTCCAACTCAAATGCAGCAAATTACTTCTTATCCTAAATTTTTAATGTGATGCATTTGGCTCCTTCCCATAATAGACTGTTTTTCACAACATTTAGGCATCAGATTAACATGTAGCTCCAAGTCCTATTAAAAATTATGACATCAGGTCATTAAAGTAAACAGTGAAACACCTATTTCATGCTGAATCTGCACTTATTCTCTCAAAAGAATGTCTTATAAAGCTCCCCTGCACCCTGCTCAGTTCCCTTGATGCTCACAAGACTGAACTAGCTGTGGCTTAGATCTGAAAGCTGGCCAAATACTTAAGAATGCTTTAGTCCTATGCTGATGAAAATATTAGTTTCTACCGAATAATGCCTCCTTAGGCTGGTTTCACACTGCAGTTTTTCCCTGATCAGGTTTGATCAGGTTTGTGTGCCAAAACCAGGAGTGTCTCCAAAACTCAGAACAGGTGTCAATCTTTCAATTATAGATTTTCTCTGCAAGTTCCTCTCCTGGTTCCTCTCCTGGTTTTGGCAAACAACCGGATGGAACCTGATCAGGAAAAAAACTGCAGTGTGAAACCAGCCTAAGCCAAAACCACTAGTGGGTGATAAATACAGAAGTAGTGATGTATTTCTACTGTACTATTATACCTACCTGTCTGCTCTGAAAGTTTGCAAATACAATTTTTTGATTAGCCAATACATGGGATTGTAGAGGCCTACCCCATCTTATAAAGTATTCAGGCGAAATAACCAATACTACTACTTGTTGGTGTGAGATGGCCGTGAAGCTTTATTGAGGGTTACTAATGAAAACCAGCTTTATTCAAAATTAATATCACCATAACCAAAACATTTGACTTGGCCGAAGACTTGGCAAAGTAATACACCATAAAACACCCAAAATTACGGGTTAATTTTTCCCTCCAATAAAACCAAACACAAAAAGAAAAATGAAAAAACAAGGAAAATTCCAGGGCGGGCGGGCGGGTGTTGCTCTTCAGATGCTTGACCAGCAGAATGACCTCCCACAGCATCTGAGGGGCTATATATTGTCCATATTCCCAACCAGGGGAGTGTCCAATGAGATGCAGTGTCCAGTCAGACAGCCCGTCCAATGACGTTCCCCGGCTTCTGTTACCAGGGTCCAGGGCGAAGCCCTTAGCTTCACATTTACCTCATGAAAGATAACAATATTTTCAGGTCATAAAAGATATCTTTAAACCAACTAATTGAAATAACGTTATTAAACCTCACAAGGGGCTCACAATCCCATGTGCTCCCTTATGTTATTTACTCCAAGGGCCACTCACGGGATTGTAGAGGCCCAGCCAATCTTATAAACTATTCAGGCGAAATAATCAATACTACTACTTCTGGACGTGAGATAGCCATGAGGCTTTATTGGGGGTTACTAATGAAAACCAGCTTTATTCAAAATAAATATTACCATAACCAAAACCTTTGACTTGGCCGAAGACTTTGCAAAGTCATACACCATAAAACACCCTAAATTGCGGGTTAATTTTTCCCAAACGGACTCTCGAAAGGAGAGTCCCCCCCCCCCAAATCCCACAGCCATCTCTCAACAATGGAATTTAGTCCAACATTAAAAATATCTAAACCTATCGGGGACAAATGCACACCATCCAACCTAAACAACTCAGGGAGGAACCCCACTAACTCTCTATGTCGATTGGAAAACCCTCTCACCACTTGCATAAAGCGCTCCATCGTTTTGTTTAGGCATTTAAGGATCGATTTCACGAACGTCAAATAGCCAGAATTCCATAACGGACGAGGAACCACTTTGGAAAAAACATAGAACAATAAGGAAACATCTTAAGGTCATTTTTTAAATGCCAAAGCAAATCCATAGTACGCATTTTCCCCAAATCGTTCCCCGTCAGGTGGAATATTATTAAATCAGTAACATGGAGGCGATCCACCTAATGGAAGAGCAGAAAACATAAGGACTCCCAACACATCCCTCAAACGCCATGCCACCAGATCCTAACCCTGTCCTCATCTAAACCCAAATTTGCAGAGTATACTCGCTGTGTGGCCCGTTCACAAGCCCAAAAAAACGAACGAGTGACCTATAATCCAAACGTTCAAGGGACCTAGGAGAAAATGAAATAGAAAAGAAAGAAACAGAGTTAAATACAAAAAACCAGGACATTCATACAATTAACCAGGCCAGAGGTCATCTCCCAGTTTTCTTAATCTTCAATTCCTGAAAACCTAGATGTGCTGCCTCCGTCGCCGCTTTAATGCAAAATGAATGCGACGAGAATTTGTAGTCGGCTAAACCCAATGATACCAGGCACTTACGAAGAACTGCATTGAATTGAAAACCCGTGACCGGAAAAAGATCGGCATGGATAAACAATGCGTTGGACCCTTGAGGTTGAACAGCAAGCCATCGTTGCAAGTGAGTATAGGGGCACAAAAACGATTCGGGCAAAGCACGAATGCGAATCTCCAAACCCTTTCCCAATTGATCTGTTTTAGAACGCCTCAATGTCAGCGCTACCGACTCGTTATTCATTAGAACATCACCCATCTGAAAGCCTGGATTAGAGAAACTATTACAACTAACTAACTCACCCACTCGAAACGCACCAAAGAAGGCCAATGAAAAACAAGCTCTAAACAGCAAACACTCAAATTTATTAATACAAACATTTTCCAACGCATACAACAAAGCAGATGAGATCTTGGGAGATATAGGTCTCCTTCCATCAGGCTGGAAGTGCTTTCTCTGGAAACCTTTAAAAAACTGCTTGACAGAAAACAAAGAAAAGAAGGAAGCACCCCCATGCAATTTAACAAAAAAGGAGATACCTGTGATAGCCTTGTGCATACGAGAATAACTGCACTTCCTCTGTATCATACTTTGCAAAAATCACAAAGCTAAAATGAATCCATATTCACAGGAGGTGCCGGCTGAGCAGTGCAACATTGACACATTTCCAGCCAAGCGGCCGAATAAGCGGCCCAAGTTGAAGGTGAAACAAAACCTTGCACATAGTCCATAACTACGCCAGGAGCATATCCCAAGCTTCCTGCGGACAAAAAAAAAGCCTTCCCGATTGATGTACTATGCCACTTGTAAAATAGCTGGCCAGTACTGATGGAAAAGAAATAAGTCCAAAGGAGAGGAACAGTCATTCACTAAGTCCTCCTTCAGCCATAAATTACTTTGCAAGCACAAGAGGACCAAATTCTGCAACAATCCAGAAATTCTCTCACATTTTGAAGACAAAGTGTTAATCACCATAACAACGCCTTCATCATCCGATAAAAGCCTAACCTGACAGTTCTGCAGCTGACGGCCCCATACAGAGATAGAAACAAAAATGGCAAAAACTTTCCTGAGGCAACGGCTCCTACCCAAGTGGACATCAGGAGGCCAAACACCTTTGACCCATTCTGAACCAAAAGAAACTACAAACCCCTCCTCCCAAACCGAACTTGTGGAAAGGGACAGGTCAGTAGAAGACATAAACAGGGCTTGAATGTAACATCGACCAGAGAAAGATTCTAAAAACTGCAGCCAAACTTTCAAATCCAAACACATAGCCCTTGTAACCCTAATGTGTGAGAATGGGGAAGATAAACCTTTAGTACTATCATATAGACGCCAGCAAAAAGCTCTGGCCATAGAAAAAATGCGCAATGCGAAATTTAAACTCCCTAATAATGAATGAAGGTCCTAAGAGTCACTTTTTCCTGATGCAACACGTCATGGATTCTGCTTTGGACAGTAGCCACTCTTTCTGGAGCTAACCCAAGCTCCATCAGATCCGTATCGATCACGATGCCTAAAAATTCCAGGCGACAAGAGGGAAAGACCGTCTTGTCACTCGCCAGCGGTACACCAAAAACATGCATCAAACTGCAAAACCCTTGCAATAAATTACCACAATCCAAACTATCCGAGGGGCCAAAAAATAAAAAATCATGCAGATAATGAATCATGGCGCCAACACCCATAGAGACTTCTGTTGCCCATTGCAAAAATGTCGAAAAAGAAAGAAAGATAACAATATTTTCATGACATCCTTAAACCAACTAATTGATATAACTTTACTAAACCTCACAAGGGGCTCACAATCCCATGTGCCCCCTTACATTATTTACTCCAAGGGCCACTCAGGTATAACTTCCAGTTTACTTTTGTCATTTTTAGGCGTGAGTATTTACATTGAAATACTGAGGTAAAAGCCTCACCAAATACTCATTGTATGCACGTGGCCTTATAGATGTCTCATGGCCTTATAGCTCTCTTGGGCCACATGGGTTGTTTATTTATATGCTGTTGCTCAATTAGGCCACATGCACACATTGAGTATTTAGTGACTTTTTTTTACCTCAGTATTTGGTGAGGTCTTTACCTTAGCATTTGTAGCCAAAACCAGGAGTGGAACAAATGCATTGATAAAGTATAATACAAATACGTCACCACTTCTTTATTTCTCACCCACTCCTGCTTTTGACTTACAAATACTGAGGTAAAAATCTCACCAAATACTCAGCGTGTGCATGTGGCCTTACAAATATTGAGGTAAAATATTCACCAAATACTCAGCGTGTGCACGAGGCCTTACAAATACTGAGGTAAAAACTCACCAAATACTCAGCGTGTGCATGTGGCCTTACAAATATTGAGGTAAAATATTCACCAAATACTCAACGTGTGGACGTGGCCTTACAAATACTGAGGCAAAAAACCCCCAAATACTCAGGTATTACATTTCTGGGATATTTTGCTTTTATTTAAGGAAGCATTTTTATGAAACACTTTAAAATTACTCTACTTTCTTATTGGTTCTCTGAAAAAAGATTCAATATTTTTAGTAAGGTTGTGTAATTGAAAAGGCAAAGCATTATAAATATAAAGAATGGCGACCACTCACAGTGTTATCATGCTCTTGAAGAGAGGAATGGATTATGGAATCAGCAAGCAACGCATGACATACATTTCAAGCAGAAAGATGCAACAAGCTATTTTAAGCAAATTGCCTAACATAAGGTTATAGCTGAATGAAGTGACATTAGACACTAGAGCAGGAAGCAAAACTCTAGTCCTCAAAAAACAGCAAAAGAGCATCTTTTCAGGAGTTCCTTAGTATATAATTGCACACATGATGGAATCATCACCTGTGCAGTGATAAAATTATCTCCCTGTGCCCACAGTATGTTTTTTTAATCATTTTTGCAGCATTTAATGTCACCTTTTGTCACAAAAATGCATGTTTATGCTTCTCCCAGCAAAGTCTATGAGAATTCTGAATTGCTGTGTCAATGATGCTTTTTTTTTTTCCATGCAGATTTGCAGCATTTTTTTGGTGCCGAAGAAAAAATGAGCATGTCAATTCTTGCTGCTTAGCAGCATTTTTCAGGCCTTCCTGCCATTGAATATAGTGAAAACACTTAAATTTGCACCAAAGGTTTTTGTCACAGGGTGCAGTTTAGCAGCGTTTGTGCTGCAGAAAATTTCTGCACCAAATACTCAGTGTCAGCATATAGCCTATGTATTCATGAAAAGAATCTCTGTTGGTGTCTTTTGAGAACTGGAGTTGTGCACGCATGCACTAGGACAAAGATCTCTATGCATCCGACACTATATCTTAATACAGTAAAAACTCATTTCATCAGTCCAGAGAGTGGAAGGTATGTCTACCTCAGGATCAACACGTATTAATATCTACATACATAATTGTCAGTGGGCAAGGCCAAGAACTGCGCCTCCGCAAGTGACATACACATCAGTGCTATTCCGCCGGGAGATCTGCGGCACTCGCTGCTTATCTCCCAGTGGTGGCAGCCGCTCATCTCCCGCCGCCGGAAAGTCAACAGTGATGCCACCAGGAGATCAGCAGCACTTTCTGCTGATCTCCCGGCGGCATCGCTGACCTCCCCGTGGCAGGAGATGAGCAGCGGCCAGCTTTAAATCTCCCGCCAATACCGCGCTGCTCAGCTGATTCACCTGAGCAGCGCAGTATTGGCTGGAGATTTAAAGCTGGCCGCCACTGCTCAGCTTATTGGTCGCGCGCCACAGATGTTCATTTTATGTGTTATCAGATCAAACTTTGGCAGCAATTTTTTGCCTCGGACCAGCTTGGTCCAAAGAAAAAATCTGACATGTGAGGGGCCCCATAGACATTGGCCACTTTTGTGGAGAGGCCTTTGGTCTTAAAATACATTTTCGATCTGAGACCAAGAGCCTCCTACTTTTGGCTGTTATATTTTTTGGATGTTTCTTGTATTGGGTCACCTTCTATAATAAAGTTTGTAATATGATGGTGGATTTTTGAGCTTGTTTTTGTAGGTGTAACTTTTTCTTTCCTGTGTTGGCATTAGTACATAGATAATTGCTGCTTACCAAGCAATGTTATGGGGCTTGTGTAATAACCTATTTAATAAGATTGTAACCATCCAGTCAGCAATGACTAGGAATAAAGTAACATAACAGTATGCATAGTATTTAGTGTGGAGACTTCATTATATGTACTTATTCTAAAGGCAGCCTTCCTTTATTCCTTATGTAAGGAGATTTTATCCCCGGATGTCTATTATAAGAACATGACCAGCTGCCTGCCTGCAGAAACTTAAGAAAGAGCCATGTAGTCTGCATTTAAATTTGGTTAGGCCTCTATAAGGAATGAACTGACTTTAAAAATAAGCAAAAAGTTTGTGCTAGAAAACATATGGAAATGCTTATTCTGTACAACGAAGTATATCACATAGGTTAATCATTATGTTTGGGCTAATTGAAACTCAATATACCCATTTGCATATAGTCAATGCCAGCAGACTAGATTTCTCTCCAGACATATATGTTGCTTTTAACCGACAGGTTTTAAATGCATACATCAGTTAGGGACTGCCTCTGTCTGGGCAACCGTGACGAGGTGAGGCAGCAAAAAATGTACAAACCAATAGCCCTGTTTTTGACACTTTTTTTGACAGCACTTGCTAAAAACTGGAAATTTGATTATAACAGAGTGCTTTTTGTGTGACTCTTGTGCGGATTTTTGCACTTTGTCTTTGCATATATGTTGCTTTTCCCCTGTAGCTGTTGGCACCACACCCTTGCCCATGGTGCAGGTTTTTCAAATGCCCCTAATT
This sequence comes from Allobates femoralis, assembly GCA_033576535.1. NCBI lineage: Eukaryota > Metazoa > Chordata > Amphibia > Anura > Aromobatidae > Allobates > Allobates femoralis. The sequence continues at coordinate 383,041,826 of JARQOC010000004.1, forward strand.
CTCTCTTCTTTGTCTACTCTTAATAGGTTGCATTTGCATGATCCAAAATATGAAAGTAAATAACCCTTAGCTCTGAAAAAAAAATGATTCAAGGCTGCATTCCACATTTTTGTTGACAATGTCCATCACTGCACAAGTATTGTTTTAACAGTTACTAGGTAAAATCTAATTGAATAATGCCAAATGTCTTTGGCCTATTACACAACACATAGCCATGAGCATGATGATTTAAGAGTTATGGTCTTATATAAATGGTTGAACAGTTTAGTGGCTAAAATGACACTATCTGTAAAATACGGCTATGACCAGTCAAATTAAATTCCATGTCAACCACAAAAAGGAATAATTTCTGTAGGCATTAGCCATATGTGCACAGCTAATCTATGGGACCATACCTTTATAGATGTACATGAAAGGCTTTGTTTTTAGAATCCCTAACTGCTATTTGTATTATATGCACATTCCTACATGGAAGCATCTACATAAAACATCAAATAAATTTATATGGAATTAAAATATCCTCTATATGATTTCATATTGCAGAGCGCTTTACAATGGGGCTCACAATCTAAATTCCGTATCAGTATATCTTTGGGGTGTGTAAGGAAATGGAGAACCCGGAGGAAACCCACACAAAAAGGGGACAACATACAAACTCCTGCAGATGTTGTAAGGCTACAATGCTAACTACTCAGCTACCACATGAAATCAGATACATGTTGAGGTACAATAGAGATCAATGGGTGATTTGTACTATTTGAATGTTGTGCTCAATCATAATGCAGTCATGTTTATGAAGTCCTAGTGATGTTTACCTTGGAGCACGTTCTGTTAAAAGGACCCTGATTTCCTCCCTTTAGGCCTCATGCATGCGGGATTAGGATGACAAGAATCAAAGAGTATACCTCTATGCCTCTGATTCTACACATGGAAATAATTATTTATATTGGTATAGTTTAGAAAAATAGTTGACGGCACCATATGGCAGTACATAGAATTCCCACAGGTCTTTATTTGACATCAGCGGCATTACTAGAAAAATAGTACACTGGGGAAAGTAGAACCATATGAAGGAAAGCTAGAAGACATTTATAGATACATACATTGCACAACTTTTACATGTACACTCACATTACTCAGAAAATGTAAAATATACTCGTAGAAAATGTTAATGCTTATACTGTGGCTACATTCACACATAGCACATTTTTGAGCGTTTTTTTGCGTGTGCTTTTCAAAAATGCACAATGTGTGTCCGCGTCTGCCGGCAAAATGAATGTGAAATTCACTTTGCCGTTCAGACACTGCGTAAATATAAGTTGAAGACAGAATGGCTAACACTCAGTTTGGTTAGGAGATCACGATGCAGGTGAAAGGAACCAAAGGGTCCACAGTCCAATGTATTCAGAATCACTGCACACGTACAAAGGAATATTTGCTTATAGGTGAGAGTTTATTTATACTGTTATACGACCTCATATGACGTTTCGGCCTAATTATAGGCCTTGATCACATAGTCGCTAGTTCTGTATTGAATGCGTTGAAAATGTACTTGGATGCGATTCCAAGTTTGCTTCTTGGAGGTTGATTCTGTGGAATCAGACCTAGAGCGTATTGCCCTGTTTTTTTGTAGTGAAAGGATCCCAATTGGATGTTCACTAGGTAGCAGTTGCTGTAGTAGATGATCCCTGTAAGTTTCAGAACCAGGCATAGAGTAATTGCTCAAAGGAGGGGAGGGGCAGCCTGGTGGACAGTGTTTCCACTTCAAATATTGATCCCATGGACCTTTGAAGTGAAAACACTGTCCACCAGGCTGCTCCTCCCCTCCTTTGAGTAATTACTCTATGCCTGGTTCTGAAACTTACAGGGATCATCTACTACAGCAACTGCTACCTAGTGAACATCCAATTGGGATCCTTTCACTACAAAAAAACAGGGCAACACCCTCAAGGTCTGATTCCACAGAATCAACCTCCAAGAAGCAAACTTGGAATCGCATCCAAGTACATTTTCAACGCATTCAATACAGAACTAGCGACTATGTGATGAAGGCCTATAATTAGGCCGAAACGTCATGTGAGGTCGTACTACACTATAAATAAACTCTCACCTATAAGTAAATATTCCTTTGTACGTGTGCAGTGATTCTGAATACACTGCGTAAATATATGTAGCGCTGTCTCCCATAGGAGCCCATTATTCCTGCTGGAATTACGCATCGCTGTTCAGACAATGAGCAATTCCAGCGGGAATACGCCGGCACTGATGTCACACAGGGGAGGAAGAATCCTGTTCCTCCTCCCCTGTGTCACATATGTGACAGCCCCTTTGGGTTTCGTAGTATAGTAATGTACACTGCAAAACCCAAATTAAACTAAGCCAAATGTGAAAAATAATAAAGAATGAATACTTACCTCTCCGCCGGGTGTTCGACAACCGTATATCTAATTTAGGGTGTTCGACAACCGTATATCTAATTTAAAGTGCACTATTTAAAATATAACTTTTAATAAATTATTTGTTAAAATAACAAATCAGTGCTGTCCCACACCTAGTGTCTATAAAACACACTTCACACAGGGATGAGAATCTCTACAATTTCCCTATTCTGAGTCCTGCCTACCAACGGAGTTTTAAACACCTAATTGGTATTGTTTGGCATGTGGTATTGTAAGGTATATTTGAGATCCGGAGGAAACTTGAGCCCTGGGGGTTTCCTCTTTTCTATGGGGTTGTGATTAGGCGCCCTTAGTATACAGGATCACAAATCAAGAAACGAGTGGGCTTGTTTTTGTTACACTAGAAACACGTTGTCAAACCATTACCTTTGACCAAACCAATTTATGTATACCCTAGTTGCCAATAAGTGATATAGGCGAAAGGACATTGGGGTTTGACCTATGTTCAGGTTGAACCTTTGAATACTTTTGGATGTGATGTGACTGCGCCCTAAAAATAGGCTTTTGTATTTTAGGGAGAGCCGTCGTGGAACGGGGACACCATATAATTTAGGTGTTTAAAACTCCGTTGGTAGGCAGGACTCAGAACAGGGAAATTGTAGAGATTCTCATCCCTGTGTGAAGTGTGTTTTTATAGACACTAGGTGTGGGACAGCACTGATTTGTTATTTTAACAAATAATTTATTAAAAGTTATATTTTATATTTTAAATAGTGCACTTTAAATTAGATATATGATTTATGGGAGTCACTAGTATCATATGATTTAAAGAAAAGAAGTGTTCGACAACCGGGAGCAGAGAGATCCTCCACAGGCATCGACCTTCCAGGGCCTGTGAATGCTGATTGGCCGCTCGCAGTCATGTGATATGTGATGTGCTATGACGTGCATATCACATGACCACGACCGGCCAATCAGCGATTTTGGCAGGTCTTGGCAGGTTGATATCTGCGCCTCCTCCTGGCTCCCCGAATATACGGTGGAGGGTAAGAGTATTCAATCTTTATTGTTTTTAATACATTTGGCTTTCTTTTATTTAGATTTCGCAGTGTATATTATTACACTGCGAAATCAAATGAGGGCTGGCAGACATGTCACACAGGGGAGGAGGAACCAGGATTTTTCCTCCCCTCGGTGACATCACTGGAGAAGTAGCCCCGTAAAAAAACTTGGTGTGTGAATGCACCGCGTTTTTTAATGGGGCTTTTTTGTGCGGGTGCAAAACGCTGCAAAAAGCGCCAGTGCAAAAAAGCGCAAAAAAAGCGCAAAAAAAGCGCTATGTGTGAACATAGCCTAAATTGGATTAGAGTTGATGACCTTTGTCCAGTAGTTATGTTTTTGGACAAAATTATAAAAAACAAATAAACCAAAGTACACTACAGTACAAATAAAAATGCATTGCTATCTACATATGCAGAGTGCAGATTTGGGCAAAATTTTGTATCCAGACAAAATAAAGATGTTATGTAGAAAAAGAAGTACACACGTACCGCAGGAATATCTGCACCAAATTGTGGTCATTTTTACGTAGCTTGTAGATTTTGCTGCTAATTTCCCTGGAGAAAACAGCAGTGCTTGTAAAAAATGGCATTTACAATGTTGGCCATGGCATACATTCCTAAAATGGGAATCATTCTTGAAGGCTATTACTAAAAAGTAAAAAAAGGTGCAAGAGACTGACCATATCTGTGATTTATGCATGTAGGCTTATGCTTGAGTTGCTACTTGTATTTTAGCAGGTTTCATCTGAATTTAGTATGACAATAGTATCAGATAGGTTCCTCTAATGGTACATTTACACGTGGCCACAGGAAGGTAGGAACAGGCAGGCAAATTGTGCCTGATGCCTTGAAAAGACCACGATGTGGCTGCGTGTAATTCAGGACTTTCCTTCCTTCAGGGAAGACACAGGAAGGAAAGTCCTGAATTACACGCAGCCACATCGTGGTCTTTTCAAGGCATCAGGCACAATTTGTGTCCGATGCCTGCCTGTTCCTACCTTCCTGTGGCCGCGTGTAAATGTACCATTAAGGTACCGTTACACGCTTCAATGTCATTAAGATCTCACCATCAAGTCTAGATATCGTGAACGACGCACCAACGATGTGGCGAGCAGCTATCGTTCGCACAACCCAGCGAATGATACTTGTTCACTGTTGTGAATAGGCGAAGTCGTTAACGACATCGTTATTGCGGTGTCACACACAACGATGCAGCAGGTTGGCTGAATGACGATCATCTGATTTGAGAACATGTTCTCAAATATGCGATCAGTGATCCAACGATTTATCGTAGTCGTATCTCGGTGTGACACGCAATGGCGTACTAACGATGTTGTTTGAATGACTCCAACCCCGTGACATTTCAGCGATATCATTCACAATATCGTACAGTGTAACGATAACTTTAGAAACAACTTGCATTCCTTTCTGTTTTTATGGATGGAAAACCAAAGTCATATTAGTAAAGGTCTACCAACCTGATTCCAACTAACTCCAATGAGAAATGTCAAGTGACAGTTAAGCTACTTATACCTTTAAGGATAAAAAGGTATAAATAAGCATTTTAACATATTTTCGATCTGTGTGCTGACCACGTGGGGAACGGAGAGCAAACGGACCCAATATTTGTATGTGTTATTGCACGAGGGCTACTTTTCACACAGTCCTCTGATTCGTGTAAAAAAAATTACAGCATGGTTTGATTTATGAATCAGACTAGTGCATGTAAATAGAAGGCATCTCCTGTACCCCTTCACTATGTGGAGGGGCTCTTGAACTGCACACAGAGCAAGCCATATCCACATGTTTGTGGATGGGACTGGTCTGATAAATTTAAAGAAAACCAAATTGTAAAGACCAGGCACTGCTGGGATTTTGTGTTGGGAGTTTCCCCGTGTATCAGTCGCCTTAGATGAGGCAGCTATGCACCTGGGTGTGCTCACTCAAGTGTATCTATTATATAATCGCGAATCGGCTTTTTGCCCCGGCGTGGTCATGTGGATACGCGCGAAGCATTGGCCGCGGAGCGGCCATTGCGAGCAGCGGCGTGGTCATGTGGATACGCGCGAAGCATTGGCCGCGAAGCGGCCATTGCGAGCAGTTCTAAGGCGACTCGCTATGCCCGCGCAGCGGGCATGGCGAGTCGACTTAGCAGCGCGAAGCATTGGCCGCGAAGCGGCCATTGCGAGCAGTACTCGACCTTCTAGAATCCCGTTAGGGGTAAATAAAACAGTCCAGAAAAAAGAGGGCACTCACCCATTTGGTGCTTCTTAGGAATTTATTCCCTTTTCAGGGTTCTGTTCAGGATTCCATACAGTACAATAGAGGGAGGGGGGGGACGTGGAGGGATGCCGGACAACGGCCCGTTTCATGCCCTGAATGGCACTTCTGCTGGTCCGGACGAGTGAGTGCCCTCTTTTTTCTGGACTGTGATAAATTTTAAGACTGTGTTAACTTAGCCTAAGTCTGCTAAAAAGTACATATTTTGAAAAGTTTCATTATGAAAAAAACATGCTATAAAGAGACCAAAATAACTATGTTTATGATTTTTTACCTGAAACTGACCTTGAAATAAGAAGACCACAACATTTATCATCTCTACCAACTACATGTGAAACAATGTCATCTGAAACTATACAACATACTGCATAGCCTTTATTTAGGGAAGTAGAGGAGTTTCAGTTTAAAATTGTTTCCCATTGAAAAAAAGATTAAAAACGTGACAATGATTAAAACTTACAATCAGGGGAGTAACGATTGTGAACCAGGCCATGCTATATGTAGGCCCACTGACAGGCACCTACTTGAGCTGCATGTGTGTCTGAGGACACGTATTCAGCTGAAGTGTATTGTGGCACAGAGACCCTGCGCCAAATATATGATGCCAGCCAATCATAGGCTGGTAGCTGATGTCAGCGTGCCCATGGGTGGGGGGCGCGTGGCAGTGATATCATGCGCTATGACACACATGCCAAAGTAAACTGTGCTAACAGTAGAAATGTAGAAGAGGGCCCCGCGTGGCAGGGGAGTACAGGAAGGTGAATATAAAGTTTTCATTTTTAATGCATTAAAGGACAGCAGCAATACAGCGGCGATATATACCAGGATGGGGAGCATATATTTCAGGATGGACGCATGATGGAAGACTTATTTACCAGGATGGGGAACATTTAAACCTGGATATGCTTAGGATGGGGAACATATATACCAGGAGGGGGGCCAGGATGGGGGACATGTATACCAGGATGGAATACATATGTAACAGGATTTGAGACATATATCAGGATGGGGGACATATATACTAGTATGGTGGACATATATACCTGGATGGACCAAGGATGGTGGGCATATTCATCAGGACTTTTTACATATATATCAGGATGAGTGACAGGTATATCAACATGGGGAACATATATACCAGGATTTGGGATGCATAAAACAGCATAAACCCAGAACGGGGGACATTATTACAGGATAGAGGATACTACTATATAATAGGGGAGGGCAACACATACAGTGAAAAGTAAAAGGGTAACAATATTTTGAAGTTTTGACTTTCAGGCTCCATATCGCACCATCCACTACAGCTTTGAGCATGAGCCTACCTTAATTTTAAAGAGAATCATCTTGGCTATCTCATACATAAATATAACTTACAACTATATAGCATATGATTAGTTAAGCAGAATATTTTCATGTCACTGTGTTGTTACTGTTTTGCTTCTAAAAATGAATATACATTTTTATTATTTTGTTAGTATTGTGTAAATCCACCTTTTGCTTTCAACACTGCCTGAAACCTTTTGGGCATGCTCTCTATCAGATTCAAACATGTCTAAACCAAAATTTGATCCCAGGTCTCTTTTACACATTACAAATCTTGGTGCATACTGGTTGACTCACTTGGGTATGTATACAGCTTTTACTTCAAAGCTACCCAGAAGTGTTTGATTGTGTTGAGGTCTGGGGACTGTGGGGGCCACTCGAGCACCTCTACTTCATTGTCATTGAACCATTTCTTTACCAATCTTCACATATGCTTTGAGTCACTCGTTGTCCTAGTGAAACACTATGTTGTCCTTTTCATACCCTTAGTACTCAAGTGTATGAAGTAACTCATCTTGTAGTATATTCACATGTAGCTTAATATTGCCCTTGTGGACAGGGTCCCCTCCCCTCCTGTACCTATATGTCCTGATTGTCTTGAGTTATTGTAATTGTCCTTGTCTCCCCTATCCTCATGTAAAGCGCCATGGAGCCTAACGGCGCTATATAAATAATAATAATAATAATAATAATAATAATAATATTGAAACATTGAGACCACCATTGATGTTGGTCAAGTATTCAATGCTTTCAGCTGTGAAACAACCTCATATCATTAGACTTCTTCACCAGACTTGAGAGTTCCTTCAATTTCACAATCCGTAAGACCCTTTTTCCTTTGGTTCTTCCAGACCCATTTGCACCCATCTGAGCCTAGTCTATTGACTTTTGTCTCATTGCTCCAAATCACCATTTCTAATTTTCTATTGTCCACTTTGTACTTTTTTGCAAACTCAAAATAACACATCATTAGACGATAATAAAGATGAGGCTGCTTCACCTTTTCTTGGGCTATCATTCTACATTTGTATAACGTGTGTTGCAAAAGTGCTTCCATAGACATTTGTGATCTCACTATTATGGAGCATATGAGCCACCTCCACTGCTGTGTTTATCGTGCTGGAACTGATATAACTTATGATGAGCCAACTTGCTGAATCCAATATTTTGCTTGGATGTCCTCATCTTGGCTTTTGAATGGATGGATGGACTTCATTTCGTATTCTACCAACTGTCATAGAACTCACGTGATGCAACTTGGCAATTTTCTTGGCCATGAAAACGCTATTGATGAGCTGAATTATACTGTTTCTCTTCTCTTGGCAAATCTTCATGAATGCTCCTCAATTTGAATCAGTGACATTTTGCTTGGGAAGCAACCTAATAACACACTGAGGTATTAGGGAAGCTGAAAACAAGTTGTAATTTGTAGTATAGTAGGAAGAAAGAGTTCAATTGTGGTTTTGTCTTGTGCTTTCAGAAACCGCATTAAGAATATTTATACTTGACATTCTTTTCAGGAGGATTCCACATGGAACCCACCTGAAAAAAGTGCTCAATAAACATAAAAAAAATGAACACATGGTCTGCAATGTAAACATGACTTTTTTTGCATATGTTCCACCTTTTGCAACTTCTTTGAACCCCTTAATTCTTCGTAATCTCTGAAGCAACCAGATGAGATGACTTGGCTATTCTTTAGGTGGCTTCTAGGCAGCCAATATTTTATATTTACAATTTTAAAAAAAAGATGCAGGCAGCAAATCATTCTTTCACAAAAATGACAAGAAAGTTGACAAAGAAGAAGCTTCAGAAACAAACGCAGACAGCATTTCCTTTCACTGAAGTGTCTTTAGCTTCACAAACCATGTGGCTATGGCGGTATCTATAAAAAAGTAGTAAAAATGGCTTGGGATCCAAATGCACAGTAGTGAATTGTAACTCTTTATAGCCTTTAAATCACTTGTAACATGTTGTACCATTTTATGTATGGTAAAACGATAGATCAGTCATTCTAAGAAACCAGACGTTTGTCTTCTAGATGAGTGAAGGGTGCCCCATGAACTTTCACAGCCATGCTGAGACTTGACATTGGTGAGCACCAGCTGTGTTGTGTTCCCTTTTACTATCCATAAGTGACTTTTCCTTCTTAACTACAGAAAAAAGACCTAGCAGTCAAGAGGTGAGCTATTTACCGAGCAGCCAAGGAGAAAATGCTTCTTTTTGATAAATGGACCTATATATAGGAGTGTCAGGAAGATCCGCTGTTCAGACCACATAGTAAATCTACCACATAGATGAAATCTTATTTTCAACCTTCAACTCATCAGTCATAATTTCGCTTATCGAAAGAGCTTGTCTGTTGAGAAATCACCTTGTTATTCTCTTGTCTCATCAATACAATGCAACTCTAGGTTAATATCATGATACATTTGTGATGATAACCTTTATTGCCAACTCAAGGGCACAGCATAAAATATTCATTCCAAGCACGGATTCATTTTTCTCTTTGCACGCTCCATTTTGTCACACTACTTCCAGGCTTAGAAAAGCTTTTTACTGATTATAAGTGTGGAAGACCAAAATCAGATGGTCTTAAATAAAGTAATGCTGTGCTCACAAGGTTCACCTTTACTCATATGGAGCTGATATATGTGTATATAATGACTTACAGCAGCACAGCTGTGATGCAAACAGCTGCAAACAGAACAGTGAGTAAGCTGTCGGCTATGCGCTGCCTGGACATTTCACAATCCCAGACTAGAACAGGCTAGCTACTTCTGGAAATAGCAGGAGCCAAATACATATTTAAAAAGATAAACATTTCATACAGGAGGAAATGGTAACATTAAAAACTGAATCCAATTTCTTAAAAAATCCCCAAAATAACCATCCAACCGTCTTTATAGTACATAAAGGCTCAATTATCTACCAACTCTATTATGTACATATTATTATAAGCTGAAACACAAAAACAATCATTTCATCCTAGTGCTGATGTTCCCAAGAGGACATTTTAACTAAATATCGACGTTCTGTTACCTCAAGCTAATACTATGTAGTTTCTCAGAGGACACACTACAGCTAATGGGAGCTCTATGCATATTACAGTCAATTGATCATTTTTATAGTGGGTTTTTGTACCTTTTTCTTCCCTTTTTATTGACTAGCTTAATATCTTTCCCAGAAAATGAAACATTTAAATGTAGATGAGAAAAAAGCCTGTGTGTCACCATCAATGAGATTTTAATGTTATGGTCTTCAATTGCAGTCACATGTTGTTTGAGGTCTGGTTAGCCTAAAATTTGGCATGAGGTTAACCTTACTAGGCCAGATGTACACATTAGATAGCTTCTCGATTCCCTATAAATATTCAAGCTGTGCAAATGGATTAAAAGTAGTTCGGTCCTGTGTTGCTGACGGGAAAACAACAGGACCAGACCTGTCACAAATGTTATTTGTGTATGTATATGTTCTGATAGATTTAAAACGTTTAAACATCTCTGTTAAAATGTCAGATTTTTGTCATGCAAAAAAATTATATTAAGAAGAATCATTTCAGATTGTTTTCCACCTTTAATATCAGTCACCTACAATCTGTACAATTCAATTGAAAAATAAACTGAAAACTTTTCAGGTGGAAAAAGAAAAACTAATACTTTGTTGAAATACCCTTTAGAATTATGACATGATTCTGTCATTTGGGCAGGAATCTATCAGCATGGTACATCTACAATTAGGTTTCTATGCCCACTCTTTCTTGAAGTAGAGCTACAAATGTCGCACTGTGAGGGCTTCTACTGTGTACAACCCACTTCATGTACTCTACAGAATTTCAGTTTGATTCAGGTCAATGACATGCTGAAAGGTGAAAAGTCTCTTCAACTTTTTAGCATGTTCATTATTCCCTACAGCTTGATTAAAACCTTAGGTCCAAAAAAACAAAAAAACATTCCAGAAGCATAATGCTGCCTCCACTATGCTTCCCTGTGGGTATGGTGTTGTTTTGGTGATGAACAGTGTTAGCATTGCAAACATATCTTTTGGAATTATGGGCAAAAAGTTCAACCTTGGTGTCATTAGAAAACAACACATTTTCCCACATGATTTTGGCAGACTTGATGTTTTGGCAAAACATAGTAGGGCTTAGATTTTTTTTTTTTATATATATATATATTTTTTTAATTAGAAAAGGCTTCTATGAAGGGTGTATAGATGTTTCACATCTACTCTATATGTTTATATGCTTCACATTAATAACATAAAAGTCTTGAACCCGAGGGCAAAGTCTGTACCAGGGCCTCTCTACAACACGTATAATTTATAATACATGTATTTTTATGTGAAAGGTGGGCCTTTGGTATCCCTAGGTACATTCCCATGATCAGTGTTACTTGCATTTTTGACGCTGCATATTTTTGCTGCTTCAAAAATGTAGCGTTTTAAAGTACCAACAAAGTCCATTGTGCTTTTTTATACTATGTAAGCCACAGCATGTCAATTTCTCTTGCAAATACATTGAGTTTTCACCGCAGAATTTCCTCATACACTTGCGTTAGATGTGGAAAATCTGCAGGTAAAAAACATACATGTATTCTAGTGCGTTTACATAGCATAAGCGCACCAAAAAAATGCATGTAATGGTCATCCCATGTCAAGTGAACCAATGATTATTACCTCTATATTTTTAATTCTTTTGAGATTTTGTTATTTGATAATAGCATGTCAGACAATGCAAAATGTGAAGAGAAAAATTAAAAAAAAATTTTTTTTTTTTTTAAATGATTTTCAAAGTTCGGAAAAAGTGCGAATTTCGCTGTTGCCTGCCTTTACGTTTCTCCTCATAACTAAGGCTAGGAATAAGATAGAGAGACAAAATAAACACCATTCTACTCAGAACTATACAGGCTTTCACCAGATATGTCACAAGAGGATCTTTGTTAATATTTTACCCATGTGATCGCAAGCGCAAAACTTTAAAACGCATTTCCGAAAAATCGGCGCGCTTTAAATATTTCAAAAACTGCCCATGTGTCTGCTATGCTCTTAGCCACATCTGTACCAAATTTCAAGTTGGGATCGCGATGGGATCATATTTTAAAATATTTTAATATTAATAGCGTCAATGGGTCATTCTATATCAAGTGATCTAAATATGAATATTTTTTTTTACCTGACGTCTTTAGATTTTTTTAATTCTTTTTCTTTATGAAGTACAACTTTAGTTAATTACAAATTAAAAGTTTAGAATTTTTTTCTTCATCAGTTAATTTTTTACAGATTTTTAAAGTTTAAAAAAAGTGTGAATTTTGGCCTGGTATGACTTTACATTTTTTTATCTTGGGCTAGAAATAAGATAGAGAAACAAAATAAACACCATTCTACTCAGAACTGTCCAGGCTTTCACCAGATATGTCACAAGAGTATATTTGTTAATTTTAATTTTTTACCCATGCGAACGCAAACGCAACATTTTGAAACGCATTTCCGAAAAAAAGGTTTTAATAAAAATTTTCCAAAACTGCCCATGTGTCTTTTATGCTCTTAGCCACATCTGTACCAAATTTCAAGTTGGGATCGTGATGGGATCATATTTTAAAATATTTAACTATTATAGTGTCAATTCAAAAATCTTGAATTCAGATCTGTTCAACCTGTGGTCTAAAAGCGTGGGGTCCATATTTATCAAATCCATTATTTTTAGACATTACTGTATTATTTTGATATGTTACAGCTTAGAAGCAGGAGAGGACATATAGGAAAAAGCTTTGTTAGGGCTCAACCTGAGAAAGCACAGGGATAGACAGTGAATGCAGAGCAGATGATAGGCCAGCAGCTCTGTCAATCATGTTAAGTGTCTACCCACTGCATTCAGGAAGTAAGACAGCTCGTTCAGACCTTTCATGTCCTGACATGTCTGGACTTCTTCACTCCTGAACAAACAATAGTCTGTACAAAGCCATCAAGGCTGTGTACTAAAATATGGGTGAGTAAATATATTAATAGTTTAATGCTTTTATTATTAAGGGCCAATACACACAGTGCTATTCTTAGGGATCATCATTCAGAGAAACAGCCCCATTGATTTCTATGGGGTTCACCACATGCAGTGTTTTTGGAAACACTCAAGAGTGAGCAAATCACTGCTTGAACTACTTTTTAATCGCTGCAATAAACGCAGCATTTATCATTTATATAAAAAAAGCTGCCATTTTTTTCACTAGCGATTAAAAAAACTAACGCATATGTGGTAAAAACTTGGAAGAAAAACAAGCTGCCAAAACTGCAGCGTGTATCTGCAGACAGAAAAAACTGTGCGCGCTAGCCCTAAAACTCACTTTATAGTAATACAGTTCTATCTCAAGTGTACTGTAAATCTTTATTTTTATTACCCATCTTCCTTACTTAATATTAACTGTATTTTTCCCACACAGCAATGGCTGCTACTTCTCAAGAAACAGCATTTTATCATAGACACTGTTGCAATCCTTTTGAAAAAATATGAATATGATTGGCGCTGGTGGCTGGCTACTGTACTCTCCAAAGATTGTGAAAATGAAGAAGTAGAATTGACTTTATTGCATCCTTCTGGTCCAGGGCCATCCTTTGTGTATCCAAGAAAGCCAGACATTTTAAAAGTGCACAAAAATCAGATATTAACTCAGGCGGAGCCTAACACCGTGACAGGCCGGACATACTCTTTGACACACAAGGAAATGGCGATTGCTAGTAAGCGTTTATGGACAAGATTACATTTCACCCACTAGAAGGGACAAATTGATAAAAGGTCACTTTAAAAACATACTATTAATTGTTTGATTAGTTCATAATTTATAGAACGATGATTTAACTACTGTACTGTTCTTATTAAACACTTCATAAATCACATGTTTAGTGATAGAATAGAAAACAAATTTATATGTATAAATAGGGGTTAACATTTTTGGTTCTTTTAATCTTGTTTAATCAAACTTGAGGATATGATCACCTTTCTTCTTTTGGTTTGTTCAATACATTCAAGTTGAAAATGCTGAGCGTTGTGTTCTGATGATTAAGATGTATTTATCCTGGCACTTATGGGATTTGTTTTTTGTGTTTCTTTTTTGTTGCATATAAATGTTTTATTCAATAAGTTGTGATAACTCATACAACCATAAAATAAAAAATATATAAATTTGACAGGTCCCAAGTTGAATCTCTGCACAAATATAACCAAGAACACAATCAGTCATTTTTTCACAATTGCCCGTCAATAGTTTGAATTTGATATAAAGAAACATAGTTTTGTAACATATCAAATGAAAGCTGTTACCGTTCTGAGTAAAATGATGCCTCTCCCACTTCATTATCTTATTTCTAGCCTGAGATAAAAAAAAATGTATAGTCATACCAGGCCAAAATTCACCCTTTTTTTAAACTTTAAAAATCTGTAAAAAATTAACTGATGAAGAAAAAAATTCTAAACTTTTAATTTGTAATTAACTAAAGTTGTACTTCATAAAGAAAAAGAATTAAAAAAATCTAAAGACGTCAGGTAAAAAAAAATATTCATATTTAGATCACTTGATATAGAATGACCCATTGACGCTATTAATATTAAAATATTTTAAAATATGATCCCATCGCGATCCCAACTTGAAATTTGGTACAGATGTGGCTAAGAGCATAGCAGACACATGGGCAGTTTTTGAAATATTTAAAGCGCGCCGATTTTTCGGAAATGCGTTTTAAAGTTTTGCGCTTGCGATCACATGGGTAAAATATTAACAAAGATCCTCTTGTGACATATCTGGTGAAAGCCTGCACAGTTCTGAGTAGAACGGTGTTTATTTTGTTTCTCTATCTTATTTCTAGCCCGAGATATGATAGAAAATGTAAAGCCATACCAGGCCAAAATTCGCACTTTTTTAAAACTTAAAAAATCTGTAAAAAATTAACTGATAAAGAAAAAAATTCAAAACTTTTTTTTTGTAATTAACTAAAGTTGTTCTTTATATAGAAAAAAAAATTTAAAAAAATCTGAGGACGTCAGGGAAAAAAAATATTCATTTTTGGATCACTTGACATGGAATGACCCGTAAACAAAACATAACAGGTATCAATAAAGTTGGTTGAAAAACATGCAGCAGAAAAAAACTGGAACATACCGATAACAAAGAGTTCTACATCATAATACACACTAATGCACATATACAGACACAAAAATATGAAGGTATATAGTTAGGCCCCTATTACAGTAGCTTTTTTGTCCGGATCCGAGGGATCCGGACAAAAAAATGCATCTGCCGAGGGTCTCGCCTAACGGCCACGGCTTGTGGCACACTTGCGGCAAACTCCATGCATTGTGTATGGGGCTTGTGGTAAGGTGTGGCCGATGCGGCCACAAAAAAACTGCGGTCAGCAGCATTTTTTCTTTGCAGCCGCAACTGCCGCAACCACACTTGCTGCACACTTACCGCAAGCCCCATAGACAATGGATGGGGTTCGACGCTTGTGCGGCCGTTAGGCGGAGAATGCAGCAGATGCGTTTTTTTTTGTCCGGATCTGCCACATTTTCATAAAAACGCCAGTGTGAAAGCACCCTTAGATAGATAGAAATATATTAGAATAAATAGAGAGCAAATATAACCCCCCTACATATTATACACTAGCACCTTTTTGTGTGGCACTGGTTTGATCAAATAAATAAATCATTAAAAAATAAACAAATAAAATGAAGTGGGGTCTCCCCTATTGTTGATATCCAGCAAAGGTAAAGCAGACAGATGCAGATGACATTATCAAGCTGGGAAGGTCCATGGTTCTTGGGCTCTTCCAGCCTAAAAATACCAGCCTGATAACATCAGCTCATAGTTCTCTGCATTTCCTTTGTTGGTCACTTCACTTTTTTTTTAAAGCGAACCTGTCACCCCCGTGGACATCAAAAGCTATAATAGCCACCTTCTGCAGCACTAAGGCTGCATTCAGGGAAGGTGGCTATATGCTTTTGATGCCCTATATTCAGTCAAATATGAAGTTAGATAAAGCCTTACACTTTAGCAGACCGAAGACCGGGAGGCGGGGTTTCGCGCTCCTCCGACCCGCCTCCTCTTGTCAATCAGTCAGGTCGCCTGCTGCTGCCTCCCTTCATGAACGCGCGGCTCCGTTCTCCTCTATGGAGCCGCGCATGCGCTGTGTGCCGGGTGTCCAGGAAGTCGTCGGGCTGCGCGCGCAGCTCGACGACTTCCTGGACACCCGGCACACAGCGCATGCGCGGCTCCATAGAGGAGAACGGAGCCGCGCGTTCATGAAGGGAGGCAGCAGCAAGCGACCTGACTGATTGACAAGAGGAGGCGGGTCGGAGGAGCGCGAAACCCCGCCTCCCGGTCTTACTTCTTCTAAAGTGTAAGGCTTTATCTAAGTTCATATTTGACTGAATATAGGGCATCAAAAGCATATAGCCACCTTCCCTGAATGCAGCCTTAGTGCTGCAGAAGGTGGCTATTATAGCTTTTGATGTCCACGGGGGGTGACAGGTTCGCTTTAATGATTTACTTATTTGGTCAAACCAGGATAAACACCCTTTAGTGCCACATTAAAGGTACTAAAGGGTGCGAGTGTATAATATGTAGGGGGTTGTGATATTTGCAGGATATCTATATCTATCTATCAAGAATGCAAATAAACTAAGGTGTACAATTGGTGCAGAAATTCTATAGCGTCAAAAACTCAACAAACACTGATCGTGGGAACAAACCCTAAGGAACTTGGGCTCATGTGCTACTGCTAACCTTGCACCTCTAATAGCTATGCCTTTGGGTATTTTTTTTAATTGTTAGATAAACAAAAAATGATGTTTTTCAATTTTTTAAATGGAAATAGCAAGAATTATGCTAATAATTAGATACTAAAGATAGATAAGCCTGTCATGCTGGTTTTATTCTAGTTGTAATAGAGGTAGTTATGTCCTGCTTGCAATCATCCACTTCTTGAACTCTGTGACATTTGTAGCGGTTGAAGAGAAGGATATTGATTATAAGACATATCTTACAACCTGCAATATGCAGTGAGATATCTACCTTTACCATTCTCAAATCTCTTACTTTTCTGTCAGAGATAAAAATGGATCAAATCTTAAGGTGGGTTTACACGTTGCGATATCGGCGTCCAATTTCAATGAAAAGTCACGTGGTTCGATCGTTGGAGCCGATATCATTCCTGCGTTGTATGGTGTGAACGTCCAATACGATGCAGAAACGATGTCAATGCGATATCGGGGATTGAATGAGCGTGCACTCCAATGCTCCGATATTGAATGGAGATGGGAGCCGGATCGTGCTGTGTGACAGCCCAATTCCGATGTGTACTGCCACGTCACCCATTCACTCCCATGTTAAATGGTCGTTCCTGGGTTGGGGGGCGTACACATCGTCGGGACGTTGTATCCCGATATCGCGCTGTGTAAACCGGCGATGCCATGCAGGGAAAAGCGCGCTCAAAAAACGCGCTCCCGCGTCGTTGGATACGATATCGGCCCGATATCGCGACGTGTAAACCCACCTTAACTCCTTTGTGATTCTTAGTAGCTATTCACATTCTCTCTGAAACTGAGCCATTTCTTGCACTAACTGCCTACTGGGTAAATTTCTCTGCTCACTATCTGATATTTTTAGATATAATAAAGAAAGTCACATCACCAAATATGATTACCGTACATCAATCAGTGTAAGCAATGGTCATTATCCAACTATAAATACAACGTAAATTAATAAATACATGATTGACAAAAGAAAGAAAAATTCAGATTACCGTAATACTTCAGGTATAACGTAGCTGAAACATAACCTTAATGGCCACTTTACACGTGGCTACATTTCTAGCTTATCCACAAGTAACTTACTGGCTGCAGTAAAATCATGGAGACATGGTTCTATCTTGTTGCTGTGTACAAATGGAATAATGTCTCCATGATTTCACTACAGCCAGTAAGTTACCTGTGGATAAGCTAGAAATGTAGCCGCGTGTAAAGTGGCCATAAGGGTACGTGCCCATGATCAGTGTTACCAACTTTGTGAATGCAGATTGTTTCCGCTTCATCCAAAATGCTGTGTTGTTCAGTACAAGCACAGTGGATGGATTTATACTGTAGAAATGTCATGCCCGTTGTGCTTCTTATCTCGTAAACTGACATGTGGCACGGCTTTCTGAGCTGCAGCATGTCAATTTATGCTTGGGGAGACACAAGTGTTCTCGGCGGGAGAACACAGTGAAAATCTGCTGCACCTAGAATGCTGAATGTGGGCATGGATGCTGCATGCTTCTGAAGAGATATTTTATATATCCAGGTCACACATGAATAACACTCAATATGTATTAGGGCTCTCCCACATATATTGTTACTCATATTAAATCGGTTTTGGAGAGTTTCTATACCAGAAATTCAGTCGCACGGTTAAACTGCTCTTTTATTACTTCATCAAAAAAGATTAAAACACAGATACAAAAGTGCTCACAGACATAATAAAAATTAGTAGATTTACATGAATCTGGATAGGAGGACACAAATGGTACCTTTACACGCCGCTACAGAAGGTTGGAAACAACCGGGTGTCTCACGTGCACGAGCACGTTCCAACGGTTGCAAACGGTACCTGATACCGGCTTTACATGCCACTACAAAGGGCTCTACAGAAGGTTTAATCTATCTCTGGAGGCACGGCCGGGTGCCACAACTTACCTTCTGTAGAGCACCGTCCGTCATTTACACACCGCTACAGAAGGTAATATGGGAGGACTTGGGGCAGCAGGGACAACACATAGGCGTGCCAGAGTTGTGGATTACGAGATGCTCGGACGATGATTGGACAATGCAATAGCATCATGATTGGCCAGCCAGCGCAGGAAGGCTGGCTAATACATGATGCTATTGCAATTGTGTAGTGTGACTGGTCAGCTCCTTAAATATGCCGCCCTATGCAGCGACAACCAATCGTAATGCAGGAGCTTCCACCAATGATCGCTGAAGGGGGCGGTTTCCCGGAGGCTGTGTCACGCCCCAGGGAGTTAACTAGGTGACGAAAAAACCTTCCTGTACCTCATTTAGACGCCACTACCATCGGGTTGAAACCAACCTGTTTTTGAGCGCTGCTCTTGAAACAGGTGTTGACAGTGACGGGTGGCAACAACCTAGTTTACACGCCGCTACCTCAGGTTGTTTTGACGGTGCAAGATACAATTGTCTCCGACACCCGGTTGTTTCCAACCTTCTGTAGCGGCGTGTAAAGGTACCATAAGGGGTTAAGGTCATTTCTCCTCATACATCAGGACAAAAACATGGCAGCCATATCAAGATAAAATCTATGTGATCTCAAGGTATATAAATGGTTAAATTTGAGGGCTACAGCCTGTCAGTATATGGAAGGTTCAGCTCATAATCCCCCTCCTTTATACCAGCAGCCTCACTAGATGCTATCTCAAAATTTCCCATTGCTCATCAAACCATCACAACACAGCAGTTAAATCAATGCTTACCCATGTCAAAGTGCCAGCGTGCTCAGATGACCTATAGGGGACGCCGTTTCTGCAGGAGAAGCAATGCTGGGTCCAGGCTGAAGTGGCTCTGGATCATGGGAAAGTTCACTTAAGGCTGGAAACATACTGTCTGTGCGATATACGAGTCACTCGGACGAGTGTCGGGTCAGTAACTCTGAATGACCTCTCCCTGTCAGCAACTCCACACTCCCTTCCTGACAAGTAGAGGTCATTCAGGGTTAATGATCCGACACTCATCCGAGTGACTCGTATATCGCACAGACAGTGTGTTTCCAGCCTAAGGGTAATTCCCAAGATAGGAAGTTATGTACTAAACTAGGGCTGGGAGATTTATTTTCCCAAGTGGCCACAAAAGAGACCATGACTGTTGTGGAAGGCCAAACCAAAAGGCTGAAATTAATTCTGCTCACTATTAATATGATTATTTACATATATTTTTATATTAACACTAACTTTATCACTTATTATTTCAGAATGTATTTTGTTGACCAGCATCTACTGCTAATACATGTTAGTATGAGTATAAAATGTATTCTTACCAGTAGCTGCTAATCAAAATCATATAATTTACTGCATTTCGGACCCTTTTTAAATCACACTATTCCTGATATTCGGGCCTTGCACCTTGATCAAATGTTCCCCCTTCACAGTATGCTGTCCCCACACTCCATAAATGGTATGATCCTGACACAGCCTCCCACAGCCAACTTATGCTACATTGCTGTGCAAATGAATTGGGACAAAGCATTTTTTAAGTAAAATCGTAAGTTGGTTACCAGTCAGTGATTCAAACCAGTTTTAACTGCTTTGAACAGGTGTGAGTGTACAACCTTGAGTAACAAAATGTGGTTTGACTGGCTTTAGTCAGAAAATAACAGCTAGCTGCCCCCTCAGCTTCAGTTGAGAGTTTGTTTCTGTGAGGAGTGGTTTAGTGTACTTTTTCTCTCAGTGTGATTCGTGCCTGTAAAAATGGATGTTACTGCATGGAAGAGGTCTAGAATTATTACTCTTAATGAACGTACAAGTCTGACTGTAAGAGAAATCGCTTCCACCGTTGGTATTGGAAAATCTACCGATTCAAGAATAATTCATACACACAATGAAACTGGATCGTTTTCTCCAAAATGAAAAGGGAAATGTGGAAGAAAAAGGAAAACAACATCAAGAACTGATAAAACACTTATCAGTAATAACAAACTAATGAGCCATGCGCACATTGAACAAATTTGTAAGGCCGGCTTCACATTACGATTTTGAGGCATCCGAATGTATCCGTGTTAAGTCGGATACACTCAGATGCGATTTTGCCTTCCATGTATCCCTATGGGGCTCGAACTGTGTATAAATCGGATGGCAAAAAGGACACATCGGAGCACAATCCATGACCCATAGCAATACATGGGAGGCAAAATCGGATCCGAGTGTATCCGCTTTGACACGGACACACTCAGAAACTCAGAAATCTTGGTGTGAAGCCGGCCTAAGGCTAGCTTCACGCTGCAGTTTTTTCACTGATCAGTGTCCATCCAGTTTGTGTGCCAAAGCCCGGAGAGGAACCAGGAGAGGGAATAGCAGAGAAAAACTATAATTGAAAGATTGACACCTGTTCTGAGTTTTGGAGACACTCCTGGTTTTGACACAATAAACTGGATGGACACTGATCAGTGAAAAAATTGCAGTGTGAAGCCAGCCTAATGAGGCCGTCACACGCGTCAATATCGTGTGCACGATCACTGCTGTACGTGACATTGCAGCGATATTGACGCGTGTGACGGGGCGCATCAACCAGCGATAAATCGCTGGTTGATGGTCGTCAGGTTTTAGAACCTGTTCTAAAACCTGACAACGGTCGCCTAGTGGACACACAGCATAGCTGCGTGTGACACCGGGAGATGCGATCAGCCAGCTCCCAGCGCCTCTCAGGAAGCGCTAGGAGCTGGTATCCAGGGTAAACTGCGGGTAACTAGGCAGTGCGCGCTGCCTAGATACCCGATGTATACTTTAGTCACCAGTCTTCTCCGCTCACCGGCTGGTATCTAAGGTACACAGTGGGTCCCTAGTTACCCACTGTGTACCTTGGATACCAGCCGGTGAGCGGAGAAGGCTGGTAACTAAGGTATACATCGGGTATCTAGGCAGCGCACGCTGCCTAATTACCCGCAGTTTACCCTGGATACCAGGCTGCAGACATCGTGGAAACGATATAGAAATCATTTCCACAATGTCGCTGGTAAAATGATCGCTGGTGAGCTGTCACACAGGCAGACTCAGATCAGATTGCTGACGACATTGACGCGTGTGACGGCTCCATTAGGCCTCGTGCACACGTTGAGTATTTGATGAGTTTTTTTCCTCAGGATTTGTAGACAAAACAAGGAGTGGAGCAATCAGAGGAAAAGTATAATAGAAACACATCACCACTTCTGTATTTAACATCCACTACTGGTTTTGGCTACAAATCCTAAGGTAAAAAATATCATCAAATACTCAGCGTGTGCATATGACCTTAAACATTGTTCACACCACCAAAAGACTGAATCACAAAAAAAGTAGTCAAACAAACGTGTAAAAATACTCTGTTGTAATAAAAAGCAGTAAAAAGCAAGTGCTGCTAAAAAAAGTAGTAAATGTCTTACAGATTTGTTCACTGTGTGCATGGCTCATTAGTTTGTTGTCTAATTTGTTTCTTGTTCCTGCAAGATAAGCGAGACTCCCACCCCTCCCTTTGAGCCCTGCACATAAAAAGCCGCCTTCTACTGCCAGTCCATGTCAGACATTGGACCTGTCTGAATTCTGCTCATATAGGTACCAATACACATGGTCAGGTTTTTAATACATCAGCTAGGGACTGCTCTGATACGGGTTACCTTGGTGAGGTAGAGCGGCTTAGTATACATTTTTTGCAAAAAAAAGTATCAACTAAATACCCTGCCTTTTACTACTTTTTTTTAGCAGCACTTGCTTTTTACTGCTTTTTATTACAACAGAGTATTTTTACACGTTTGTTTGACATTTTTTTGGGATTCACTTATCAGCAATAGTAGAACTAATGCAAGAAAAACAAGTAAAGACTTGCTTTGTCCCAATTAATTTGCACAGCACTGTATGTTCACGTGTTCAGTTTTTGGTCAGTTTTCCGCATACTTTTTGTAACCAAAACCAGGATTGGATGGAAAATACAGAAGTGGTGACGTCTTTCTGTTACGCCACGTTCACATGTTGAGTCTTGCGACAATATTTTACATCAGTATTTACAAGCTGAACCCAGGAATGGAACAATCAGAGGAAAAGTATAATAGAAACATGTCAACACTTCAGTGTTTATCACCCACTACTGGTTTTGGCTTACAAAAATGTGAAAAACCTCACCAAATACTGAATATGTGAACGTAGCCTAACACTGTATGATGGCTCTCATACAATATGATGTCCCCTCAGTCCTCCTATATACAGTATGATGGTCCCCACATCCCACCCCCAAAGAGTATAATGACCACCATAGTCCCACAACACTCACAATAATATGTGCCTGACTGAAACACTAGTCTGATAAATTGCCCCCTATGTGTTCACGCAATTGACGGTATGAGTCTATAGTTAGGCCTGTGCATGCATACCAAACTATTTTAAAAGGGTTAAAATGTTACCTATTAAAAGATCTCTACGTTCTACAATATCATTAAACTGACAGGCAGCTGGGATTATGTGATAAATTACAAGACACAGACTAAAAATGTACCCGAGCCCTGGAAAAAACGTCCACAAAGACAAACAACTGTTTTAGAAAGGCCGTTCTCCCCAGACTTTCGCAATGCTGGTGTGTGCAACGTCACGGCTGATATCACTCAGTCCAGATAATAGTTTGTTTTTCCACTCGAGGGAGTCAAAGTATCTTCTTGTAATTACAACCAAAGGACGTATTTACAAAGACATTTTGTTCACAATTTCGCTTTAGTGTGCAGTACAATAGGCTAATGGTGATGTTACCATGGTAACACAATAGTGTAATGTTAGCGTATGTATACAGTTACGGAGACTTTATTACTATACAAAAGAAAACCTGCAAATGCTTGTATATTAGTAAGTAAAAATATGTATTTATGAGTTATGGAAATTTGGATGCATTTATGGAAAATGTTACATTTAATTTGTCTTTACAGTATCGTCTGAAGCCCGCAAATGTTCAAATAAACCATTTACTGAAAAGCCCTACATGGAGGTGAGAAAACAACATTAGTAAATGGGCCTGATATCCATTAAGAGAGGGTTTTATATGGAAATCTGACACATTGTAATACAACGGATTTTATATGGCTCTGTGCTTTTCCAGTTAAACTGAGCACTCGACAACAGCTACTAAACTATGTATGGAGCTGCTGTGTTGCTCTATGTACATCACTTACATCTGGTCATTGCCAGTGCGGTTGGCAGCTACAAATTGGGAATGCTAGACCCCAACAGATGTCGTCATGATGACCCTCGTAGTGGATAGATCATCAATTGTTTGGGCTCAGAGAACATCTTAAATAACACTGGGGAACACAATTTTTTAGGAGTTAGGTCAGCCAACTGTTCTTAATTAATTTTTGGATGCTGAATCCAGAAATGAACTCAGTTTTTCTCTATCACGTCAAGTTTTTGAACTATAGGATTTTTGTCTTCTCAAAAATATGTAAACTACTGTACCTAAAAAGTGTTTTTTTTTTTTTTAAATAGTACAAATATGAACAAAAAATGAAATATATAAGAAATAGGCATGACAAATATGTTTTTTAACACTATCATGTTTTTTACAGGTCTATATGAGTCGAATTGTAATCAGATAACAAGTCTTATTGCAGATATCAGTGCAATTGTGTATCTCTGGCAGGTAAGTTGTGGAGGAAAAACTTGACGTGCTAGAAAAAAACTGACTACATTTTTGGAATCAGCATGCCAATTTTAGTTTAAATCAGCTCAAAAACCTAACTCAACAGAATTTTTTTTTCAAATTGTTCCCCAGTGTAATCCATCACAAGGTTTTTGCTACCCCTCAGAGATGTCATTTCAGTGATGTGTCACTTCCTAGGCCTAGGCTTCTTGCTGTAGTTTTGATAAAATAACAGTTTTATCAGCAGGAAATTATCACTAGAGGACCAATAAATCTGCTGCCATGTATTCCTCCATATTCATGAGCTTCTTAGAAACCCAACCCCATCAACTGTCAGCTTTGATGACCCAACCACCAATGTCCAGCTTTCTGCACAGAGTACACTGAAAGCTGCTAATTAGTGTCGTAGATGAGGGTATACAGTGCTCACCATTCAGTGAACTGGTAGATTTGTAGCAGCTAAAATACTCATGTTATCAAAACTGCAGCAAGCAGCTCCGTAACTAATACATCACTAGAATTGGGGTGTCTGCCCCTACATCATAATGCTCTCACATGGGGTAGTAAATACCTGGTGACAAATTTTGTTTAAGCGTTTACAACATCTTGAATATCAGTGTTGGACACAGATCAGAGACTTACTAATGTAATGTTCTCACACAGTGGCATAACTTAAAGCTCATGGGCCCTGATGCAAAAGCTTCATGGTGCCCCCAATTATTGAAAATCTTCAATAGCACTAGTCTTTTTCTATAGGCCAAAGAGTCTTTTGGGACCCCCTAGGCTTCAGGGCAATTGCAACACCTGCACCTATTGTATTTACGCCCTAGTTCACACATGTGTTCATGTAATATCAGGAGATCATGGTATTTTTCAAGTGTGGAGCTAATGCAATCAGGGTCAATGGAACAGATGGAGAAAGTCAATTCCAGAGCTTAGCTGATTCAATCAGTCCTATAGGCCATAAATGGAGCAGCATGATTGACTAACTTTTAATCAATGATCAGTGATCAGTGGGGCCTCCAGTGAACAGAGGTGTACCTAGTACATTATAAGCAAGCTAGAAAACTCTAAGGCTGTGTTCACATCACAATTTGTGGCTGTCCGTGGGGATCGGTGTTTAGGTTGGATTCCCCAGACTGCCACGGATCCACACGGATCCCTGCAATTGGATGGCAAATAGCCATCCGTATCCGTGTTATGCAGGATCCGTGTGGATCCTGTGGTCCCTGTCTCACCCCGTTCTCTCTGCATCTTGCCTGTCTGTCCCTCCTTTATCTCTGCTCGCCCCTGTCCTCTATCCTGTCCCCCCTGCCTTATCCCATGTCCTCTCCCCTCCGGTCTGTTAAAAATACTAAAAGTCCTCCCAGAGGATACTTTACCTTTCCGACGCCTCTGGGGATGCGACAGTCACCATCTGGCTGCAAGGACCTCTCGTGATGTCACAGAGCCGATCAGCTGTTGGATTAGCAGCTCTTTAACCAACTCTACCATAAACTTACTTGCTCAGGTGAGTGCACATCTACTTTTAATGAAAAGATTATTTTCATTGACATGTAAGGATTGTACATATTGAAAGCCAACTTGATCAATACTTCTTTCCCCCATACTTTGATGATAGCGAAACCCCAATGAAGGTGCGATTGTTACCAGTCCAGCAAAGTAATATTTAATAACTGTCACCAGTTTAGACTTCTGTAGTCAAATCTGCTACAACACCAATGTGGGCTGTAGATGTACCCAAAGAACTTCTAGCCATAAAAAAAATCATAGAATCCCAGAATGGTAGAGTTGGAAGGGACCACCCGGGTCATCTGGTTCAACCCCTTGCTCAGTGCAGGATTCACTAAATCATCCCAGATTATCTCACTCAAGGTACTGTTACACGGCACAACGTTGGAACGATGTTGGGAACAATCTCGTAGGTGCGCGGTCGTTTCCGACATTGTTTTGACCTCGTTGGTGAAATGTCACATGTCTAGATATCGTGGACGACTCACCAACGATGTTGTGAGCAGGTATTGTTCACACAACCCAGCGAAAGATACCTGCTCATTGCTGTGAATGGGCGAAGTCGTAAACGACATCATTATCGCGGTGTCACACACAACCATATACCAGGTTGACTGATCGTTGATCGTGTGGTTTGAGAACACGTTCTCAAACTTGCGATCAGCAATCCAACGACTTATCGTAGTTGAATCTCGGTGTTACGACTCCAAACCCGTGACGGTTAAGCGATATCGTTAACGATGTTGTGCCGTGTAATGGGTCTTCAATCATCCCTGTTCCACTCGCTGTTCACCCTCACTGTCAAAACATTTTTTCTAATATCTAATCTGTGTCTCCTCCCACCCACATAAAATGTACTAGTACATTTTATGAAATATTCCTTCTGGTAGATTGGTATGGTGAAATTTGGATTTTGCAGATTTTCTGCTGAAATTCTGTAAATTAGGTTGCTTGTGCTTAGTTCTTTACATGTACATTTATTGTGTTGCTGTATTGTTTTGGTATGTAATGTTTTCAGTAACCTGCTTCGCCTTTGATACCTCCTGGCATTTGGCTTTGACAAAACGTTATTGTTATATTCAAGTTCAGATTTAATGCCTTTTTAGTGATTTCCGCACATGTGTTTTATCACCTGGAGATTTTTTGCATATAATGCAAGTCTACAGGCAGTATCCAAACATGAAGTTCAGCGTATCCACAAGATAAAGTGTTGCATTACGGACATCAAAAACGCACCGCGGATACATTTACATTATGTGACATAAGGGAACAGTGGGCATGAAGTTGCTGTAAATCACATCGACGTTGCTGGAAAATATGCAGCATCATAATCTTACCAAAAATTAATTGTGGCAAAATAAAGGGAACTTGTCACGTGAAAAACGCTATCAACCTGCAGATAATGAGTTATTCTGCAGGTTAATAGCATTCTAAACCTGCCCAGGACCTGCACATTAAACCCCACTGCCAGAAGGAAATTAACTTTAATCCTCCCGGCAGCATCCTGGTTTCAGTCATGGGGTGGTGTTGGTGTGGGTTCGGTCAACACTATGTGTATGGAGAGAGATGGGTGTAAGGCTGCTTTCACATCAGCGTTTTCTGCCAATCGCAGCAGATTCAGCAGCTTTGCTGCATCTGCCGCATAAAAGCTGACCTGCGCCAAGTCCCATTCATTCCCTATGGGACTTGCGCTCAGGAGAGGCTAAGAGCGTTTTTTTGCGCTGCCGCAAGTGCCGGATTTGCTGGATTCTACAAAACCGCACTTGCCACACCTGAAGGCATGTCGCAAAGAGAATAAAACTGAATTAGTCCTTACCGGTAATTCCTTTTCTTGGAGCCTTCCACGACAGCATTGGAGGATGTCGTCCACGCCCTATTGGGGGACAGGAACACAGAGAGGTTAAAAGCCCCTCCCTTCCTCAGTACTCCAGTGTTTACCAAGATCACCCTTAGCCATGGATTACCTGATACAAACCGGAATCAAACACCAACAAGGGGGGGAACTGATGCTGTCGTGGAAGGCTCCAAGAAAAGGAATTACCGGTAAGGACTAATTCAGTTTTCTCCATTCGCCTTCCACGACAGCATTGGAGGAATACCACCGATACTCCTCAGGGTGGGACTATTGCCTGTAGGACTTTCCTACCAAAGGACAGATCCCGACTGAAGGACAGATCTAACCTATAGAGGCGAGAAAAAGAGAGGAGAGACTACCACGTAGCCGCTCTGCAAATCAGCTCCGATGAAGCTCCAGCCTGCTCCGTCCAGGACGTAGCAGCAGTCCGAGTTGAAGGAGCCTTCAACCCCACCGGAGGAGCAAGGACCGGAGTGACGTAGGCCTCACAGATCACCTTCGTGATCCAGGAAGTGATGGTAGCCTGGGAAGTCTTCTTCCCTGTATTATTCCCAAAAGCCGAACAAACAGGTTCTGATCTAACCTCCAGGAAGCAGACTCTCGGATAGAGGAGGACAGTCCGACGAACATCCAAGGATTGAAACACGGCCTCAGCCGCATTAGCAGGAGATTGACAAAACGAAGGCAGAACCACTTCATTGGGACCGATGGAAATCCGACAACTTTCGAACGAAAAGATGAATGCAACCGAAGCGTAATGCGAACAACGGACACCACGAGGCACGGAGCCCGGACAGAGAGTGCGGACACCATGAGGCACGGAGCCCGGACAGAGAGCGCCTGCAGTTCTCCAACTCTGGGAGCAGAAGTGATGGCCACCAAAAACGCCACCTTGTGAGAGAGAGACGTAAGGGATGCAGCAGACAAGGGTGCAAAGGGACTTCGAGCAAGCCCTTGGAGAACAAGCATCAAGTCCCAGGGAGGGACAGAAGGCCGAATCCGGGAACGCCACCCCCAAGCAGAAGTGAAAAACTGCTTGAGCCATGGATGGGAAGCAAGATCCTGGGCAAAAACCGCCCCAAGTGCCGACCTCTGGACTTAAAGAGTGCTCGGCCGAAGCCCCAAATCCAAGCTACGCTGCAAAAATCCAAGAGTTGGGCCACATTAGGATGATGCATGGTCGGGATGGAAGGAGCACACCTGGACAGGAAACGATGCCAGCCCTCCCGTAAATAGCATTTGTCACAAGCTTCCTGCTCTGCTGAAGCGTGTGGATCACTGCCTGGGAGAGACCCT
The DNA here is from genome assembly GCA_033576535.1 of Allobates femoralis. Classification (NCBI taxonomy): domain Eukaryota; kingdom Metazoa; phylum Chordata; class Amphibia; order Anura; family Aromobatidae; genus Allobates; species Allobates femoralis. The sequence continues at coordinate 383,070,956 of JARQOC010000004.1, forward strand.
TGATCCTCAGGATCCTGGCCGCAACAGCCAGGCTGCCCGAATGAGCCACTGAGGGCCCGGGTGAAACAGAGGACCCTGGGACAGTAGGTTGAGACTGTGGGCTAACATAATCGGTCCCTCCAGGCCCAGGTCTCGGATGGCGTCGTACCACGCCAGTTTGGGCCCCAGGGGAGCCACCAGGATAGTGTCACCCCCTCCGCCCGAATCCGTTGCAACGTTTTTGGGAAGTAGTGGGAAATGCATACACCAACCGGAAGTCCCAGGAATGGGCAAAAGCGTCCAGCCCCCGAGGATGGTCCGACCGCGTCAGGGAGAAAAAGGTTGGCACCTTTGTATTCGAGCCCGAAGCGAACAGTTCGATCGAAAGGACACCCCACCTGTCCGTAAGAGAGCGAAATACTTCCGGATGGAGGCACCATTCTCCTGGGTGGACCTCCGTGCGGCTCAAGAATCTGCCTGTACATTGACCATTCCCTTCAGATGTACTGCCGAGGAGGAGAGAAGATGGCGTACTGCCCACAAAAAGAACAGTCTTGCCAGCCCCTGCAAGTGTAAGCCACGAGTACCGCCTTGGTACCGCAAGAAAGCAACCGTAGTCACGTTGTCTTGACAGGACCTTGACATGATGACCCCGGAGAACGTGAGCTGCAGCAAGAAGCGCTTCCTCCACTGCCAGAAGTTTGAAGACTGGCGACTGACCGAGCGACTCCAAATCCCCTGGAAGGGTGTGCGAACTACCATCGTACCCCAACCGGAACCGCTGGCATCAGTGGGAACGGAGGTCACAGGAAGGTGTCTGGGATTCATCCCCAGGAAAGCGAGGTTACCACCCGCCCCGGGGTCCGGACCCGCGAGTTTAAGGAATCCTGACGTCTGTCCCAAGAACTCAGTATGTGTTCCTGGAGCAGTCGGGAAGGAGCCTGAGCCCATGTTACTGACTGAATGCAGGCCGACATGGCCCCTAACAGGGACATTGCTTCCCGCAAGGAGGTCGACCCCCTTGCCCGGAAGCGGGTCAGATTCACGCGGCGCAAAAGCTGATATGCCGCAGGAAGAAACGAGGTCTGTCTGGAGGAGGCCAGCAAGACCCCCAAAATTTGACGTCGGGTTGCAGGCACCCGTTCCGATTTTTGAAGATTGGGTACCCATCCCAGGGACTGAAGAATCTCCAATGTGTTGGAGACCTTTGTGCGCAGAAGCACTGCCGAAGGAGCTACCACCAACATGTCGTCTAAATAGGGAAGCACACATATCCCCTGGGTCTGGATGAATGTGATCGCTTCCCCCATGAGTTTGGTAACTTCTGGGGCCGACGAAATCCCAAAGGGCAGCACATTAAGCCAAGAATGGACCGTCTCGCCTGCCCCGGAGATCGTGAATCGCAGAAAGCGCTTGTGGGACGGGTGAATGGGGACATGAGAATACGCGTTCTGGAGGTCCACAACAACCTGGAGTAGCACCCCAGGCCCTCCTCTCCAGGAGGAACTGGGGACCCCACACCCGAATCCAACAGGTGTCGCAGACCCGACAAGAAATACTGTGCGAGAGTCTCCCTGAGGAAGGGAGAGGACTCGAAGACATGGAGGAGCTGGCTCTCGAATTCCAAGTGTAGACCCTCCCAAATGGTCGAGAGGATCCAAGGGCACAAGGAGATTGCTTGCCACTGTGGCAGAAACCGCAGGAGCCGCTCCGCAATGGGGAAGGCGGCCTTGTTTAGGGGCGGCTGGTGATGCCGCTGCTGGGGGAGCAAGATATTACGGGTCTTGTCCCCGTACTGGAATGCCCAGCGACCAGACTTACCCTTCCCTTTAGACTGGGAGAGTTGGCTGCACTCAGGCCAAAAGGACTGCCTCCGAAAGGGCTCCTGTTCCGGGAGACACATTTTCCGGTCTGACACCTTTTCCAGGATGTCATCCAATGCCCTTTGCAAGGGGAGGCCACACAGCTGGAGCTTTGACGTGACCTCCCCATTCCACATCGTAAGCCACACTGCCCTGCGAGCTGTGTTAGCCAACACTGCGCACCTGGCGCCAACGCGGAACGACTCAGCAGAGGCATCAGCCCGTAGCACGTCTCAGAAGTGGAATGGAGTCCAAAGCTCCTCCCTGGGAGTACCCTGCAGGAGGAATTCTCCCAGCTCGGTGAGCCACTTAAAGACAGACCTGCTCACATGTAGAGGAAATGTTCACATTTAAAGACATAGCTGCCGCCTCCCAGGATTTATTGAGGACACTCTCCATTTTACGAACGAGGGGGTCCTACAACCGGGAGGAATCTTCAAAAGGCAACGCGGTCTTATATGCTAAGCTTCCCAAATGGAATACTGCCATAGACCTTCATGTTAGAAGTCCCATTGACTTTATAGAGACTTCCATAGAGATTTCCATTGGGTCTCTCATTTAACAGAGTGTCAAGGGCATGCACAATGGGTTTACAATGGCAGCTGATTGCTACCCTGGCCACCTGGATGTCCACCTTCGGGACCTCCCAGACAAAGTCATCACCCTCCAATCCACTCGGATGGGGTGAGCCGCTTAGCCTTCAGGCCTCTGAACATTCAGTCCTGCACAGAAGAAGGGGTTTCCACCACCTCTACTCCCATGGTACAATGGACAGTGTCCACCAATGCACCCATGGACTCCGTGGAAAAATAGTAGTGTCCAGATTCTCGTGTCTGGACAGAGGCAACAGCGGCAATATCCTCGCCGTCCTCTAAAGCTGAGCTCTGGCCAGCCTCCATGAGATCCACAGAGTCACAATCCTGGAGCTTCCTCTCTTACGGAGGGGAAGGCCCGGAAGCTGCAGCAAAACCCCGCAGTGCCGAGATACAAGCCTGCACCTCTTCCCTAATGGATTGGAGCTCCTCCAGCAGGGATGGGGAGTCCATCCTGACAACCCTGTCAGTCATGGCCGACACCTTGTTGTAGGAAGAGGGAATTTTTTGCCGCAGCCCCATTATTGCTCCTTTCCACAGACGGCCCTCGTCTCCCTATAGACAAAAAGGGAAGAGAAGGGGTCCCAGTGTGAGTGCAGGGCTTAAATAACTCGACCCCTTGTGACCACCCCCAGAAACACTTACATGAGCTGGGGGAACGCTGGGCTCTGCAGAAGCAGAGGTGGAAGCCTATCACCCTCCATGTTTCAGGGATCAGCCTTACCTGGGTGTAGCTTCCGGCGGGTACTTATCCAGAAGTACCGTGCCCCCAACGAGGAACTCCTGTTCCCTCCCTCCTCCTGGTCACCGGCCGCGGGCAGTAGCGCGCGAAAGTCCTGCTGGGTTCCCTGGAGCCGCGCCCAGCCTGCCACAGCCCTTACAGGAGCCGTCGCCCGAACCCGGAAGTGCCATCCCGGAACCGGAAGTGCCACACCCGGAACCGGAAGTGCCTCCGCGGCACCTCTGATGCATGCCCCAGGGACCGCAGCTGGAGGAGGGAGACGCCGGAGAGCTGAACAGGCCTCCGGCGTTGCAATACACGGCCTGCTTTGCCCCGTAGGACGCAGGAAGGCCGGATGGTCCCACCACGGGAGCCCCGAGAAGGAGGAGGAGGCCGCCCCCGAAGTCCATCCCTGGCCCGGCTGTAAGTACACCCCAATGCTGCCTCTGCCGGCCTGACAGCACTGGAACCTCTCCATGCCCCAAGGGGGACAGGAAGACACTGGAGTACTGAGGAAGGGGAGGGGCTTTTAACCTCTCTGTGTTCCTGTCCCCCAATAGGGCATGGACGACATCCTCCAATGCTGTCGTGGAAGGCGAATGGAGAAATGGGGCTTGCTGCAAGTCAGCCGTTACGCGGCAGATGAAGCAAACCTGCTGGATCTGCCACGATTATACAAAACTGCTGATGTGAAAGATGCCGAACTGTGCCCCCCGCACTGACCCACAATCTGCTGTAATGCTGAGCAGCTATCAGTCAGTGTGAGGGTGTGATTAAATCCACTGCTCTCCATACACAGAACAGTGACTGAACCCATGCCAATATTGCCTCAATGACTTAAACCGAAACACTGCAAGGTTTAATGTGCAGGCGACGGGAAGGTTCAGAATGCTATTAGACTGCAGAATCACCCAATATCTGCATGTTAATAGCATTTTTTCCTTAGGTTAACTTTAAGTTTAAAGGAGTCTTCCAGATATGCCTTCTATTGACCAGAACTGTTACAATAGTAATATCATATAGTACCACCCTCTCCATGTCCAGTATCTGCTCTCTGCCCTTCCTCTGAGCTCTGTGTATTGCCTGCTATGTCAATGTCATGACTACAGTACGCATCACCACTGAAGGAGGAGAAAGAAGTAGATTTCTCTGATAAGAGATTATAAATTGTTAATTTTCATGTGTGCTAACCTAATGAAATGATTCTTCAAGAGGAAAGAAAGGTCTTGTCATATTATTATTATATATGGATTTATATTCTACACATTTCTAAGCTATTTAGCATCTTCTTCAGGAAATATTGCATTGGATAGCTTAGAAATCTGTTGAAAATGAAGCCATGCTTAATATCATGGCAAGACGTACCCCTTTCTCTACTCTCAAAGGATCCCTGTGACACGTGAGTCTGCATCTGCCGAGTTATGCTCACAGATGAGCTGAGCAAATAGTAACCTAACCCTTAATGTTTTTTTGGGTAAACCCTATCTGCGCTTTCGTTCCATCCAGTTTTTATTTCAACAATTTATGGGAAAAAAAGATTGATTACCTTTTGTACGAATCTTAAAATTGAATTAAACGTACTTTATGGAAGGTGTGAAGTCATAGCCAAAATAAAGAAACCTCATCTAAATATCTTGCAATTGCCACCCTTTGTAAGGTCAACAGCCTACCTAATAATAATGAATATATTTTATATAAGTGTGTGTGTGTCTGCTCTTATATATGACAAATCGAATTACTCATCATTAAACCGGTAGCTAATAAAGAGCTAATGTAATGAATCTCCTCTATGGAATCTGCCTCTGAATTACAGCTGCTTATTTCATGAGCCCATATCTTGTTTTGCCAGTACTGTAGTCACATGAGCTCCTGTTTTATGATGTCTTAAGTCACGTAGGTTCTGTTAAAAAAAATCCCTTGTTGTTGTGAGCCAGGGTATGACTAATCCTTACTTGTATGTAAGTTCCAACTGGTCTACAATTTGATGGTTTCGTCGTGCAGCATACTCATTTCACCTATAAAAGAAATCATCTATATGCCCCAAATTTGTTCTCGTTTTGTCTGTGAAAAGTTGGATGACAACCAGTATGGCTGTTGCAGGGGGTGTCAATTTGGTCTATGTAGGCACATGTGCTGCTTATGACTCTAGTAAAGCAAGATTACTACTATGCTGACTGTAGCCTGAATTTCCCAATATTCTACAACTGTACCTGTGAATTGGTTGGGCTTCATTCAGTTTTTTTTTTTTCTCACATGGAAAAAAATACACACTATTAGAGTTTGTTTAGTATGTCCGTTATATGTAGATAAAGCTCCACTGTGAATTCTAATAAAACATAACTTTAATTATAACCTAAATAAACGTGAAGACTATTCCAATATGCTCAAAACAAAAATGGATAGTTTGTCGCCAATTAACAAAATCTCGGGGGTGAGGGGAACAAAGCTCAAATGTTCACCCCCACAAGAACCAGAAAGGAAACCGTTGACAAGTCAAAATTGCCCACTTAATGACTACAATACACATCTGGACTTAACCAGGATAAGTAAAGTTAGTATCTGTTATCTGTCCTAAAATGATCTGAGCCCACCACAAAAAAAGCAAAACAGACTGTGATAAAAAATAGCAGTGGTGTGTGGCTCAAAGACCTTGGGTATAAACATGAAGACAGATAAGGAACAATCTCACCCATCATTACATGAATGGGATTAGGTCCATCCAAGGTGGCTTGTCCTCAACCACCTAATTTGGCAGGGCGACCTTGAAAGTGAGGGCTCTCACCTTACTAGAGGCTATTTGTGCCTCATTTCAGTCCACATCTGTCCCTCATTATGGCTGTCCCTTAGGGTACCTTTACACGCCACCACAGCGGCTAGCAACAGGTATCCACCGCACGTGCATGTTTTTAACGGTGGATACCGATCGCCGATGCGGCATATACACGCTGCCACAACGTGCTCCACTGAAGGCATCTTTGTTCCCCGGAAGTGCCGACGGGTGCCGCGGCTTACTTCCTGTTGAATACCTTCGCTACTTCACACGCCGCTACCACAAAGGAATATGGGCGTACATATTTCGCGCCGTAAGTACATAGGCGTGACAGAGTTGTGTATTCCGTGATGCACAAGCGTTGATTGGACAACGCAATAGAGTCATGATTGGCAAGCCTGCGCAGGAAGGCTGGCTAATACATGACGCCATTGCAATTGAGGATTGTGAATGGATATCTCTTTAAACATGGCGACCTGTGAAGGGAGAAAAAAACTCACAAGGAACAGGGAAAAGGAATGAGCTCACCCCTTCTTCTCAGAAGATCCAGTCAGGTGCTTCAGCTGACGGCCGGCCACCGCCCAAGTCAAGGAATATAATAAGGATATGCTGGCACCTTCATCCGATGTAAAGTTTTACTTTATTATGTAACTCACAACATTAAAATAAAAGCATCTTGGTGGCTGAACATGCCCCGTCATCGGATGAAGGTGCCAGCATATCCTTACTATATTCTGTGAAGGGAGAGTCAATCGTAACGCAGGAGCCTCCACCAATGATCGCTGATGGGGCGCGGTATCCATGAGGCTGTGTCACGCCCCCGGGAATTCGCTAGGCCACGCAAATACCTTGCCTGTGCCCCGATTACACGCCGCCACCATAGGAATTGTGCCTTCCTGTTTTTGAGCACGGCTCAGCAACAGGTATTCGAAGGAACTGCAAGGAGCAGGGAGGAATTTCCCAATTTACACACCGCCATTTCATAGTGATTTCATGGCAACAGGCACAATTGTCCTCAGTGTCCGGCAGTTTCTGCTTTCTTGTGGCGGCGTGTAAAGGTACCCTTACAGTTACCCAAGTGCCTCCCAAATTTTGACCTTTGTCAATGGTTTTCCTTTTTGGTTCCTGTGGGATTAACATTTGAGCTTTCATCCCACCCACCCCGGGGGTTTTATTAATGGTAACATTTAGTGATGAGCGAGTAGCAAAATATTTTTAATCGCTATACTTGTAACGAGTACTTTGTAATACTCGCGTACTTGTCCGCATTGCGAGTCCAATGTTAGTCAATTAGTGGTAGGCTCCGCCGACACACATCCCATGAGCACCAGCGCTACTCGCCGAGTAACAAGTATCGTGAACACTGTACTATTCGTGCAAGTAGAGGATAGTAACGATTACACTCGCTCATCACTAGTGACATAGTCTATGCATTTTTATCCTGTGCGTATGAATATACGCTTCAGATTTATTCTCTTTATTTAGATAACTTTGAATTATGTTGTAATATTTTTCAATGGTGCTTTATATCAAATTTTATGTGCTACAGTCTAGTCGTCGCTTCTTATTTTTGTGTCTGTGTTTACTTCTATGCAAACAAAAAAAAAATGTAAAAGTTTGCAGAGCCTTTTTTACGAATTTCAATGTTAAAAACTGACTGCACCGGATAGCATCTGTCTGCTGGTGGCGATTTTTAGGGACTTCTTTGCTCTAATTCATCATTTGCAATTTATTAAAAATTATTTCTTTTTATTTGTCTTGTAGCATTCGCTGACTAACTATTGGGGCAAATTCTTCAGAATGACACACGTGGTTCATGAATTTGGTGATAACTAATAAAAAAAATTCTTGAATTTTGTCTTTAACCATTGTTACTTTTTAGAGCAAAAAGCGGCATATTTTCTAAAAAGTCACGTTTGTCATCAAAGGTGGCAAACTGTAAACTCCAAAAAGCTTAGTCCAGGGGAAAGACTGAAGTGAGATGTGCTCAAAAAAATAGATGTTTGGTTAAAGCCTTATTTCATGAATATCTAAAACATCTGGGAAAAGAATTGAGAGAGCCAAATCCTAGAGAATTAAGGGCCCGTCACACATAACGATATCGGTAACGATACTGTTGCAACGTCACCGGTTTGGTGACGTTGCAGCGATGTCTAAACGATATTGTTGCGTGTGACACCTATCAACAATGAGTCGTTGATTGCAGATTTATGAACCGGTTCATAAATCTATCGTTGGTCGCCCGCTGATTGAAAAGATTGACACCTGTTCTGAGTTTTGGAGACACTCCTGGTTTTGACACACAAACCTGATCAGGGAAAAAACTGCAGTGTGAAACTAGCCTTAGGCCGGCTTCACACCACGTTTTTTGCCGTCAGGCTGTGTCCGGTGCTTAACAGCTCCGGACAAATAGAACCGGAGGGTTAATACGCCTTCCGGTCCTGTTTGCAGCCGGATTCTGCAGAGTGCAGCTGATGGAGCTGTCCCCTGCTGAAATGGTGCTGAACCACTTCACAGGGGACAGCTCACACTGAACTTCAGCCGCCGGTGTCCGGTTCCCGGATCTGGCCCGGATCCGTGAGGATCCAATTTGGGCAGATTTTTCGCCCCGGACACAAAAAACACCGAACAGATGGAAACCAGATGGCAGATAGCTGCCATCTGGCCCCATAGGGCAACATTCCCGCAAATTTGGGTCCGGGGCTGATGGTGAGGAAGCCAGCCTTAGTATTTGTAAGGTCAAGTGCACATGTTGATTTTTTCAGTAAGTTTTTACCTCAGTATTTGTAAGGCCACATGCACACGCTTATTTGCCTCAGTATTTGTAAGGCCATGTGTACACGCTGAGTATTTATCACAGTATTTGTAAGGCCACATGCTGAGTATTTGGTATTTACCTCAGTATTTGTAAGGCAACGTGTACCAGCTGAGTATTTACCTCAGTATTTGAAAGGCCACATGCTCACGCTGAGTATTTACCTCAGTATTTGTAAAGCCACATGCACAAGCTGATTATTTACCTCAGTATTTGTAAGGCCACGTGCACATGCTGAGTATTTGGTATTTACCTCAGTATTTGTAAGGCAACGTGCACCAGCAGAGTATTTACCTCAGTATTTGTAAGGCCACGTGCACACGCCGAGTATTTACCACAGTATTTGTAAGGCCACGTGCACACGCCGAGTATTTACCTCAGTATTTGTAAGGCCACATGCTCACACTGAGTATTTACCTCAGTATTTGTAAAGCCACATGCACAAGCTGATTATTTACCTCAGTATTTGTAAGGCCAGGTGCACATGCTGAGTATTTGGTATTTACCTCAGTATTTGTAAGGCAACGTGCACCAGCTGAGTATTTACCGCAGTATTTGTAAGGCCACGTGCACATGCTGAGTATTTACCTCAGTATTTGTAAGGCCACGTGTACACGCCGAGTATTTGTAAGGCCATGTGCACACGATGAGTATTTACCACAGTATTTGTAAGGCCACGTGCACATGCCGAGTATTTACCACAGTATTTGTAAGGCCACGTGCACACGCCGAGTATTTACCACAGTATTTGTAAGGCCACGTGCACACGCCGAGTATTTACCACAGTATTTGTAAGGCCACGTGCACACGCCGAGTATTTACCTCAGTATTTGTAAGGCCACATGCTCACACTGAGTATTTACCTCAGTATTTGTAAAGCCACATGCACAAGCTGATTATTTACCTCAGTATTTGTAAGGCCAGGTGCACATGCTGAGTATTTGGTATTTACCTCAGTATTTGTAAGGCAACGTGCACCAGCAGAGGATTTACCTCAGTATTTGTAAGGCAACGTGCACCAGCTGAGTATTTACCTCGGTATTTGTAAGGCCACGTGCACATGCTGAGTATTTGGTATTTACCTCAGTATTTGTAAGGCAACGTGTACCAGCTGAGTATTTACCTCAGTATTTGTAAGGCCACGTGCACATGCTGAGTATTTACCTCAGTATTTGTAAGGCCACGTGTACACGCCGAGTATTTGTAAGGCCATGTGCACACGATGAGTATTTACCTCAGTATTTGTAAGGCCACGTGCACATGCTGAGTATTTGGTATTTACCTCAGTATTTGTAAGGCAACGTGTACCAGCTGAGTATTTACCTCAGTATTTGTAAGGCCACATGCTCACACTGATTATTTACCTCAGTATTTGTAAGGCCACGTGCACATGCTGAATATTTACCACAGTATTCGTAAGGTCACATGACACGCTGAGTGAGGTTTTTTTTACTTCAGGATTGGCCAAAACCAGGAGTGGAACAATCAGAGGAAATGTCTAATAGAAACATGTCACCACTTCTGTATTTCTTTCCCACTCCTGGTTTTGGCTACAAATACTGAGGTAAAAAACTCACCAAATACATAGTGTGCACATACCCCAAGGTACAAAAACTAAGGTCACTAAAAAGGAGCAAATGACTCTAGAAAACTGGAGAAATGCTGAATAAAGGCCTAAGACTTGAAGGCGTGACTGATCTGTGACTGAAACCAAAACAGGAAATCGGATTATATGTTTGTTTTGTGGTCATACTGTCGTCGTCAGCACATACATAAAAAAAAATTGGATATTTAAATGAGGCTTTACACTTTGTAAAAAATTCTGTAGGAACTGTAATATGAAAACAGAGGTAAAATACACACGTACCTTTATAATGTAGGCCGTAGGTGGACAGTGCTGAACTCTATTATCCAGGTAAGGTTATTCCAGCAGGTTGGGTCAATTAAATTAATTTAAGGCAAAAGCCTATCTCCAAGATGTATCCAACTGTGCAAATTGCCCTGCATTGCTTATGTGCAACCAAATAGTTGCAAAGTTAACCATTGGTTATATGAATTTCCAGCATTCAATGCAATGTGGCATTTGCACAGTAGCCTAGTAAGCAAATATCCAGGGAATTGGTGGGCCATACTGTAATTATATCCTTACAATATTTGGCTTTTCTTGAGGTTATCATTTCCTGGCACTTTGCGCATATTTCCAATTCATGACGATATATAAGTAAAACCATGTACATATTTTACTCTAAGCCTATTCCAAAGGATTATTCCAAACTTGTGGTTGCCTCCGAATTTCCTTCCGGGTATATGCATGAAAGATCCACTGTGCATACACAGGGTTTGGTCGTTTTTCACCCCTCATCGAATCTCCTGCCCTGAAATAAACACTTTATAGTCCTAACACAGACACACAGCACTGTTTAAAATGCCAAGATAAGAAACAATTTATTATAGAGAAGAAAAATCTCTCATTTAAAATAGAAATCTGTACATCTTTGTCACAATCAATATACATGAACTGTACAAATTTACAGCAGTTCATAATTTATCAAATAAAAGACTAACAAAGTTCACAAAATAGATGGTGGTTTGTGGAAAAAGACTTTACCCAATTAAGTACAAGAAATTACAAAGCAGAACTCCACTTTCTAAAAATAAGAAGTTTACTCCGTCATAGAAAACTACAAGCTAAGAAATGTACAGATAAGCTGGCTGATGAGAACGCCATAGTTCAGACAGTGTCTTTAGGAAGGATCTTTAAAGCCTGTGGTCAAGGCAGAAAACATTACAATGTTCAATACTTTCAAGTTCATGTCACAATATAAAGGATCATCAAGTATATATTTATATATAGGCAGACTAGGAGACCCCCTCCCAGCTCTATATTCTGTACAACTATACCTATTTTCAGTGCAAGATATGTCTGCCATGTACAACTCCAGTAAGTGTCATATTCTCAACTCCTCTCCTTGCAACCGAGCTGCCAGAGATAGTAACATAAAAACATTAGTGCAAGTTATATTCTGCAGGAGACCGCAGAGAGAAAAATAATAAATCTTACAAATACTCTGAGCTTTGGGTTCACAGATGAAGGGTATGTACACTTTGTGTGTCCTACACTTGTCACCTCATGGTGGTGAATACTGGATCTAATCCTAGAGGTCATTGATCTCGAAGATAAAAATCTCCAGTGCTCACTGACATTACTTCAAGTGCTGACTGGTGTTAGGTGCACAGCACCCAGTGTGTATCTAACCCTACTACAATAGAATCACTAGGCCCAATGTCTAGTGAAAAATAGTACTACCTTAATATACAGGCTATTAATTGATCCAAAAGGTACTGTCCAAACCATGGCCCTTTCACGTCAGTAAGGTCTACTTCTATTTTGTGCCCGATCTTCACAGCTGTGACATTTGAAACTTCACAATCCATCCCCATAGGAGCCCTCCCAAATTAAAGACATTATAATTCCATCTGTTACAAGATGATACGGCCCCAGACCATATCTTAACCAGATACAGTCATCATGTTGAAGGCTTTGGAGGGGCTTGTTCGACCGATGAGGAGTTCATCTTTACAGCTGATTCTGCTCTCCACAAGGGATGAGCCGCTAATTTGGCTACTGCCACCTGATGGTACAGCTTCATACAAGACGCATATAGAACCATCCTCCCCGATACGATAAGACACTTCATAGGGATCAATCCACAAGGTGAGTTCACTTGGCAGAAGTTTAAACATTTCTTGGCTGCTCAGTCCAATACGGGTTGCCGCTTGCCCGATCAAGGGATCCATTTTGTGATTAATCCGAATGCAGCGGTAAGCAGAGCCTTTAGAGGGCTTCTCTGGAAACCAGTGTTGTCTGTAGTGCTCTGTGACAAAACACAATGGCAATGTTAACCAGATCTATAAGAAATCTTTGTTTAGTCAACAGCATGGTCTGAAGAACAGCGGGAAACAATTCACAGGTACATAATAGACAGTCTACACAATAAATTCAGCAACAGATGCCTGGCATTTGTTTACGTATGCCCAACATACGGCCACTACAGTACTGACGTCCCTGGCTACTGGCATCACCCTTTAGCACGGAGCTATGATGCTGATAGTACATGACCACTGATTGGCTGCAGTAATCACATGATGACCGCCGCTTTACAGAATTATTTTTTTTTAACAAAGAATTTGCTGGGGATTGTTCCTGTTCCCAGAGGGGGGAATCACTCCTTCAAACAATTAAACTAATGGGTCTAAGTCCAAGTTCACACATTGAGTATTTGTTGAGCTTTTTACCTCAGTATTTGTAGCCAAAACCAGGAGTGGGTGATGATTACAGAAGTGGTGACTTGTTTCTGTTATAATTTTCCTCTTATTGTTTCACTCCTGGCTTTAGAGAGCAAATATAGGTAAAGAAAACCTGACCAAATACTCAACATGTGAACATAGCCTAGCTATAATCACACTTATCAGTTCCACCAATAAAATAGAAATAACATTAAAATATACTATTCAGAAAAAAGAAGAGGAGTTACTGTGGATAATACACACTTGATAGAATTGGCGCACAGAGCATTTTACCCACATAGGCCCATACTGCCATTAGGTCACCTATAGATGGCCATATACGACAGCTAAGCACTGACCACTTAATACTTCATACCAGTGATCTGATCACGCCAGGATAATCTTACATATCAGATAGATAGTTTGAAGGCAGATAATATACAGTAAGCCTCCACCAAGGAGCAAATTATTAGCCGTCCTTGTCCAACCACACATTGTAAATTGGTGAAAAGATCAAACACAACAGACCCCACATCTGGAAGACGCAGGTCTGTCGTCAATCACAACAAACATTTTCAATACAGTTTTCGACTTGGTGTTGAATAAAATGCTCAAAATCGGCCTGTTTGGTCAACTTTGAGGCATATGGGCACAAGGGTAGGAGGAAGGAGATAACCTCTATGATCTGGCAGCATACAATTCTCATCAGAGTGTGGTTACAGTGTGATGTGGCTACAAAAGGAACCGACACACAGTGGATGTACTGTGACGTCTGGGAAATGAGCTGGCACTGAACCAATACAACCGTCATAGAAGAGTCACATATAGGTGCAACATGGAGGGGCAAGGATGTGCCCAGACAAGTCTAACACAATGGTAGACAGGAAAAACAGGGCAATCTGTACTTACTGACCACTGGGGGCAGGGGGTACTATATCACCACAACTCCAGGCAAACAAAGACCGATCACAACAATGGCACTGTACTACCCCCATCGGTAAGCACCCTACACTTACCAGGACTGTGATTCATTAAAAGGCCAAATGCTCCTATAAGGACTGATCCCAAAAATCCCACTGTTCTGCCATGTATTACCCCCATCACTGAGCACCCTAAACTTAATAAGAAAGCAACAGTGCCCCAATGAAAGTCCACGAGCTGCTCTAAAAACTGATCCCAACAAACACACTGTTCTGCTTTGTATTACCCCTATCACCAGGCACCCTATGCTTCCTAGGACAAGGATTGTGCCTCATTAAAAGGAAAGGAGATCCTATGAGGACTGATACTATCAATCCCATTGTACTGCCCTGTATTTCCCCCCATCACCAGGCACCCTATGCTTACTGCGACAAGGACTGTGCTTCATTAAACAGCCAGGAGCTCTTATAAAGGACTGATCCCAACAATCCCACTCCACTGCCATCTAATACCCCCATCACTACAAGGACTTATCCCAACAACTGCCCTGTAGTACTCCCCATTACGTGACGCCCTAGTAGGACAAGGACTGTGCCCCATTGAAAGGTCAGAAGCTGCTACAAGGACTGATCCCAACAACCCCACTGTGCTCCCATATATTACCCCCATCACAAGACCTCCTATAAGGACTGATCCGAACAACCCCACTGCCCTCCCATATATTACCCCCATCACAAGACCTCCTATAAGGACTGATCCGAACAACCCCACTGCCCTCCCATAGATTACCCCCATCACAAGACCTCCTATAAGGCCTGATCCCAACAACCCCACTGCCCTCCCATATATTACCCCATCACAAAATCTCCTATAAGGCCTGATCCCAACAACCCCACTGCCCTCCCATAGATTACCCCATCACAAGACCTCCTATAAGGACTGATCCCAACAACCCCACTGCCCTCCCATAGATTACCCCCATCACAAGACCTCCTATAAGGACTGATCCCAACAACCCCACTGCCCTCCCATATATTACCCCATCACAAAATCTCCTATAAGGCCTGATCCCAACAACCCCACTGCCCTCCCATAGATTACCCCCATCACAAGACCTCCTATAAGGACTGATCCCAACACCCCCACTGCCCTCCCATATATTACCCCCATCACAAGACCTCCTATAAGGCCTGATCCCAACAGCCCCACTGCCCTCCCATATATTACCCCATCACAAAATCTCCTATAAGGCCTGATCCCAACAACCCCACTGCCCTCCCATAGATTACCCCCATCACAAGATCTCCTATAAGGACTGATCCCAACACCCCCACTGCCCTCCCATAGATTACCCCCATCACAAGACCTCCTATAAGGACTGATCCGAACAACCCCACTGCCCTCCCATATATTACCCCCATGACAAGACCTCCTAGAAGGACTGATCCCAACAACCCCACTGCCCTCCCATATATTACCCCCATCACAAGACCTCCTAGAAGGACTGATCCCAACACCCCCACTGCCCTCCCATAGATTACCCCCATCACAAGACCTCCTATAGGGACTGATCCCAACACCCCCACTGCCCTCCCATATATTACCCCATCACAAGATCTCCTATAAGGCCTGATCCCAACAACTCCACTGCCCTCCCATAGATTACCCCCATCACAAGATCTCCTACAAGGACTGATCCCAACACCCCCACTGCCCTCCCATATATTACCCCATCACAAGATCTCCTACAAGGACTGATCCCAACACCCCCACTGCCCTCCCATAGATTACCCCCATCACAAGACCTTCTATAGGGACTGATCCCAACACCCCCACTGCCCTCCCATATATTACCCCCATCACAAGATCTCCTACAAGGACTGATCCCAACACCCCCACTGCCCTCCCATATATTACCCCATCACAAGACCTTCTATAGGGACTGAGCCCAACAACCCCACTGCTCACCCATATATTACCCCCATCACAAGCCCCCCTATAAGGACTGATCCCAACACCCCCACTGCCCTCCCATAGATTACCCTCATCACAAGCCCCCCCTATAAGGGACTGATCCCCACAATTGGCCTGTATGCCCCATCTCCGGGCCCCTGCACCTTCTCACCTGCCAGCAGCTCCTGTAATGACAGGTTGAAGGTCTGCAGCTCCCGATCGTTCATCAGCCCCTTGGTCCTCAGGAACTTGGAGATAAATCCCACCGCCGCGATGATCTCAGGCTTCATGCTGGCTCGGGGTACGGAGTATGCATGGAGGCTGCGGGGACACCTCACGAACTTGCCCAGCGACTTCTAGCGTGGCGTTATACTAATCGGTGTGACCAGTTTGGCTGTTTTTTCTACTTTTACAGTTAAGTGCTTATTCACGGCTTTTATGACTGGTGTGAACAGACGGGTGTCATGGCCGGGGACACAGAGGAGTTGTAGTTATTTACAAGTGCTGCGCTCAATGGTACATCCCTGGAGCAGGCAGAGACCACCCTCCCTGTCCCACTCACACGACCCTCTGCCCGTAGATAAAGTGAGCGCAGTCACTTCCAGCACGCTCTTTTATATGCAGAGGGTGAGGATGTGACGTCAGGAGGCGTGGCTTCGAGGATGGGCCAATGGCAGTGTCGCACCATGCAGAGCCGTCCGTGTTGCGGGGAGGACTGGGCCGGGCTGACGTCATCCCACTCCAAACAACTGAAAGCTCAGGGGGAAAGTCCCCTTGTAAACAGTCCGGAGTGGGGGAAGGGCCGGGACAGATGCGCGAGTTATTATGGGACACAGCAGACAGGGCGCTGAGCTGCAGGCTCGCTTTACGTTACCATACAGCGGGTGTGGCCCCGCCCCCACCGGAAAACAGCTCCAGACAACAACAAGACAAAGTCACGGCTACATAACAAAGACAGCTGGGATTAGGCAGAGCTCAGGGCAGGGGGCGTCTGCGGAGGGGGAGGGAGCCCGGCTCTCTGAAGGAAGAGTCACAGGCAGCTGGTGAAGGCAGGTCTATGGAGGGGATTATCAGCAGGACATTGAATGGCCCTATGC
This sequence comes from Allobates femoralis, assembly GCA_033576535.1. NCBI lineage: Eukaryota > Metazoa > Chordata > Amphibia > Anura > Aromobatidae > Allobates > Allobates femoralis. Next base: position 383,087,954 of record JARQOC010000004.1, read on the forward strand.
TACACCTAAGCTATCAGTAGTGTCCTGGAGCAGTGACCATGTGATGGGGGCCATGTACTGGCTGGCTCCAGGTCTGTGGAGGGGATTAGCAGCAGGACATTGAATGGCCCTATGCTACACCTAAGCTATCAGTAGTGCCCTGGAGCAGTGACCATGTGATGGGGGCCATGTACTGGCCGGCTCCAGGCCTGCAGACCCTTGGGTGACAGTCCCAGGGGGCCCCTGTGTTACACCTGCCTTCAGTGAATGGCTCCTGAGTGATGTCTATTATAGAGGGAAGGTGAAATGCTATCAGTAGTGCCCTGGAGCAGTGACCATGTGATGGGGGATATCTACCGGCCGGCTCCAGGCCTGCAGACCCTTGGGTGACAGTCCCAGGGGGCCTCTGTGTTACACCTGCCTTCAGTGAATGGCTCCTGAGTAATGTCTATTATAGAGGGAAGGTGAAATGCTATCAGTAGTGCCCTGGAGCAGTGACCATGTGATGGGGGCCATGTACTGGCCGGCTCCAGGCCTGCAGACCCTTGGTGACAGTCCCAGGGGGCCCCTGTGTTACACCTGCCTTCAGTGAATGGCTCCTGAGTGATGTCTATTATAGAGGGAAGGTGAAATGCTATCAGTAGTGCCCTGGAGCAGTGACCATGTGATGGGGGATATCTACCGGCCGGCTCCAGGCCTGCAGACCCTTGGGTGACAGTCCCAGGGGCCTCTGTGTTACACCTGCCTTCAGTGAATGGCTCCTGAGTAATGTCTATTATAGAGGGAAGGTGAAATGCTATCAGTAGTGCCCTGGAGCAGTGACCATGTGATGGGGGCCATGTACTGGCCGGCTCCAGGTCTGTGGAGGGGATTATCAGCAGGACATTTACTGGCCCTATGCTACACCTAAGCTATCAGTAGTGTCCTGGAGCAGTGACCATGTGATGGGGGCCATGTACTGGCTGGCTCCAGGTCTGTGGAGGGGATTATCAGCAGGACATTTACTGGCCCTATGCTACACCTAAGCTATCAGTAGTGTCCTGGAGCAGTGACCATGTGATGGGGGCCATGTACTGGCAGGCTCCAGGCCTGCAGACCCTTGGGTGACAGTCCCAGGGGGCCCCTGTGTTACACCTGCCTTCAGTGAATGGCTCCTGAGTGATGTCTATTATAGAGGGAAGGTGAAATGCTATCAGTAGTGCCCTGGAGCAGTGACCATGTGATGGGGGATATCTACCGGCCGGCTCCAGGCCTGCAGACCCTTGGGTGACAGTCCCAGGGGGCCTCTGTGTTACACCTGCCTTCAGTGAATGGCTCCTGAGTAATGTCTATTATAGAGGGAAGGTGAAATGCTATCAGTAGTGCCCTGGAGCAGTGACCATGTGATGGGGGCCATGTACTGGCCGCTCCAGGCCTGCAGACCCTTGGGTGACAGTCCCAGGGGCCCCTGTGTTACACCTGCCTTCAGTGAATGGCTCCTGAGTGATGTCTATTATAGAGGGAAGGTGAAATGCTATCAGTAGTGCCCTGGAGCAGTGACCATGTGATGGGGGATATCTACCGGCCGGCTCCAGGCCTGCAGACCCTTGGGTGACAGTCCCAGGGGGCCTCTGTGTTACACCTGCCTTCAGTGAATGGCTCCTGAGTAATGTCTATTATAGAGGGAAGGTGAAATGCTATCAGTAGTGCCCTGGAGCAGTGACCATGTGATGGGGGCCATGTACTGGCCGGCTCCAGGCCTGCAGACCCTTGGGTGACAGTCCCAGGGGGCCCCTGTGTTACACCTGCCTTCAGTGAATGGCTCCTGAGTGATGTCTATTATAGCATTTAACCTTCCCTCTATCAGTAGTGCCCTGGAGCAGTGACCATGTGATGGGGGCCATGTACTGGCCGGCTCCAGGCCTGCAGACCCTTGGGTGACAGTCCCAGGGGGCCCCTGTGTTACACCTGCCTTCAGTGAATGGCTCCTGAGTGATGTCTATTATAGAGGGAAGGTGAAATGCTATCAGTAGTGCCCTGGAGCAGTGACCACGTGATGGGGGATATCTACCGGCCGGCTCCAGGCCTGCAGACCCTTGGGTAACAGTCCCAGGGGGCCCCTGTGTTACACCTGCCTTCTCCAGTGAATGGCTCCTAGGTGATGTCTATTATAGAGGGAAGGTGAAATGCTATCAGTAGTGCCCTGGAGCAGTGACCATGTGATGGGGGCCATGTACTGGCTGGCTCCAGGCCTGCAGACCCTTGGGTGACAGTCCCAGGGGGCCCCTGTGTTACACCTGCCTTCTCCAGTGAATGGCTCCTAGGTGATGTCTATTATAGAGGGAAGGTGAAATGCTATCAGTAGTGCCCTGGAGCAGTGACCATGTGATGGGGGCCATGTACTGGCCGGCTCCAGGCCTGCAGACCATTGGGTGACAGTCCCAGGGGGCCCCTGTGTTACACCTGCCCTCTCCAGTGAATGGCTCCTGAGTGATGTCTATTAAGGTACCTTTATACGCCGCCACTGTAGCAACTGCCTGGCAATCGGGATTTTTGTCACTGTTGCCTTGAAATTGCAAAGTTGCAGCGTGTAATTGGGGAAAGTGATCGGGTTTCTCGCAGTTGCTCCAGATAGCGGTTTCTGAGCCGTGTTCTAAAATCCAAGGCATTCCAAAGGGTGAATTGCCATGGTAGTGGCGAGTAAACGGGCGATAGGGATGGAATCTGCGTCACCTAGTCATTTCCCCGGGGTGTGCCACAGCGTGTTTGATACCGCGCCCCATCAGCGATGATTGGTGAGGGCTACTGTGTTACCATTGGCTGTCTCTTCACAGGGCGCCATATTTAAAGAGCTGTCCATTCACACTACACAATTGTAATGGTGTCATGTATTAGCCAGCCTCCCAGCGCAGGCTGGCCAATCATGACGCTATTGCGTTGCCCAATCAGCGTGTTGGCGTCACGGAATACACAAGTCTGTCACGCCTATGTTTCAGCGCCGCTGAACATGTACACCCACATTCCCCTACTCATTGCGACGTGTGAAGCAGCGACGGTATTCAACAGGAAGTTATCCGCAGGATCTGTTGGAACTTCCGGGGAACCACGATACCTTGAGTTGACAACACAATTGCGACGTGTACATGCGGCATCGGCAATTGTTAGCAACTGTTAAAAACGTGCACGTACAGTTGATACCGATTGCCAGTGATAGTTATGGCGTGCAAAGGTACCTTGATAGAGGGAAGGTGAAGTGCTATCAGTAGTGCCCTGGAGCAGTGACCCTGTGATGGGGTCTATGTACGAGCCGGCTCCAGGTCTTAAGACCCTTGGGTGACAGTCCCAGGGGGCTCATGTTTGTTCTTGTCAGATTACTGTTTTTAGACATGCCCCGTGGGGTTGCTCTAAAAGCGTAGACTTTTACAGCAATAACACGGTGCTAATGCCATGTTAGCATGCGTTACCTCTGACAATACTTACCTATGGAGATCCCGCCGTTAACACAGCTCCCACGCTGACATCTTAGTGAAATCTCGCGTTACTTCCTAACGCGATCAAAGACGCTTCAGAAAGCGCCTTTGCTTGCGTTAGGAAATAACGCAAGATTTCAGTCAGATTGCCGCGTTGGAGCCACTTTAAGGGCCGCCTCCCCATAGGCTAACATTAGCAGCGTTATCGCGGTGCTAACATGGCGTTAGCACCACATGGGGCGCGACTAAAAACGGTAATCTGACCCCAACCTTGAAGTGCTATCATTAGTGCCCTGGAGAGGATGGCCATGTGATGGGGGCTATATACCGGCCGGCTCCAGGTCTGCAGACCTTTGGGTGACAGTCCCAGAGGGCCTATCTTTGCTTTTGAATTTTTTTTTGCCCCATTCTTTATTTTTCGGCTGCATGAGAGTTTGATTATTGCGGGACTAGATGTATTTATCCTTGTCGCTTTGGGGTCCATATGACATTTTGATCTTTTTTCTTCCATTTTGTGGGGGAGGCAAAGGCTGGTTTCACACTGCAGTTTTTTTCTTGATCAGGTTTGTGTGCCAAAACCAGAAGAGGAACTTGCAGAGAAAAACTATAATTGAAAGATTGACACCTGTTCTGAGTTTTGGAGACACTTCTGGCTTTGACACACAAACCTGATCGAACCTGATCAGGGAAAGAGCTGCAGTGTGAAACCAGCCTAAGCTGTTCTGCAGTTCACCCACCCTATTGGATAAATGTTATCCTTATTGGTTCTGTTACCTACATAGTCATACCAAAATGTGTATAAATGTATTAGATGTTGTTTACCTTCTGGGATACATGGGGTGATATGAAGTTTTGTACTTTTACAAGTTTTGCTGCCTCCCTGGGGGGCACGCTCACCTGATTGCTTGTACAATAAGGCTGTGTGCTCATTATCCAGAGGCGCTGCGTGAAAACACGCTGCGGTCAGGTGAAGCATAGTAGGCGTGGGATTTCTACAAATCCCATCCACCTTGCTTGTACTGTACCACACAGCTATTTGGACACAGCGGCAAGGCGCTGCATCCAAAACGCTGCAGTGCTGTGATATTACAGTGTATAGTAAAATGATCACTTTACTATGAAGCTTGGCCTTCAGTAAGCCTATTAGTTTCAGAGACAATGGCATCAACCCCTGCACACATGATGTGCTGGATATCAGGGAGAGGGACATGAGAGTTATCATGAAGGACAACAGTATTCAGAGGACTAAGCAGAATGGATTGGCGTTAGGCTGCACTCACACAAGCAATGGTTTTCTCTTCGAAAAGAATCCTTATTGATTATGGTAATGACAAACTCTGATCTGAGTTTGAGCCAAGTGTCACTATAGCGGCCGTCACACAGTTCAATATTGCGAACGATATCGTTTAAGCGATCTGCTTTTTGATCGCTTAAGCGATATCGTTTGTACATCGCTACGTGCGATCAAGCGATTTTACAATGTAAAATCGCTTGATCGTGAGATCGCAGATATGAGAGCCGGAGCTCATATCAAGCGATCATCGCTTGTTCAATCTGCTTCATCGTGGTGTGTGACACCACGATGAACGATCTCCCAGCGGCAGAGCCTATGCTGGGAGATGGTATCTATGGTAAACGTCCGGTTACTAAGCGCCGCGCGGCGCCTAGTAACCCGATGTGTACCATAGTTACCAGCGATCTCGCTGGCCCACATCGCTGGTGAGTCTGTCTGTGTGACATCTCGCCAGCGATGTGAACGATATTGTTAGCGATCGCGCGTGCACGTGATCGCTTACAATATCGCTCACGATATTGTAGCGTGTGACGGCCTCCTTACTGTGATCCAATTCTCTCGCATACAAGAATTGAAACAGGTGAAGAGAACATAGAAGGATTAAAGAGGTAGTCTCACCTCCTAGATCCTATCTCAAAATGCAGTAGGTATAATAAAAATGTTGACAGCCTGGGGTCCTGTGATGACCATAGATATTGTCTGCAATCACTTCTTGTGGATGGCTTGTGAGTGCCGACATCCACAGAATGTGATCATTTCTCCTGTGCACAGATGTGCAGCAGCTCATCTATGTATAGTAGAAGCGATTGGACTGTGCAGCACTGAGGCCGCCTAGGTGGGCAATGTAAAGTTAAAAAAAAAAAAAAAAAAAAAAAAGGTTTTTAAAAATATGAAGAAAAAAAAAAAAAAAATTCAAATCACCCCCCTTTAGACTCATTGAAAATAAAACTATTAAAAAAAATATACACATTAGTTATCGTCGCATTCAGAAATGGTCGCTCTATCAAAGTATAAAATCAATTAATCTGATTGGTAAACTGCATAACGGAAAAAAGTCCAAATGCCAAAATTGCGTATTTCTCCTCCCATCCACCACGACAGCCCTCAGGAGGTTGCCTCTTAGCCCTAATAGGGGCAGGAGCACAAAGCTCCTCCCAACCTCCTCACATCAGTGTTTCCTGTCCCTATGGGGCATGAAGAGGTCTCCTGAAGCTGTGGGCACACAGTCCACTCACCTGATCCGGCCGGGGTCGATCGGGCTTCGGCTCCTTCCTCCTGTCCGCGGCTTCCCTCCTGGCGGCGCCAGCCTGCACCACTCTCCCACACTTTCGGGCAACGCTGGGCAGGTGCCGTCCAGCCGGGGTCCTCTGTGAGCTCTCCGGCCTCCTGCTTCCTCCGGCAGTTCACGGCCGGATGTGACATCACGCGCTGCTCGTGCGTCGCTTCCGAGTCACGGGCCGCGTCATTTCCGTCTCCGAGCGCCCAGCCTCGTGGTGATAGTGTCCGCTGCGGGGACCGGCGGGAGCGAGGAGGCTTTTGGCACAGGGTGCCTTTCATGACCAGCGGCCCTTTACTATAAAAGTGTCCTGCATCCATGTGGTGCCCTGGGCTTATGCTCATTCCAGGCCTTTGCAACAACACATCCTTTCCCAGTGGAATGGGTTTCCGTTGGGCCTCAACTGCCGCATTCATCTTCCCCGTCATGTCAAGATGTCTCTGGATTGGTGGCTGGACCAAGCACATCTTCAAAAGGGTCTCCTCTGGGTCCCCTCCCCTCTTGTTACTGTTCACATGGATGCCAGCAAGAGGGGCTGGGTTGCTCTGGTCTCCCAGACTTCCTTTCAGGAGCGATAGTCCCTCCAAACGCAGGTGCGGTCTTCAAACTTTCGGGAACTGCGAGCCGTGGAAGAAGCCCTCCATGCTTCCTGGTCTGGGGATCTCATGATAGGGCGTTCTCGGACAATATGACAGCAGTGGCTCATCTTCACCACCAAGGAGCCACATGCTACAGGAGCCTGCAGGCGGTGTCCTCTCACATTTTTCAGTGGACAGAGTTGGATCTCCTCTCCCTGTCTGCTTTTCACCTACGAGGTACGACCAATGTGCAGGCCGATTATTTGAGCAGAACGGACCTACTGCCGGGCGAATGGTGCCTCAAGGATGAAGTCTTCCAGGACCTCACATCTGCAAGGAGGTTTTCTGGATGTGGATCTGTTTGCGGACCACCTCAATCCCAAGGTCGCTCAATATTTTTCTCTTCACCCCGATGATCAGTGTCTCGCCGTGGATGCCATGGTTCACCCTTGGGACTTTCGGCTGGTGTACGCCTTTCCTCCGATTCCTCTATTACCAAGGGTGATACAGAAAATCCGGGCAGGAGGGTTACACACGATTCTCATTGCTCCCCATTGGCCCAAGCGCAGCTGGTTTGCGGTTCTCCATTCCATGACGAGAACGGAACCCCTTCTCCTGCCAGTGAGACCAGACCTTCTTCATCAGGGTCCAATCCTCCATCCTGACCTGGAGCATCTCCATCTTTCGGCCTGGTTACTGAAGCCCAGATCTTACCTTTATCGGAAAGACCCCGCATCTTTATCTCCACTCTCCACAATAGCCGCAAGCCTGTCACCAATGCCATCTATACTAAAATCTGGAAGGTGTTCTACTCCTGGTGCGGTACCTCGCCTCCTGATCCGTTTCGGCCAAACATCGTCCATATCCTGGATTTCCTACAGGCTGGTCTGGATAAGGGTCTTAAGCCGAGTACTCTGAAGGTCCAAGTGGCGACGCTCAGCACCTACTTCGATCAACGATTGGTCGACCATCCGTGGATTCAGCGGTTTCTGCGATCCGCATCCCGTCTCCGTCCTTCGGTGTTCAACCACTGTACTCCGTGGGATCTTAATGTTGTCCTCAATGGTCTGTCTAGGTCTCCTTTTGAACCATTGTCATCGGTACTACTGAATAAGTTCTCATGGAAGACGGCTTTCCTGGTGGCAATCACCACGGCTAGACGTGTCGGTGAACTTCAGGCTTTCTCCATCCTTGGCCTCTACCTGAAGGTCATGGACGACAGAATCATTCTCCGTCTGGATCCGTCATTCCTTCCAAAGGAGTCTTCTGATTTTCACCGCTCCCAGGAAATTGTCTTGCCTTCCTTCTGCCAGAATCCTCAGAACGAAAGGAACGAGCATTTCATCTGTTGGATGGCAGATAGTCTGTCCTCTTCTACCTCCAACAAACACAGCCCTGGCGGATCGATACCAACTTGTTTGTGCAATTTGGTGGTTGGAATAAAGGGAAGAAGGCTTACCGTAGTACGATCGCCACATGGATCAAGAACGCCATTTCCGACAGTTATTCTTGCCAGGGCCTTGCTCCTCCGGAGAATCTGAAGGCTCATTACACACATGCCGTTTCTGTCTCCTGGGCTGAGCATGCAGACGCATCCATCAAGCAAATCTGTAAGGCTGCCACCTGGTCTTTAATTCACACCTTCAGCCAACACTATCGTTTGGAAGTCCTTAAGCTTTCGGCTCTGACGTTTGGACGGAAAGTCCTTCAAGCTGTGGTCCCTCCCTGATTTTTTGGCTTTGGTTTTACTCCTGAGGGCTGTCGTGGTGGATGGGAGGAGAAAACGAAATTAGACCTACCGGTAATTCTCTTTCGGGGAATCCACCACGACAGCCCGAGTAATTCCCTCCCTCTTTTTGCAAACCTTTTTATTGTCGTTCCTTCTTGTGTAAGTGGTTCATTTCTAGGGGTCCTTGTTAAACACTGATGTGAGGAGGTTGGGAGGGGCTATTTAACCTCTTTGTGTTCCTGCCCCTATTAGGGCCGAGAGGCAACCTCCTGAGGGCTGTCGTGGTGGATTCCCTGAAAGAGAATTACCGGTAGGTCTAATTCCGTTTTTTGGTCACCACAACATTGCAATAAAATGCAATAATGGACAATCAAAACATTGCTTTGACCCAAAAATGGTATTATTAGAAACGTCAGCTCAAGCCGCACAAAATAAGGCATCAAACGCCCCAGATCCCGAAAAATGAGAATGCTACAGGTTGCGGAAAATGGCGCAAAAGTGCAATTCTTTTTCTTTATAAACTTCAGAATTTTTTCTACACCACTTTAATAAAAATAACATGTTTAGTATGTACGGTCTTGTACGGACCCGAGGCTTCATACACCGACACATCAATTTTCCCATATAGTGAACATGATGAATAAAAAGCCCAAAACCCAATTTCACTGCAGTTGGAATTTTTTTTGCCCATTTTCTGGTACACTATATAATAAATTATTTAATGCAAACGTACAACTCGTCCCGCAAAAAAACAGGCCCTCATATGTCTATACTATTAGAAAAACAGAAAAGTAATGGCTCTTGGAGGAAGGGGAGAAAAAAACAGAAAATCGGCCAGAGGTGAAGGGGTTAAAAAATTGTGTTATGCCCCATCTGATCGTATATGTACAGATATGTGTACATTACCACACCTAAATCAAGGGGCCATCCAAGCAGTGTTAACACAGTGATTACCACAATATTTTTCATAGGTGTTACTTAAAAGGAGTCTGAAAAGTTTTTGCTGCTTCAAGTGATACATTGTTGGATTCAGATTAATGGGTCCATCGGTTTTGATGCAATCAAAGTTTTTAAATTTAGCTATGCAGCAGAGTTGAGAGAGCTTCCCCCTCCCATTCCAGGCTCTTATAGACATTGGCACCTCTCAATGTCACTGTACAATCAGAGGAGGTGGAGTGTCAGACTGCCGTGCAGTAGGCAATATAGTCCACCCCACATTCCAAGACAATAGACTCATCTCTGAATTCTCTGTATTAATCCCTACAGCATGCATTTTCTAGATTATATAGAAAAACCTGCCAGCAAAATTACTTTATACTGTTCACGATTTGTGACGTACTGGTTTGTCCTTGGCCGCCTCCCTGCCTTTGGCATGGGCTAACGCCATGAGCCCGCATCTTTCCAAGTAAGATCATATGACATGTGCTTCTAACAGCTGTTAACCCATTAAATCACACTGTCAAACTCTTGAAAGTGCAGTCTAACACGCCTTCAAAGATCGCGCCACTCCCCGCACTGATCTGCAGCCCCATGATGTGATCGCAGGGCACCAATGGGTTGTAATGACAGAAAGGGGTCAAATGATGACCACTGTCTTGACTCGCTACATGTGAACACAGGCGGTCACAGGTGATCTTCATTTATGTTGTGCAAAGCCATTCATCAGCACAACTCTGTACATTACAAGTGATCAGACAGTGTAACCTTTAAGTTTCCCAAGGGTACTAGTAAGAACAATAAAAATAATGAAAAAAAGTTTAAAAATATGAAAAAGTGTAAAAAACACAAAGGTTCAAATCGCCCCCTCTTTTGCCCCATTGAAATGCCCAATCTATCAAATTATCAAATAAATTAACCTGATAAGTAAACTGCATAACGGAAAAAAAAAATCACTGCAGCATTGTAATTGAATATAATAGGAGGCGATCAAAACATTACATCTACCCAAAAATAGTATTTCTAAAAGCGTCAGCTCTGGGCGCAAAAAATAAGCCATCACACAGCCCCTTATCCCAAAAAATAATGTTACGGGCCTTAGAAAAAGGCAACAAAAGTGCAATTTATTTATTTATTTTTTAATTTTTTTGACAATTTCAGATTTTTTTTCATCACTTAAATTGAAGAAATAAAAAGTATATATGTTTGGTATCTACAAACTCGTACTGATCTGGGGCATCATACTTCCTGATCAGTATTACCATATAGTGAATACAGTAAATAAATAAACATTGTGGAATAGCTCTTTTCTGGCAATTTCACCGCACTTGGGATTTTTTTCGGTTTTCCACTACACAATATGGTAAAATTAATGATGTAATTCAAAAGTAGAACTCATCCTGCAAAAAATAAGTCCTCATATGTCTATATTGATGCAAAAATAAAAAAAAGGTATGGCTATTGAAAGAGGGGGAGGAAAAACGGAAGGGGTTAATGAGGCCATGGCAATCAAACTCCATTCTATGTGTCTAATGTACAAAAATTTGTTAGGCGTTTCCTATTTCAGAAGATTTCCAACTAAAGATAGGTGAAACATATTTCAGTGGAATGTGCCGCATTCCTCAGTAATCGTGCACTGTTAGGGTGAGTGCGTTACAGTGGAGACATCAGTTATCACTGCGAGTAGTGATGGAGGATGGGAGATAGAGCTGTGGCTAGTCAGCAGGGGAACACTTAGGTTATGTGCCCACTGGATGTTTGTGCTGCATTTTTTTTTTCTGCAACAAAATCACATCACCTACAGCTTTACCATTAAAGTCAATGTCATTTTTAAAAAATATGTGCGTTTTTAGCTTTTGCGTTATTGCTACAGAAAACGTGTTAAAAAATGTCCCTGCCAATTATCTTGTGCATTTTTGATCTGTGTTTTCCCCACTGACTCCATTACAACCCTCCCAAAAAAGCATCACAAACAGATTGGTATTCCTACAGTCCGTTTGTGATGCTTTTTAACAGCGCTTTTGCTGCTTGTAAATGCAGTACTATACCAGGATGTAATGTCAGCAGGAACAGTAAATTCCACCATTTTGGAATTGCTGTTCCCGGTGAAATCACACCATGTCATACTATGACCATGAAATCAGATATGGCGCACCTCATCGAAATGGTGATTATGTGAATGTAAAATAGTGTAATGTAAAGTGTATTGATGCCTGAGCCTAAATTGATTAGGGTTCGTACCAAATACTACTGTTTGGGCACGTACCCTGATCACAGACTTCTGTGAGAAGTCTGTACAGTTTGGGTTCGGGGGCTGTAAAAATGAATAAATCAAGGATAAAATATAATCTCATACTTACCGTGTCCTGGCATTTTGGGACTTCCGGAGCCACTCATTAACTTCATGATTATTCACTGCATGGTAGATGCTAGAGTGTATGGGCTATTTCAAAGTTAAACACCTAGTAGTGTAAAAATAAATTCCCTTTAAAAAATGACATAGTGCTTTGCTGTATTTTTGATTTTTAACACGGATAATGTAGACAGCTACGGGCTGCCACCCCCAGCTGCCTGGCTTTACCTTGGCTGGCAGTCAAAAATACAGGGAAGCCCATATTGTTTTTTTTAGCTATATAAGTAACTTCTAAAAAAATGCATTGGCTTCTCCCTATTTTTGATTGCCAGCCAAGGTAAAACCCAGGCAGCTGGGGACTAGTATTTGCAGCATGGTGGGCGCCCATTATTATTGGGCCCCCCATGCTATAAAATAGCAGCCTGCAGCTGCCCAGAAATTGGTGCATTCATTAGAAGCGCCAATTCCTGGTGCTTTACCTGGATTTTCCAGTTACCCTGGTGCTGGTGGAAAACAAGGTAACAAAGGGGTTAATGCCAGCTGAATTTTGCCAGCTGGCACTAAACTTTAGATTCATAATGTGAAGCCAATGTTGGACCCGGCCATTAGGAATCTCTATTAAATAGTAAATAATACAGAACATACATAGTTAAATCATATTATTAGAAAAAAACACGAACAAACACATATCTTGACCCCATCTTTATTACTCCCACATATCCTCTACTATCGTCTGTGACATTTTAGCGCGGCCGGTGAGCACAGAATGAGTGAGCCAAGAGCTGCTGCTATGGTTAGCAGTCACCATGGGTACCTGAGCTGTCCTTGGGTTAACTTAGTGACTCACCGCTTACCCGGTCACAGCTTGTGGCTCATTCATTCTATTCTCAGAGACACGGTGGCAGGAGGCGTCTTCTACACCACGATTTCCGATGGAGCAGAGGTCAGATTGCGACGTGGGACCTCGTGGATTATCGGCGGAGGATATATCGTGGGATTTTTATTAAATGGGTAGATGAGGGTGGTCTGTGTTTTATTTGTAATAAAGTAATTTTCTCTGTCTTTCATTTCTAATAAAGGATTTTTTCTGTGTATGTGTTTATTAACTATTCACTTCATGGATTGGTAATGGGTGGGTATCAGAACATGTCTGACCATTACCAATCCTCTATAGACCCTGCGCCCAGCATGTTTGCTCCACCCCCGCAACCTCCTCTTGATAAGCCATAATGGGTTCAGGATGGTGGGGCCATGTAGTAGGATCAGGACATATAATCCACAATGGGGGGCTATGTACATATATACTGATTGAAAGACGGACACTGGCACTATAAGAGGGACCCTATTTAGCATTAAAACATTTTTTTTTTCTCTTTTCCTTTAGATTTAGAGTGTGTTTTATAATGCGGTACATCTTATAAAGCAAAAAGTATGGTATTTGTTTTCTTAATTTAGGTTATCTGCTCATTTAACTTTCTTTTCATTGGTTTTGCTGTTTTATGGCTTGAGTGAACTCATATATTTGCATTCCAGTTAATTTTTTGGTTTTCTTCACCAGCATTTAACAGGTTAACAATTGCAACCCATCTGTGGCTGTTATAGGCACGTCCTGCCTCTGTGTCACACAGTGATGTGGAGTCAGTAAAGGCCCCGTTACATGCTACAATATCGTTAACGATATCATTGCAACGTCACCGGTTTGGTAACATAGCAGCGATGTCGAAATTACATCGGTCTGTGACATTTACCAACGATGAAGTCGTTTATCATTGGTCATTGGTAACTGACCTGGACAATGAAATTATCGTTGGGCGCCCAGCATCGGCGCGTGTGACAGCGGGAGACCAATGATGAACGAGCTCCCAGTGCCGCACAGCAAGCACTGGGAGCTGGTAAACAGCGGGTAACTTAAGCGCCGCGCTCTGCTTAGTTACCCGCTGTTTACCCTGGATACCAGCGTTCTTGCTGGTCCTGATCGCTGGTGAGTCTGCCTGTTTGACAGCTCACCAGCGATCAGATAACGATGTCCCAGCGATCCACATCGTTGGTTGGATCGCTGGGAGATCATTAGATGTAACGGGGCCTTTAGCTAGACCTCCGACTCCTCAGTTTCCCTGAATTTGACTTCAACTCCAAAATACACCAAAATAGACACTGACTCCACAGCCCTTTTGTCACAGCCATGATATGCCCGGTATGGGGCAGGCTCACCAATGAACATGCTACATAACACCAATACCGACTTGCACCGAACATGTATAGCGGATATAGGTAATGGGTTACATAATGGGACATTTTCTTATCACACATACCCTATAAATTAGGTTGACAAAACAAACAGAAAATGCTGATAATTTATCATGCTTATTGTGTTGCTCCAACTGTTTCCATAATTGCAGGTAGAGCAAAACAATAATCATCTTGATGGATTTCAACATGCCCATCCCTTGTTTTCCTAGACTGATGCCAGAAGTGTCTGAGCTGCTTATACCTGGCAGTATAAGTAATGCTGGCCCTGGTAATGCAAATCCCATCTTGGGCCAGCATTCATTTACTGTTATCCTTACATACATGTTTATGAGTCGGGTCGTCAGGTATTCAGCATGTATACGGCTCTCAGTGGGGAGAGGGAATTAAGCCTCTGGCAGATGGAACAATGGATTCAGCATACTGAAATCTCTTTCCCCCAACACCAGCTGCCGGGAGGCCATCATTCTCATGAGCTTGTCGGGTGATTCAGTCGAAATGAGCTTATTATGCTACGTATTATAAGCGTGTGGTCAGACTGAATGTGGTTTTTGTCTGTATGAAGCAACATTTGATCTCTGGACAGTAAAAGGGTCAGTGTTCTCTTCTGACCGTCTACCCAGGGGGAGGTAAACTAGGGAGGATAAAGAACCTCCTCATGACCCAGTCAGGGCTAAAATGGCCTCTACTTCTGTTCCAGAATCAGAAGCCAGGAAAAGTCTGGTTCACAAACGGTGAAGCAATAGTTGTTCAGCCTGGTATTACAGTTTGCCCGCAGTGTAAACAGATAACATCCACAATTCTTATTTGCCTGGGACTGCAAAACAGGCTGCTGCCTGCAGAGAAGCAGCTGGAGTCTGATTTTCTTTCTTCTGCCCTGCTCTCTTATCATATTTTTGCATCTAGATCCTTTCTATTGGAGTAAAGCTGTATATGTAACTTCCTAATATACAAGTATATGTTGTCCTGCGGCTTTCCAGAAATGATCCACCGTTTTATCTGCTTCATATTTTAGGAACAACATCTGTTAAGTTATCGTAAGTTTGAAATGGAAACTTTATTATGGGTAGTGCAATATGTTTGCCATGCTGATCCATCGATTAGATATGCTATGTTGGGTTCTGGACAGAGCTTCTGTCTTCACTGTGACCTTTCTCTTTTAGCCAGGGCAATGTGTGCACAGACTGAGTTTCTCATTGATAGTAAATACTGTATTTGCATTTCAGTCATAAAAAGTAAGAATTTATCTTGTTTGTGACATGGTGTTCGATTGCATCAGGTTATTTGGTGTGTGTTTCAGGAAGTTAATAAATGGCAGTTTATGAAATGTATAGTCTCACCAAGTCTAAAGGTAACCATGCATGTTAAATGAATGCCGGCCCTGGGAATGTTTGCAGGACTGAATTTGGGAGTGCCAGAGGTGTGCCTGACATTTAACCCCTTGTCAGGCACACCTCTGGCACTCCCAAGTTCAGGCACAGTGCGCCTGAGAGGCACAGGATAAGTAACCACTATACTTTCTACTTATCTTAATTTCAGGATTCTTAACTTCAGTAACCTTCATAGAGATATATTAAAAGAGTGTACATTAAAGGGAACCTGACCCCTCCAAATCACCCCCAATCCTATTAATACCTGTCCCTGCACCATTACATATCATTATTAGCGGTCCTTTTTTTTTTTTATAAAAAATGCGTCCTGTAACATTGCAAAAATCAACATTATGCACTTACATATGTGTGACTTCTTGGCTCTGAATAAGTCTCACAGGGCATCCCCTGTGAGACTCTAAGCCCTCCTTAGCTGCTCATTATCACAGCCCGATGGGCGTGATAAGTAATCCTAGTCCTCTTCGCCCTGCTGTAGGGGCGTAATAGCCGGTGTGATGCTATTTGCGTCATATCCGGTCTTTATGACGTCGCTACACCCTCTAGGTGTACACCGATCTCACCATGCGCATGCGCGGCTTTAGATTTACACCTAAAGGGTGTACAGACGTCACAAAGACCAGATTTGACTCAAATAGCGTCACACCGGCTATTACACCCCTACAGCAGGGTGAGGAGGACTAGGATTACTTATCACGCCCATCGGGCGTGATAATGAGCAGCTAAGGAGGGCTTAGAGTCTCACAGGGGACGCCCTGTGAGACTTATTCAGAGCCAAGAAGTCGCACATATGTAAGTGCATAATGTTGATTTTTGCAATGTTACAGGACGCATCTTTTATAGAAAAGAAGCACTAATACTGATATGTAATGGTACAGAGACAGGTATTAATAGGGTTGGGGATGATTTGGAGGGGTCAGGTTCCCTTTAAATCAGATGCCAAAAAAACATTAAAACAAAAGGTACCAAATTAGGGGGAAAAAAACTTAATGGTAATGCACTTAGATGCTACTTGATAACTATTCACTCAGATTCAGAGATTACAAGTTTAGTAGAAGAAACACACTTAAAAAAGCAAGGTGCAGTGAGCCTAAGGCTGGTTTCACATTGCGATTTTGGAGCATCCGTGGCTGTCCCTTGTAAAACGGATAGCCACGGATCCGATTTGGCCCTCATGTTATCCTGTGGGGATCGGATTTGGCCTAATTGCCATCCGATTTTGAGGGATCCGATTTGTGTTCAATTTTTTGCTGTACCCAAAATCGGAGACTGCTCCAATTTTGAGCACAGAAAAAAATCGGAAACAAATCGGATCTGACAAAATCGGATGGTAATTAGGCCAAATCTGATCCTATCCTCAGTCTTTAACATGGGGGCCAATGGAGCACGGGTCCGAGAAATGACAGGATCGTCTCTCTGACCCGATTTTAGTGTACTGAGCATGCTCAGTACACTGAACTGTTCCTAACCATCTAATTTCACTTCCGCAATGTGTATATATATATATATATATATATATATATATATATATATATATATATATATATATATATATATATATATATATACATTGCGGAAGCGAAATTAAGTAAAGGAAGTTATTAAGCATGAAAAAATCTCTATGCTCACCTGTTCTGGATCCACCGATGGCTCCAGGAAGCTGCGGTGTGACTACAGGACCTGTCGTGACGTCACATCCCAATCAGCTGATTGGGTCACATGACCGATTACCGCGGTAACTGCGGTCATGTGACCCGATGACGCTGCCGGGTTGTGACATCACGGCAGGTCCTATAGTCACACCGCAGCTTGCTGGAGCCATTGGTGGATCCCGGACAGGTGAGCAAAGAGTTTTTTTTATGTTTAACCCTTTCTTTTACTACATTTCACTTCCGCAATGTATGTGTATACATTGCAGAAGTGAAAGGGCCCCGCACAGTGCTTTCTGTGTCCGGACCCGTGATAATCACGGACCTGGACACAGAAAAGTTCACCTCCTGTGGTGTCCGTTCCTGTCCGTGGGGTCCTACAAAAAGTAGGATCCCACAGACAGGAAAAAATATGCAATTGAACCCAGCCTAAGAAGTCACAAAGGTCAGATCTACTCTTCAGAAGATCTGCTGTAACACTGTGAGATAAGATTTCAGAGAGCCTGTAAATACCGGAAATAACTGGGAGATGGAAGATTTTCTAATAATTTGGAGAAGAGAGAGAAACAAAACTAATTGAGCTGTACCTGTCAAAGCAGCTGAGCCTGACGGAGGGTTAATGTTTATAGTGGTGTTTTCACCTTCCTTTGACAGCTCATGTTGAATTCTGCATGCCTGCTCCTTTGCGGTAACCCAACTGAGAACACATGCAAGATCATCCAAATCCCTCTCTTACATGTGTATTATGGTTGGTTTACACGCTAGGGTATCCTGAACGATATCCTTGAAACGTCACAGATTTGTGATAGTTGAAAAGATATCGTTCGGGTGCCGTTGCGTGTAAACGAACGATATGGGATGAAAAGATCGTTCATAGATCATAGATTTGAGATCCTGACCTCAAATCTATTGTTCGTCGTCCAATTAACACTGCTTCATGAAGCAGCATCGTTCAGTGTGACACCTTTATGAACGATATTGTTCAAAAAGCTCCTATTCCTGCGCTTTATTACATTGCTCAGTCCTTCCTCTCCTATTTATCAGTTACGCTGCCGCATAGGATATCATAAACGATATCCTTGTGTGTGACAGCGCACCAACGATGTCGGAACGATCACGGTCACGTGATCGTTCCAAGGATATAGTTTACGATATCCTAGCGTGTAAACCCACCATAACGTGGTTTGAGGGATAGTTTGATGAATCAGCTTACAGTCTCTCAGCTATCCAAGATGTATGGCCACTGTACAGTTTGCTGGAACGTGGGTTTTACTAAATGTGTCTTTTTTATCTTTTATTCTTGAGCAACTGTTAGTCTTTATTCTCATTCTGTAGGAAAACTAAAATAAAAAAAAATATATATAAGGCTGGTGTCACACTACCCTTTTTTTAATCTGGGCGAATCCGACTGAAACCGTATGTAACCGCATGCAGTTTCTCCCCTCTTGATTTTCAATGGGGATGCAGGCTCATGTGGTGGCATGCGGTTGCATGCAATTCCAGCCGGATGTGGCTGAAACCGGTTTTTAACAGCAATGCAGAATATTACTTTTTTGTGTTTTCTTTTTAACCGTAAATAACCGGATGCAGGGCCATGTGGCCAAAAATAAAATGGTGCTCTATGGAATCGGGATCTGGAAGCTGGATCCAGGTTTTTTGACTCGGCATGCCCAAAAGCCAGTTTCATATAACACATTTTTCACCAGATATGTCAAAACAACGTACACAACCTGATGCAACTGGATACTACTGCACTGGTATTACGCCGGATCCTTCAGCCGGATCAGTAATACCAGTGCGGGAGCATACAGTTGCATCAGGTTTTACAATTGTGGGGAGATGCAGGTTTTCACCTTATTCCTGGATTCAAAAAACGGTAGTGTAAAACCAGCCTTAGCAGTTGAAAATTGAGCCACTCCAGCATTCCTTACCGATCCTGTAGTAATGATGTCCTGTACATCATTTATCTGACAGCCATTCTAGTCTCAGTAGTTGTATTGGGACGAAGTGTCTCAGGGTCCGCCCTGCTGAATGAATGAAACCAGAAACTGGAACACTGGTTTCAACGGGTGTTCTTTATTCCTACGCGTTTCGGAGCATTACCGTGCTAGTTCCTCAGGGATAAAAACCAAACAAAGGCATTCCAAAGGCAGGAAGTGGCCTGACCGACGTCAGTACATACTCCCTCACGCCCCCTCACACATAAAAAGATCTGTACGCCATACCGGCGGTCCCCTGCACCCGCATGCTTATCCTGTCACCCAGGTAACATGCTGTCACACTGTCTAGCCTAGTTCCTTTCAGCTTTGCATCCTCTATGCTTTACCTTTTGTTTTATCTCATTTTTATAGAGCCTGATCGTATTGGCAGCAATAGATAACAGTAGCATTGAAAGTGCTGGCACATTTAACCCTTGGTGTTCCTTACAGCCATATAAAAGGTCTGCTAACTTTTACATGGGAACCCCTTATTTTCATTATAGCGCTTTCTCTATTAAGCTTTTGTTTTCACAGTGAACATTATTATTTACTAAAAGGGCTACTCATAAACATGACTGTGCCTTTCATCACTCACTAAAGGTAATAGTTACTACATATTTACCTAAGGGGCATGATTACAGCATTGCTGTTTACAGTGTATATATATATTTTCTTTATTTTTATATCTATACAGTTGTGGCCAAAAGTATTGACACTCCTGCAATTCTGTCAGATAATACTCAGTTTCTTCCTGAAAATGATTGCAATCACAAATTCTTTGGTATTATTATCTTCATTTAATTTGTCTTAAATGAAAAAACACAAAAGCGAATGAAGCAAAAAGCAAAACATTGATCATTTCACACAAAACTCCAAAAATGCACCAGACAAAAGTATTGGCACCCTCAGCCTAATACTTGGTTGCACAACCTTTAGACAAAATAACTGCGATCAACCGCTTCCGGTAACCATCAATGAGTTTCTTACAATGCTCTGCTGGAATTTTAGACCATTCTTGCTTGGCAAACTGCTCCAAGTCCCTGATATTTGAAGGGTGCTTTCTCCAAACTGCCATTTTTAGATCTCTCCACAGGTGTTCTATGGGATTCAGATCTGGACTCATTGCTCGCCACCTTAGAAGTCTCCAGTGCTTTCTCTCAAACCATTTTCTAGTGCTTTTTGAAGTGTGTTTTGGGTCATTGCTGGAAGACCCATGACCTCTGAGGGAGACTGAGCTGTCTCACACTGGGCCCTACATTATGCTGCAAAATTTGTTGGTAGTCTTCAGACTTCCTAATGCCATGCACACGGTCAAGCAGTCCAGTTCCAGAGGCAGCAAAGCAACCCCAAAACATCAGGGAACCTCCACCATGTTTGACTGTAGGGACCGTGTTCTTTTCTTTGAATGCCTCTTTTTTTCTCCTGTAAACTCTATGTTGATACCTTTGCCCAAAAAGCTCTACTTTTGTCTCATCTGACCAGAGAACATTCATTCAAAACGTTTTAGGCCCATAAAGAGGAAATAACATTACCTCAGTAGGGGTATCAGGGATCAAAACGTGGACTGTGTCTTTAAAAAGTTACGGCATTGAAGATATCATCTCTTAGACACATATAAAAGTAAACAAAGGGGGAAATGGAATAGGCCATTTATATATACAGTTGTGGCCAAAAGTATTGACACCCCTGCAATTCTGTCAGATAATACTCAGTTTCTTCCTGAAAATGATTGCAATCACAAACTTGGGTATTATTATCTTCATTTAATTTGTCTTCAATGAAAAAACACAAAAAGAATTGTCCTAAAGCCAAATTGGATATAATTCCACACCAAACATAAAAAAGGGGATGGACAAAAGTATTGGAACGCTTAGAAAAATCATGTGATGTTTCTCTAATTTGTGTAATTAACAGCACCTGTACCTTACCTGTGGCACCTAACAGGTGTTGACAATAACTAAATCACACTTGCAGCCAGTTGACAGGGATTAAAGTTAACTCAACCTCTGTCCTGTGTCCTTGTGTGTACCACATTGAGCATGGAGAAAAGAAAGAAGACCAAAGAACTGTCTCAGGACTTGAGAAACCAAATTGTGAGGAATCATGAGCAATCTCAAGGCTACAAGTCCATCTCCAAAGACCTGAATGTTCCTGTGTCTACCGTGCGCAGTGTCATCAAGAAGTTTAAAGCCCATGGCACTGTGGCTAACCTCCCTAGATGTGGACGGAAAAGAAAAATTGATGAGAGATTTCAACGCAAGATTGTGTGGATGGTGGATAAAGAACCTCGACTAACATCTAAACAAGTTCAAGCTGCCTTGCAGTCCGAGGGTACAACAGTGTCAACCCATACTATCCATCGGCGTCTGAATGAAAAGGGACTGTATGGTAGGATACCCAGAAAGACCCCACTTCTTACCCTGAGACATAAAAAAGCCAGGCTGGAGTTTGCCAAAACTTACCTGAGAAAGCCTACAACGTTTTGGAAGAATGTTCTCTGGTCAGATGAGACAAAAGTAGAGCTTTTTAGGCAAAGGCATCAACATAAAGTTTACAGGAGAAAAAAAGAGGCATTCAAAGAAAAGAACACGGTCCCTACAGTCAAACATGGCGGAGGGACCCTAGTTACCCGCTGTGTACCTTGGATACCAGCCGGTGAGCGGAGAAGGCTGGTAATCAAGGTATACATCGGGTATCTAGGCAGCACCCGCTGCCTAGATACCCGCAGTTTATCTTTTAGACCAGCCTGCTCCAGCTTACCGCAGCCTGGCAGTGTGAGCAAGACATTGTGGAAACGATATTTAAATAATTTCCACGATGTCTCTGGTCCATTAATCGCTGGTGAGCCTGCCTATGTAATAGCTCACCAGCGATCTGAACGATTTTGTTAGCGATCGCGCGTGCATGTGATCGCTAACAAAATTGTTCATCAGATTGATGCGTGTGACGGCAGCTTTAAAATTTTGTTCTACAATTCCTGTTAAAGTCTCTGAAAACACATAACTACCGTATTTTTATACATGCTAGCAATACATGGTACTCAATAAATCTCGATACCAGAGATTCATTATTGGTATAATTTGTAAAGTCATGATCTTCTAGTAGGCTAAGGAGTTTGGGGTAGATTCCTACAACCTTGTATCCTGCCCTAAATATGAGAAAAACTTGTGATAACACCATTGAATTTTCTAGAAGAAATCTGTGTACCCATTGTATGCCAGGCAATATCTAATTGGAATATATCTAAGAAAATTAATCACATGTTCATATGAGATACTTTTCTGTAATTAAAAAGTATTCCTCTGGTCCATGGGTCCCCATTGTTATTTAGGGGTAATTAAAGTTTGGAGAATTAGGCATTGAAAAAATCAGCTAACTATGATTTTGGATCTCCATGTCACCACATAGGGGTAGAGATCCTAGGCTTAGAATAAACCTTGGGATATTTACATGGAATCTGTCACCCTCTAAACTACTTTATTTATGTTTGCATCTAGTTCTTTCAAACACAAGTTCAGGAAACATTTACATGGCCAGTTCAATTCTCCATTACTGATAAATCAGCATTCGAATTGACATGCCAATGATGCTGTAGGTCTGAAGCCTATGTCACTCCAGCTCTACTCTCTTCCCAGTACCATCTCTTCCCACTTCACAGACATCTCTTTGCTGTGTGTCTCTAGGGTAAGGAACTATCAGTCAAACAGGAGGAACTGGCACTGGGTGGGGAATGGAGCTGGAGTGGCAAAGGCATTAGATCTACAATTAGCTCCACATCCTGATTTGCATATCAATTCAAATGCTGATTTCTCAGTAAAGGAGGCATGGACTTGTCATATAAAGGTATTGCTTGACTGGTCTTTGAAAAAGCTGACAGATTCCTTCCACGGTGGACTATAAAATCTGCTACACTTTGAAATATTGGTAATAGGCAGTGTTGTAACTTGAAGATCATGGGCCCTGATGCAAAAGCTCAAATGGGGCCCACAATTATTGCACATCTTTAATAGCATTGGTCTTTTTCTATAGACCAAAGGGACTTTGGGGCCCCCCTAGGCTCCAGGGCCTGGGTGCGATCCCAACTCCTGCACCTATTGTAGTTACACCCCTGGTAATGGGTTATATTTGTATTCTCTCTGATTAACAAAGGCTTTATCACCTTTCAGTATCAAGTTACAAGAGATGCTGAACATACTTGATGATTATATCTCCATGGTGTCCACTAGTAGATCTGGACTTTTGCCCTATTCTGCTTCCTGATCACTAACTATACTGCACCTATGTAGCCCCTACAATATATTTAGAGATCTTTCATATTACCGTTATCTTTGCAGAACTGGTATCAAGAGGAAAACGTGCCAAATGTATGCCAAGAGCACATACTTTTGGCATATGCTTATGGTGCCTTCACACTACGATTTTTCTAAATCCGATGCTGTCCGATGAAAATCGGACAGCATCGGATGCGAATTTGGCCCCATGCAGCTCTATGGGCATCGGACCGAATCGGATGTGCACTAAATGCCATCCGATTTGGTCCGATCCGGTTCTGTCCGATTTTATTATCGGTGCAAAAATCGGAGCCTGCACCGATTTTTGCACCGATAATAAAATCTGACAGAATCGGATCGGACCAAATCGGATGGCATTTAGTGCACATCCGATCCGACCCGATCCCTATAACATGGGGCCCTATGGAGAAGGGTCCGAGGAAACATCTGATGTCTCCTCGGACCCTATTTTAGTGTACTGAGCATGCTCAGTACACTAAAATAGCTCCTAAAAGTGAAACAAAGGGTTAAAGAAATAAAAAAAATCTATACTCACCTGTCCACGAGGCCCCCGGCGTCTCCGGTGTCTCCAGGTGTCTTCCGGTATCTTGCTGTTCTGTCTTCTGTGCTGCCAGGACCTGCCGTGATGTCACAATCACATGACTGCCTGCTATTAGTTACTGGCAGTCATGTGATTGTGACATCACGAGAGGTCCTAGCAGCACAGAAGACAGAACAGCAAGATACCGGGAGACGCGCGGGACCGTGCAGGAGTCGTGGGCAGGTGAGAGAAGATTGGAGAGGGGGAGGACACATGGGGGACCGGGGGCCAGAGGGAGGACCGGGGGCAGAGGAGGACCGGGGGTGCAAGAGGAGGACCGGGGGTGCAGAGAGGAGAGACCGGGGGCCAAGAGGGGAGGACCGGGGTGCAGAGAGGAGGACCGGGGGCAGAGGGAGGACCGGGGGCCAAGAGGAGGGGACGGGAGGCCAAGAGGGGAGGACCGGGGTGCAGAGGAGGACCGGGGGTGCAGAGGAGGACCGGGGGTGCAGAGGAGGACCGGGGGTGCAGAGAGGAGGACCGGGGGCCAAGAGGAGAGGACCGGGGGTGCAGAGAGGAGGACTGGGGGCCAAGAGGGGAGGACCGGGGGTGCAGAGGAGGACCGGGGGTGCAGAGAGGAGGACCGGGGGCCAAGAGGAGAAGACCGGGGGTGCAGAGAGGAGGACCGGGGGCCAAGAGGAGAGGACCGGGGGTGCAGAGAGGAGGACCGGGGGTGCAGAGAGGAGGACCGGGGGCCAAGAGGAGAGGACCGGGGGAGAGACAGTGACAGCTAGGGAGCGATCTGACAGGAGGGCGGGCATCCTATTTTCTGTCGGAATCGGATGCTTATTTGGCATCCGATTCCAGGCATCAGAGGAATCCGATGCTGTCCGATTTATATCGGACAGCATCGGATTTTAAAAAATCGTAGTGTGAAATTAGCCTTAGTTAGGTATGTCGTGCACAGAGCCAAATATAGAATGGATTGTCTAAAAATATAACAAAATATAATAAAAATAATAAAGTCTAAAAGGGAAGCAACATCACAAAGCACTCACTGATCTCAGGAAGACCAGTCAAGGAAAACACTGCGGGCAGCCGGCTAAAGCGCTCAAACACAGTGAAATCCATGATGGATTTAGCCAGCTGCCCGCAGTGGTTTCCTTGACTGGACTCCCTGAGATCAGTGAGTGCTTTGTGATGTTGGTCTACCAGGCATTGCTCCCTCCTAGCCGGAATCCTACTCCACACTGATGAGGGGCAATACCCCGAAACAGCTGTCTGTGGATGGATCCCTAGCTCTGTTAATTCCCTTGTCATATCCTTAACTCGTAACTGAGTGGGATAGTGACTAAAAGGGCCACTTAATATGGTGGCTATGGTGGTCTCCGCAAGGATTCCACCCCAGGGCTAGGTTCTTCCCTGGAGGGATATCTGGCTAGTCCCGTGTTTGAGACTCTTAATCGAGGCTCCACAGACTTTATTTGCATATTCAAAGGGAAGCGAGACTTAGTACCGTATTTTTCGCACTATAAGGCGCACCGGATTATAAGGCGCACCCTCAAAAAATGACTTTTAAGCCGTCTTGGTCCATATATAAGGCGCACCGGATTATAAGGCGCACCATATTACTATAAAAAAAATCCCTCTGTAGCCTCCCATCACCCTCGAGCATCGCTGTGTAGCCTCCCATCACCCTCCAGCATCCTTCTGTAGCCTCCCATCACCCTCCAGTATCCCTGTGTAGCCTCCCATCACCCTCCAGTATCCCTGTGTAGCCTCCCATCACCCTCCAGCATCCCTGTGCAGCCTCCCATCACCCTCCAGCATCCCTCTGTAGCTCCCCACCACCCTCCAGTATCCCTATGTAGCCTCCCATCACCCTCCAGCATCCCTGCGTAGCCTCCCATCACCCTCCAGTATCCCTGTGTAGCCTCCCATCACCCTCCAGCATCCCTGTGTAGCCTCCCATCACCCTCCAGTATCCCTGTGTAGCCTCCCATCACCCTCCAGCATCCCTGTGTAGCCTCCCATCACCCTCCAGCATCCCACACAGACACACACGCACACTCAGAAACACACACACACACACTCAGACACACACACACACACTTACTGTACTGTGTGGCAAGGCACTCACAGCGCTGGAGCCCTCAGCCAATCACAGCGCTGGAGCCCTCAGCCAATCACAGCGCTGGAGCCCACAGCCAATGACAGCGCTGGAGCCCTCAGCCAATCAGAGGCTATGGGCTGATGTCAGCTGGCCTCGGATTGGCTCAAGGCTCCTGGGCAGAGCTGTGATTGGCTGATGGGCTCCTGGGCTGTGAGCGCGCGCGATGCAGCGGCGGCACCGGACACGACAGCGGGGACGGCGGCTGGTGATCGCGTCCCCGCACAGTGATGTGAGGCAGGCACCGGCACCAGCATGGATGGCGGGGACGGCGGCTGGTGATCGCGCCCCCGCACAGCGATGCCAGGCGGGCACCGGACAGAGGGGGATGGCGGGGACGGAGGATATTGCGGCACAAAGGTATGCCTTATTTTCTGGGGGGTGCCAAATATTTGCAGGCAAATGGCACCCCCTTAGCACTCTTTATAATACTACGTACCTAAATTTTCCTGGAAAAATCCGTATATAAGGCGCACTGCACTATAAGGCGCACCTATGATTTCTGGGAAAATCTTAGTCTTTTAGGTGCGCCTTATAGTGCGGAAAATACGGTATATCTTTATTGGTATATCTTGCAAAGGATTACACATTCCATGTTCACGTTGGCTTTTATTATGGTGCACAATGTGGAACTGTGTTACATCAAACATAGGGTGTGTATGTAGGGTGGGTGCTGTATTATATGCCAAAGTTTCCCATAAATGCACTGAAAATATTTCCTTAGAGAAATACTTATATTTAGCAGAACTCTGTCAAATTCATCACGCATGATTTTGTTATGTAGACTCCTCATAAAAAATGCACCATACTAGGAATTGTGTAATATGCATGAGGCCTTAAAGGGTTTTTTCCTAAACGATTACTTCATTGTCAGCATAACTGGAGAATAATAAGCATTGCTTTATATGCACTTTCAACTGCTTGATGGTGCATGACAACAAGGATGTTCGTCATGAGAGTCAGGCAGTAGCTGCACCATGAAGAGCATACTGGTCATGCTGATCGTGTGAAACCTTTGATCTCCGCCATAACCCATTTAATGGCTTAATTCAATATTGGTATTAAAAGATCAAGCCTGAGCGAGTCTTTCAGTCCTATATCTTATATGGAAACACATCTCAGGCTTGATTTAATAGACTGAAAGTGCACCCAAGAATTATTTTATATACTTATCAAATATAAGTCCCAAGATAAAATAATATATTTTGTATCAACCTGTACAATAAATTAAAAAATTAAAAAGAAAATGTTCTGCATTTTTTACAACTACCGTACAAAAACGGTGAAAATCATTATTTTTGTCCTCAAGAGTTTGATTCTTTCTATCCCCTTAGTCACTGTCTGTTCCTTCATCAATTCTTCTGGCAATTTGTCACAAGAGGATGACAATCACAGGCCGCATTATAAATTCACCTAATGGTATAGTGAACTTACAGCTGCATCTTAATGAATTAGAATATCATCAAAAAGTGAGTTTTTTTTTAGTAATTCAATACAAAAAGTGAAACACATATATTATATAGAGTCATTACAAACAGTGTGATCTATTTCAAGTGATTATTTATGTTAATGTTGATGATTATGGCTTACAGCCAATGAAAACCCAAAGGTCATTATTTCAGAAAATTAAAGTAGGGAGGATAAAGGGGGTTAAAAACCGTGCTGCTGTATTCCACGAGACATCAAAGGATGAATAGAATATTGATTTATTAGTCAACGTGTGTCAGGGCTCCCAGAAATGCCCTAAAACATGGCAATATGATATTGATTGTCCTGAAGAAGGGGCCAGGGAGCCCTGAAACACGCTGACTAATAAATCAATATTATATTCAGCCTTTGATACCTCGTGGAATACGGCAGTACAGTTTTTAACCCTTCATCCTCCCTACTCTATATGCACCATGCTGGGGGCTGCAGCAGCCGTGATATGCTTTTATAGTGGTTGTGACTCTCACAACTACAGAAGGTGAAGCCTCTGATACCTATTTAGGTCATATTTTATCTCTCAGACCCTTTATCCTCCCTACTCTATATTCACCACGCTGGAGACTGCAGCAGCCGTGATATGCTTTTATAGTAGTTGTGACTCTCACAACCACACAATGTGAAGCCTCTGATAGCTATTTAGGTAATATTTTATCTCTCAGACCCTTTATCCTCCCTACTCTATATTCACCACACTGGAGACTGCAGCAGCTGTGATACGCTTTTATAGTGGTTGTGACTCTCACAACCACACAAGGTGAAGCCTCTGATACCTATTTAGGTCACATTTTATCTCTCAGACCCTTCATCCTCCCTACTTTATATGCACCATGCTGGGGACTGCAGCAGCTGTGATATTCTTTTATAGTGGTTGTGACTCTCACAACCACACAATGTGAAGCCTCTGATACCTACTTAAGTAATATTTTATCTCTCCAACCCTTCATCCTCCCTACTTTAATTTTCTGAGATAATGACCTTTGGGTCATCTTGGCTGTAAGCCATAATGATCAACATTTACAGAAATAAACACTTGAAATAGTTCACTCTGTAATGACTCTATATAATATATGTGTTTAACTTTTTGTATTGAATTACTGAGATAAATAAACTTTTTGATGATATTCTAATTCATTGAGATGCACTAGTATGGCCTTATATAACGTCATTTCTAGCAGATTTTTCTAATAGGTTTCAACTCTTGGTCTGAAAAATCTATAATTGTACGCACACATTAGAAATTGAATGGAACAATTGGTAGTTTTAAGGCTTCAGTAGAAAACCAAGCAACAGCATTACAGATCTAGTATTAAAAGGGAAAAACGTGACTGTACAGTAGGAGGATAATGCCTGCTTTCCAGGCTGTGTACTGTACATTCAAGCTTTATGTTGGTAAAGAGCTCGTGAGTAAAGCAATTTAGGACTCCCCCGACTTCCTAGCAGGATCTAGCAACTGCACTGGTTTATTTAACTATTTTTTTTTTAGATTACCTTTTGAAGGCTTACTAAGTACATTCTAAATTTCTGTGTATAAAGGGTTCAAAAGACGATTACCGTATGTGTTATTATGATTTTATATTTTTTTTTATGATTTTTATATTTTTATATTTTTTTTTTATATAGATAATTTTTTTTAATATAGATCATAATACATTGTAAATAAATTGTAAGTTCAGTGAGGAAGTGAGAAACTCTAATGCCACCCAAAAAGGGTAGCAATCCTTAAAGTCATAATCGACTCTTTAACAAGCCTTTTAATATGACTTAGGATTTGTGCCACATCAGAACCCCAAATTCCTGTTGCTGTGTTTCGGGGTGATTGTCCCTCATCAGTACAGTGTGTGGGAGTTCTGATCTGGCTGTATGAGAGGATGAGACAAGGTCTGGGAAACTAGCTATTCTCCTCATGGAGAGGAATCTGCCTGCCACCATAAGGAGAGAGATAAGCTGATAAGGAGACTTATTGCAGCAATGCTCTGCACTGATGAGGGACAGTCACCCCGAAATGCAGCGTCTGCAGTTTGGGGTTCTGATCTGGCACAAATCCTAAGTAATATCAAAAGGCTTGTTAAAGAATCGATTATGACTTTAAGGATTGCTACCCTTATTAGGTGGCATTAAGGTACCTTTACACGCGGCAACTTTTCTAGGAATTTCACTGGCAACTTCCTGGTTGCAGTGAAATCATGGAGACATTGCTCCATTTGTACACAGCAACCAGATAGAACAATGTGTCCATGATTTCACTGCAACCAGTAAGTTGCCAGTGAAATTCCTAGAAAAGTTGCCGTGTGTAAAGGTACCCTTAGAGTTTTTTCACTTCCTCGCTGAAGTGACAATTTGCATATTTCCCAGAGGAGCATTGCGGCTATAAGTCTTCTTATCAGCTTATCTCTCTGCTTATAACGACAGGCAGATTCCTCTCCATAAGGTAGAAAGCTAGTTCCCCTGACTACATTCTAAGTAGACACTTGTAGAAATCTGAGCAGAGTTCCCTAATTTTAAGCCCCACATGCACAATATATAGCTGTCAGCCAAACATTTATAATACTATTATATAACGCTGGTCAACAAATTTTCACAAAAGACATGTTACTGAAATAAAATTAGTCATATATAAATTTTTATGTCCTTAATAGTAATGAGCGAGCATGCTCGCCACTACTCAGTACTCACATGAGTATCGCGGTACTCGGGATGCTTGGCGAGCACCGAGTAATGGCGCAATGCTCGTGCTCATGCTCGGGTCCACCTCCCCGCATGTTGGTACTCTTTACAGAGCCAGCCCACATGCAGGAGTTGGCTACCAGACATTGTAATGCCCAAACCATGTTGGATGTGGCATTTCAGTGATTGGCTGGCCACACAGCATCATCAGGTCTTTATAAGACCTGACCACACTGTACTCGTCACTCTGCGCCATAGACAGTCCCTGTAGGGAGAGCTGCTGCTGATTCAGGGACAGATTTCGTGCCTTTCAGCAGGGCTGCTAATCTAAGACAAACAATAGTCATTCTGAGGACTAATTAGCTGTATACAAGCAGGCAGGGAGTCAGGGTATATAGGAAAGTTAGGTGTGCCAGTATACCAGCCAGCATCGCATCTGTGGCTGGTGTGCTGGCTTTAAATCTCCTCTATCCATCCCAAAACAGTCCTTGTAAGGGTTAATTTAAATCTCTATAGGCAAGAGGGGTATATAGCTCCATTTTCTATACCTCACAAGACACTGTCTACCTGTACGCAGCATTTGTAGCAGGTGTGTAGCCTTTAATATCTACGATTTCATCTCTCCATCCCAAAACAGTCCTTGTAAGGATTAATTTATATCTCTATAGGCAAGAGTGGTATATAGCTCCATTGTCTAGACCTCACAAGACGCTGTCTACCTGTACGCAGCATTTGTAGCAGGTGTGTAGCCTTTAATATCTACGTTTTCATCTATCAATCCCAAAACAGTCCTTGTAAGGATTAATTTATATCTTTATAGGCAAGAGGGGTATATAGCTCCATTTTCTATACCTCACAAGACGCTGTCTACCTGTACGCAGCATTTGTAGCAGGTTTGTAGCCTGTAATATCTACATTTTCATCACTCCATCCCAAAACAGTCCTATTAAGGATTAATTTAAATCTTTGTAGTCAGGAGGGGTAATATAGGCCAATTGTCTATACCTCACAAGACGCTGTCTACCTGTACGCAGCATTTGTGGCAGGTATGTAGCCTGTAACATCTACGTTTTCATCTCTCCATCCCTCCAGTCCTTCTGAGGACTAATTAGCTGTATACAAGCAGGCAGGGTATATAGGAAAGTTAGGTGTGCCAGTATACCAGCCAGCATCACATCTGTGGCTGGTGTGCTGGCTTTAAATCTCCTCTCTCCATCCCAAAACAGTCCTTGTAAGGGTTCATTTAAATCTCTATAGGCAAGAGGTGTATATAGCGCCACTGTCTAGACCTCACAAGACACTGTCTACCTGTACGCAGCATTTGTACCAGGTGTATACGCTTTAATATCTGATCTCCAATATCCATCTATAAACCATTCGTTGTCAGACTTAATTTACATTTCTTTTTACATTCTGATGCCCCTAGGAAGATATGTGGATGAGGGCCTCTTTAAATAATGTGCCCATTATTAGGAAGTGAGTCTTTTCTAGTATTGCCCAAGGCTGGCCTGCCAAACATTGGGAGGCACTCCGATGCCCCTGGGAAAAGACGTGGAGAAGAGCCTCTTTAAATATTGTTCCCATTACAAAGGAGTGGTTCTTCTATACTTGTAATACTGATGCACTAAGTATGGACTAAAACATTTACACCTGGGGAGTATACATGAACCTTCTGTCTAATGTTTTAACGGTTAGGGGAATCATAAACACCATGTAAATAAAATATGCTTTTGTGGCATCATGGACGACTGTCGCCATGATGATAAGGTGGTGGCGGATAAGGATAAGGAGGAGGAATAAAGCAAATAGCCAATATCAGGAAGTGTGTACCCATGTGTGGGTGTGAGGAGGGGCATGGGAATCTACCTCCCCAAAAAATACAATGGCTTTGATTTTAGATTACACTGCTATCATTTGGTGGTATGCTGAAGTCAGGCCCAATCCAACCCTTGTTCATCTTGATCAGAGTCAGCCTGTCAGCATTTTCAGTTGACAGGCAGGTGCGTTTATCAGTAGTGATTCCACCGGTGGCACTAAAAACAAAATGCTAGCAGCAGTGCAGGCCAGGACTTCCAAGGCGTAGAGAGCCAATTCATGCCATGTCTCCAGCTTGGATACCTAATAATTATAAGGCTCAGAGGAATCTTGGAGCACTTTTATACGGTCACTAAGGTACTCCTTAACCAGCTTTTCAAACTTTGCAGTCCTTGTGAAAGAACCACGCGCCTCAGAGGCTGTGCTCTCGGAGGGGCTGTGAAAACTGTCCCATATCTTTCACAGTGTTCCCCTACCTTTGCTGGATTGGAGTTGTGCCCCTCTCTCTCCCTGATGTCTTGGTTGTCCACGGAACTGTGACCTCTGCCGCCAGCATTTTCCGAAGTGAATTTTTTTTACTTATTCCGCAACAAGGGCCTTCTTGTATTGCAGCATTTTTGTAGATCTCTCCACCTGGGGAAAAAGAGAAATACAGTTCTCCTTGTAGCGTGGGTCTAAACGTGTCACTAACCAGTAATGAGTGTCCACCAAGATGTTGATAATGCGAGGGTCATGGGAAAGGCAGCGTAACATAAAGTGGCGTAACTTCAGGCCCAGGGGCCCCAATGCGAAAGCTCCAACGGGGCCCCCAATTATTGCAAATCTTTAATAGCATTAGTCTTTTTCTATGGGCCAAAGGGACATTTGGGGCCCCCCTAGGCTGCAGGGCCCAGGTGCGATCGCAACCCCTGCACCTATTGTAGTTACGCCCCTGGTAACAGGCAAGACTTCAGGGTCATCAAGAACAGGATGATTGACCATTCTGTTCTCATCCCCTCTTCCTTCTCCCTGTCCTTTGGCCGTCCACTCTGAAACGACTGTATGACGGTTGTGGAGGTTGTACCGTCAATTGCGCATGAAACTAGCTCCTGTTCTTCTAACTCCTCCTCATCCTCCTCCTCGTCATTGTCCCCCAATGTACGTTGGGATGAGATGAGGCTGGGGTGTGTGTAATCACCTAGTATGCTTCCTTGGTCCATCTCATCGTGCTCCACCTGCAATGCATCGTCTTTGATGTTAAGCAGAGAGTGTTTTAGAAGACAGATAAGCAGGATGCTGACACTAATGATGATGTTGTCGCCGCCGCCCACCACCTTGGTGGAGTCCTCAAAGTTTTGGAGGACTGTACATATGTCAGACATCCATGTCCCCTCCAGATGTCTTATGTGTGGAGTTTGAACCGAATACTGACAGCCTAGTTGACGCTGGTAGTCAATAACTGCCCTCTTCTGCTCAGAAATCCTGACCAACATCTGCAGGGTTGAATTCCAACAGGTGGGAACATCACACACCAGTCTGTGAGCCGGCAGCTGCAAACGCTGCTGAAACCCGGCAAGGGCAGCCGAAGCAGTAGGTGACTTTCTAAAATGGGCACACAGTCGGCGTACTTTGACGAGCAGATCCGGCAGCTCCAGGTAGAATTTAAGAAACCACTGAAAGCGCTAGGTTGAGCACATGGACAAGCTCACCTAGCCTCAGAGTCGCCACCAGGTTCCGGCCATTGTCACTCACGACCATGCCTGCCTCTAGGTTCAGCGTTGTGAGCCAATGATATGCCTGTGTAATGGATGCC
Source organism: Allobates femoralis (assembly GCA_033576535.1). Lineage (NCBI taxonomy): Eukaryota > Metazoa > Chordata > Amphibia > Anura > Aromobatidae > Allobates > Allobates femoralis. The sequence goes on from JARQOC010000004.1 coordinate 383,121,549, forward strand.
CTCCACACCTTTCGGGTGGGCTGTCCACTTAATTGTCTGCCGCCAAATTGATGCTTTGTCTAAGTGTGTGCACGCCACCGTAAGCACCACGCTGACAACAAGTCAAAGTAGAGCTTAATGACAAAGACCTTTATTTTAGGAGGGGTTAGCAGTTTTATTACTTAGGGGTGTTACTAGGTGATTGCATCATATTATGCTGAATCTACATTTTATTCTGAAGAGAACATACAATTATATTCTGTGGGTTAGTATTCCAATTCAGCCTTGATTAGTACATTCGGTCCAGGAACATCTTGATAAGAACTGCTTCAGCACTGCTACATAATCTTGAGACAGTGGAATTCTGAAAGGGGGGGAGGATATGGAGAGAAAGAGGAGCAAAGGTTTAAACATAACATGCTGTTAGTACACTGGAAGATTTCTGAATGACTTCTATGAGAGTTATATAGGTTATTAATTATTTATTGCCATGACACCTGCTCTTTCAGAGCTGTGCACAACTCATCAGCATTGAGTTTGTTACCTATGCATATTAGCTTCAGCACAGCCCGTTGCCGCTTGGCTGAGGCAGTGCTGCAGAGCTTTCAGCTTGTGACTGTTGTGGAGGCTGAAGAGGAGGAGGAGGCTGAGGAGGATGATGTATTGGAGCTGTAGACTGTGGGGGCAACCCCGACTGAATTAGGGCCTGCAATCCTTGGCGTCAGGAGGAAGTGTTCCATCCCAAGGTCCTACTGAGTCCTGGCTTCCATTATATTAGATGTACCGTCTCTGCCCACAAGCACTTGTCCATGTGTCCGTGGTTAGGTGGACTTTGACAGAAACTACATTGTTAAGGGCACGGCTAATGTTTTGGGACACGTGCTTGTGTGGCGCCCCACTGGTCGGGACGCCACGTAGGTGTACTTTACCCACAAGAGAGTGTGGGATTCCTGTGGTCAGGGAAATTGGATGTCTTAAAGCGGATGCTCATAACGTTCATCCACACACCTAAGAGCAGGGGACCAATCAAAAAGTCCGTTGTTAGGAACCGGTCCTGGTGTGCGGAGCTTAGGTGGGCGGTGGAAGAAGTTAGTGAGAACAAAGCAAGAGAGTTAGAAGAAGGTGGTTGGAGAGGAACGGAGTTGGAACCCTGTGAGGAGCACAGGGGAGGGTACCTAGCCGGGGTAGCCCTAAGAAGAGAGGATCCAGTTGCTCCAGTTAGCCGCTGCTGTCTGCGGGAGGAGCAGTCCTGGTACGAATGTCTGGCTCCGAGAACGGTGCGGGAGTTTAGTCCCAAGCCATTGACATTGGAGGCCCGAGCCGGCTTTATGCGGTCTGTGCCAACTCCTAGCGTAACCACAAAAGGCCCTAAATAGGGTTCGAAGGTACATAAAGCCCTTAAAAAGGGACCCGAGGCTCTGCATGCAGGAACACTGGAGGAAGTCAAGAACAGCAAAGGTCTCCTAAGTGACATACAAAATCCTTGTCTACTACCGTGAACTGAAACCATCATATTGCCTGTGGTTTCCAGTAGAGACCCGTGCAATGTGAAGAACTGTGTGCCGTGTGTTATTTGCCTGCAAAAGAGGAGCCATACTCCTGCTTCCTTTACAGAGACTGTGTGCTGCGCTGGACTCCTGGGTACAACCCCCATCATACACTGCTGCCCTGAGGAAAATCCGCTACACCTACGGGCAGCGTTGTCATCCTTGCTGCCATCACATCTCCTCAGAGGTCTGCCCTGCAGTGCTGGTGCAATCACCAGACACCGTACGGTGTGTCACGAGACATTTCCCTTTTAATTTTTATTCCCACGGAAGTGGGAGATGATGTGGTGGATGATTCAGTAACTGACCCAACCTGGCAGGAAGACATGCAGAGCGAGGAAAGCTGCGCACAGGGGGAGGGAGGCGTAGCATCACAACAGTCTGGAAGAAGGCGGGCAACCGTTCCTGTAATACCAACACGACACAAGTTGCCAGTACAACAGTTAGGTCTTCCCGAGTCTGGCTGCTTTTTAAGGAGTCTGCAGATAATTCAAAAAAGGCCATTTGCAATACCTGCCATGCCAGCATCAGCAGGGATAGCAAAATTAGCAGCCTGACCACCATCACCAGCATGATCAGGCAGATGGTAGCAAAGCACCCGACTTTGTGGGACATACCAGAGGGTCCAAGAGCAGTGTCTGCGGGTGACACCACTGCTGTCCATAGTGCATGTGAAGATGCCTCCTGTCCTGCACCTGTCGTTGCACAATCAGAAATGCCACCATCATCAACCACATCCTTGTCCCAGCGCAGTGTTCAGATATCCATACTCCAGTCGTTGGAAAGCAAGCGCAAATACGCTGCCAACGCCCTACACGCCACACTCCTAAATTCGGTCATTTCGCGACTGCTTTCACTGGAAATGTTGCCTATTAGGCTAGTGGAGACAAAAGTATTATGCAACCTGATGGCGGCGACTGTCCCTCGTTATTTGGTCCCCAGCTGCCACTATTTCTCCCGCTGTGCCGATCCCGCATTATACATTTGAGTCGACCGGCAGGGCTATGGGGTACTCGGGAACCGGACAGTTCTGCAGCTAGGGATCACGGATGGTCGAGACCCAGCCTTGTGCCCTGGGTGCTCAATAAAAAGTGCAGCTAGGCCATATGGGACATTTGTTCTGGCAGGTAGCAGTGTTGTAGTGCCAGATACAGCCCGCCTACTGAGATAGGGCTAATGTAAGAGGCTGGGCACACATTGCAGTAACCTGTGTGAACAGCTTCCTATGTGAATCCTATTCATTGTGCAGGACAGCCAGTGGTTTGCTGCCCTCCAAGATTAAGGAGGTGTTTAGTGATTAGAGGCTGGTGTTCTGCACTAGTAATGCCTTCCCTTTTTAATCAAGGCAAAGCTGCACCTTGCATGAGTGCAATGGTCGACTGACCAAAGTAATGCTGTGGTAGGAAACATTTTCTAAAGTTGTCCTTTGCTGTTTTTGGACACTTATTTAGCTGTACGATTTAGTGGCTAGGACTTGTGATAAGTGGGGACCCGTGAAGTGGGTCACAAGCTTACGTGTAATGATTTAAAAGTGGTCTGCTGCTGCAGTCCCCTAGAAATTGGGACAGGAAGGTCAGGCGAGATGATGTGGGCGTTTGTCATGGCACAATTCGAGATCGCCCACGACCTCGGCTTCTACATGCACCACCAACATCATGTCCACTTCCTTGTGCCTTGCCACCGGCCTTGCGCATTTTGAATGGTGGTGTGCTATATACACTGCCTGTATAAAACTAAATAAAGGCGTACAAAGAATGGTTTTTAGATTGGATAATGGAGATAAGATATCTGCCAATGTTTAGCAGTCCTGCCTAGGGCAATACTAGGAAAGACCCACTTCCTAATAATGGGCACATTATTTAAAGAGGCCCTCATCCACGTCTCTTCCCAGGGGCATCGGAGTGCCTCCCAATTTTTGGCAGCCCTGCCTAAGGCAATACCAGAAAAGACCCACTTTCTATTAATGGGCACATTATTTAAAGAGGCCCTCATTCATGTCTCTTCCCAGGGGCATCAGAGTGCCACGCATTTAAAAAAAAAAAATCTTTCATATAATCCAAAAAACTATCATACAACAACACTGTCTCACAAATGAGTATGAGCCCTTTACATTTTTCCCAAGGAAAATGCATTTTGATTTCATTTTTGGATGTTTTAATGTGAGTCCGTAAAAGTGGCGTAATACTCAGACAACATTGTTCACAGCAGTGACCTGGGAGTCAGAAATACTGAAAGGGGTCTTCCCCATGCAGTTCCCATGTCATTTGAGCACTGTTGTTATACTTTTGTGATATTTTCTGGGTTTATCCAGACTGCCGGGGTTCATGCTGGAAAAATGCTTGGGTCTCCCATAGGATAACATTGGGCTCGGTGCTCGAGTCGAGTACCCGAGCATCTCGGATGCTCGACCCGAGCATCGAGCACCCGAGCATTTTAGTGCTCTCTCATCACTAGTGCTTAACATGAATATGAGAGTCAGAATGCAAAATTGGCTCTTGTTTTTCATTTACTACAACTATTGTTTAAATCACAAAATCCATGGCAATAGTAATAGTAATAGGCCTATGGCAAATACCTGTAAAAATATAAAGTAATAGATTATGTCTTAGCTTTCTTTGCCTGTCTCTTATACAGTGTTTTAGGATCTCCTCTGGGTAGTTTCTATCAGCAGTCAGCCAGCATGGATTTGGACCATTTTCCCCAGTATCTGTGTTCCATTGTTGCTGTGATGAATAAGCAGTATTTGTAAGGAATATTGCCATATTCCCCAGCTTCCGTCTGTCCTAGAGGTTGCAAGATCCACTCACAAGCCCCCACTCTTGCTAGCCAGAGGCAATTCATCTCTGGGAAATGGCCGATGCCAACAGGCCACACAAAAGGGCGCTTCCTCAACTGTGATATGCTAATCAGCTAGGGAGATGTCATTTAGCCAGGTGTATGGAGCTTCCTAGGAAATGGAGATTAGATGACACTTTGTACCCAGCCATTATGCAAAGGATGACTCCCTGCTGGGATTTGCAGAAGTGGCAGATCTAATTTCCCTGTATCACAAGTGGAGGGGAAAATCCTTTCAGCCAGCTAGACTGAGAGGAGACGAGTTATAACTTTTAATATTTCATAAGCCGTCCATCCTGTGATAATGTCGAATGTAAATATGAAATCTACATATCTAGACGGTCATAGGGCTTATATTTATATGAATGTAGGATGACTGTAAGCCATCTAAACGTAATATTGGCTAGTAGGCTGCTCTCAGAATAGTCATGTTTCATATCTAGGCGAAGATAAAATCATAGCTGAAAATATGAAAGCATTAACTTCCGTCGGGGATGCTCACAGACAAGGCTAGGGAAGATAATAAAGTTTGGGTATCTATATCTCCACTCAGAGGGGTGGGAGTTGTGAGACAGCCCAGAGGTGCGAGATGGGTGGAAACAGGGGTCAGCCCATAATGTATAAAAATCAGCTGCCCCATCTCCATATTGTATTTCTTCTGAAGAGGCATTATTCCACCAAAGCCAGAGAATACCCCAGGAACAGATTGGCATCACGCCGCCCTTGTGGTGCCATCAGCATTAAGGTAACTGATCACATGTGTGTGTAATTCTGTGTATTCCATTTATCCTTGTGTTTGCATAACTGACTGTAGTATTTATAACATCTTAATAATAACTGTAAATATTAATATCTAGTGTACCATTAGGGTGATTAAATATATAAATTTAATCTTGAGTTGCTCTTTTTATCTTGATCACGATTCCCACGTCCGTGTGCTCATTTAACGCTACCTGTGTTGGTTCTTGACCCAATATAAGCCCGACCACGGACCGGACTTATATTAAAACAAGGAGCTGGTGGCAGCATTTGTGCTTGGGGCTTATCCAGGGCCTCTGGCAGTGACGGGGTGGAGGAGATTATATGTGCTTCTAGCTGCGGGCTAGAAGGCATATACCACACTCACTGAGAGGTGCCTTAATAAACCAGCACAGGCAGGGCAGCTGCGGCCCTTCTTTATCCTCAGGCAGTTCTCTGACTGACCTGGGTTTAACAGGAGGCACTGTGGAGCTGCCAGGTTCGGTGGCCGATTCACCACAGTTGCTATATCTTGATGGAAACATTTGCCATGTTCATCACTAACCACAACACAGTTGTCGGGAAAAAAACTCAGATGGAAATTAAGGAAGTTGGTCTTAAGAGACATATTGCAGCCAAATATCTGATGCATGTCTTCTACTAGTTTGTTGTAGGTGTTCGCCCTAACTTTCCTGAGAAAGTTTGCAGACACTAGACAAAAGATGTGTTTCACATGTAGCACAGCATATATGCGGGGCCAAGGGCTTGTCCATAGCAAAAATTGTGCACGGTATTAACGCACTTACACAATAACACTTTTATGTAACAAAAGCTTAAACTGTATCCCACGAAGTCTGAAATATTTTAAATGCTCAACCTTCCTGACTGAGCTTTGTTATAGCATATTCTGATTTCATCTTACTTCAGCAGGCACCTCGCAGTAGTACTGCGTTGCAACAGAAAATGATGCTATAAACTCTGGCTAACGCGTGCATGATGGTATTATGCAATTAGATTCAATATTACATTATTCTAGGCTTAATTAGGATGTTTTTACAGTTCTACTGTATACATTTACACAATGATACATAGAAAATGCACCATATAAGATCTTTAAAATGACAGCCAATAAAAAATTTTCATGGTCATATTCATGTTCAGCACACCAATATGTTATGGGTTAGGACCCTTTTAAGTCGGTAACGATTTCACTGTTGACTAGTGTAATAGTATATCCCTCCTTGTGTTTGCCTGATATCATACCAGAGCCTTCTCTCCCCAGACATTAGGGCATTCTGTCATTTGATAGCTCATTCTACCAACATTATACAAAATAATAGTAACGTCTAGGATGGGCTTACCATGCTCATTCAGTAATCAATACGCATTCAGGTGTGCCAGTCCCATTGTAGATCACAAACAAGTCACATATAAATTAAAAGGCACATGACTCAATAGTAAACTTATCTCTTCTTAATTAAAAATCATGAAAGAGGATAAAACGTTTACCATGAAGTACAGACTGATATCTTTCTGGCATATACAATACCTTTAGCAATTGACTGACTAAAAGTGCTGTATGCACCAGAAAGACATCAGTCTGTACGTCAGAGTGAACTCTTTTTGGCCACGTGCACACGTTTAGTATTTGATGAGTTTTTTTAGCTCAGGATTTGTAACCAAAACCAGGAGTGGATAATTAAGTCCAGAAGTGGTGCAGGTCTTTCTATTAGACTTTTCCTCTGATTGCTCCACTCCTGGTTTTGTCTACAAATCCTGAGGTAAAAATCTCATCAAATACTGAACGTGTGTATGAGGCCTTAATCAATTAACAATTTTTGGTAAGAGTGGTGATGCTATTTGCTTTCTAATTTCTTCAGCCGACGTTAGTCTAATATGTATGGGACCTTAAAAAAATTGAGTCTTTACATTAAGGTTTTACCTGTGATCTTAATCATGCTGCCCAAACATGCTGCCCGATCAGTGTACGCAGCGTTTTGGACACAGCGTCTAAAACGCTGCGTAGTACAGTACTAGCATAGTGGATTGGATTTCAAGAAATCCCATCCTCACTATGCGTAACCTGCCCGCAGAGTGTTTGGAGCTGGGTGCGGGTTGCCGGGAGTCCGCGCCTCCTCAGCATGTTCATTTCATGCTGCGGAGTCGGAAGCAGCTCCCGTCGGGTGACTGCAGGGAGAAGCCGCCCTGCACCCGCCACACATGGTGAGTACAGAGCGGCTGTGGTCTCCCTGCGGCCACCCGCGGCTTCCATCAGGTCCGGAGGAGCAGCGTCCAACACGCAGCTCCTCCGGACCATGTGCACGCACCGTTAGGATTTGTCTGTGGGCTATGTCTTGACTGAATAATTCGAGGCATGTCCCTGGTTGCTTTTCCAATCTCTTTGACTGACAGGTCTCTCACCATTCATAGGGAAAGAACTGTCAGTCATAGTGAGTGGGACGGGAAGACGCTATTGGGTGCCATTGATTAGTCAAGTCACGAGCCACAATTTATCAAAGCAATTTTTCCAGAATTCTGGCATAAATTGCTCTAAGACATTGCAAAATTTTGGAGCAACTCGACACAATTCACAGCTACACAAAAATTTAGTGACTTTTGTTATTTTCATGACAGTTCTTCCTAGGTACGCCAAAATGGGTTGGGCATAACGGGCTCGTGACACTTCAGCTCATGCAATTTATGACAAACTGTGCCGTTACTTACACAAAAATTCTTACACCATTTCGCCCCCTGACTAAAACTGACCCCTCCACCCTGCCTCTCCAATCTTGATGAAGGGGTACGAATGAATCAGGTGCATCTGAAAAGTGCTGTGTGCCTCACCACAAATCTGCAGTAAGATTTGTGGTGGAAGGCGTCATGAAGCAGAAGAGCTGTGGCGTCACGCCTCCATCTCGGCACAGCTTTGAATTCTTCCTTAACTGTGTGTCACGCAAAAAATTAGCAACTTTTCAAGGCTTTATACAATAGAATTCTGGTGCAATTGCTTTGAAGAACCAGGACCATAGTCCTAAGCTGTGTTCAAGAACTCTTTAGTTCGAAATGTGTTTGGTTGTCCCCTGTACACACCATCCATTTTCTATTTTGCAACATTGTCTGAGATGTCCAAGTTAATTTTTGTACGATTTTAAGAAAATTTTCCTCAATAAAGTTCAAGAAATTCTTTTAACAGCCTAGTGTATGATCTGGATCCATTCACCTTACTTCCAATATTTGTTATATACGGTACCTTATTTCAAGGTGATAAGATGTAGATGAAGCTGTCTTCATTGTCATTACTTGATATGTATCTATGCCTACACACAAACACAGCCTCCTCTGCAACTGCTGTCGTTGACCAGTTTTAACATAATATATATTGCAAACCTCAAGCACATTTTATACCATGCTACAAAGATCTTGATCATAATCATATACCTCTCCATGTAAAAGTAAAAAAAAAGTTAAAATGTATGGAATTTTCCAGGATTCGAAGGGAATTTTGAAAAGTCCCTTTACTCTGTGTGTATGAGAATTATTTTTTTACATACTTAAAAGTACATAATCTTCGACTAAGACCCACAACTTCCCATCTGCCCTCCCATTTTTATAACCATGGTATTATTATGACACCCATATCTTCAACTAGGAGGGCTTGAATAGTTTTAATATTTTTTTTCCATAGGTGTGGGTTATTCTGCCAATGTATAAGGGGACCTTTTTTTACCTCCAAAACCAGATAGATAGATAGATAGATAGATAGATAGATAGATAGATAGTTGTGCTCAAAAGTTTACATACCCAGCTAGATTTTTCACTTTCTTGGCCTCTTTTGAGAGAATATGAATGATAACACAATAACTTTTTTCCACCCATGGTTAGTGGTTGGGTGAAGACATTTATTGTCAAACTACTGTGTTTGAAGTGTTTTTAAATCATAATCATGAACATCCAAATGACCCTTATCATAAGTTCACACACCCTGGTGATTTTGGCCTGGTAACATGCACAGAAGTTGGCATAAATGGGTTGGAATGGATAATAAAGGTAACATCCTCACCTGTGACCTGTTTGCTTGTAATCAGTGTGTGTGCTTAAAAGCTGGGTGAGTTTCTGGGATCCAGAAAGACTTTTGCATTTTTCATCCACCCACTGACGTTTCTGGATTGTGAGTCATGGGGAAAGCAAAAGAATTGTCAACGGATCTATGGGAAAAGATAGTTGAACTGTGAAAAACAAGAAAGGGATACAAAAAGACATCCAAGGAATTGATAATGCCAGTCAATAGTGTTCAAACTGTGATTAATAAATGGAAAATGATGGGCTCTGTAAAAACCAAACAATGATAAGGTAGATCAACAAAAATTTTGGCCACAACTGCCAGGAAAATTGTTCGAGATGCAAAGAAAAGCCCACAAATAACATCACCTGAAATACAGGACTCACTGAAAACTAGCAGTGTGGCTGTTTCAAGATACACAATAAGGACGCACTTTAAGAAAAGTGGGCTGCATGGATCGAGTCATCAGAAGAAAGCCTTTGCTGCGCAAGTGCCACAAAGTTTCTAGCCTACAATATGCCAAATAGCACAGAGACAAGCCTCCAAACTTCTAGAACAAGGTAATTTGGAGTGATGAGACCAAAATCAAACTTTTTGGCCACAACCATAAACGTTACATTTGGAGAAGTGTAAACAAGGCCTATGATGAAAGGAAGACCATTCCTACTGTAAAGCACAGAGGTGGATCACTGATGATGTGGGGATGTGTGAGCTATAAAGGCACAGGAAACTTGGTCAGTGTTGAAGGAATGCATGTGATCAGCAAAAACTGGAGGCAAATTTGCTCTCAGCAGCCTGGAAGCTGCGCATGGGATGTACTTTACAACATGACAACGATCCAAAACACAAGACCAAGTCAACCTGTCATTGGCTACAGCAGAACAAACTGAAGGTTCTGGAGTAGCCATCTCAGTCTACTGACCTCAATATCATTGAGCCACCTGGGGAGAACTCAAACGCGCAGTTCATAAAAAAAACCCAGGAATTTACAGGAACTGGAGGCTTTTTGCCAAGAAGAAAGGTCAGCTTTACCATCTGAGAAAATAAAGAGCCTCATCCACAACTAGCACAAAAGACTTCAAGCTGTCATTGATGTTAGAGGGGACAATACATGGTATTAAGAACTGGGGTATGTGAACTTTTGATCAGGGTCATTTGGATGTTTTTGGTTGTCATTATGATTTAAAAAAGGAAAACACAGTAGTTTGACAATAAATGGCTTCACCCAACCACTAACCATGAGTGGAAAAAAAGTTTTTGTGTTATCACTCATATTCTGTGAAAAAAGGCCAAGAAACCAAAACATCTGCTGGGGTATGTAAACGTTTGAGAACAACTGTATAATATAGTATATGCTTCTAGAAGGGTTAGCCCTGTTATTTTTTTTAGTTCTTATAACATTTTATTTGCTCAGGAGATTTATGTGGAAGAGTTATTGTGCACTCTGTATTTATTGTGCACATAGTGTTTGGGGAAGTTAACTTTTGGCTTTGGTTCACTTCGATGCAAGGCTTTTAACATTTGAGATGAGTGTGTGAAAGACTTATGGAATGATTTTGGTTGTGGGTTATATTCAGTAACTGTGTTTGCTTTTACAAAGGGATTTGTGTGTGTTTTAGCTCACAGAATAAGATGTTAATTAAATAACTGGATTTTGTGATGATAGACAAGGAAGCCTACTACATACTTAACCCCTTCATGACCCGGGAACTTTTCGTTTTTCATTTTCGCTTTTTGCTCCCCTGCTTCCAAGAGCCATAACTTTTTTTATTTTTCAGTCAATATAGACATATGACGGCTTGTTTTTTGTGGGACGAGTTGTACTTTCATATGCAATAATTTATTTTACCATATAGTGTACAGGGAAATTGCAAAAAAATTCTAAATGCAGTGAAATTGCAAAAAAAGTGCAATAATACGTATGATTTTTGGGTATTTTAATTGCCATGTTCACTATATGGTAAAACTGACATGACGGGGTGATACCTCAGATTGGTACGAGTTCGTAGACACCCAACATGTATACCTTTAAGGTACCTTTACACGTGGCAACTTTTCTAGGAATTTCACTGGCAACTTACTGGTTGCAGTGAAATCATGGACACATTGTTCTATCTTGTTGCTGTGTACAAATGAAACAATGTCTCCATGATTTCACTGCAACCAGTAAGTTGCCAGTAAAATTCCTAGAAAAGTTGCCGCGTGTAAAGGTACCCTTATGGCCACTTTACACGCGGCAACAGGTAGATAGAAAACGGCAGGTGTCGGAGACAATTGTACATTTTACCTTCAAAACACCTTGAAGTGGCTGCATGTAAATCAGGTATCTGCAAGGTATTTTGAAGGTAAAAGGTACAATTGTCTCCGACACCTGCCGTTTTCTATCTACCTATTGCCGCGTGTAAAGTGGCCATTACTGGTATGTAGGTGGTGAAAAAAAATGTAGAAGTTTGAAAAAAAACAAAAATGGAATTTTTGCGCTATGTTCTGCGACCCGCAGTGTTCTCATTTTCGGGATCTGGGGCTGTGTGATGGTGGATCCTGGAGCCTGCCAAACAACACTCCCTAAGGGCTAAAGAATATAGCCCCTGCTAATTATAATCACTAATGAGTGAGTATTAAAACGTTTTTATGCACTTTCACAGGATGCTTTTAGGAGACAAAAGGAGTGTTAGATTAGTGATAGGATGCTGCAGGGACATGTCTTGGTAACTTAGAAGGCGTTTTGGAGGTGACAAGATCCCTTTAATAATTGACTGAAAAGTAAGATTTCTGTTTCTCAAGACTAGTTACATTTTTTTTAGAGATAAAATGGTAAAGAAATAGACCTTATAGATGCCAGGTAAACATGGGTGTAGTGCTGAGTCCATATGGATAAAGGTACATGCAAATGATCAGGATTAGCATATTTTCACTGCGTTAAAAATGCTGCATTGTACAATGGATGGATTTCTATAAATCCCATGCCCCCTGTGCTTCTTTTTAACGTTCTGTAAACTGACATGCGATGCAGGTTTTCTATCTGCAGCATGTCAATTACTAATGTGGAGACGGTTGAGTCTCCTGTACGGGAGAACAAAGTGAAAACACCCTGCGTCCAAAATGGTCTCTAATCCAGACATCCGCACGTACCCTTAGATCTGCAGCAAAATCCACATGGGCTACATGGGAAGTTTGGAAATGGTATCCTATGCACTGTGACTGATAAAATTAGATGTGAAAATCTGCTACATAATTTGTTGCAAAATTGATATTAGAATCCATGTTCCTAATTCTTCATGATTTTTTCCCTCCCTAGCTGCATAGGCTTTTTAAGACCCTATTAACATTTATTGCTCCGTAAGGTGCTGTAAATTTTGTTATGATATCTGCGTTGAAAATCTATAGTGTGTAGAGACTTCATTCCAGGCTCCCCTAAATAAGTGTTTGTATTAACTTATAATGCCATGTGTAATGTTTTGCTGCAAAAAAATGTACAGGAATTGGCAAGGAAGGTAAGATCAATATGTTGTTAGAGTCAGGATGACTTAGGGTAAAAGGGGAACTGGGGCACATGATCTGCCCCTCAAGCTAGGGAGCCCTGAACTCACACTATCTCAGGGGTATTCCTGATGGTGGAGAGACCTGAGTTTACACCCTAGCCCTGCTCCTGAGCTGATTTCGACTCCCCCTCGGAGCAGTGAAGTAATGAAACCCACAGACAAAGACAGACAGGGGGAACTAAAACACAAGCTCTTAGCAAACACAGAGGGAAAATACAATAAGTGATTTGGGAGAAAACAAACACAAGCAGGAGATAAAATACATCAAGGAAGTTTCGACCATACACCAAACAAGTTACAACTGTCTCCTGGAAACTGGAACACCACATGTCACGCTGGGTGTGGGGAGACATCCAGCGCTGGACGACAACAGGGGGTGGAGAAAGGAGACCCTGATGCTAAAGGCAAAAGGGGAGATGGCGACCCCTTGATAAACTAGCACTGGCACCAGGCTCCCCTAACGTCCTTATACAGTTTCCGCAACTGTCGCCGCCTGCCTATTCCCTGACTGACCCTGAACTACTACTAAATAAGGATCAGAGCGGGTGAACACTAGTCAGACCGGCTACCAACTAAAGAAAATCATAAGCGAAACAAACATAGAGGGAAGGGAAGAAACACTTAGCTTGAGAAGATCCACACAGCAATCCAACAGAAATTCCAGGATACACTGCTGAGCTGAGAAGCTTCCTCCACACCTGACAAGCTATCACCAGCAGTGCATCCTGGGAGTCAAGGGGAATATATACACAGCTCAAGGTAAGGGATCAGCTGGGTCCTAGTGACCCCCATCTTTCACCAAAAGGAAAATGCCTCTTAAAAGCAACAGAGACATTGTTTTAGGATTTGGTCTGTTTGGCCAAACGCTGGGACCTTCTGCGAGTGGCCTCTACAGTCTCATCATTGCCTCCTGACACACCCATGACACCACACCACAGACCAGTCTCGTTGGAGCAAGCTGAAGCTGTAATCGGCATAGGAGACTAGGCTCCACCATATTTAAAGGGTAGAGACAGCTATGATAGGACAGAAGCAATGTGAAATTCTAGCAGCACATTACCAGTCATCAGAAAGTTAACTTCTGCAAGACTGATGACCAGTGAGCACAAAACAGTCAATGTCCAAACCCAGGCTGAGCAAAAAAGAAGCACAAGGTTGCTAACAGGCACCACAGTGTGAATAGAGTCAGAAGATGGCAAAACACTAAATGAGTTCAAAGCGGAACACCGCATGACAGTTAGTAGTCAGAACTGAGAATCAAATGATAGGAGCACCAAAAGCAAAGATCGCAATCGGAAGTCAACAACAAAGACGTTACAATAGTGAAGTTCACAAAAATAGGGCAGAAAGCCATTCAGAAATATAATAAATCAGGACTGTATACAGGCTATATACAACTATTGCTTTAACAGTTTTTACTATAAGAAATATTGTGCAAAGTAAAAAAAATGCTTTAATCATATCTTTTTTACATGTCTAAAAATTATTGTGGATAAGATGTCTCCTCATGTAACAGATGACCTAGAAGAAAAGAAAAGCAATCTTAAAAGTGAGTGAAATAACAAAAAAAATATGATTTTTCTTATATATAAATGCATGTCTTTAATATATTAATAGCTCTCTGTAGCATCTATTTGTGCTTGTTTTATCTTCATGTGTACAAGGACAGATTCTGTGCTGGGTGTGAGCAACATAGAGTAGCTCTGGACCCGCATAAAGTAAAACATTTCCTTTCTACACATTTTTTACATGAGCAGAAGGAAAGTACGTCTTCCATTACATACCAATACAACAATGTCATACAAATGACGTCTTGGACTTTTTGACTCCCGGGCAGCAGCAGGCTAAGTGTTCCTAATTCCATCCAAGTCTGTTATGAATCTGGTAAAGATAGATGTCCTAGTACATTATGTACTCTGTGCAGACTGTCCACATGTATAGCCTAAATTTAAAACCACTATAGAATTCATAATTAAATTGCATAGATCATACAATCCCCACCATTCAAATTATGATATCAAAAAGGAAAAGTTGTGGAATTGTGCAAATCACAGGATCAATAGACATATGAATAATATTCAAATAATGAAAAAATAGAAACAAAATTTTTAAGACCTCTTAATTCAGTATCACGTACTAGAACCTTAAAACCATGGACTTACCATAGCATTCCATCAATGAGGGTATTAATGGCTGTCTGAGGAATATTCTGTTGTGCTAAATGCGCTTGGGCACAGAAATCAAGAGCCTTTGCTAGCAGCTCCAATTGCTATTGCTGACATATGACATTCCAAATTTTTTTCAATGATAAACAAGTCTGAAGACACTGACGTCCATGGCAGTACATTCAGGTCATGCAGGCTGCTCATAATAGCATGAGCAGTATACGGTCTTGCATAATTTTGTTAAAAAATGGTGTCTCTTGGGACACTTTGGAGAAGTAACCATACCCACTATTTTCATGTCCAATTAATGTAACACCAAGCTGCTGATGTACTTGAAATGAAGAGTACAGCGCCCTGCATACCATACATTATACTACCCCACACAATCCTTCCGGGAGCGGTGTGACATTCACTTGTGAAGGCCTCTTCATGGCATTAGTCACGCAGGCTCATCAGGTTAGAAGAATAGAGATCCATTCTGTACGGCATGTGATCTTAGTCATTATCAAACCTAACGCATCAAATAGAGTAGATCAGAAGGCATTGGGCTATGAACCAGATGTCCCTATTACAGGTGTTCTATTGACCTTGTATCATTATGCCATGGTGCAGAATAAGGTGGAATTGAGATCTATTCTCTTTAGTGATCAGTCCTGCTTTTGTCATGGAACCAATAACAGCCAAAGTTTGGTCTGGAGACCTTATAGGCAGCACCATGTACAGACCTTCAAGAGGAATGTCCAAAGAGCAATTTTTCAAAATGACAATGCTAGGCCACATGTTGCTCATGCTTCTGTCATCTCCCTGCATGGACTAAACATACTACAATAGCCTGCAGCATCTCTGGACTTGTATCTTATTGCTGGGAAATCCTTGGTTGGCAGTTGAGAACTGGATTTTTGCACATCTGGGCTATCACAAGAATGAGTAACTGATCTTTCAGGTCCATTAAGGGGGTTATCTAAGCTTGGGACAATTCCTTTAATGGGACTGAAATCTGAATTCTGAAACATTGAGTGATTGCAGACTACAGAATTTTGACAGGGTGCGCATGCTGTCATGATTCCTCAGGATTGCAGGTGATCACATGATCTCTTGAATGTGCTTGTTATACTTGAAGTCGTGTGACAGCTAGTCTCATCTGGCTTCTCACAATACAAAATAATTGAAAGAAGAGAGATCAGTCTCATTGGCATGTGGCCTCAAGTATGAAAATTACATACACTACCGTTCAAAAGTTTGGGGTCATTTAGAAATGTCCTTATTTTTGAAAGAAAAGCACATTTTTTTCAATGAAGCTAACATTAAATGAATCAGAAATATACTCTATACATTGTTAATGTGGTAAATGCATATTCTAGCTGCAAACATCTGGTTTTCAATGCAATATCTACAGTACATAGGTGTATAGAGGCCCATTTCCAACAACCACCACTCCAGTGTTTTAATGGTACAATGTGTTACCAAACTGTGTAAGAAGGCTAATGGATGTTTAGAAAACACTAAAAAAAAAAACTTGCACAAGTATGTTAGCACAGCTGTAAACACGTAGGCTGATAGAGAAGCTATAAAATTGACCTTCCTTTAAGCTACTGTAGTTGAGAATCTGGAGTATTACATTTGTTTGTTCTGTGAAACTCTCAAAATGGCGAGAAAAAGAGAACGTTCATGTGAAACTCGACAGTCTATTCTTGTTCTTAGAAATGAAGGCTATTCCATGTGAGAAATTGGCAAGAAACTGAAGATTTCCTACGACGGTGTGTACTATTCACTTCAGAGTAGAGCACAAACAGGCTCTAACCAGAGTAGAAAGAGAAGTGAGAGGCCCCGCTGCACAACCGAGCGACAAGACAAGTACATTAGAGTCTCTAGTTTGATAAATCGACACCTCACAGCTCTTCATCTGGCAGCTTCATTACATAGTACCCGCCAAAGGTCGGCAATGCTGTAATTGCTGCAAAGGGAACATTCTTTGATGAAAGCCAAGTTTGAAGGAGAAAATTATTATTTCTAATAAAAATCATTATTTCTAACCTTGTCAATGTCTGGACTATATTTTCTATTCATTTTGCAACTCATTTGATACATAAGTATGAGTTTTCATGGAAAACACAAAATTGTCTGGGTGACCCCAAACTTTTGAACGGTAGTGTACATGTGATCAGATACGTGCACCGGGAATATCATGGAATCATGACAGTGTGTGCTCCATACCCAGTCATAATTCTGCAGTCAAGTAAGGTAGCTGCAGACCTTTGTCTCAGGTCTGGACAGTGCTTTTTTTGTAAAAAAATATTTCCTGGTACGCATTCCCTGAGGCGAGAGCGGGGGGTAGTTTGGGGTGCTGTCAGGTGCCGGCCGAGTTTGGGGAGTGGGGGAAGGGTGCAGCCCTACGTCTCGTCATTCACTTCTGATCTCTCCATCCATCCCCCTGTTCCCTCCATCCTCCTGCATCCTCCATTCTCCATCCGCCTGGTCTCTCCATCCTCCATCCCCCTGCACCTTTCATCCTCCATCCCACTGCTTCTTCCATCCACCATTCCCCTGCTCCTTTGATCCTTTGTCCCCCTGTTCCCTCCATCCTCCATCCCCCTGCTCCTTCCATCCTCCATCCCCATGCTCCCTCCATTCTCCATCCCCCTGGTCTCTCCATCCTCCTTTCCTTTCCTTGGTCTCTATCATCATCCCCCTGGTCTCTCCATCCTCCATCCCCCTGCTCTCTCATCCACCTGATCCCTCCATCCTCCAGGTCTCTCCATCCTCCATCCCTCTGTGCCCTCCATCCTCAATCCCTCTGATCTCTCCATCCCCTGCTCCTTCCATCCTCCATCCCCCTGCTCCTTCCATTGATGTACTATTTATGAATGTTTTTGTAGAGATGGTGGTTCTGATACATTTCTGGAATTTCTGTACTGATGAGGGTTGTGATGCTGTGTTTCTGCACTGGTGTGGGTTCTAGTTATGTATTTCTGTATTTCTTGTGGGTCTGGTGATGTATTCCGAATACATCACCAGACCCACAAGAGGTACAGAAATACATAACTAGAACCCACATCAGTTCATAAACACAGCATCACAACCATCAGTACAGAAATTCCAGAAATGTATCCGAACCACCATCTCTACAAAAACATTCATCAATAGTACATCAATTGTAATGTCAGGGCAAACCCATATACATATTTGTATCTCATGAACCTACAACTTCCAGTATGTCCTTACTAATGGTAAGAACTACTGGGAGTTGTTGTTACCAGTCCTCATCAGACCAAACATGAACCTCAGTACTGATGAGAATGTTATTATCACAAATAATCATTTACACCCAGGTACCTTATAGATGACCTTGTCTCTGATCGAGGTCGTCTTTTTCTTTTCTTTATCTTGTCCTGACGCCATGATGACTTTTCACGTCTTTGCAGACTTCAATCTTCTCCACTTTTCTGCAGGACATCCTGACACGGTGCCCTTAAAAATAAGAGTGTCATTATAATTCTGTCTAAATAAAAATATCTGTGTAACACCATGTCCTCAGCTCCGTGCTGTGCACAGACAGTGTACCACCATGTCCTCAGCTCCCTGCTGTGCACAGACAGTGTACCACCATGCCATCAGCTCTGTGCTGTGCATAAACAGTGTACCACCATGTCCTCAGCTCTGTGCTGTGCACAGACAGTGTACCACCATGTCCTCAGCTCCCTGCTGTGCACAGACAGTGTACCACCATGTCCTCAGCTCTGTGCTGTGCACAGACAGTGTTCCACCATTTCCTCAGCTCCGTGCTGTGCACAGTGTAGCACCATGTCCTCAGCTCCGTGCTGTGCACAGACAGCGTGCTGCCATGTCCTCAGCTCTGTGCTGTGCGCAGACAGTGTACCACCATGTCCTCAGTTCCGTGCTGTGCACAGTGTACCACTTTGTGCTCAGCTCCGTGCTGTGCACAAACAGTATACGGTACACTGTCTATGCACAGCACGGAGCTGGGGACATGGTGGTACACTGTGCACAGCACCGAACTGAGGACATCCCTGAAGAGGCACAATAACCACAGACAAGAGGCGGGAGAACATTGAGCCCGCCCAGGAGAACTACAACTCCCAGCACCCAACACACTGTCCAGAAACCATACAGTAATGCCAGAACAGGCAGGAGAACTACAATTTCCAGCTGCCACACCCTGACAACACAGGAAGGTGGAGGCTGCCGCATGGAGGCAGAGACACCTGGTACAGCTGCCATTATCACCACACACAGCCCCACTCCTCCTGCACACCCATCCTCCTCTCCTCTGTCCTCCTGCACCCCCGTCCTCTCCTCTGTCCTCCTGCACCCCTGTCCTCCTCTCCTCTGTCCTCCTGCACCCCTGTCCTCCTCTCCTCTGTCCTCCTGCACCCCAGTCATCCTCTCCTCTGTCCCTACTGCTGCTCCTCTGTCCTCCTGCACCACCGTCCTCCTCTCCTCTGACCTGCTGCACACCCGTCCTCCTCTCCTCTGTCCCTCCAGCTGCTCGTCTTCTCCTCTGTCCCCCTGTTCCTGTCCTTCTGCCCCCCTGTTCCTGTCGTTCTGCCCCCCTGTTCCTGTACTTCTGCCCCCCTGTCCTCTTCTCCTCTGTCCCCCTGTTCCTGTCCTTCTGCCCCTGTCCTCTTCTCTGTCCCCCTGTTCCTGTCCTCTTCTCCTCTGTCCCCCTGTTCATGTCCTTCTGCCCCCCTGTCCTCTTCTCTGTCCCCCTGTTCCTGTCCTTCTGCCCCCCTGTCCTCTTCTCCTCTGTCCCCCAGTTCCTGGCCTTCTGCCCCTGTCCTCTTCTCCTCTGCCCCCCTGTGCTCTTCTCCTTTGCCCCCTGTCCTCTTCTCCTTTCCCCTCTTTCACCCCTCCGAGTCCATGGGGGGCCGGCTGGGTGGAGGAGCTGCTAGCACCGCAGCCGCCTCCACTGCACCAGCACTTGGAGCCATCACGGGACAGGAAGCAGCAGAGCTCCCAGCGGCTTCCTGTCAGCGTGATCGCTCTCAGCGCTGGGGGGCCGGGAGCGGGGCACAGTACATGCGGACGCCGCGGCCGGGCCCCCCTCGCCCCCTCACGCTAAGCCACTGCTGCAGCCACCGAGGAGACACCGCACACTGCCGACAGCCCTGGTGGCAGCAGCGGAGATAGCGGTGGTGCATTTTCCGGTACGCCGTACTGGTATGTACCGCCGGTCTTCAGATTTTCCGGTACGGCGTATCGGTATGTACCGCCACAAAAAAAGCACTGGGTCTGGACAGTCCTTTTCTAGCCCACTTTAATGTAAAAAAATTGCGTTCTGCTGATTGACTTATATTTATAGAGAACCTAATGATGTAGGATTTTATCTTTTCAGTGTTAACAAAGAAATGAGGAAAAGGCTCCATTGACGTGGTGAATACGTTTTAGGTTGAGGAACTCCCATAGAAATAATTGAGATAGCTTGATAGATTAATGTAAGATTTTGTGTTATGTACCTAAAAGAAAGTTAAATAGTCAAGAAAAATTGCCTGAATTTCAATGTGAAATCTGGTTACACTGGTTTCTGTATTACACACGTTGTGTTTCTTTGTGTCCCCTGCTTTACATGGTATGCCTCTTATACTGGGGTTTCTTTGTGTTTACTTGTGCGGCCACGGCCCCTTTTGTCGCAGTAAATGTTCTTGAACTTTGTTGACTTTTACACAGGAAAAATGTACACAGAGTACAGATACACATACTTTCAGATAATATCTGACTTGTCAGGCCTTTTCTATGCTTGAGCTAAAGGTTTAATGTAGCAAAAATGCATAAAGCCTTTGTTATTCATCAACCAGTGTGTTTTTAAAACAGTCTGAACTACGTTGTTCTAATACGTACGGGGCAAGTTCTCTCCTGCACAGCTCATAATGTGTATAAATGAGAGAATAATTAACCTGAATATAGCAGTACTGTATATTCTTTCTATTGGATATGGTAGTCATTTATAGGTCATGTGTTATCCTGATCATTTTGTAATTCCACCAAAGAAAGTCAGTAAGTTATATATATTTTTTATAAGTTTGTTACAACTTCATCTGGAGATAATCCTCCGTGATGGACTAGCTTGTCACAACTGTATGACTTTTTTGTTATCACTGTGATAAGTTAATACATGTGTTTGTATGTTGTGATATGATGACTGGCTATGCTATGAATAACCGGTATGTATCGTACAGGTGGAGGTCTGTTGCGATATAAAAATAAATGTTTCACTGAGACTTGCAGCATTACACTGAAGGGTTAAATGCATGCAGCTCTGTGTGTGTCTGATTGAACACACATTTGAAAGGAGAGAGAAGTAGTGGTTAGAGGAGCACTCAGAAGGAGAGGCTGGAGGCCTCGTATGTATTCTACGCCCCATGGGCAAGCGGTGGGTAGCTGCACAGATTGTGGGTGCAGTAAGAATTGATTCAACCAACAGGACCTGCGGGTGCCAGAGACCGAAGGACCTGTGGTAACATCATAGCTACTTGACCACTCAGGTGACCAGCCATCCCCTGAATCCCGGAAGTCGGATTCGGCATGCAGTGCACGAGAAGCACCAGAAGCTACAGCCACTGAGTTATGCCAGCTGCATAACCCAACAAGGTGAGTGCCCATCACCTGGATAATCCTCCACTTTACCACCAGGTTCTTCACTAGGAACACCTCCTTCTGTCTCTTTTCATTTGATTGAACACCCATGTCCACCTGTGAGGGTGTCAGGTAGTATGTCAGGTATATCAGGTGGGTCACATGGCCAGTCTTCCAAGGTCCTGCAAGAGTGCAGGACATGCTGAGCTGGACTGTGAGACTCAGCCTCTGTGAAGTTACTGGGAGCGGTTGAAGGACTCAGTGTGTGAACGTTGCCCAAACCTCCTCATAGGAAACTGTCTGGAAACCGTCTGTCTATGGATCCGAGAGTTGATGAACTTTTTATGGACATTCTTTGTGTTAGTGAATAGCTGAAAGTGTTGACACCCTTGAAAGTGTTCCAGAAAATTAAGTACGGTATTTCTTTTAGAAAATTATTGTTATTACAAATATTTTGGCATACACATGTTTATTCTTTTGTGTGGATTGGAACACCACAAAACAATAGAGAAAACTCCCAAAATAGGCAGGACAAAATTTTAGATTCCCTCAATTTAATATTTGGTTGCACACCCTTTGGAATAAATAACTGCAATCAATTGCTTCCTATAATCATCAATAAGCTTCTTACACCTCTCAACTGGAATTTTGGAACATTCTTCTTTTGCAAAATGCTCCAGGTCTCTCATATTTGAAGGGTGCCTTCTCCTTACAGTAATTTTAAGATCTCTCCATGGGTGTTCAATAAGTTTCAAACGCTGAGTCATCGCTGGACACTTCAGAACTCTCAAGCATTATTTCTATCCACTTCTTGATACTTCAAAAAATTATGTTTGTGGTCATTGTCCTGCTGGAAGGCCCATGTCCCAGGATGCAAGCCCAGCTTTCTTACAATGGGCACTATATTGTAACCCCAAATTCTTTGGTAATCTTCAGATTTCATGATACATTTCCCACAGTCAAGTCACCCATTGCCAGAGGCAGCAAAGCAACCCCAAAACATCTTTGAACCTCAATCATATTTGACTGCAGATACTGTATTCTTTTATTTGTAGACCTTATTCCGTTTTCAGTAAACAGTAGAATGATGTGCCTTATCAAAAAGCACTATCTTGATTTAATCTGTGCACAGGACTCTTTCCCAGAAGGATTTTGGCTTTACACATACACATTTTGGCAAACTGAAGTCTCATTATTTTATGTCTCTCTGTCAGCAGTGGGGTCCTCCTGGGTCTCCTGCCATAGCGTTTCATTTAATTTGATTGTTGATGGATAGTTTGTGCTGACATTGATGCACTCTGAGCCTGCAGGACAGCTTGAATGTCTTTGGTACTTGGTTGGGGCTGCTTATCCATCATCTGGACTATCGACGTAGCAAATTTTCAGCAGTTCTTATTTTCCATCCAAGTCCAGGGAGGTTAGCTATAGTGTCATGGGTTATAAACTTCACGATTATGTTGCGCATAGTGGACATCAAGATCTCTGGAGATGTAATCTTGATATTGTTGATATTTTTTAACAATTTTGGTTCTCAAGCCCTAAGAACGTTCTTTTCTCCTCTTTCTGTTCATGCTTAGTGTGGCATACACAGACACATAATGTATAGATTGAGTTATATTCTCCCCTCTCTACCTGGTTTCACATGTGATTTTTGTTTTGTCCAGACCTGTTACTTGCCATATTTGAATTTGAACAATCATCACACACATGCTTGGAATTATGTAGTTTGCTCACAGTTTTGGAATGGCGCCAACAATTTTGTCTGGCCCATTTAATTTTTTTTGGTGTGAAATTACATCCAATTTGCCTTTGTTTCCTTAGTATTTTTGTGTTGTTCCAATGCATACAAAGAAAATAAACATGTGAATGACAAAACATATATAATTGCATTAACCTTCTGGTTGAAATACTTAATTTTCTGGAACAATTACAAGGGTGCCAACACTTTTGACCATGACTGTATATACAGTATGAGGGTCATATAGCCTCAGTATATATAGTATAATTGCCCCACAGCATCTTTATACCCAGTGTGATGTGCTCAACAGCTCGATATTTAGAATATGATGGACCCACAGCAGCCCCAGGGCTTCCCTGTATACCATAAATTAGGGCTTGCTTTCCTATTTATGGTATGGTGGCTCCACAGGTCTGTGGAGCCCACTGGGACGGGGTACTCGGTACCGGACCGGGGTACTGCTGGGGATATTACGGCGGTCTTGGTCTGGACCGTGTCCCGCAAGTAAATGGGGGGATATTTACAGGGGAGTTTATCGTGACGCCACCCATGGGTTGTGGTCAGTGTGACCACCGCTGCTGCAGAACCTCTGGGAATGATGTTTGGCAGCTGGGGATGTAATGGCTCTCCGCAGGTAGAGCTTGGTTCCCGGAGATAGTAACAATCTATAGATGGTGCTATGGATATTGCAGGATAGGGGTAGTAGTAGAGATGATAGCTGCTTGTGAGGGAACGGAGGATTTGAGCACAAGGATCACACAAACTCACGGTTTTGAAGTTTTCCAAGTCTTTACTGCAGATGATGTTGTTAGCAGAGTACTGTCCACGGAGTCTGTATCGGGGCCGGGTTGCTCCCACCCTGTCTGGGTCCTCAGCTTCCCTCTCCTGCTCTGTGTGTGGGTGGCCCTGCTGCTGCTTCAGCTAAGCTGCTGGCCTGTCTCTCCTCACAGGTACCCCCTTTGCTAGGCAACTTGAGTCTTTCCTCTGTATTACTGACCACGCCATGTTGCTTCGCTGAGGTACAGTGTAGATATATAACCTCCACTAATCCGGTGTTTACTGTGCTGTGTGTGTCAGTCACAGTTTCGGATCCGGTATCCGGTCTGTGCGCTCCTCCGGGGCGAGTTATGAGGCAACTCAGTCTCCCAGATGTGTTCTCCTGTTTCTCTTACTCCTTCCCTCAGGCCCTGGCTAGGCTTGGAAGTGGGTAGCAGGCTGTGGAGAGGCCTAAGGCAGCCCCTTTACACCACCAGTCTTTCTTCCTCAGTCCTCCCAGGAACTGAACTAACGCCAACTGACTAACTGTCACTGCCACTCTGAGGTAAACAACATTAGCTCCTCCCACCACTCTGCTCTTCCCCACTTCCTCTCCACACCAGAATATATAGGGAAGCAGCTTTAGCTCCCCCTTCTGGCCTGAAGGCACTAGTGCAGTGTTGGGGGTTGTGTGGGGTGTTAACCCTTTGTGGTGTTACTGTGGCACATTAACCTCTAGGGTGCCACATGTCCCCTACATAAGATATAATAGTCTCATAGTTGCCCTACAAAAAATGATAACCCATCAGCTCTACTGCATTCTGAATTATAGCCTCACTTGTCCCCCTACATACGGAATGATGGTGGCCCCACAGCATATCTACATATAGAATGATGCCTGTCCTACATTTCCCTACATACAGAATGATGGTCCCTAAAGTTCCCTAACTACAGAATGATGACAGCACAGCCTCTCTATATACAGGGAATCTTCTGCCCAGGCTCATGATTTGGATATCACTCAGAAGAAGAGACTCTCGGACGGCGAGGAGAGGCGTGACAAAGGGCGAGGGGAGGTAGGGCGGACCGAGATGCAATCAAACCCATTGAACCTGAAACAGATAATTATAATACAGGGTGAGAAGTATTTATTTGGTGTACAGGGGCAGTCGGGGCATAATAGCCACCTTCTTAGAATGCAGCATAGGCACTGTTGACGGTGCCGCTTTTATCTTAAAACACCCAAATCTGGTGACAGGTTCACTTTAAGCAGTTTGTGAAATGCCATTAGAATTTTACTCTTGTCTTTAATTATGAATCTCAGAGCAGGGACCTGCATATTTCAGGAGATTTTACTTAAAATTGATCCTCCTCTGCTTGATCTGCTCATCTTTAGTGCAGAACACATCTGTAGTGTGAGAGCGAACCTAATAAGTAAATGCCTACCTTATCACCATTTTTTCTATTTGCCCTAATAAATCAGATTCTATGTACTTTTAGAGTGGGTTGAATAATGTTAGTGAGCAATACAACTAATAATAAACTCTGGTTAAAAAATACCTGCATCATCTGGAAAAAGTGACCATATATTCTGGAGTTAACACTTACTTAAATTGAGTCACCACATATTTACCATGTTTACATTGCAGAATTTCATATAAGCAAGGCCAGATGTGTTTGCAGAGAGTTTTGTTATCTTTTGCAGGAGAAAATGATGGTACATGCTGGTACTGAAATGCTGAAAAAATTCTTGGGCAGACTTTCACAGAGACCATTTTTCATGTGTATCATACATTTCCTCAATTACCTTATAAATAAATGTACACTGTGTGCAGAATTATTAGGCAAATTAGTATTTTGATCACAGGATACTTTTTATATATGTTGTCCTACTCCAAGCTGTATAGGCTTGAGAGCCAACTACCAATTAAGTAAATCAGGTGATGTGCATCTCTGTAATGAGGAGTGGTATTGGTGTAATGACATCAACACCCTATATCAGGTGTGCTTAATTATTAGGCAAATGCCTTTCCTTAGGCAAAATGGGTCAGAAGAGAGATTTGACGGGCTCTGAAAAGTCCAAAATTGTGAGAAGTATTGCAGAGGGATGCAGCAGTTTTGAAATTACCAAACTTTTGAAGCGTGATCACCGAACAATCAAGTGTTTCATGGCAAATAGCCAACAGGGTCGCAAGAAGCGTGTTGGGCAAAAAAGACACAAAATAACTGCCCATGAATTGAGGAAAATCAAGCGTGAAGCTGCCAAGATGCCATTTGCCACCAGTTTTCCCATATTTCAGAGCTGCAACGTTACTGGAGTATCAAAAAGCACAATGTGTGCGATACTCAGGGACATGGCCAAGGTAAGGAAGGCTGAAAAACTACCACCTTTGAACAACAAACATAAGATAAAATGTCAAGAATGGGCCAAGAAATATCTTAAGACTGATTTTTGAAAGATTTTATGGACTGATGAAATGAGAGTGACTCTTGATAGGCCAGAGGCTGAATCAGTAAAGGGCAGAGAGCTCCACTCCGACTGAGATGCCAGCATGGTGGAGGTGGGGTACTGGTATGGGCTGGTATCATCAACGATGAACTTGTGGGACCTTTTCGGGTTGAGGTTGGAGTGAAGCTCAACTCCCGGACCTACTGCCAGTTTCTGGAAGACAACTTCTTTAAGCAGTGGTACAGGAAGAAGTCGGTATCATTCAAGAAAAACATGATTTTCATGCAGGACAATGCTCCATCACATGCATCCAACTACTCCACAGTGTGGCTGCCCAGTAAAGGTCTAAAAGAAGAAAAAATATATGACATGGCCCCCTTGTTCACCTGATGTGAACCCCATAGAGAACCTGTGGTCTCTCATAAAATGTGAGCTCTACAGGGAGGGAAAACAGTACACCTCTCGGAACAGTGTCTGGGAGGCTGTGGTGGCTGCTGCATGCAATGTTGATCGTAAAGAGATCAGGCAACTGACAGAATCTATGGATGGAAGGCTGTTGAGTGTCATCATAAAGAAAGGTGGCTATATTAGTCACTAATTTTTTGTGGTTTTGTTTTTGCATGTCAGAAATGTTTATTTCTAAATTTTGTGCAGTTATATTAGTTTACCTGGTGAAAATAAACAAGTGAGATGGGAATATATTTGTTTTTTATTAAGTTGCCTAATAATTCAGCACAGTAATAGTTACCTGCACAGTAATATCCTTCTAAGATAGCCAAATCTAAAAAAAAAAAACACTCCAACTTCCAAAAATATTAAGCTTTGATATTTGAGTCTTTTGGGTTGATTGAGAACATAGTTGTTGATCAATAATAAAAATAATCCTCTAAAATACAACTTGCCTAATAATTCTGCACACAGTGTAATTAGGTTACTAGCTTTATTGTTATCCTTCATTTGTAAAGGTCCAAGTATTTAGCACTGTACATACATTGTTGGATCATAGTATGTATGGTTATATATGTGTTGAAGGTATCCATATCCTATAAACTTTATTATTTGTCCTAGAAACCCCTAAACCAGTTGAAAGAGTTACACCAATAGCAAACACTTTAGGTACATCACCACTCCAGCGTTTTTTTTTTCTTCTTTTTGCACCACTGGAGTCCTCTGCCCCCTGTATTACACTCACATTCCGGTGGTTTCACCTTTTTTCTGCTATGCTCCAGTTGGTCTGGGTGAATTTGTGATCTTTCAGCAGCTCCAGTATTTCAACGAGTGCGCCGGAGGTCACAACTCAATACAACTCTATAGGACTCTTGTGCTGGCTCTCCTAGAGATGCATTGGGAGCTTGTGATATAACTTCAGAAGTTACGGGCACAAGTTGGCGCTGCTTTACCAGAGCAACATCTGCAAGGCTGGTTTCACACTTGTGTATTTTGCAATCCATGTTAATCCATGTGAAAATGGATGCCCATGGATCCATTTTGTCTCCACTGAATTTCAATGGTGACGGATGAGACTAGCTTATGCACCCACTTGTCAATATTTTCCCATAGATCCGTGTGTTTGCATCTTTTTTCCGAAAGAGAAAATGCAGAATGTTGCAGATTTGTACCACGTAAAAAAACGTAGTTACATGGACATGCACGGATCTGTGGCTATGTGTCTGGAATTAAATTGGAGCTGTATGGACCAAGGATCTAGGACATCACAAGTGTGCTTCCATGTGCAGGGATCCGTTTTTCAGGACTGAGCATGCTTGGAACCAAGATTAAGCTCCTCCCATATGTATCCATCTGGACACATGTCTGTGTTTATGTATTTATATGTATAGGTGCATATATACATAGATACACAAATGTATAAATCTATGAGTCACGAACTCTTACCTGAGAGACTTATGACTGATTTGGGACCTCTGTCTCATTCCTTTATTAAGACTCCATTTTAAATGTGTTTCTATCCTTTGGCAGTTCAGGAGTTAATGTCAATATTCTGCTGCTAGCAGACACTTTAGTTTCTTTACCAGGTGTGGCCACTCTGTGATTACTCCTATCCCCTTTATATGGTCAATTAGTTCTAGCATGCTTTGCTGGAGATTGAACCTCAATCCTGGCCTGGATCCTGAGGACAAGGAAGCTCTCTGGAGAAACTGACCACTGCCAAGGGTTCTGCTGCCTAGGAGAAGCGGCAGCAAGTGTGAAGTTGTCTATGTTTCCTGTCTGTCTCCCCTTGCCTCTTGTCTTCTTTATTGCAGTGGTTGGGACTAGGGTTCGCGCCGGTCATTCCGTATTGGGGGCTAACATTAGGGCCAGTGAGGGCCCAGGTATCCTGCTCAGCGACGAGTTGAAAGAACTTGTATAGGGATGGTAGGGAGATCAGGGCACAGCTGCAGGTGAGTGCAGGAG
Organism: Allobates femoralis; assembly: GCA_033576535.1. Taxonomy (NCBI): domain Eukaryota; kingdom Metazoa; phylum Chordata; class Amphibia; order Anura; family Aromobatidae; genus Allobates; species Allobates femoralis. The sequence goes on from JARQOC010000004.1 coordinate 383,150,361, forward strand.
GTCTTCTCTCCCCAGTTCCCTATGAGCAGGGCTCTCTGCTGTATTTATTCCCCTGGTGTCTCCCCGTCTGTTGTTCTGTGTTGAGCGCTGGACATCGTTGGTCCGCGCGTCACTGTCATGCATGGTAACCGGACATCCCCCTTAGTCGAAGCGTGACACTATGTATATGTGTACCTAGAAACCCCAGATCGAGGGGGATTATCAGTGGTCTTATATGTCTTCCATTTTCTAATTATTGCTCCCACAGTTGATTTCTTCACACTAAGCTGCTTGCCTATTGCAGATTCAGTCTTCCCAGCCTTGTGCAGAGCTCTGTCATTGCCAACAAAGGATATATAACAAAGTATTGAGATGAACTTTTGTTATTGACCAAATACTTACCGTATTTTCCACCAAAATTTGAAAAAATTTCTTTCCAAATCAGACAATGTGATTTTCAGGATTTGTTTTCTCATTTTGTCTCTCATAGTTGAGGTCTACCTATAATGTCAATTACAGGCTGACCTCATCTTTGTAAGTGGGAGAATTTGCACAATTGCTGACTGACTAAATACTTTTTCCCCCACTGTACATGTATGTCTATCCATCTGGATACATGTATCTATGTATATGTATGTATTCATATATATATACATCTATGTATATGTGTACCTATATGTACAGACATATGTATCCAGATGGATAGATATATATTTATATGTAGACATATACATAGATGTTTACATCTATGTCTAGATATGTGTACATACCGTATTTTTCGGATTTTAAGACACACTTTTGTTTTCCCTAAATTGGGGGGAGAACTGTGGTGCATCTTAAAACCCTTATTTAAAAAAGAAAGAATTCTAAAAAAAAAGAAAAAACCTACTGAGGGGAAAGTGTTGCGGGGTGCATGTGGTGGCTTCACAGGACCACTGTGGAGTGGGGGCAAAGCCCAGAGCTGCGGGGGAGCTGCGGCAGTTTTCCGGTGGGCACCACCATTATTATTACCCAGCATGCATTGCTGAGAGGCATTGCAAGCTCTCTCTTGTGTTCAGACTTCAAGAAAATGGCTATGGATGCACGACACATGCGTAGACCGTGACCCACAGCCATTTTCTGGCAGTGTGAACATATGAGTGAGCATGACATGCCTCTCAGCAATGCATGCTGGGTAATAATAATGGCGGCGCTCACCGGAAAACTGCTATGACTCCACCTGAGCTCCGGGCTGTGCCCCCAGCCCCTAGTGGACCCGTGAAGCCACTGCATGCACCCTGCAACACTCCCCTTGGTAAGCCATGGAGGGCTATGTGCACAGATGGGGGAATATATGTACCTGGATGGGGGGACATATATACACTGTATGTCCCTTATCCTAGTATATACTGTATGTCCCCATTCTGTTATCTCTGTGACCCATTCTGGTATATATACTGTATGTCTCCCTTCCTGGTATGTATCAGGATGGGGGACATATATATCAGGAGGGTGCACATATATATATATCAGGATGTAGGCATACAGTGTATATAACAGAATGGGGCACAGGCATAACAGAATGTGGCAATATATTACCTGGTTGGGGGCCATATATACTAGGATAGTAGACATATATACCAGGAAGGGGACATACATACCAGGATGGGGGGGTTCATGTACAAGGATGAGGGACATATATACTGATGATAAGACGGACCACTGGCATTATAAGAAGAACCCCATTTAAAATAAAAAAAAAAAATTCTCTTCCTTCACCAAATTTGGAGGTGCATCATATATTCAGGTGCATCTTATAAAGTGAAAAATATGGTAAATATATAGGTATATCTATCTATATATCTGGATACATATATATGTATTGGTTTACATTTCAAAAGAATCCATCAAAAAAAATGTACAGACACTGATGCAAACAGATGCTGTTAATGGATCTGTCTAAATAACGTTACATGGGCATCCATTGGCATCCATTTTCACAATTCCGTGGGGGGTCTGTGCGTATGCAGGTTTAGCATGCATGCACACGGATTACAAAAGATGCGACTGTGAAACCAGGCTAAGAGGTAAAGATGCTGGAAGGTGAGTAAATGTATGAGGGCAAGGGCTTGCCTTTAACACATCACTTCAGTGCTGGAAAAAAAACACTATATTGGTGCTTTAATCCAAAGCAAACATCCATGTAAATGAAAGGGGCAAATATCTTACATTTTTATTCTTCAATGCAGTTTTAGAATGACAGAGCTAGTATAAGCAATTTTGTATAGGCTGTCAATGTCACGTCATTGTATCATATAGAGCTGCGATCTCATACAGTTTGGGTATATCTTATTATTTATTATGCTTAGCTTATATTACATACATTATCATCACTGTTCTAGATGGGACTCGAAATCTCAATCCCCTATCAACATGACTTTAGAGTGTTGGAGGAGACCAGCTAATCCCCATATAATCATAGGTAGAACATACAAACTCATTGCACATGCTGTCCTTGGTGGGATTTGACCCAAAGATCCCAGTTCTAACTACTGAATCACTGTGATCGCCATGACTGGCTGGCTGGCTCTAAACAAGATTGTCTATGTCTCAGGATATACTTTTTCTACAACTGTAATAAGATATATTTTCACAGATCGCATTTGTGTTGTGTTTCTTTGTGCTTTTTGTTGTGTTTCATACACTTTCAATATTTTATTGACATTTTATCATTTTTATGGTGCTGTCAGAAGATATATTCAATTCTAATATCAAATATTTGGAACTGAAAGGAAAGAGAGCGCAATAGGGTCTTATCTCAATGAGAAACACAAAGTGCAGATGGTCACTGCTCACCTGGACAGGTTGTGTAGCACACAACCGGCATACAAGTAACATGGCTGCTGCGGGCCTGAACATCAACAGAAATCGTGGTAAAAAAGGCAAATAGGACTGTGTTCACCGGACCCGCACTGCGGTATTGTGCGCTCCCTGAGGAAGGAGTCGGGTCTGACTCCGAAACGCGTCTGATGAAATTAAAGCCACTTGCCATCAACAATCTCTTGGCCATCTCCTCCATTAGCAGTGCAGGTCCAGTGAACACAGTCCTTTGCCTGTTTCTTACCACAATATCAATATCTTACCACAGTACAAATATTACATTCTCCTTTGTGGTCTTTTAATAGACATTTTTATTCCATGGTGTTTTGTTCTGGATTTGTTTTTATTCCTGGCAAAATCACATAGTAGAAAATTAGTAAATTAGAAAATATCACTGAAAATACTTGGAAGAGATGCAATAAAGAAAAGTTGGAAATGCATCATTTATTTTTACATACAAGCAAATAGAAAAATTAAAAATCTGAAAATAAGTATTGATCTGAATCAAAATAATTGTACATATCTATGTTTCTATATCTAAATCTTTTTGAATACATCTGTACTATATGAAAAATTGTGATCTTGTTTTTATTTTCATGGAAAAACAAAGTACATACCTGCACCATAAAAAGTACATAATGGCCCAAGGTCATATTGAGACAAGCCTGTTGGTTAGGGCTGGAAATAAGCAAATATGATCTGCAAAGAACTAGAGCTGCAAGGCAAATAACTAGTTTGACGGCCCAGATGAAACATGCTTACTATGAGGAAAGCAGGCTGACAGCAGATCAGATAAGTGTGATCATGAAATAGTGATAAAAATAGCTAAAGGGTATATTGGTTTATCTTATTAATCATCAGTTAAAACTGAATGTGCCACATCCAAATGTCTAAAATAATCAATTTAATGGATTTCAAAGGGTAACTGTGCTTTCAAGTAACTTTTCAGAATAAACTGTCCTGTGCGTACATGTGTACTCTATTTCTGGTTATATGACCTAGCATTTTAACCAGATTTCCCCTATGCAGTCTCAATTTGCAATTGACTATGAGGTTCTATACATGACATACATGGATGGATTCCTGCTCTTCTATCCTTTTCTTTCCTTAGCACAAAGAAGCCGCAATGGTATGGATAAAATTACATAGCAGTCCTGAGCTGTTCAGATGTGACTTGAGCTCTGAGGTAGAAGACTTGTTAGAATGCTCTGCACAATCTTTCTATGTCTCCTTCTATCTGTTTCCACACCCTGCTCCTTACTTCTTTTGCCCATCTAGCATCCAAAGCCTGTAATCAGCTGTGTAGCCTGATACCTCATTTTCCTGGCAGTAGGTTTTATCTTAAGCAAAATGGCGTTGAGCTGTATTTTTTTAGATTAGATGACAAATTGAGAAAGCCCAGAGTGCAAGAAGTGGCTCAAAAGTGGGTAAGGCTGCGTTCACATCCATGTTTCTCTGCATTTTTTTGTTTTGCGTGAACTGCCAGAAGCCGGAACATTTGCAGCAAGACTGCGTTTGGCCTAATGTCCCTATGGGACATGCGGACATTTCAGAACTGCCGGATCTGCCGCAAATGCAGCAAAACACAAAATTGAAAGCAGCCTAAGGCTGCCTTCACATTTGTGGATCCCTCCGCAGCGTTCTGCGGAGGGGAACCGCAATGTGACCGCAGCACTGCAAGCCCCTATCTTTATAATGACCGTGCGCATTTTATCATGACCGTGCGCACCCATTCACTGCCATATGTGATTTGTACGCAGGCGGATGCCTGCGCACAGATCACCCAGTCTCGTCCGCACCACGAACACGACATGTTGCATTCCTGGTGTGGATGAGACTGTGTGATTTGTACGCAGGCATCTGCCTGCGTACAGATCACATATGGCAGTGAATGGGTGCGCACGGTCATGCGCAGTCAAGCGCAGCACCGTGCGCTCCCATTATAAAGATAGGGGCTAGCGGTGCTGCGGTCACATTGCGGATCCCCTCCGAGGAACGCTGCGGAGGGGTCCGCAAATGTGAAGGCAGCCTAAGAAAGCAGATATATTTCATCACAAAGTTTCTTTTGTTCTCATGTCCTATTGATTTATGCTAAATTTGTTGAGACTAGAGTTCCCAAGTTCCTGTCAATAAGGATAATACATTTTTACTTTTACTATTAGTCTGGAACTACAAAGCAGTTCTGTAATATACAGTACCATATATAATAATTATTGTGGACATTGCCCATTGTAAATTAACAGAATTAGGCACTCCAGTAAAGTAGAAATAATGTTTTTTTATTGTATTCACAATCCGAATTATGCCGCATGTATTTTTATCTCGGATAATAACTGTGACCTTTAACATATATGCTAAATAAATTAAACTAAACAAAATAAATATAATCAACAGAAGCTAAACAACATTTTATTTGACCAAATAGGACATGATTACACAATCATCAAACTGGTAGACTATAATTCAGTGGTAATTAGATATATAGCCCATTTGTAGTCTGGTAAGCGTAAAGGAGCAAATAAAACAATAGAGTTACACCAGTCAAGTTAAAATGGAGGCTCATATAGAGAAAATGGAGTATACTCAGAACAATATTTAGATTGAAATAATCATGTTTATTCACATTTATAGCGCCATTAATTCCATAGCGTTTTACATACATCAGCAACACTGTCCCCATTGGGGCTCACAATCTAAATATCCTATCAGTATGTCAGGAGTGTGGGTGGCAACCGGAGAACACAGAGAAGAGGGAGAACATAGAAGTGGGCAGAGCGGCATCACACATTACACTACTCAGATAAAAGTGGACGAAGTTGTTACACATTACACTGTTACTCCCTTAGGGTACCTTTACACGCCGCTACTGGCGGGTGGATACAACCAGCTACATGCTACAAATGTAGCTTGCATCGGCAATGTACCCCGTAGTAGCGGCGTGTGAAGACGGTAGGAGGCACCCGGCAGTAGATGCATCTGTTTCCGAGCACTGCCCTGAAACAGGTGGCTACTCAGGCGATTGTAGCGACCTGTAACGGCGTGTAAAGAAGCAACAGAAGGGATGTCTGGACACCAGGCTATGTACCTGGTATGTAGCTGGGGCGTGACACAGGCTCCGGGTTACCGCGCCCCATCAGCGATCATTGGAGGAAGCTCCTGCATGACGATTGGTAGTCGCTGCATAGGGAGGCATATTTAAGGAGCTGACCAGTCACACTACACAATTGCTCGAGCGTCATGTATTAATCAGCCTTCTGCGATGCCTGCCCAATCATGATGGTCGTGTTTTGTCCTATCAGCGTACGGACGTCTCGTAATCCACAATTGTGGCACGCCTATGTGTTGTCCCTGCTGCACCAGGTCCGCCCATATTAGCTTGTTGTAGCGGTGTGTAAATGAGGTAAGGTGCTCTACAGAAGGTAACTTGAGACACCCAGCGGTGTATCCAGAGATAGATGTAACGTACCGTAGCGCACCTTGTTGCGGCGTGTAAAGATGGTGCGATTACCGTTTGCAACCGTTTGTGCGTGCTCGTGCACGTGAAGTAGCTGGTTGTATCCACCCGACAGTAGCGGCGTGTAAAGGTACCCCTAGAGATGTTTGAGCCTGCTCTGTCCACATCTATAGGAGTAGTGGTGTAATGTATGACCCTTGCTGTGTCCACCTCTATGGGAGTAGTGTAATTTGTGACACTGTTGTCTACTTCTTTGGAAATAATTTAGTGGATGAAGTGGGTTCATACATTACACCACTGCTCCCATAAATGTGGATAGAACAGGGATCACACATTACACCGCTGCTCCAATAGAAGTTAACAGACCAGGGTCACATATTACACTACTATGTCAGTGTAGCGTCCTGCAGAAGCGTACGTTGATATAGCAGAGCTAATTGAGTATTTGGAGCACAGCAGCATGATAATTACACTGCTCCTATCTAAACTGCCAGATGTGGGGAGTGGTGATCAGCAACCTGGTACTACACTACTGATCCCAGGGTGCTCATTATCACTCAATGCTGCTGTAGATACTTGCCTAATCCCAGAGCTCCACTGCCCGCACCTCCACCAGTCACACTGGAGCCCTGTCTCTTGTCACTGCACGCACTGACTGACCACTGTGTGCAATGACAGGGGAAATGTGGATTCATAGAGTATCTGCAGGCTTCTCAAAAATGGCACCAATCTCCTCTCAGAGCTGCGACCTGGTCAGCCCCCAGGGTATGCCCAGGTCACAGCAGGAGACAGTTACAGTATAAGAGATAGGGTCGGACAGCGACTTCTGTCTCCTATGTAAAGGGGCTGCTGTATTTGAGGTGTATAATTAATGTTACACACCAACAAATGCAATGACAGCAAAAAAATAATTTAAAAAACCTATTACATTAATGTATAAAATTTTGTATTAAAAATAATTGTTTATATAATCAATCATTTTTTCATTTAAAAAAATCACATCACCTACCCTTTAACTTCACTCCATAGAGCAGTTTACGTAAATAAACCAGCCAGCCAGTTAAACAGAAATGGTTAATGTCTACCTGAACAAACAGCCGAGTGAGTTGAATCTTCACAACACTACGTTTGGAGGCCAAAAGGCACTGCATATCACTCCCAAAACACCATACTAACAGTGAGGTTTGGAGGTGGGAACATCATAATGTGAGGCTTTTTTCAGCCTGCTGCACTGGAAGACTTCATGTACTTGAAGGAAGGATGAATGGACAAATGTTCTGAGACATTCTTAGAAAAATCTGCTGCTATTTATCAGGATGATGAAGATGACATGAAGGCGGACATTTCACCAAGACAATTATCTGAAACACACAGCCTAGGAAACTCTCAATTTGTTTCAAAGAAAATTTAGCTGCTAGAATGGCCCTGCCTCTTACCTGTCCTGACTCCAATAGAAAATTTATGGAAGGAAGTAAAGCTCTGAGCTCATAGAAGGAGCCCCAAAACCTACAGGATTTGAAAAGTGTTTACGTGATGTGTAAGAATGGACAAAAAACCAACCTGAGCAATGCATGCAACTAGTTTCTCCATACAGAAGGTCTTGAAGCTTTCATCACCAGCAAAGTGTTTTGTACAAAGTGTTAAAGTGTTTTTACCATGAACAACATTTATTTTAAACTGTGTAATGGCTGTTTCTGACCGTACAGGGACATGGTCTGATCAAATCACATCTCCTGTGCTCAGATAATCTTATATATGTGACCCAGGAGATGTGGTATGATCAGACCATGTCCCTGTATGATCAGACACATCCATTAGACAATACATAGCAGGGACACATATATAAGATTATCTCAGCACAGGAGATGTGGTATGATCAGACCATGTCCCTGTATGGTCAGAAGCATCCATTACACAGTACATAGCAGGGACACATTTATAAGATTATCTCAGCACAGGAGATGTGGTATGATCAGACCATGTCCCTGTATGGTCAGAAACATCCATTACACAGTCCATAGCAGGGACACATATATAAGATTGCAAGAAAATGATTTAGCGGTCTTGTAGAAGCGCTACTAAAGCTCAGGCACCAGGATGATGAGGTTTATAAACAGCAATCTTTATTTTCCCTGAGCTTTAGTAGCGCTTCTACAAGACCGCTAAATCATTTTCTTGCAAGCTTCTATTCCCCCTGAGGGATCAGCGGCTGGAGCAGCACAGTGAGGGCACAGCGGTGAAGGACCTGGCGTTCCCTAGATAACAAGCAGTGACGCACATCCGGGAACGGGGCCACGTGACCGGAAAGGTCCTATACGGACAGCTGAGGACCAGCGAGGTCGAAGGAGCGGAGCGTGCACATTGCCGGGGGTCCCCCATATATCAGAGGCCATTACACCGGGTTGTGCAGGTCGTGCACAATCCAAACAGGTGAGTGGCCACCTGTTATAACACTATATTAACTGAGCTATAGTGATCCTACACATGCGCCCCTTTTCTCCCTTTTTTTCTTACATATATAAGATTATCTCACCACAGGAGATGTGGTATGATCAAACCATGTCCCTGTACAATCAAACACATCCATTACACAGTACATAGCAGGGACACATATAAAAGATTATCTCAGCCCAGGAAATGTGGTATGATCAGACCATGTCCCTGTATGGTCAGACACATCCATTACACAGTACATAGCAGGGACACATATATAAGATTATCTCAGCCCAGGAGATGTGGTATGATCAGACCATGTTCCTGTATTGTCAGACACATCCATTACACAGTACATAGCAGGGGCACATATATAAGATTATCTCAGCCCAGGAGATGTTATATGATCAGACCATGTCCCTGTACGGTCAGACACAGCCATTACACAGTATATAACACATCCAATTGTGGACATTATTTCAAAATCTAGAGATTAAAATTAACTTTAAAATGATTTTACTAAGCGTGTTCAATACATGTTTCCTATATTACTTCTCATTGTTACTGTACAGCCTGTATAACAATGTACACTTGGTGTGCCCTCTAACTCAACACACAACTATTAATGTCTAAACCACTGGCAACAATATTGAATACATCCTTTAGTAAAAATAGACAAATGGTGCCCAATAAGCCATTTTCTCTCCATGGTGCCATGTGACTCATTAATATTACAAAGTCCCAGGTGTGAATGGGGAGCAGGTGTGATAAATTTGGTGTTATTGCTTACACACTGTATCGTACAGGTCACTGGAAGTTCAACATGACACCTCATGGCAAAGAATTCTCTGAGGATCTGAAAAAAAAGAATTCCTGCTCTACATAAAGGTGAGCTAGGCTATAAGGAGATTGACAACACCCTGAAACTGAGCTGCAGCATGGTGGCTGAGACCATACAGCAGTTTGACAAGACAGGATGCTCTAAGGCTGGCTTCACATTAGCGTTTGTGTCTGCATGCTGATGGCATGCAGACACAAACGCTGTCAAAAGCAGTGTGTAATGATGTGTCCGCAGCGGATAATGTCCGCCTGCGGACACATCACTAGGGAGCCCGGCCAGCCAATCGGCGCTGTCCGGGGGTGGGCCGGAGGAGGAGTTCAGCGCCGGAGATCTCCTCCTCCCCGCCGCCGGTAAGCACCGGGACGTGTCGGCAGGGAGAACAGCTGAGCTGACAGCTGTTTGAATCTTCCCGCGCCGACACTGAGAGGAGATGTCGGCGCGGGAAGATTCAAACAGCTGTCAGATCAGCTGTTCTCCCCGCCGACATCGCTAGCACATTACAGGCGGCGGGGAGGAGGAGGACAGCAGTGGCTCAGCTGATCTCCTGGTGGCCGTCGGTGAGCTCCTGTGACATCACCGGCGGCCACCGGGAGATTTTTCAATGGGTCCGCAGTGTTCTCCCGCGCTGTCAAGCGCTGAACACTGCGGACCCATTGAAGACAATGCATGTTTTGTGCGCTTGGGGACGCTTGCTGATTGTCCAAGCTCCCCGAGCGCACAAAAAAATGCAACTGGCTGCGTCCCGGGTGCGGATGCTGGACACCGGAAGGAGCAGATATCGTCCGCATCCGCACCCGAACGCAGCAAACGCAGGCACTATGCGTTCCTATGTTAAACATAGGAACGCAGTGCGCATGCGTTTGACTGCGTATGGGAACGCAGCAATACGCTGCCTTCCCATACGCAAATGTGAAGGCACCCTTAGAACAGGTCTTGTCATGGTCGTTGACTATTAAATAGTAGTCACACCAGATGCGGACTGATTTTCTGACTCTATAGGACCCACCAAATACTGTAAAACTAGACATTTTAAAGTGGCCTTTTTATTGTGGCCAGCATAAAGGCACACCTATGCAATACTCATGCTGACTAATCAGCATCTTGCTATGCCACACCTGTGAAGTGGATGGAATATCTCGGCAAAGGAGAAGTACTCACTAATAGAGATTTAGACAAATTTGTGAACAATATTTGAGAGAATAAGAAATCTTAGATCTTTGAGTTCAGTTCATGAAGAATAGGAGTAAAATGAGTGTTTACATTTTTGATCAGTATATGTTAAGTTGTGCATGCCCACATATCAGCTCATCATAATGTAATGTACTTTAATACCTTTGGATGATCAAATCTGAAGAAATTCGAATTTGACATATCTCTCAAATTTATCTGGGAGATTTTCATCAAAGTTATTTGAAGTTAATGATTTAGGGGTCATACTAGACCCCCGAGTTTAAAAAAATCTAGGTTGTTAAACAATATTACTCAACCGTCACCCCATCTAGTCCTTCATGCGGCATCTTTTCACCATTCAAGGACTAGGACCTTAATGTCAAGGTGTATCGTGGTGTCATGCACACATTGTGTAAATATATCTAAAGGGTTGAGAATGCGCAAATAGGGTCTTATCTTTGATAGACAAATATATGATACTAATATTAGTATTGCTCACCTGATGTGGTTGTGTAGCACACAACAAGCGTAATCGCTCAGAAAAACAGCTGCTGCAGGGACCGTACTTCCACAGGATGCGGTGCTCAAATCACAAGGTTTTTCGGACGAAGTACCTTTATGTCCGCGCTGCTGTCAGAAAGGTATACCAATGACTTGGGATGTCTAGGTATTAGTGATATAGATTTATTTCCTTATCTCCAACGCGTTTCGGAGCCACGTGCCGAGCTCCTTCCTCAGGGAGATACGCCCTGAGGAAGGAGCTCGGCACGTGGCTCCGAAACGCGTTGGAGATAAGGAAATAAATCTATATCACTAATACCTAGACATCCCGTGTCGTTGGTATACCTTTCTGACAGCAGCGCGGACATAAAGGTACTTCGTCCGAAAAACCTTGTGATGCACACATTGTGACACATCCATGTGTATGAGATGGGTTACCCAAGGCCTGGTCAGTATCTCGGGGATGTAGAGGGACAGCAAAGGTTTAGTCACACTTGAAACCCCAGCCAACAATGAAGTAGGCTGAAAAAAATATGGGCAACAGAAAAAAAGCAACATGGAAGGTACCAGGACTAGCAAAACAGGTGAGTGGTGAGGTATATATGTATAGATTTTTGCCAGCACTCTATTTTTCAGCAAAATGGCAACCACTGGAGACAATCTCTGTCAGATCAGAGCAGTCGATGCATTTGTTTTGCTGTTGGAAGCCATTGCTAACCCCACAATGGCCACTAAAGGGGAAATTCTCGTGAATGGCAATCTACGTAATAAATGGGTGGTTCAAATCTGCTTACAGAGGACATTAATAGGACGCATGAGCAGAGAGAGGTGTTTTTATTAGACAATCCCTTTAAACTGAAATGTTCTTCACAAAATGTAATATTATTGGGCCAGGTCCTTTTATGTTACATTAGAAAATTGCATTACAAGAAATTGCGAAACAGTTTTTTCTTAGCAATCTAGTAAATAACTCATAGAATTGATGGGTTATTTATGGGAGTTTCCATTATCTGCACTGTTCGCAGATTGTGATCACATTGCTCTGCACATTATTACAGTCTGTATCTAAATTACTCTCTGATATACACAGTGTCCGTGCGTCTGCAAGGGAAGTGTGGGAAACATGATGTTGCATTGCCTTGTAGATATTATCAGATTACGGTACTCCCACCTCTAAAAAAATAGTGGCTCTGTTTCTAGCACCATGACCATGACCATCAGACTCCATATTACAGCATGTGAATCAAATATTTGGTATGTGGAACTTTAATATTACCCCACATTTCCAAGGTATTTGGTTATTCCAGCTTGTACAAGTACAGTGCCTACAAGTAGTATTCAACCCCCTGCAGATTTAGGTGGTTTGATAAGATGCAAATAAGTTAGAGCCTTCAAACTGCAAACGAGAGAAGGATTTATTAACAGAAGCATAAATCTTACAAACCAAAAAGTTATGTTGCTCAGTGTAATTTTAATAAATTTTAAACATAAAAGTGTGGGTCAATTATTATTCAACCCCTAGGTTTAATATTTTGTGGAATAACCCTTGTTTGCAATTACAGCTAATAATCGTCTTTTATAAGACCTGATCAGGCCGGCACAGGTCTCTGGAGTTATCTTGGCCCACTCCTCCATGCAGATCTTCTCCAAGTTATCTAGGTTCTTTGGGTGTCTCATGTGGACTTTAATCTTGAGCTCCTTCCACAAGTTTTCAATTGGGTTAAGGTCAGGAGACTGACTAGGCCACTCCATCACCTTGATTTTTTTCCCTCTTGAACCAGGCCTTGGTTTTCTTGGCTGTGTGCTTTGGGTCGTTGTCTTGTTGGAAGATGAAATTACGACCCATCTTAAGATCCTTGATGGAGGAGCGGAGGTTCTTGGCCAAAATCTCCAGGTAGGCCGTGCTATCCATCTTCCCATGGATGCGGACCAGATGGCCAGGCCCCTTGGCTGAGAAACAGCCCCACAGCATGATGCTGCCACCACCATGCTTGACTTTAGGGATGGTATTCTTGGGGTCGTATGCAGTGCCATCCAGTCTCCAAACGTCACGTGTGTGGTTGGCACCAAAGATCTCGATCTTGGTCTCATCAGACCATAGAACCTTGAACCAGTCTGTCTCAGAGTCCTCCAAGTGATCATGAGCAAACTGTAGACGAGCCTTGACATGACGCTTTGAAAGTAAAGGTACCTTACGGGCTCGTCTGGAATGGAGACCATTGCGGTGGAGTACGTTACTTATGGTATTGACTGAAACCAATGTCCCCACTGCCATGAGATCTTCCCGGAGCTCCTTCCTTGTTGTCCTTGGGTTAGCCTTGACTCTTCGGACAAGCCTGGCCTCGGCACGGGAGGAAACTTTCAAAGGCTGTCCACGCCGTGGAAGGCTAACAGTAGTTCTATAAGCCTTCCACTTCCGGATGATGCTCCCAACAGTGGAGACAGGTAGGCCCAACTCCTTGGAAAGGGTTTTGTACCCCTTGCCAGCCTTGTGACCCTCTACGATCTTGTCTCTGATGGCCTTGGAATGCTCCTTTGTCTTTCCCATGTTGACTATGTATGAGTGCTGTTCACAAGTTTGGGGAGGGTCTTAAATAGTCAGAAAAGGCTGGCAAAAGAGATAATTAATCCACACATGTGAAGCTCATTGTTCTTTGTGCCTGAACTACTTCTTAATACTTTAGGGGGACCAAACAGAATGCTGGTGGTTTGAGGGGTTGAATAATAATTGACCCACACTTTTATGTTTAAAATTTATTAAAATTCAACTGAGCAACATAACTTTTTGGTTTGTAAGATTTATGCTTCTGTTAATAAATCCTACTCTTGTTTGCAGTTTGAAGGCTCTAACTTATTTGCATCTTATCAAACCACCTAAATCTGCAGGGGGTTGAATACTACTTGTAGGCACTGTAGGTCTTACCTTGGTTATTATGAACTCCTTCTCTACATCAAACCTGAGATAGGAGGCATGCTTTGTTCTGCGGTTAATCAAATGCTTCCCTGGGTCGTGCTTGGGTTAAGGCTTATGTTTTACTGAGAACTGAATTTAATCACCACCATTTGGGAGCATGTATGTTTTGCCGGGATCCATAAAAGGGTTTTAAGAGTGTTTTTTGTTCTGTTCCAAAGTATAACAAAAAGTAAACTGTAGCATATTTCATTGTATCTTCATGAAATCCAATGAATGCACTCTGCCATGTACTTAGTATACGTCAGCAGTTTTTTATCATCTTACCTGAGAGCAGCATCATGTAGGGACAGAGATCCTGATTTCAGAAACGTGTCACTTACTGGGCTGCTTGTTTTGATAATCTTATGGCTGATAAAAAAAATGAGGATTGCAAAACCTGCTGCCTTTTAGTCCTCTGTATTCATGATTTCTGTATAGCCCTGCTCCTACCACTGATTGGTAGGTTACTGCCTATGCAGATTAGACAGAAACCTGCCAATCAGTGGTGGGGCAGGGTTATACAGAGCTCAGCATTCAGAGCATTGATAGATCTGCAGAAGATTCAACAGTGAGTGATTATCAAAACTGCAGCAAGCAGCCCTGTAAAGGTACCTTTACACGCCGCTACAACATGGTGGAAACAACTAGGTTGATGAGACAAATGTATCTTGCACTGCCAAATCAACCCGAGGTAGCGGCGTGTAAAGACGGTTGTTTCCACCCGTCACTTGCGGCACCTGTTTCAGAGCAGTGCTCTAAAACAGGTTGATTTCAACCCGGTGGTAACGGCGTGTAAAGACGGTAGGGTAAGGTTTATTCGTCACCTAGATAACTCCCCGGGGTATGACACAGCCTCCGGGAAACCACCCCCCTTCAGCGATCATTGGAGGAAGCTCCTGCGTTACGATTGGTAGTCGCTGCATAGGGCGGCATATTTAAGGAGCTGACCAGTCACACTACACAATTGCTCGAGTGTCATGTATTAGTCAGCCTCCTGCGCTGCCTGGCCAATCATGATGCTATTGCTTTGTCCTATTAGCGTACGAAATTCTCGTAATCCACAATTCTGGCACGCCTATGTGTTGTCCCTGATGCACCAGGTCCGTCCATAATACCTTGTTGTAGTGGCGTGTAAATGAGGGCAGGTGCTCTACAGAAGGTAACTTGAGGCACCCGGCGGTGCCTCCAGAGATAGTTTAAACCTTCTGTAGTGCACCTTATAGCGGCGTGTAAAGGCGATCCGGGTACTGTTTGTAACCGTTGGTGCGTGCTCGTGCACGTGAAGCACCCGGTTGTTTCCACCATGTTGTAGCGGCGTGTAAAGGTACCTTAAATGATACATCACTTGAATCAAGGTCTCTGTCCCTACATCATGCAGCTCTCAGATGGGATAGAAAATCCATGATGATAGATTCCCTTTAAGTCCTAAATTTCAATTGTTACCGTTTGCTGTGGATCATTGAAAAGCCTAATCACTACAATGTAGCATATTACATTCTTTTAAATGCAAGTACATTATTTTTTTTCAAGGAAAAGTATAAATGATTAATAACAGCTTTGTGCATTGAAACTCTTTCAACCCACGATATGACAATACACAGTTGATCTAGAAACTGTACTATAATGTGGATTTAATAAGACCAGAAGTGAACAACTAAGGGGAAAAACTCACTGGGAAATATCTCTGATTGCAAAACAAAGTTATCTCATGAAGGCAGCTCCTTTCTGAATGCTCAATGAGTAATCTGCAAATCTCCTATCACATTTTATGAGCAGGGAAAGTTTGGGCAGGAATTTCCTACATGTCTACAGTGGTGGTTGCTACAGGGAAAGTATAGCATTAAGCAAATTAATGTCAGTCCATAGACTATAGAGCAGGGTACCAGTCTTCATGCGACAACCCTTTAACTACTTCCCACAAAATGACAAACATATACATTACGGTGGGGTGTGGTTCTGGGGAATCCTGTGTACTTACCTTATTGTTGATCGCGTGAGCACAAAACCAGCAGATAGTCACAATGCTGGACTGACACTTGGGATTGTAGAAAACTCACATTTTAGCCCTTTAACCCCATTTTATAACCTCTTTATCCTATCCCTTTAAGCCTTGACAAGATAATTTCTGGGCTGACCAGGTGATTGTAATAGCGCTATGCCTGTACAACTATGTAGTCATATATTACCTTACAGAGGATCTTATGTTACTCAAAAAAAGTAAAAGCCCGCCTAAAAGTGATTACAAAATTGAACAAATCTAAATGAAAAAAATTATAATAATAATAACAATAATAAATTGGTTAATAATAATAATAATAATGGTTTACACACTTGTCCTGTTCTGTACGAGAGGGGTATGTCCTTTATTGATTTTAACAGTGAAAGCTATTTAATAAAAAATGGCTAAATTACCTTTTTATGTATTACATGCAGAAAAATTCATGTAAAGAAGATGCTATGAAATGAAATGTATGAAGTGTTGCCAAAAAAGCAGTCTTTTTGTTGTAAAGCAAGGCTTTAGGTACATATTTTTTTAGATTGGTAAGGTTTCTAACATTAACAACTTTAATATCTTCTGTAGTATTACAAATAGTTACGGTTTAGGATTCTCTAAACAATTCAGATCATTTACTAATTTTCTTCAAAATATTAAACCAAAAGAACATTACAGTTTTTTATGTTTTAGGAAAACCAGATTCATGACATAATCTTCATACTGATATTATGTTATATTAAACAAGAAGTGAGAGATGAACAATGTGAGTCAGCGAGTGAGTCACCATTACATCTGTGAGATGTCTGAGTAATAGGTATGGGGTGTTAAGACTTGCTACATGGCACCATTATGATATTTATTTCCTGCCATTTCACTCCGTTTTCCAATGTGTTACAATGTTCTTTGTGATATTGACTATGTATATAACAGAAAAAACATGTTCTACATTTTGTTATTGCCTATGCATGGGAAATAATTGAAACTGATTATTTATAATAATTTCATCCTCACTAATAAGGCCCCCTTCATGTCACGTTTTTGTGTATCCATGTGTATCCGTTTTGAAATGGATAGCCAGGGATGCGTTTTGGCCTCCCATGTTATCCCTATGGGCACGGATTGGTCCTTAATGGCCATCTGTTTGTGTAATTTTTCTGAGGGATCCATTTATGGCCGCTTTTTTCCGGTCCCCAGAATGGGAGACTGCTCTGATTTTGGGCTGCCTTCAAAAAAGCGCAACACAAACAGACAGAAACGGATCAGTCAAGATCTGCATCAAATAACATGGGGGTCTATGGAGACAGATCTGTTTCTGTCCATTTCTGTCCATTTTGCAGCACTGAGCATGCTCCGAAGCAAGGCACAGCTCCTCTTTTCTCATGGTAAGATTGGATCTCTCTCTTTCTCTCTCTCCAGAATTTTAATGCATGCAAATGGACTCCCCCAATCTCTGGTAACTCACGGATCCCTCAAAAAAAGGATCTAGGAGCATCACAGGCATTCGTTTGCACAGATCAGTGCTGTCAATGTGGTCCTTAAAATTAAATGATCCACACGGACAAAGAAAAAACGCAGTGTAAAGGGGGCCTTACACAGTTCAACAACAAAAAAAAAATTCTGAGATAATGACCAGTGGGTTTTCATTGTCTATAAGCCCTAATCATCACCATTAACAGAAACACTTGGAATAGATCACTCTGTTTGTAATGACTCTATATAATATATGCATTTCATTTTTTGTATTGAATTACAGAAATAAATTGAGTTTTTGATGATATTCTAAATCATTGAGATGCACTTGTAATGCATAGTCAAAACCTTTCTTGACAACAAGAAGACAGACAGCTACCTACACACAATTAGTCGAGGATATACTCTTTCTTTTCAACAGTTTATGTATAAAAAAGATTTTCTCAGCTCTTCCATGAGTATGACTGTGAACCAACCCGATAGACTCCAATTAATTCTGGGCAGTACAGGGAAACAGATGTAGGATATCTGTCAGTCATGAGAATGAGAAAATCCAGCAACTCATCCAGATTAATATATAAAAACAACATTTTTATTCCATCATGTTTAAAAATCATAGCAATGAGATAAGTTTTCACACTCCGAAATGCGTAAGCCAGTCACCATACCCAAGGGAGTAGACTTATTTTAAAAGCAATTTTTTTGATTTTTAAACATAATGGAATAAAAGTTTTGTTTTTATATTTGTCAATCTGGATGAGTTGCTGTATTTTCTCATTCCCTTTCTTTTCAACACTTTTGACTGTAACATGATTCTTAAAGACCATCATCTGCATAGTGACTTAGGGTGCTTTCACATCACTTATTTTTTCCTGTCTGTGGGATCCTACTTTTTGTAGGACCCCACGGACAGGAACGGATGGCATCGGAGGAGACCTCTGGATGCCATTTCAGCTGAGTGGTCATGTGACCGATCAGCTTATCCGGTTGTCACATGACCATGTGGTGTTAATCTCCCGCCCGCCGATCAATTTTGGCAGGCGGGAGATTTAAACCGGGCGGTCATGTAACAACCCGATCAGCTGATCGGTCACATGACAGCTCAGCTGATCGGGTTGCCAGACAACCACAGGTCCTTCAGTCTGAGGAGCGAGCGAGACAGCGCGGGACACCATCGGAGAGGTGAGCATGTTTTTTTTTTAATTTTTTAACCCTTTCTTTAACTAAATTTCACTTCCGCAATGTATGTATATACATTGCGGAAGTGAAATTAGATGGTTAGGAGCAGTTTTAGCATACTGAGCATGCTCAGTACACTACAATTGGGTCCGAGGAACGATCCTGTGTTTCTTCGGACCCATGCTCCATAGGCCCCTATGTTATTGGCCGCGGATCATGTCGGATCAGATTCTGTCCGATTTGATCCGCTGTGCCCAAAATTGGAGCAGTCTCTGATTTTGGGTACAGCTAAAAATCAGACAGAATCGAATCTGACAAAAATCGGATGCCAGGGCAAAGGGCAAATCCGATGTGATCCATGGCCTATAGGGATACATGGGGGCCAAATTGGATCCGTGGCTGTCCGTTTTACAACGGACAGTCACGGATCCAAGAAAATCATAATGTGAAAGCAGCCTTAGATCACTTTCCAGAGAACCTTGGTCACTTGATCTTTCACCAAGACAGTAAAACAATTGGAGCCTGCTACTAAGGCCGGTTTCACATTACGGCCTGATCAGGTCCGGGGCTGTCCGGACCCGATTTGCAAACAGAACCAGAGGGCAAATATGCCCTCTGGTCCGGTTTGCAGACTGATTCCTCTGATCACAGCCGCAGCTGCTGCTAGCCGCGTTCCTGAAATCTCTGCAGGGGACAGCTTGCTGCTGAACTCCAGCACCCAGCTCCGGCTCCAGGATCCGATTTTATGTCGAATCCGGGGCGACCCAGCGCAATAGACCCCATGTTAGGGGGTGCCGGATGACTCCGGATCCGGGGATCAGACTTTGTCAGATTTTTGCTTGCAACATTTTTGTGTCTGGGAGAAAAATCCGAATTGTCCTGGATCCTCACGGACAGATAGAAACCGGATGGCAAATAGCTGCCATCCGGCTCCATCTGGCCCCATAGGGCTGCATTACTGCAAAATTGGGTCCGGAGCTGTCCGGTTTACACTGGACAGCCCGGGATCTGATTTTGCTGTGGTGTGAAACTGGCCTTAGAAAGATGGGATGCATACATGATGGCAGACTATTGTTGGAATCTTATGCAGGATTTTACTGGCAGATCCCTCTAATTTGAAAGTATTACAAAAGAGCTTCTTGTGAGTCGAATGACTGCAAAGGTTGTACCATAAATTTGTTGAAATGCGCGCCTCCCCGCTCTCCTGTGTGTCGGCGTGGTTGAAGTGCGGCTGTATGACGCGAATCGCGTAATTTCCGGCTTCGGGTGACGTGGTACACCCGCGCCGCTCTGTTATGCCTCCAGCACGCATGCGCAGTGCGGGGCTTGAAGCTAACAGAGCGGCGCGGGTGTACCCACGTCACCCGAAGCCGGAAATGACGCGATTCGCGTCATACAGCCGCACACTGCAGCCCGGCCGGCACAGAGGAGAGAGGGGAGGCGCACATTTGAATCAGCATTCAAGATCATGCCTATTGAGGGAGAGCTTGCCTGGGTGACTATGCATACAGTAGCCACTCATTAACATACCTAATGAGTGAGTTTAATAACGTTTTTATACATTTTCACTAGATGCATTTAGGAGCCAAAAGGAGTGTAGGATAAGTGATAATATGCACTAGGGACATGTTTTAATAGCTTATGAGGTGTTTTGGGGGTGACAGGATCCCTTTAAAGAATCCCTAAAAGCAGTTTGCTTACAATGTGAAGTGCTCTTCTCACACCATAAATCTTTAACAGTTGTTGAATTTGCTTATTTTGAAGAATCCAAGGGGGATATCTGCCTACTTCAGCTCATGTATACTCTGAAAACAGGCATAAAAAATGATGTCATAACTTCTACATAAATATAACTGTCTTGATAGTGTGGGAATATATGTATTGTGTAAATGTATCTACGAGGGACGTTCATTAAAGATTTCACCCGACCCACTTCTATTTATCGCAGAATGCTGAAACTGCACATGTATAAAGATATAAGTCTCTATAGGTTACGTGCCAATTTGAAATTCTGAACTAATAATTGTCTTTCCTTTACAGGTGCTGAAGTGGTATGAGGTGTGATAATGAACCCAGTGGAATACAGAGCAGTCATCAAGTTCCTTTACTTGAAAGGCGTGTTTATCGATAGCGGAATGGGATTGACCTGGAATTGACTACATCATATGATAGGGAATCGTCACTATAAACCTCTTTCACCTCATCGACTGTGTCCCTTGGTGTGCGGCCTTTCAAGTAGAGATACTTGATGACTGCTGTGTATTCCACTGGATTCATTACCATGCCTCACACCACTTCAGCACCTGTAAAAGGAGGACAGTTATCATTTCAGAGTTACAAATCGGCCCCTAACCTATAGAGACTTATATAATTACACATGTGAATTTTCGGCATCCTGTGATAAATAGAAGTTGGTTAGTAGAAATCTTTAATGAATGCCCCTCGTATGTGTTTAGCTGGTCTACTATCACTATTCCATTGGAGGAGCTGACATTTGACGATCACCTCATTAAATCAGTGAATCAGTGTTATTTATGAGGAGTAGGGGTATGTATCATTTTATAGCAAAACTGAACAGTTGTTTCCAAATCCATAATTTACAAAGAGCCTCCAACTACCACACACCATTACCGGAATGGATCTTCCATTTTAGGTGTGTAAGACGGTTTTGCCTCCTTGGGCTCTAGGTCCCAGATGTGACTGCAGACTCTATAACTACAATCCTCATATTCTTTTTCAGAGACTAACAAACAAATACAGTACTGTTAATGGTTATGTCTCACATATCTTTCATTTATCTGAAAAATGTTCAAAGGAATTAGAATGCAAAGGTATACAAGAAGACATTGAGACATTGGGTGCATGCCCAGGCCTCTTCTTAACCACTGAACTTGCTTGATGTCAGCGTCAGTCAGCAGACGAAATGAAAGATTTTGATATCATGTTCCTGGTAATAAAGCCTGTCCTAGCCAAGAGCTCACTCTTTTCAAAGAGTAGAAAACCTAATCCTCCCTTAGCTGGTCTACAATCAAGAATCAGTGACATGCCCTGAGCATCATTGTGTATTGCCCTGAGAATGTTAATGGACAGAGAGAAGGCTTGTGAAATATACATGATTATACTTGTGACCTTAGGCAGCAATTCGTGTCCAGCTCACAGCTCGTCTTTCTTTAGAAAGTAAGAAATTATTACATTAATAACAAATTGGAAACCTCATATAGAGAGTTCTCTTCAAAGCTGATGATTACCTTTGGAGTCTAGATTTAAGAATGTTACACGTTTGCAGAATAGACGTGGCAGCTCTTACATGGCCATTCTCAATTATGCTTAAACAGCCTTCTGTCATAATCTTTCTGCTTTTCCCATATAATCTATTAACCAACTACAATATGTGTTTCTGCAAAAAAAATTAATTTGCCTTAAGCTACATTGGGTATTTGCTGACTATTAGCTGCGTAAATAGTGAGTAAATTTTGGGCTCTGCTGTATTTTTGGTAACCCACCAGGCATAGCAGGCAGGTATGGGCTGCCACCCTCTTCTAGCTGCCTATTTTTACCTGGATGAAATAACTAAACAAAACGATGTGGAGCTTTGCTGTATTTTTGGTTTCCAGCCAGATTCAACTAGCAGCGGGGCAGCTGGGGGCTGGAATCCTGAGCATGGGGAAGTCCAGGCATTTTGCCTGCCACTGCAAATTATAGCCCACAGCCAACCCAGAAAATAGTGCATTCATTGTAGCACCATATTCTGGAGCTATGCCCAGCTCTTCCAGCTGCCCTGTGGCACTGGCTAACTGGGTAATAAGGGGTTAATGTCAGGTGAATATTGCCAGCTGGTACTAAGCCCGAGATTCTTAATGTCAGGCCAATGTTAGACCTGGCCATTAGGAATCTCTGTGTTTTGTGTAGTATTTAACATTTACATAGATGTTCCTAATGGCCAGGTCTAGCATTGGCCCAACATTACAAACCTCTGGCTTAGTGCCAGCTGGCAAAATTCATCTGGACTTAACCCCTTTATTAAGCAGTTTGCCACCAACACCAGGGCAACTGGAAGAGTCAGGTACAGCGCTAGAAAATGGCGCTTCTAAGAATGCACCATCTTTTGGGGTGGCTGCGAGCTGCAATTCACTTTGGGGGAGGGTAGAAATCTTGGGCCTTTCACGCTGAGGATACCAGTCACCAACTGCCTAGTTGTACATAGCCGAGGGTAGGAGACAGCCAGCACCTGCCTGTTGTACCTGGCTGGCATTTAAAAATACGGCAAAGCCACACGTAATTTTTTTTGTCTGTTTTTATTAAATGCAAAGAAATAATGAAAAAATGTATTTTTGATCACCATCAAGATAAAACTAGGCAGCTAAGGGTGGGTGGCAGCCCGTACCTGCCTGCTGTACTTCGACTGGTGACCAAAAACACAGCGGAGCCCTATGGCACATCACATCTTGAAACCCTTTATTCTTCAGCATAATTTAGCTTTATTCACAGTCACAACAATTGCTAAATAAAAAGTGCAATAAATTCCACATGAAAAAAATGAGGCAAAAACACACCATTGGCACAGTCTTTTTTTCTGCTGCATTTTTTTCTGCAGGTGCGGATTTCTGGAAGCACAAATTCTGCACCGTTTTCTAGTCGACACAGGCTTAAACTTCATGTTTTTTTACGTGTAGCAATAGCTGAATTCATGTATTCATTAATTGCAGTGTGCGTTCGCACAATGTGCATATGCAATTGTTCTCTATAAGTACAGCCAATCACCCCACCACCTCAAATTTGCTGCGATTTTGTTTAGGAATATATATTTTTTTACATATATACAATATTAAACAACTAATCATTCATTTTGCATTACTGCTTGTAGGATGTTTTACTGTTGCAGACCTATTTTTTACAGTTTGGCTTTGGTTTATAATCATAATACTCAATAGTTAGAGAAATTTGGCTAGCTGGGATACACATGTATGTAACACAAAAACATAAAAGGCAGCCTTTGAAAAAAATAATCACAGATTTGAAAGATGTGCATCAAAATATTCCCTTGGAAAAAAGTTATTAGCATCCTTTTCATTCCATGAATCATTGCTGAATCATCTAGATGTGGATAAGGAAAACTAGCTTGATATTTATTTGACTAATTGTGAGTGGGGATTGATGTTACGGTCTTGTAGTATATCTAATATGTATGGATTGTGCCAGATATATTATGTAGTGGATTATTTTGAGAAATTTGGCATAATCTGAATGAAATTACAACTTTTTCCTTAGCTTGTAAACTATTACCGTACATTTCATTTAATACAGGCCATGTTGACTACAAAAATATTGATTTACTCAAGTTGGTCCTTCTCATACACTTTACATAACTGATGGGTAAACTCTTTTTCAGCTGTCAGCTATCCTTCTTGACTCGCCTTAAGGGTAGGGACAAACTGGCGTGAAAAAAAAAAACTGTCCAATTCTCATCCAGGAGAGTTGGAAGACTTTAAACCGTTTTTTTGGTCCGTTTGGCATACAACTGCTATGCGAGTGTCCGAGGTTTTCTCAGCTACCATCCAAGTGGTGTCAGTGTGACATTCGTGTGTTGTCCATGTTGCGTGCGTTTTTTTCATGCGTTTTCACTGAGTAATTAAATTTGGAATTGGCTGCACTGTGTGGGCATTATGAATTCAATAGATATTGTCAATTGCTGTCAGTTTGTAGTCATGTACCTTGAACATGATTATGGTCACTTGTGTATTGTCTATGGGCATTTTTTTAAGGCCATATTGTCCCATCGGAGTACTGTAATGTCTGGCAACCTTACATTGATCACCACAGAGCGTGTTTTGATCCACTGGCTTTTAATTTTACGATAGGAGCCTCCATACCCCATAATTGTTGTTTAGAGGAGGCGAGTCTGTTTCTTGGGTCAACCACTCCGACAGCAATATCATGGCCGTGGCCATATGCATACACTCTATTGGACCACCAGTCCCTTTTGTCATTGGAGGGCATGAGTCCTTCACATTTAGGCGTCATTTGATGGGCCATTAACCAAGACGCGCCTTATATCATTAGGGCTTTGTGTTCAACTCCAAACTGGCATGTTTTTTTGCAAGGGACAGTGTGTCTTTGGTTTCCCAACATTCCAATGGTGGGTGCTCAGATCCCCAAATCAAATAATTGGCATTCATGTTGTTTCATTCATAAAGGCCTGTGTAATTCAACACAATGCCACTATGATCCATGACCTATCCACAGAAGGTGCACCATGTGATAATCCTGCAATCAATTCTTAGTCCCCTGTTGGTCCTGTTAAAAGGCATGAGCTGACCCCTGCGCCTTCAAAGTACGCAACCTTTATAAATAAAAAGGTTTTGGAACTGAGACCTCAGTCCCATGGCAGCCAAATTATGGTTCTGCCCCTTGAGTGTGTCATGGTTCACATTTGCAAGTGCCATCGATTTGGGTTGTAGGTTGTGCCTTATGAATTCTCTTTGTAATTCCAAGCATATGTGTTGTCATGTTTGTGTGAAAAGATTTTTTTATCTCAGCCAATGAGTTATGAATTAAAAGCCTGACAACAGTTTCCTAAACTAAAATTATTTACTATTTTTCCCTTGGTACATGAACTTAGAAAAATGAAAATGTACATATTTTGCTCATATGTATAAAAATGCCAGACATAGATAAAACAAAAACAAACAAAATGGTGCATGTGTGCCAACATTACTCTTCCCTATAATTTTAACAGCAATTAAATGTTAGTATATGTTTGGGGGTCATGCGTAGGCCCTGCATTTGCACCTGAACTAGAGTTTTGGGAAGATGAAAGGCTATGTTGGGAAAGTTTGAGGTCCTGATTAGGGATGGGCGAATCTACTCGCTAGGACTCGTTACTCGGCGAGTAGTAAGGGACTCGCAGGACTCGGTACTCTGCGAGTTTCCCAGCGTTTACTCGCACGAGTCCAATGCAAATCAGTGGCAAACGCTGACAAAACTAGGATTGCCATTGTTTGCATTAGACTCGGCAACTGTGCCAGTGATAGCAGGGAAACTCGCAAAGTAACTGCTGTTACATTGCGAGCCGAGTCCAGCTGTCTTCTCTGTGCAGGCTGCCAGCTCCAGGGTCCTAGAGCCCGCCTGCTCACAGAGATGATGTAGCAGTGCTGAGATTGTTCTCAGTCTGCTCATTCCTTGTGCATAGACATCTATATCTATGCACAGGGGATGTAGCAGAGAGGACATCGCGTTTTGGACTACGTCGGACGGAAGTGGATTTTTTTAATTAAAGATGGAGTCCCTAATGGCTTTTTTTTTTATTTCAAATAAAAATTTTTCTCTGTGTTGTGTTTTTTTAACCCTTTATTGGAGATTCTTAGTGGCTTGTCAAACGTGGCCTGACATTAAGAATCTCGGGCTTAATACCAGCTTGTATAACAAAGCTGGTATTAACCCCTTTATTACCCAGCGTGCCACCGCCACCAGGGCCGCTGGAAGAGCGGGGTTCAGCGCCAGAGGATGGCGCTTCAATGAACGCGCCATCTTCTGGGGCGGCTGCGGGCTGCAATTTGCAGCGGGGGGTGCCCAGAAGGCTTGGGCATCCCTGCGCTGCGGATTCCAGCCCCCAGCTGCTTAGCTGTACCCGGCTAGACATAGAAATTGCGCGGAGCCCCACACATTTTTTTTTATTATTTCATGAATTTCAAAGTCAGAGTCTCAGAGTCAGAGTCTCAGAGTCAGAGTCAGAGTCTCAGAGTCAGAGTCTCAGAGTCAGAGTCAGAGTCTCAGAGTCAGAGTGTCAGAGTCTCAGAGTCAGAGTCTCAGAGTCAGAGTCAGAGTGTCAGAGTCAGAGTGTCAGAGTCTCAGAGTCAGAGTCTCAGAGTCTCAGAGTCAGAGTCTCAGAGTCAGAGTCTCAGAGTCAGAGTCAGAGTCAGAGTGTCAGAGTCAGAGTCTCAGAGTCAGAGTCAGAGTCTCAGAGTCAGAGTCAGAGTCTCAGAGTCAGAGTCTCAGAGTCAGAGTCAGAGTCTCAGAGTCAGAGTCTCAGAGTCAGAGTCTCAGAGTCAGAGTCTCAGAGTCAGAATCTCAGAATTCCATGAAATAATTTAAAAAAAATGCGTGGGGCTCCGCACAATTTCTATGTCTAGCCAGGTACAGCTAAGCATCTGGGGGCTGGAATCCGCAGTGCAGGGATGCTCAAGCTTTCTGGGCACCCCCTGCTGCAAATTGCAGCTAGCAGCCGCCCCAGAAGATGGCGCGTTCATTGAAGCGCCATCCTCTGGCGCTGAACCACGCTCTTCCAGCGGCCCTGGTGGCAGTGGCACGCTGGGTAATAATGAGGTTAGGGCCAGCTTTGTATTATCAGCTGGCCCTAAGCCCGAAATTTATGGCGGTCACGCCAATATTAGACATGACCGCCATGAATTTCTATTAAATTGTTTTAAAAAAAACACAACACAGAGAAAATTTTTATTAGAAATAAAAAAAAAAGCCATTAGGGACTCCATCTTTAATTAAAAAAATCCTCTTCCGTCCGACGCAGTCCAAAACGCAATGTCCTCTCTGCTCATCCCTGTGCATAGATATAGATGTCTATGCACAGGGAATGAGCAGACTGAGAACAATCTCAGCACTGCTACATCAGGCAGCAGGCGGGCTCTAGGACCCTGGAGCTGCGGCAGCCAGCACACAAAGCAGACAGGACTCTTATCTTTGCGAATTTCCCAGCGATTACTTGCAAAGTAAACTAGTCCAATGCAAATCAATGGCAATGCGAGTCTCTGACAAAACTAGGATTGCTTCAGGCTGAAGCTTCCGAGACACATCTGTGATTTGTAAATCGCACACTACTCGCTATTACTCGCTTCCCCATTCATTAACATTGGACTCGCTAGACTCGCAACGAGTAGCGAGTCCTGTGCTCGGACTCGCTAGAGTCAAGCGATTCCGAGTAATTTAGGATTCGCCCATCACTAGTCCTGATTTGTTCCCATTTCTTTAAATTGCCCCTGATTGGGATGGGCATAGGAGGCCTTTAAGGTGTGTGTGGCCCTGATTGGGTGGTTGGTAAGAGTGTTATTACCTGCTTGGTAATAACATAGAACTTTATTCATTCCTACGGAAGCTTGTATTGCTGCCCATAGGAATGTGGGTATGTTGGCTGTGCGCATGACCTTAATTAGTGTGCCTCAGAAAATTAGCATTCCCTGCGCCATGTTGAAGACCTTGTGGTTCACAGGTTTGCCATGTGTTAGGCCAGGGATGTGGCTCGTCTCCATACTCAACATTGTGTGCTGGCTGACCTACTTGTGGGGCCATTTATGGGAATGTTGGTAACAGTGGCAAGGCTACGATATTGCTTCTCTGGGGCCCCTAAGGACAGGAATTTTAGGATGTTATATCAATTTGAGGGCCGAGTGAGGATGATGATGAGGGCGTCTCAGTTCCCACTGTGTTTGTGTTGGCCAGCAAATTGTCCTGAGAATTCTGCCATTGTTTGAGCATCAGAAATACCAGCCGTGGTTTGTTGGGGGAACACAGGCCTCAAGGACAATTTGCACAGCACCCTTGCCCGAAGCCTCACAGGGCATGAGATTTCCCGTAGATAATTACTGAGGCTACGATTAAAAGCCTCCTCACCATCATCACTCACTGTGCGGGCCAGATATTGGAGCACCTCAGAATCCATGTCTCGCCTTTAGTTACTGGTGGACAACTGTCGCCTGCGCATAGACCAACATGTCAAAATTGTGACAGCGGTGACCAAGCCATTGGCACATTTGGACGAACATTTGCCCCCAAGTCCTCCGGCGGTTGTTTGCTTGGCCCTGGCAAGGGCTCCACATTGCTTGCCAGTGTTCCGGGTAATGTTACTGATGAGGACGCCTCATTATCCTCTTGGGAGACTGATGCTTTTCCGCTCTCCTCAGCAGATTCCGCAGCACGATCAGTGTGGCACTCTATTTCGGAGGCAGATGGCTGGTGCAGGTGGCTCTTGGTGCTACCAAATTTCAACAAATTTCGTATACAGCAATTATTTAGCTACATGAGAAATAATGCATAAAAATACATACAGCCTAAGTTCCAGCACAGGAGCAATTTAAGCACAGGAGAAATTTAAGCGGGTAAAATAAATGTATGGGCGTTCTTGGGGAGCCTCTGACCCATTGGTTGGCATATTCCTCAACTCCCACCTGTACTGGTCCCGGCAATTACGCCATCTCTTTGTGACCATGTCCACTGTGGTGTAAAATGCCATAAAAAAAAAAGAGTAGCACAAATAACACTGACATGGCAATATTACCACAAAGCAATTAGTAAAGATGAACCAGCATAATATGTTACCCTGATTAATCTGGATATCTCGGGAGCTGTCATCTTAACATGGGAATATTTGGTGAGTGATGTTCACCCATGAGGCTTCTTTCTTATGCCGGTCCACATAGGAGGCATCTCGGGGGTCTCACAACTCGGGCCTATCCTGAACCAAAACTATCAGCATCTCTACATTGATGGA
Organism: Allobates femoralis; assembly: GCA_033576535.1. Classification (NCBI taxonomy): domain Eukaryota; kingdom Metazoa; phylum Chordata; class Amphibia; order Anura; family Aromobatidae; genus Allobates; species Allobates femoralis. Next base: position 383,179,694 of record JARQOC010000004.1, read on the forward strand.
TGGTGTCATATTGATCAGCTCCGTGGAGGTATGCTTCCAGAATAAGTGTGGGTACAGCAGCCTTCTATTTCCTTGTTTGCCATGTGATGGAGACTTATTAAGCTTAATTCCTGTGTTCAAACTTTCAGCTGAGAAAAAATTGCATCGCACAAGGATGGTTCGTGTGCTGTCCAATTTTTTGTCAGACCCATAGGTTTGCATTGGCGACTCTCGCGTGAAAATTGCAGACTGTCGCAGTATGTTACAAGTTTTTTCTCATTCAGAATCTGGATAAGATAAAAGCGTCCAAGAGATGCAAGTCTGTTGTATCACATTGCCTAACATGGGGCCAACTGCAATGCGTGAAAATCACACATTGAAGTCGTCCGATTTTCACTCCAGTATGGCCTTGCCCTTGGACTTGCACACTCTATTGAGTCAACCATCCATGTGTTCTCAATAACTAAGAAGAAAATAAGCTGCTGCCTCCTCCTCCTAAACTCTTCTGGAAATATGATTTATTCTTTTTTCCCTTTGAAATATGTTGTCCAAATATAATCTGAGTACTGAAACACATGCTAAATTGATCGGTTTGGTTGGGTTGCCTATTATACATAAAAGAACTTTAACAAATTATTCCACTTTTAAGGGGTATTATAGCTAGCAATACAGACTCATAATCAGGCTCGGACTGGCCCACGGGGAAACAGGAAAATTACTTGGTGGGCCCCTTTGCTGGAGTGGGCCCTACACTCCACTTACAGAATATGTAAATAAAAGAAGAGAAAGAGCGCTATAGTGAGGACCCAGGGGGGTGGTAAAATTAAGGTTTATAGGCTCACTAACCTTGTCCAGTTGTGCACAGACCTTGCACAATGGAGGTATACAAAATTACGCTTCCTGATTCGAGAGGTTGCAGTCATGTGACTTACACCATGTGACCGGGTGGGTGTTCTTCTATGACATCACGGCAGGTCCTTCAAGCCTGGAGCAGCTTCCAATGTTCTCAATGGATGGATGTATACAAACAGCAAATATCGGTCCTGCCTGAGGAAAATTGTTTGCTATCGAAACACGTCACGGTCGGGAGAGTGTAAAGCTGTATTAACCCCTTCCCGACCTATGGATGTGTGCATGGATGGGTGTCTCTACGTGTGTGGATGTCTCTGCATGCATGGATGTGTGCATGCATGTATGTATGTGTTCATGCATGGATGTGTGTGTGCATGGATGGATGTGTGCATGCATGGATGTCTGCATGCGTGGATGTCTGCATGCATTGATGTCTCTACATGCATGGATGTCTCTGCGTGCATGGATGTCTCTGCGTGCATGGATGTCTCTGCATGCATGGCTGTCTGTGTGAATGGATGGATTTGTGCGTGCATGGATGTGTGCGTGCGTGGATGTGTTCGTGCATGGATGTCTGCATGCGTGGATGTCTCTGCATGCGTGGATGTGTGTGTGCATGGATGTGTGCATGCATGGATGTGTGTGTGGATGTCTGCGTGCGTGGATGTCTCTGCATGCATGGATGTCTCTGCGTGCGTGGATGTGTGCATGCGTGGATGTGTGCAAAGAAGATAATTTGTTAAAAAAAAGTAATTTTTCATTTTTATGAATCAATTTGTGAAGCACCTGGGGATTCAAAGTGCTCACTATGCATCTAGATACGTTCCTTGGGGGGTCTAGTTTCCAAACTGGGGTCGCTTGTGAGGGAGCTCCAATGTTTAGGCACACAGGGGCTCTCCAAACGCGACATGGTGTCCACTAACAATTTGAATGGAAAATTTGTTCAAATTGTTAGCAGAAACCATGTCGCGTTTGGAGAGCCTGTGTGTGCCTAAACATTGAAGCTCCCCCACATGTGACCCCATTTAGGAAACTAGACCCCCCCAGGAAACTTATCTACATGGGTGGTGAGCACTTTGAACCCCCAGATGTTTCACAAATTGATCTGTAAAAATGAAAAATTACATTTGTTTTCACAAACATTTTCTTTTAGCCTAACTTTTTTTCATTTTCAGATTATTAACCCTTCAGGTGCTTCACAGGAACTAAAGTAACGTGGAAGGAAAAAATTGACATTACAATTTTTCTAACAAAAATGTTCTTTTAGCCTCAATTCTTTCATTTTCACATGGGCATCCTAAAATTTGTTAGGCAATTTTTCCTGAGTACACTGATACCTCATATGTGGTCATAAACCACTGTTTGGGCGCATGGCAGAGCTCAGAAGGGAAGGAGCGCCATTTCACTTTTTGAATGGAAAATTAGCTCTAAAAGTCAAATTGCGCTCCTTCCCTTCTGAGCCCTGCCGTGCGCCCAAACAGTGGTTTATGACCACATATGAGGTATCGTTGTACTGAGGAGAAATTGCCCAACAAATTTTATGATGCATTTTATCCTGTTGCCCATGTGAAAATCAAAGAATTGAGGCTAAAAGAACATTTTTGTTAGAAAAATTGAAATGTCAATTTTTTCCTTCCACGTTACTTTAGTTCCTGTGAAGCACCTGAAGGGTTAATAATCTTCTTAATGTAGTTTTGAGTAGCTTGAGGGGTGCAGTTTTTGGAATGGTGTCACTTTTGGGTGTTTTCTGTCATGTACACCCCTCAAAGGGACTTCAAATGTGATGTGGTCACTAAAAAAAATGGTTTTGTAAATATTGCTGGAAAAATGAGAAATTGCTGATGAACTTTGAACCTTTATAACTTCCTACAAAAAAAAATGTTTTTCCCAAAATTGTGCTGATGTGAAGTAGACATGTGGGAAATGTTATTTATGAACTATTTTGTGTCACATAACTCTCTGGTTTAGCAGAATAAAAATTAAAAATTTGAAAATTGCTAAATTTTCAAAATCTTTGCCAAATTTTTGATTTTTTCACAAATAAACGCAAAAATTATCGACCTAAATTTAATACTAACATGAAGCCCAATATGTCATGAAAAAACAATCTAGGATCCATTGAAGCGTTCCAGACCCGCCAGTACTGACACCCCACCCTTGGGAAGCTACAAAAATGAAATATCCAGCTCAAGGAGAGGAAGCACACCTTTATTTGTTCATAGCACAAAATAAACAAAGAAAAATAAAAAAACAGGGACAGGAGTATAATTTCTTATACATGTTCTGCACAGACACATGTTCACACTACACCCATTTAACAGACATAACCTAAGCTAGAAACAAAATTAGCAAATACCTTGCTATAAAAAATATAAAACAAAGTTATACAAATAAGTGACATAGGGTATTTAGCACACACTGTCTTTTGATAAAAAAAAAAGTGCAAAGCTATCCCACCGAGACAAGGTGTGCCTCAATTTGGATGGTCCTGAATCTCACCTTGCGTCAAGCAACATCAATCTAGATGATGCAAAGAAGGGTCGGGGCCCGACTATACGGACACTCCACCATTGGAAGATACATTAATTTAATATTTAGCTCAAGAGAGGGGGCTATTGACCGGTTTGTGCATAGCACAAGGAAAAACAAGAAAGAAACAAAACATGAACCGAAGTAAAAGTTGGTACACATGCACTGCTTGGAAGCGTGTTCACACTGTGGCCATGTAATTGATAAAACCTGCTGGAAAATTAAGTAAAAAGTAATAGTACATATAAATAACATAGGGTGCTTAGTACAGACTGTTTTTATTAATAATAATTTTTATTTCTATAGTGTCAAACATTCTGCAGCACTTAAAGAGCGAGCAGCACAACCTCCCCGCCCAGGAGCATTGAGCCAGTTCAATCGGAGAAGGTTAAAGGGAACCTGACCCCTCCAAATCACCCCCAACCCTTTTAATACCTGTCCCTGCACCCTAATATATCAGTATTAGTGCTCCTTTTCTATAAAAAAAAAAGTGCTCTGTAACATTGGAATAATCAACAAGATACACTTACAAATCTGAGACTTCTTGTCTCTGAATAAGTCTCAGAGGGCATTCCCTGTGAGACTCTCCCTCCCTAGGTGCTCATTTTCACGCCCCAAATAATCCACCCTCTCTCTGTCTGTGCTGCTGTGATGTGGAGCTGAAGGCAGGACTAATGATTTGCATTCTGTGAGTGACAGAGAGTGGGAAGGGCAAAGCCTACACAAGCAGAGGAACACAGACAGAGAGAGGGTGGATCCTCGAGGCTGCTAAACAACACGCCCTAAGGGCTAAAGAATATAGCCCCTGCTAATTATAATCCCTAATGAGTAAGTATTAAAAGTTTTTATGCACTTTCACAGGATGCTTTTAGGAGACGAAAGAAGTGTGAGATTAGTGATGGGATGCTTCAGGGACATGTTTTGGCAGCTTAGGAGGCGTTCTGGAGGTGACAGGATCCCTTTAAGGTCATGCACTGAGCCTACCGGATGTGGGTATCCATTGGCAGAGCTCTGAGTCGGGACACGTCACCTGGCTTAATTACCCCTCGGGAGCTGCGGAAGAAGCCAGGGCTCAGCCGAAGTACAGACCTCTGACTGAATTCAGAGGGGACATGTACAGACAATATTATATTATTATATTATATTATAATAAGCACTTCTTCCACACCCAGCCACTAATCAACACCTGAAACCTCTTTAGCTACAGATATATTCTGAACCACAAGTCTGATCCAGACTTAGTCTGATCCATGTATCTTTCAAACTACATCTTTCAAAATACATTTTCTAAGTACAATACTTAGAAATGGACTGGAACTGACTGGCAGGTAAATGAATATAAATCCCCCACAATGTTTCCATTCTAATCTCTACCACCCACTTCACTTCATATTAACTCCTTCAATCCCTTCCACAAATAAGGAACTAGTCATCAGTCCACCCTTCCTCCCCAGCCATCTTACCTCCTCTTGACTACTATTTCTCCCCATACTGGCTGCATCACCTTGTCCTCGGCTCCACCATCCTGTCCCGGACTGCTAGATCTCGTCCCCAGCCACATCTCCCCTGGACTGTAGCTCATACCTTGATGGCATTCCACCCCGGACTGAACCCTGGATGCCTCACCTGTCCCACGGCTGCTCCATCAGCCAACCCAGCAATCGCCTCTGTCAACCCCGACCGCCTCGACTGATCCCCCAACTTCCCCATCTGACCCATCCATCCGACCCCCCACCTTGCATCTCATCCCCGGTCATCACCTCATCCCGTGACCACTCCCCACTGATGATCATTCACCCACTACCACAACTTTCCCCACTCTGCGTCTGACCCCTGCTGCCACACTCACTCCCTGTTCTCCGTATGCAATGTTCCCGCTACTCCTCACTCTCACTCCCATCCTTCTCCACTTCCTACTACCCCTACTTATCCCCCCTCCCAGCAACAAAATACTGCTCTCACCCTCCATCCTGCCGAACCACCTCACCCACTTCACCAACCTTTTCATTCACTTTCAATCCTCAATCACCAAACAAGCACGCCCGCCTCACAGGCTCTCATGCTCTCACCTGCTAACCCTCTGCCTACTCCTCCTCCTTGCCGGTGACATCTCCCCCAATCCTGGCCCCCCCCGCAACATCCCCACAACAACCTTCATCCCGCGACCCACTGCCAACCCTCGCAACCTCACCACCACTCGCCCTCGCAACCCCACCAACATTAAACCCATTCCCCCAACCCATGCCCCACCTACCGCTCTACCCGACGCACTCTGGAATGCCCGCTCAGTGTGCAACAAACTCCCCGACATCCATGATCTCTTTATCTCCAGGAAACTGTCATTCCTTGGCCTCACCGAGACCTAGCTCACCCCCTCCGACACGGCCTCCCCTGCTGCACTATCCTACGGTGGCCTCAGCCTGTCCCACACCCCCCGTCCCTCTGGCAAACACGGCGGTGGAGTCGGCATACTGCTGTCCTACTCCTGCACCTTCAGCCCTATCCCCCAGCCCCCATCCGTCACTGTCCCCTCCTTCGAAGCCCACTCAGTCCGAATCTTCTCCCCCTGCAACCACCAAATAGCCATCATCTACCGCCCCCCCGGACCCACCGCCTCCTTCTTTGACCACTTCACCACCTGGCTACTTCACTTCCTCACCACTGACATCCCCTCCATCATCATGAGCGACTTCAATATCCCCATTGACACTCCCCGGCCAGCCGCCTCCAACCTTCTTTCCTTGACCACTTCCCTAGGGCTCTCCCAATGGTCCTCCTCTCCCACCCACGAACAAGGCCACACGCTTGACCTCATCTTTACCCGCCTTTGCTCCCTCTCTAACCTCACAACCTCGGTACTCACACTGTCCGACCACCATCTCTTGACCTTCTCCGCCCTCTCCTCCCCTGCCACACTACCCCCTCTCCGCAAACTTGATCACCCTCGCCGAAACCTAAAAGATCTTGATCTTCCTTTATTCTCTGAATCACTCCTCCCTCTCAACGACATACCCTGCGCTGACGACATTGACATTGCACCACCCTATACAACACCACCATAATGAACGCTCTCGACCTAGCCGCCCCCCTCACTCTCCATGCTCCACGCATTAACAGGCAACCCTGGCACACCACCCTCACTAAAAACCTGAGACGGGCATCCAGAGTCGCCGAGAGGAGATGGAAAAAGTCTCACACCCCCGAGCACTTTCCTCTGTTCAAGCAATCCATCACTGACTTCAAGACGGCACTTGCTACCGCCAAGCAAGTGTTCTTCTCATCCCTTATAACCTCTCTGTCCCGCAACCCCAAACAGCTCTTCAAAACTTTCAACTCCTTACTTCGCCCGCCTGCTCCTCCCCCTTCTTCCCACATCTCTGCTGAAGACTTTGCGACCTTCTTCAAGGAGAAGATCGACAAGATCAGAAGCAGCTTCGGTCCACTATCCCACAACTCCCCTTCCCACCTACACTGCCCTCCTCCTCCATCAGCCACTTCCCCCCCATAACTGAAGACCAACTCTCCTCCCTAATGTCAAAATCACACCTCACCACCAGCGCCCACGACCCACTCCCATCCCACTTCATTCCGAACCACACCTCCATTTTCATCCCAGCCCTCACCCACCTCTTTAACCTTTCACTTAGCACTGGTACCTTCCCCTTGGCCTTCAAACACTCCCTAATCACGCCCATCCTAAAAAAAACCTCACTTGACCCTACCTCTGTCTCTAACTATTCCCCCATATCTCTTCTCACATTCGCCTCTAAGCTACTTGAACAGCACGTCCACTCCGAACTGTCCTCTCACCTCTCCTCGTGCTCCCACTTCGACCGCCTACAGTCCGGCTTCCGACCCCTCCATTCCACCGAAACAGCCCTGACCAAAGTCACTAACGACCTACTGACCGCCAAGAACAAACACCAGTACTCGATCCTGCTACTCCTTGACCTGTCTGCCGCCTTCGACACGGTTGACCACACCCTTCTTCTCCGGATCCTGGAATCCCTTGGCATCACCCTCCTTGCCCTCTCCTGGATCTCCTCATACCCAGTGGACCGGACCTTCAGCGTCTCGCACTCCCCACACCTCCTCCTCACCCTACCCCCTTTCTGTCGGAGTCCCCCAAGGTTCGGTCCTGGGACCCCTACTTTTCTCCATTTACACTCTCGGCCTAGGGCAACTCATTGAGTCCCATGGCCTCCAGTACCACCTCTACGCCGACGACACCCAAATCTACCTGTCCGGCCCTGACATCACCTCCCTACTCTCGAAAATCCCACAATGCCTTTTCGCCATCTCATCCTTCTTCTCTGCTCGCTTCCTTAAACTCAACATGGACAAAACTGAATTCATAGTCTTCCCCCCAAGAAATTCCACTCCACCTCCCAACCTATCCATCTGCATCAACGACTGTGCCCTCTCCCCAGTCCCCCAAGCCAAGTGCCTCGGGGTAATCCTTGACTCCTCCCTATCCTTCAAGCCCCACATCAAGGCCCTCACCACTTCCCTCCGGCTCCAGCTCAAGAACATCTCACGGATCCGCTCGTTCCTCACCCACGACACCGCTAAAACACTCATCCATGCTCTTATCATCTCCCGCCTTGACTACTGCAACCTCCTTCTCAATGGCCTCCCGGCTAACTCCCTCACACCTCTCCAGTCTATCCTCAACTCCGCTGCCCGACTCATCTACCTGTCCTCCCGCTACTCCCCTGTCTCCCCCCTCTGCCAAGCCCTTCACTGGCTCCCCGTCTCCAAGAGATCCCAATTCAAAACACTAACCATGGTGTACAAAGCCATACACAACCTGGCCCCACCATACATCTCCGACCTGGTCTCCCGATACCTACCCTCACGCAACCTCCGCTCCTCCCAAGAACTCCTCCTCTGCTCCCCCCTCATCACCTCTTCGCACAACCGAGTCCAGGACTTCCCCCGGGAATCTGCCTTACTCTGGAACTCCCTACCCGAACACGTCAGACACTCTCCTACCCTGAGTAGCTTCAAGTGTCACCTGAAGACTCACTTGTTCCGTCAAGCCTACAACCTGCCATGAGACCCAGGCGACCGCCCCATACCTGAAATTCCCCCATCCTACTGTATCCTAACCCACCCCTCATAGACTGTGAGCCCTCGTGGACAGGGTCCCTGCCCCTTCTGTACCTGTACGTCCTGATCGCCTAGATTTAGTGTACTTGTTCTTGTCTCCCTCATTCTCATGTAAAGCGCCATGGAACCTAATGGCGCTATATAAGTAAATAATAATAACAATAATAATATGAAACAATACAAAAGTATACAGCTATCGCACCGTGACAAGGTGTACCCCAATCGGGACGGTTCCCAATATAATACTAAAACTTCATCTCTCATCAAATGACATTTAAAGCAGTGTGTACTAAGACCCTCTGGGATCCGATAGCTTTTTACTTAATTTTTTTACAGCAGGGTATGTGCTCTTAAATGCTGATTTGGTTTCTATCTTAGGATTTGTCCGTTAAATAGCCATATGCCTATGTACAGACAAGGAAAGCATCTTATTATTCATTTAAAGGGAATATGTCAGCAAGTTCTTGCTATGGAATCTTAGACCTCTATGATATAAGGAAACAGAGCCTTATTCCAGCCATATGACACTAAAATGATTAGTGCAGTTTTTGTAGAATTCTTGCTTTCTCTCTAGTAGATGTAGTGTCCACATTTCTGAACTGTATACAACCCTACACATACACCTTATTGGCAGTTTCTTGTGAATACTGTGCATTTTAAATAAATTGCCGACCTGTGATGGTCTTACCCAAATTACCCTGACTGACTTGCATTGTGAGTCCTAGTCCTGCAATGATAATCTCCTGCAGAAAAGATTTTGATTTTATTGAAAGTAGCAAAAAAGACAGTTCCATCCTACAATGCTAAAGCATGGAAACATGAATATAGAACATGGAATAGCATTATAGCTAAGGAGGTATTAAAAAATGAGACATTTAGCACATAAAAATGGACATCTCTATAGCCACACGGTAGTACATTGAGGCGTGTCTCCTTACTGGGAACCTACACTAAAGTTAATACTTCTCTCTGGGTAAAAAACCTCCCTTTGTATGGGCGAGTAGGAACCTGCTAATTAAAGGATAAAAACACCTGAGACTTATGGGGGAGGGCTGCACAGACAGAAGGTATGACCTTGTAACATAAATAAGAAAAAACTGCCTGCACTCCCTAACCTGCAATGTGAACAGATGCTAACTGAACATAAAATAATGTAACATAAAAGATACTTGTACTCTGCAATGCTAAGGCATGGAAATATTAATATAGAACACAGAGCATTATAGCTAAGGAGGTATGAAAAAAATTATACACTTGGCTTTAGTATAATGTAACAATATAGACAGTTGCACTCTGCAATGCTAAGGGTACCGTTACACGTCGCAATATTGCCTGGCAATTTCATTTGCAATTTGCTGCTTGCAGTGAAATCATGGACACATTGTTCTATCTTGTTGCCGTGTACAAATGTAACAATGTGTCCATCATTTCACTGCCACCAGCAAATTGCAAGTGAAATTGCATGCAATGTTGCGACGTGTAACGGTACCCTTAGCATCTATTGAAATTATGTCACACAGCCTGATAAGTGACATATCCCTGGAATCAGGGCTTTACCACCTACATTATTCTATTTAAGATTAAATAGCAAAAAACTGCTGACAGATTCACTTTAACAACCAAGTTTATTAATTCACTAGCTGTGAGCCCGATGCAAATGCATCGGGTGTCTAGAATATTTTTTTTTTTTTTTTTAAATTTTCAAATAATAATCCAATTATTCCAATGACATCTTTACACCAACTACATATATTTGTATGGTTGATATAATTTAAGGAAAATTGAACTATTATGTTGTAAGGGTCTTAGAACACAAAGTAGCAATACTTCTTAATATGTCAATTGTTTGAATTGATGAATTAACAGTACTAATATATGTATCAGCTAGTTTGTGTCAGCCCACCAATCGCGTCAAGATGCCCTTACGCCTGGTGGGACCTACTCTAACTAAATCCGAATTGATATAATTTAGATATTTGTATTATCTTGATTTTTCTTAGATTTTTTGAGGATTGTGATGTAAATAATAAAATTTTCTAAATTGATACAGAAGGAGTTACCAACTACAGACTTGCAGCAATATCCATACAATAACAAAAAAACTTGTAGTTAACCTACGGTAAATGGAGTTAACATAGCTTCAACAGGTGCATAAGATGCATCCACTAACTAACCACAGGTGACTGCAGTTGATGTGGATGAGACTGCTGCAACTATGTTGTCTGCACAAACCGCAAGTTAAGTACAAATTACATATATGCAATTATGAAAATTACAGCAAGTATGTTCTTGGTGAGTCCTTCATGATCAATTATTATCATTTAGTATATTCCTCAACAAAGTGAAAAAATCTAAGAAAATTGTCGTGGTAGAATCTAATTAATAATTTATGTTTGTCCCTATCTATCTAAACATGTGGAACACACCTTGCTAATGAGATGTGTGTGAACAGCCGTCCCACCCGTCTCTTAGCTGTTCACAAAAACCTCTCCCTTTAAAGAATAAGAATCAAATCTCTCAGCACGTAGAGTACTGGAGCTTTAAATAGTGGTTTCTATCACCCTGTGATAAAATCAGAATGATACACATCTCCAATGAAATATGAAATGTGTTTTTCCACAAACATTGTATAAACTATGCACATAAAAAACTGTAATTGAAAAGACTAAACTAATTTTTTTTTTTTTTTTTTTTTTTTTTTTTTTTTAAATAGAAAAGGTAAAAATATAAAATATGCCAAAGTTCATCCCAAAATATTCCGATAGACAATATTTTTGGTGAAGACTTTCTCACAGTTAGGCACCAATTTGCCTTGAATGCATGAATCCACCACTTTCACCTTCACATTGCATCGTCTCTTCACACGTGAGAAAGCCACATATAATTGTCCATGACCAAAAACAGGTTCTGGCAAATAAATCCCCACTTTCTCCAAAGTTTGTCCTTGGGATTTATTTATGGTCATGGCAAAGGCAGGCTTCACGGGAAATTGCCGACGTCTTAGTTTGAAAGGCAATCCAGTCTCTGATGGACAGAGATCAATTCTTGGAATGAAGACTACATTTCCTTCATCCGAGCCAGAAATTACTTTTGCTTGTATCAAGTTGTCAAACAAAGCAATAATAATCATCCGAGTCCCGTTGCAAAGTCCTTTTCTGCTGTTAAAATTACGCAAAAGCATTATAATTGTACCAACTTTTAATTTGAGGAGATGAGAAGGCATTCCTGTTGGTGTTAGAGAATTTAGAAATTCCACGGGATATTGTTCGGGATTTTCTGTCTCATCTGGATCAATAGAATCGTGGCTCAAATATTCCATGTATTCTCCAGGAATACAATCCATAACTTTTGAATTGATCAAATCCACAGCGTCATTTTTGGGACAAAGAATGGCATGTGATGCAGCATTCTGAATACTTTCGTCATTATTCACATCAATGACAATGTTTTCACCAAATATGTCCAAGATTAAAGAGCCAGTGCAGATCATGTCTTGCGGGATCTCAATGACATCATCACCAAGGTTGTAATCATTGGACAATTCTCCATTTCCCAATTGAATTAACCAATTGCTATAATCAGTATCAATGGAGCGCATGTTGTTAAAGAGCGGCAATTGATTGAAAAGCTGCCATTGTCGTGAATATTTAATACAGCTCTCTACGATGTCTGTCCTTGTTCCATGAGAGATGATAGGAAGACACTGCCGAAAGTCTCCTCCCAGAACAATGACTTTTCCTCCAAAGGGTAATTTATTTTTCTTGGAGACATCAGTTGTCATGACATCCCGTAATAATTGATCAATTACATGCAAAGCATATTTTGACAACATAGTAGACTCATCGATGATGAAGAGTTTGGTAGTCTTCAAATGTTGGGCCGCATCAGTATCATTTTTGATTCTTGAAACAGATGTCTCATTAATTGGTATTGGTATGCCATACAGTGAATGGATAGTTCTTCCTCCTTGCAATAGATTAGCAGCAATCCCTGTACTGGCTGCAGGTGAGACAACTTCTCCTTCTCCTCTCAGTTCATGAATCAATAGATGATAGAGATATGTTTTCCCACTTCCACCGGGACCGTCAAGGAAAAAGCACTTTGGCTTATCACTTGTATCCTCTAAAGCTTTATGGATTGCATTATAGGCCAAACGTTGTTGATCATTTAAGGTGGCTTTCATTTCATGTGCTCTTACTAACTCTTCTTCTTTATTGTATTGAGGACGAATGTGTGGTTTTCTTTTTGGGCGTGGCAGATTAAAATCAATAAAATGTTTAGCATGAAATTTTAAAACATGCTCAACATCAGTCATGGCATATCCTTCACAATGCTCACAATCATCAGTGTCAGGGTGGTAGGCATGGCAGTAATCTTGAACGAAGTGTTGTTTAAATTCTTGCCACAACTCCAGGGGATGATTAGGAGGACCAAAGACACAAATATACGCAAACATTTCACGGAGCTGTGCAGGCATATTGAGAACACAGGCATCCAATAAAGTTTTTCTCCAAACACTGTCATCGAAGAGCAATCCAAGGGCTAATGCCGCCTCTTTAAACGTTGGGTATGTGACTTCCTTAACAGTCTTAAGGTTATCAAAACTTGTAGCTCCTTTAACATGGAGTAACAACAGCCTTAAAAAATACCGTTCTTGTTCTTGAATACTAACAGTGTAGAGTCTACCAATGACTGAAGCACCTCCTCTCCTTCTAACTTCCCATGCACCTTCTTTCCAAACATAATGCTCAGGAATTTGACGATATAAGTACTCCCGAGCATTGGGATCATTCTCATTGAGGGTAAAGTAGGCCATGAGTGTTGATTGTCTGTCCATTGAATAACTGATGTTGTCCGCAGAATCACCCTCGTGAAAAAAAAGTGATTGTGAATGAGGCAGATGTACTGCAAGACGAATAATGCTGTGAGATTGTCTATGCATTTGAAAAGCAAAGATTCGCCAAGCTGCCTCTGGTGCACTGACATATCTGGAATCCATGAATTTATGAGTTTCATCGTGTCTGATGTTGGTTTCACAAATTTCCACATTGGCTTTGTCATGACCTTTGTACACATATTTAAAGAGGTATTTTACACTCTGAATGGAAGCACATATTTCCACATTGATATGGCACTTATATTTTAATAGAAGGAAAGGGTTATATGGAACCACCCAAGAATTATCAATCATCTTGGAATGGTGTGGAAAAGAAGGTCCTTCGTTTCTTTGATAACTTGGATATGCATCCTCAGGGATAACAGTTTTAGTTTGAAACTGTTTTGGAAAATTTTTTTTACACTTTCCATTCTCCATACATGGAGAATTGGGATTGTGTTGTCCACAGGGGCCATGGATCATGTGTTGCATGACAATTTGATGGAGCACAGGGTAATGTGATGGATCAGGAATTTCAGCCCAAACAGTATTATCGACTTCTACCTCAGTTCTTAGTTTTGAGTTGGCATCCAGAATAATTAGAATGTGAGCATGTGGTAGGCCTCGCTTTTGAAATTCTATCACATGAACCATAGCACAAACCTTGCCAAATAATCCAGAATTAATATCTTTCAAAAGGGCTTCAAGTTTAATCCTGAATACACGGGCCACTAAATCCGGGCGATGTTCAGCACGCTGCCATGGCTGTAAATTGGTTACAATTTCACTCCATTTCGGATTGCAGGTAGGGATGAGCGAGTCTACTCGCTAGGACTCGTTACTCGGCGATTCTTAAGGGACTCGCCGGACTCGGGAATCGGCGAGTCTTTTAGCGAATACTCGCTCAGTAACGAGTCCAAATCCGGCGAGTCGGTTTGCGGCAGGCGGGCTGCTTCGCGGCTGGAGGAGGTAAGGTCAGCTTTGATAGCCCCCCCAGGCCGCCGGGTCCAACAGCACCCCCCCCCCCCCCCCCCCGGTTCTCAAGGCTGCCTGGACCCGACAGCACCCCCCCCCCCCCGGTTCTCAAGGCTGCCTGGACCCGACAGCACCCCCCCCCCGGTTCTCAAGGCTGCCTGGACCTGCCACCCAGGGGAAGAGGCTCCAGCCAGCCCCTGAGTCCAATGCTCCGAATCCTAGCGAGTCTGCGATTCCGAGTCCTGTATTATCTATTCAGGACTCGCGAATCCATATTCCCTATTCTTTAACATTGGACTCGCTAGACTCGCCACGAGTACCGAGTCCTGGGCTCGGACTCGTGCGGGTCTAGCGATTCCGAGTAATTTAGGACTCGCTCATCCCTAATTGCAGGTCATTGTTATAAAAAGATCTGGTCTTCCAAATTTAGTTACAATCGCCATGGCATCTTGATACCTCTGCTGCATGTTTCGGGGACTTCCCTCAAAGGAAGATGGTAAAATTACGGTTTTGCCAATGGGGATTCCTTTTTCTACGGATTTTCTAAGTAAATGTTCTTGAAGGAGACAATAATCTTCCACCTTCAAATCCTTCTGGTGTTGTCGTATAAAATTTAAACGATTGGCCTCGATCTTAACATAGGCATCCACCAAGTACTGCTGTGTCAGTTTTCCTCCATTAAGGACAGGATTGAATTCTGTCCGTACTGACAGCAAATAACAGTAATACTGCAGCTGTGTCACCCTGCGAGGATTTTGGCCTTGCTGCATGAGTGATTCATGCCACCCTTGCTCTCCATGAGGGAAAAACAATGGATACAGTAATGCATCCAAATTACTGTGTAAAATACTTATTTGCTGTGTTTTGGGGGCCAACGGATTATTTGTGTCTGGTTTTAGATGTATTAAAATGTCTCTATTAAATGGTGGCTCTCCATCAGCATTTTCAAAGATGACTGCAACTTCATGGACAGTAGGGTTGTTATACCGTCTTGGGTCTTGCTCTCTGTGTTGTTTTATTGCCATGATGATATTAGGCATTTTTGTGCCATGTTCAAATGCTTTCTGTTCTTCCTCTTCCTCCACTTGCCGTAACATTTTGTAGGCTGAAACAAAGGGATTAATACCTTCCAATTGCTCAGCAATAATTCTCATCAAGGCTGGATTACACTTTTGATTTTCTGGAGACTGTAGGCGTTGTTCAGTAGCAGTAGCACTATCCAAAATATACAGCTGTGCATATGCTGGAACTTGACCTTCAGCGGGGTGGAGAGTTCCAGTTCTATGGTAAATTTGGCCGTGAATCCGGAAACAATAAGGACCGTGTCCAGGTGGTTGAGAAACACTTGCACCCATCGAAGCAAATGCAAAGGAACTATTAATGCTCCTGATATTCTCCATGAGATTTTTACTATATGGGCTGTCTCCTTTCAGTAAAGTAGTGAAGAGCTCAGGGTACTGAGGTAATGGTACCTTAACTTTGCCCTTGTGACAACAAAGGGAGAACTGTCCCTCAAATGGCCTTTCACCCTCAAAATGTTGTGCTTCACAATGTTGACATAACACATTCATGGGCCCACAGGTATGTTCTAAAATACCGGTATCGTCATCAGTAAAGCCAATAGGGATTGATGATGTTGGTGAAGTGAGCAACCGATGACCTTTTTTGTAGATGCCTACATAAATAAGGCGTAGCTGTGTAGAAGTTTCAACACATTCAAGAAAAGAAGTAGTGACTGAAGACTTCTGCCTGAGGTTTTTTTTTTGGCGTAGTTGACGCTGTGAGGCAGCCAAATGGGCCAAATGGCGTTGTTTTGAGGTAGGTGACATAATTTGTAAACGCTTGACTTTAGCCAATTTGTGTCTTGTGATGGCAGAAGCAGTCTTGTCTGTTCTTGTTTTAGAAGAACATTTGCCCTTCACTTTACCCGTGCCAGATGTTGTAGGCAGTTGAGTTTCCAAAAGTGTTGGAGACACAGCTATGGACGCCATGTCAGAGGTAGATGGTTCTCCTTGCACCTTCACCTTTTGTTGTTTGCAGCCAGATGTTGTAGGCAGTAGAGTTTCAGAAACTGTTGGAGACCCAGATATAGGAGCCATATCAGAGGTAGATGATTTTCCTTGTACCTTCACCTTTTTTTTTTTGCGGCCAGATGTTGTAGACACTTGAGTTTCCAAAGGTGTTGAAGACACAGATGTAGATGCCATAACAGAAGTAGATGCTTCTCCTTGCACCTTCACCTGTTGTTTTTTGCGTCTTTTGCGTTCCACCTCAGCTTTTTTGGCCAACCGACTGCTTCTTTCTTCAGCAGACTCCTTTGCAATTCTTTTATTGAAATCCTCCTTGAGCTTAAGCAAACGGAGACATCTTTTTTCCGGATCTTCCTGCGCACGCTTCTTGCGCTGGCGTACAGCATTCTTACCTCTAACAGAGCTTTTTTGTTTCTCAGAGCTCATATTGAGCAGAGTGCAGCAAAATGTATGCAATAATAGCTACAGTATATTATTTAAGGAAGCAATCAATATACATT